>JAJHZJ010000120.1:3465833-4172500 GCA_023548195.1 Bettongia penicillata ogilbyi | reverse complement strand
AGAGAAATAGAGATGCCGGGGCTCGTCATCTTCATGAACTTTCCTATTTCTCTCTCTAGCTGATCTCGATCTAGCAAAGAAAGGGGGTTCTGATCTCATCTCGGAAGCTTGGTTCTTCTGCGTATACCCGGCCAGGGAAGGGGTTTGGGATACGGACGTTCATGTGGGTCGATCCATTATAGAATGAATTAAGCAGCCCCTGCAGCCTCCCTCAACCTATCAATGACCCCTCTCTCCACCTCCCCTTCACTCTCTTCCTCTCTCCCTGCTCTACCCTTTCTCTGTCCCTCACCTCCCCTCCGCCTCTCCCACTCCCCTTCTTTCTTCCTGCCCTCCCCCCTCCCCTCTGCTTCTCTCTCCATTCCTCCTTTCCCCTCTCGGCCTCGTCCCTCCTCCCCTATCCCTCTGTTCGTCTCCTCCTCTCTTCTGCTTCTTTCTCGCCCTTGCCCCCTTTCCCTTTCTCTCTTCGCTTTTCTCCCGTCCGAGTCCTCCCCTCCTATTTCTCATCCCCGCATCCCCTTTCCCTCTCTCTCCATCTCCTCTGAACCGGCGCCCCTTCGTTCCCAGGAGCGACCTCTGCCCCCGGCCCCGCGGACTCCAGAAAGTCAGCGGCGGCGGCGGCAGCGGCGGAGGCAGAGGAGGCTGCGAGCAGCGCAACCTGTCTGCTCCCCAGCCCCCTCCCCTGCCCTGCCCTGCCCTGCCAGGCTCGACTGGGCTCGGCTCCGCTCCGCGCTCCGCCCGCGGCTCCAGCCGCTGCCCCTGTCACTGGCGCCGCCGCTGCCGGGGCTAGGGACGCCGGGCTGCGGCCGGCCACTTACGTGTGCTGCTGGGGGAAGCTGTAGCCGAGGGCGCCGGGCACCGGGACGACCAGCAGCAGCAGCAGGAGGTGGAGGTGGAGGTGGAGGTGGCCGCCGCTGCCGCCGCACGCAGCCCGGGCAAGCGAGGAGGCGCCGCAGGTCGGAGCAGACACCGCCATGTTTCCATGAACGTCTCCGCGCCCAGCGGAGCAGAGCGGAGCGCAGCGCAGGCACCTCGGACCGGGGAGAAGCTGGGGACCGGCCGGGGCCGGGGACCGGGCTCCGGGCCGCCCTCTGGGGCCTCGCCTCGCCGCTCCGCGCCCTGCGCTCAGAGCGGCGCCTCTGCTGCGCTGTCCGCGGTACCTGCCCGAGGGAGGCGAGGCGAGGCGAGGGCAGGGGAGCAGTCCCGGGGCTGGGGCCGGCGCCGGGCTGGGAGCCGGGCTGGGCTGGGCTGGGCTGCGCTGCGCCGGGCCGGGCCAGGCAAGGCTGGGCTGGGCTGCGCTGCGCCGCGCTGCCCTGGACAAGCAGGCTCGGCTCGCCTCGGGCTCGGGCTTCTGCCGCGGCCGCCGGAGCGAACACACTGAGCGAATACAAACTGATACTTTCCTTCAAATATGCAGCCGCCAACCTGCCCGCCCGCCGCCGCCGCCGCCTCCCCCTCCGAGCGGCCCCCCCTCCTCCCCCCGCCCCCCGGCCTGGAGCCGCGCCAGTGCTCTCCTCGGCTCCAGAGCGCCTCCTTCCCTCGCTCTCGCGGCCTTCCGCCACTCCCCCTCCGGGCCGCTCCGCTCCACGAGCCGCCCGCGCGCGACATCGGAGCCGCGCGCGCGCCGGGGACGCGGGGAGGAGGGGGGCTGGCGACCGAACGAGGCGGCGGCGACGAGCGGGCCGGAGCTGCAGCTGCAGCGCGCTCCCGGCCTCTGCGCGCCCCTCTCCCAGCGCGCGGTCTCACTCCCCCTGCCCCCACCACGGGGGCTCAAGCCCCTCCTTCTACCCCTTGCCGCCCCAGGCCCCTGACCTCGGCCCCCTACATTGCGGGGAAGTCAGTAGCATCTCTATGACATCCACACGTCTTCACTCGCTCGGCCCGTCAGGGCCTTCACAGTGAAGTCCAGCAGAGTTTGTCCTACGCACGTCCCTCAGATCCCAAGATCTCAGAGTTCTCAGGAGACCCAAACCAGACAGGGGCTTACGATCTGGCGGAGAGGTAGTTAGAACATAGTGCCATCCATTCAGAACTGGATTCAACCTTAGAGTCACCTAGTCCTCCCTCTTTTTATGAAGCTGAGACCCAAGGAGGTCACAAGCTTTAGCAGGCAAAGGCAAGATTCAAACCCAAGCCCTTCGATTCCGAATAGAGCACTCTTTCCGTTGCACCACGTTGCTGTTTCAAATAGACAAATATGTACAAGGCAATGTGAGGAGAGGGAAAAAGAGTAGGAGAGATAGAGAAATAGAAAGACAGACCAGTTTAGGTCCTCACCATCCCTTCATTTAGACTACTGCAGTAGCCTTTTCGTGGTCTCCCTGCTTCCAGCGTTTCCGTTCTCCATTCTACCCTTAATACAGCAGTCAAAATAATCTTCCGTCCCCTTTTCAAAAATCTTCAAGGACTCCCTATTGCTTTAGGAATAAAATTCAAACAGGCAGGCATTGAAGGTTCTCTGCAATTTGCCAGCACCTTTCCAGTGGTTTCATCCTACTTTCTCCCCTTGGTGAACTCTAAATTCCAGCCAAAATGGACTATGAATGAACTCGTGCACAAAAATGACCTCTTCATTTGCAATTTTGTCATTTGGCACAGGGTAGAATACAATCCCTTCCCATCTCTACTTCAGACCTTGTCTTCCCTCAAAGGTCAACTCAAATATTTCTCTGTCTCTGCCTGTCTGTCTCTCTCCCTCCCTCCCTCCCTCCCTCCTTTTCTCTCTCTACCTCCCTCTCTCTTTCCTCCCTCCCTTTATTTCTCCTTCTGTCTCTGACTGTTTCTCTGTCTCTATGTGTCTGTCTCCCCCTCTCTCGCTCCTCCTCCATCTCTGTCTGTCTCTGGGGAAGAATTTACTCAGCAAAGGAGACTGAGGAAACAATAAGAAAAGTAGGAGGAGAACCAGGAAAGAGCAGTGTCACTGAAGCCCAAAGACGAGGCATCTCAAATTGGTGAACATTCAAAAGCCCAAAGTTGAGTCAAACAATTTCAGTCAAAGCCATCTGAACTAATAAGCTGTTAGAGCAGCAACATTGCTGGTTACCCAGTGGGATCTGATGCCAGAAAGCTTTCAGCATGATATGTGATGTCTCTTGTGGCCCCTCTCGGGGAAGGTTTGTAGATTCCACTTGTTACTTCAGTCCTGAGGATCCTGCCTCTGCCTCCAGCCCCAATTCCAGGTCCTGAGCTTTCAGGAGCCAGGCTCCTCTACGGGTCGATGGCACAGATGAAGCCCCAGTAGCCCCAGTCACTGGATAAACCTCTGAGATTTCAATTGTTCAGGCTTCTTCCTAAATCTCAGTCAATGTAGGGGTTGCCTGAGGGTAGGAGATATTCTTCCCCATTCAGCTCAGACAGGGCTTTATCTCTCCCTCAGACCAGGGAATCTACAAAGACAAGGGATATGTCTCTCAGACTGGCAGACTCCATGAGCATAGATATGTGTCCACCACAGACCCAGGGATTCATCTTCCCCTCAAACTAAGGGCCTCTCTGAATGTGAGCACTGCCTCTTTTTCCAAAGGGGTGGGACCATTAAGGTGAGGTCTGTGTCTCTTCTTCATTCTGGTGGCTTCATGGATAGGATCATGTCTTCCTGAGACAAGGGCTTCTCCGAGGCCAGAGGCAATGTATTCCATCAAAACAGGGAGCTCTCAGAGGGAAGAGACAGTTTCTCTGCCTCAGACTAGAGGGTCCCCCAAGGATACCCAGGATCAGGCTTTGAGAAATGAGAGAGGAAGAGCCCTAAGAGGGAATGAGTCAGAAGACTCTCTCCACATTAGGCTTAGCAGGATTCACCAGTCACACTATCTGCTGGACCTGCACCTCCTCAACTCTGGCCTCACACATGGCTGCCCCCAGGCACGGTGTGACACTGCCAATCTCCTCCTACAGCTCCTCACTCTACAATAGATCCCAGCCTTGCCACCCACCAGTGAGAGAAAAAACAAGTTCTCTGCCTCATAGGCTACTCCTACAGTATCAGTGGTTGGGGGAATGAGCCAGAACAAGTCAGAAGTAATACTCATCACTAACTCTGCCACTGACTTGCTGTGAGATCTTAGGTAAGTCATTTCCAATCTCTGGGCCTCAGCTCTCCATTTGTAAAATAAGATGAGATGATCCCTTCTCATTTTTCTGATTTATAGAAGTTCTGCTCAGTGGAGTCTTTGGAACTCAGTTAGAACCCTTCATTTTAGAAATGAACAGACTGAAGTCAAAGGAAGGGAAGAGACTTGTCTAAGGTCATGTAGCAAACTAGTGGCAAATGGGAGATTGGAATCATTTTCTGATTCTTTGGGGGAGGAAGAGAATGAAGTTATTTCCCTCCTGGACCACCAATCATCAAGAATCCTTGTACAGGGAACATTTCTGACGTAATCAGAGCATTTATAGCTTCAAAAAATATGCTCAGAGATCATCTAGTTTAATGACTTTATCTTAAATGTGAAGATGAAGAAAACAGGCTGTAAAAGGTGACATGACTTCCTAAGGTTATGCAGGTATCAAATAGCAGAGGCAAGATTTGAACTTAGGGCCTTTGACTCAAAATTCAATTCGAGATAGCTCTAAGAAGGGGCCCTACCCCTCTCATCCCCCCTCCCCCCACCCAGTCATCCTGGAGTAGAATTCCTGATGCCCCAGCAGCCCAGGCTGATGTCCTGAACAGGCTTCCTGACATTCCCTTTTCTGCCTTCACAGGCTTAACAATGTTCCTGGATTTCTGACTGAGCTAAGTTTGAACCCATTTTCCCAGAGCATCTCTATCTTTTTCTGAGAACTGACCAGCCTGACATTTCTGAAGCAAATATGGCAAAAATGACTGCCTACATGATTTAACTACCCATGGAAATCCACCCTTTCTTGCCCCCAGAGTTACTGATGCCTCTTGCTGGTCCATGCCAAGCACTTTATCAGGCAGTATGCTTACACGCAAAGAGAGCTGGATTTGAAGTCAGAGCGCCTTGCCGCAGATCCTGGCTCTGCTTCTGCCTCCATGTATGACCTTAGCAAATCATATTAGCTTTCTACCTCAATTTCCTCATCTATAAAATGACAGGCTCAGACGGAATCATCACTAAGTTCTCTCCTATCTAAATTCTATGATCCAATGAATTTCCAAATCCAAAAAAATATAAAATGTAATCCATAGCCCTTCACTTCAAGAAGCTTGTTTCCCATTGGGGAGATAAGAGTCATTCACATGATCTTGGTTATATAATAAAACAATCCAGAGTTGATTTAATATAATGAATGTTATAAGGTCTCAGAGAAGGAAGGATCAGCTTGAGCTGGGTCAGGAATTGGTACTTGAGTTGGGTCCCAAAAATCTGGGAAGATTTGGAGAGGCAGAATGAAAGGGAGGTCGTTGTATACTGAGGGCATAAGGGGAATGGTAGTGAGGCTGACCAGGCTAGAGCAGAGGGCGTGACATATCCAGCAAGTTGGCAGATTATTTGCTTTCTACAAACTTCTTTAACCCTTCAACTTCCCCTTCCTAAAATACATCAGACGTAGAAGAGTTACAGCTAAATCCACAGGAGAAAAATGGAACCCCTTGTCAAGGTAAAAACTTCTGAATTTATACTGGAGAGCTGTAATACCAAGATGTCTCATTCAGTGTGCCACTAGCCTCTGAACACCCTCAATAGCCTGCACAAATAGCCAACTCCCAGATGTCTTTACCCAGGGGCCTGGACCTGATATAGGGATGCCCCACAATTGCACGATGTCCTAACATCCCTGCTCCACTTCGGCAAAAATTGGCAGATACAAATTCTGCCCAATCACTTAAAGGAAAGAAAGTGGAGAGAGGAAGTATAGGTGATTGCATCAGGACCTACCAAAGAGACACTTGAAGTCCAGCTGGGGCCAAGCCTGTTCCACCAGAAATTATTCAGCCCAATGATCTCTGCATTCCTCCAACTGAGGAGGCTGAGACTGCCTTGCAATCCAGCCTCGGGGGTCTGCTCACCAGCAAAGGGGAAAGGAAAAGAAAACTGGTAAAGGGAGAAAATAAGAAAAAGGCTGGACGTGCACAGATATCAGGAGAAAAGGCTTCAATAAAAGCCCAGGGCAGGAACACATAAATCACAAGAGAAAGAAAAATGAGTTAAAAAGCTTAGTGAATATCCTAATATGAAGGAAAGTGAACCAATAGTGCCTGATAAAAGACAAAATCCTATGGACTCCCCTGAGACCATACTCCAGAGTGATTCAAAAGAGAAATGAAATTCATAATAGAAGAAATTATGAGTGAATATTGATCAGAAATTGGGATTCTCAACAAAGAAAATAGGGCTCTCAATGAAGTATTTTAAAACATAATGATCAGAAAAGGGAAAATTAAAGTTAATATAATGGACCATCTTTTAAAAGAATTTAATAATTCTTTTAATTTAATTTTCATTTAATAATTAAATTTAATTTAGCAATTTAATTAAATAATATTTAATCATAACAGCTAACACTTCTATGGCACTCTAAGGTTTGCAAAGTCCTTTACATATTTTATCTTGTTTGAGACCCAAGACACACCTGTGAGGTAGGTGCTACTGTTATCCTCATTTTACAAATGAAATGACTGAGGCTGACAGTTTAAATGACTTACTTACCCATTGCTAAGGGAGGACTTGAACTCCATTTGTTTTCCAAGTTCAGATCTGACTCTATCTGCTCAGGTCCTACTTGGCTCTAATTTCAACTGTGTGAGAGAGAACAGAAAAATACTAAAGGGGAGAAAAGGAGGGTAGAAAAGAAGCAAATGGTAACTATAGTAAAAAACAGCAATATATGAATTCTCTATAGGTTAAAGCTGCTGACCTTGAAGATACCATGAGCAGAAATGAGTTAAGGATCATAGGTACATGACAAAAAAATATAATTACAATAATGTAGGAAACAATACAGGAAAACTATCCAGAATTTCTGAATAGATTAAATGGTGTTTTGGAGAAGAGGGAGAAATAAGTTTAGAAAGGTAAGTTGTAACTGCGCTGTGAAGAGTAAATATCATTGGATCATCGACTTGAAGCTAGAAGGGACTTCAGTTCCCCCGTATTACAAGTGAGGAAACTAGAATCAGAGGTTATATGACTTACTCAAAGTCCCACAGCCAGTAGGCAGCAGAGCTAAGATCTGAACCCACACCATCTTAATCTGAATCCAAAATGCTTTCCTCCATACCAGAGTTTGACCTTGAACCTGTAGGCATTGGATCTGATACTTGGTGTTCGAGCCGGGGAATAATGTGATAAAATCAGTATTCTAGGAGGATTAGTCTGCCAAAGTGTTCAGGATAGATTGAAAGGGAAAGGACAGGAGGCAGAAAGAAAAGGTAGAAGGTGATGAAGTCCTAACAGAGTGGTAATATAGGGTGAACCTGAAAGACATTCCTAAAGGAAAATCAATAGCACTTGGTGACAGACTGGAGACAGAAGAATGAAGGAGACAAGCATCAAAGATGACTCAGAGGTTCATATACAAATCTCCCTGGGAGGGATAACACCTCCAGTCAATATCAGTCATTTACATCTTAACATGAATGAGTTTCTGATATTCAGATGAGAGCAGTTTTTATGGTAGAGGCAGAGGAAGGGTGGTCAAAAAACATGATTATTTCCTAAGGGTTTGAAGGGAAGGAGTTAGCAAAAGAGAGGATGAGTACCACTGGGTGCTGAGGACCAGTTTTGCCTATTTCAAATTTTTGTCTGGAACCTGTGTTGCAGACCAGAGTTGGGGCACAAGCGCTGTGGAATTGGGCACTGGGGGGTTGGATTGATACCTGGAAAAAAGTAATTGCCTCTCATTTCTATAGAAATGCAATCCCTCCCCCACCCCGCAAAATAAACTCACACTGCTACTGTGTGTTTTAGTGTCAGCTGAGACTCACACCTAGAGGAGTTAAGTTCTTGATCCTGAATTTTAAGAAGGACAGGATAACCTGAAGAGGGGCTTGAGTTGATGCTATAATAATCAGTTAAAGGAATTAGGTATGTCTAATCTGGAGAACAGGTGACTCAGAGGGAACTTGATAATTGTGGAATAGTTGAAGGACTGTGATGGAGATGAAATATTAGACTTGTTCTGTTTGGTCTAGATGGAAAACTAAGGGCAATGGGTAGAATTGAAAAAATGCAAAATTTATATTTGAAGAAAGAAAAGTTGCCTAATAATTAGAGTATGCCCAAGTAGCATGGGCTACTTTAGGAGATAATGAGCTCCCCATCACTGGAGGTCTGCAAGCAAAGATTGGATGACTACTCATCAGAATACTATAATGACATTTCTTCTTAAAGTACATGTTGGACCAAGTGACTTCTGGAGATTCTTCCAACTCTAAGAGGGTGCGTTTCCTCAAATCTTAGTATATACTCAAGTATTCTTCTCAATTTGGAGTGTGGGTAATCCATTCCTATATTTCTTTCTTTCTCTCTTTCATCTGTCCCTTTTTCTCTGTCTTTACTTTTCCCTTTAGAATGTCATTAATGGAAAGGATCTTCAAGATCATCTAATTTATTTTATAGATGAGGAAAGTGAGACCCAAAGAGGGAAAGATATCTGCCCGAGGTCACACAGTAAGCCAATGGCAGAGTAAAGAATAAAATTTAGGTCTCCTGATTCATGGTGCAATGACTACTGCATAGCCTCCAGACACTTCCTCTCCTTTCATTATTTCCCCTTCATTTTGTCATCCCTCTTTTCCTGTCCTTTCGCTTCAATCTCATTTTCCCTTTTCTTTCTCTCCTTTTCTCTTTTATATTTTGCTGGTGTGGTGGTTACAGAGCTGGAGTCAGGAGACATTGACACAAATTGTACCTTAGACATGTTAGCTATATAATCATGGGTAAGCCAGCTCCTCAGAGCTTCAAGGCGAAAAGCATTTAACACAAATCAGAAAGCATTTATTTAACACCTACTATTCACTAAGCACTGGAGCAAAAATGGTTCCTGCCCTCAAGAGACTCAGTGTAGCATCCTCATCCTCATCCTCTAGTGTCCTCAGTTTCCTCAAAAATAAATTGTGCATGATAATGTAAAACTGGAATAATTCTATTACTGCCTTCCTCACAGAGTTGTCGTGAGGGAAGTACTTATTAAAACTTCAGGTGCTATGGAAATGAGTTATTAATCATTATCATCCTCCTTACCTGTCACTTGCTCTTTCCCAAAGTTTCCCCCTCACATCCTCTTTGATCTTTTATTCACTGGCTCACCTGAACCGGCAACCTACTGCAAATGTGTTAGTGAGTTAATGGCTTACCTCTCCCAGGTAACATATACCCATTTTTAACATGCTCCTTTTTTTGTGCCACGGCCTCCAGGTGGGAATTGAGTGGCTCTGGGAAGAGGAAAGAGGTGATAATAATGGTCAACTGCTTATTCTGCCCATGATTAGGGCCAGCCCTATCCAGTCTCTCTCCCAAAGAGGCGGGCATCATGGGTAGATTATTTTTAAAACAGTAACTTAACCACTCTCAGAAATGGGTTTGTTCAATAGGTAAAACACTTCTTCATCAGGGGGGCTGGGTCTGAATACCTAAGCAGGAAGGGGACTAGCCAGCTGGGTATTTGGCAAAGTTGCAACTCCATCCACGACAGATGTGCACCTAAGTGCACCTAATTATAGGGTGCAGTGTTGAGTGAGAGGCTGGAAAATTTTGGTTGACACTCCGTTAAAGGAAGACAGATAAGAACTGGAGGTAATTAAGAGTAAACAGATAATAATAGTTTACATATTCTGACTTCAGAGGCTCATACTTTCCATTGAGACTTTCCCAGCCTGAGCTCCTCGGTGGATGATGTATGGGTCCTGCTTCCTTCAAGATATTAGTATTTCATGGAGGAAAAATAATGCATTCCATGTTCATAGAAAAATAATAAGTGGTTTATGCACATATGCAGGGCTCCAACTCCAGCCCTTTCCAATCCAGAAGATGCATGGATTTAGAGAAACAGAAATACAGAGATGCAGAGCAGATGTGGTCATCAAGTGTGCAAAGGTTTAAAAAAAGGAGGTGGGGGAGTAATAAAGAGAAGGATACTTCCCTAGGAGGACTAAGAGGTCACTGGATGCATGTGTGTAGGGGAGGGTTGTGTTTAGGGGGTGGTGAATGTGGCCAGGTCCACCCTTGGGGACTTTCCTTAATTTCTTCCAAAAGTTTTCCCTTAAACCTTCAAATTTGACTCCCTGGCCTGAGAGGAACCTCAAATAACCCAACTCCAGTCCCCCATGCCTTTCTTGATTCCTTCTTTGTTTGATTATGCTTTGCTTCTTGAGGAAACAGAGGAGCCCATAGTCCAATTACTTGGTTAATATGGGTGTCCCAGATGGGTGGAGGCAATTGTCAGAAAGAAAAATCCATTCAATTGGGCAAACCCATTATTTACAGTTTTTGCTCATGAACTCAGATAGCCTGCACTCCCTAAGAATCTCCCCAGTCCATAGAGTTTCTCCCTTGCCCCCATCCAAGTGTACCCACCTTGAGTCCTTCACCCTCCTGAGGCAGTCATGTAGCAGAAAGAGGACCGGGGCTATACTGGAAAGAACTGGTTTCAAATCCCTGTTCTGCTACATGTTACCAATGCAATCTTAAATCAACAAGTTCCCTTTTCTCAGCCTCAAGTTCACCATCTGTAAAGTGAGAGGGATTGGACTAGACATTCTTAATTTTTTTCTCTGTTTGTTTCATGGACGACTTTCACGGTCTTGTGAAACCTATGGGTTCCTTCTCAGAACGTTTTTAAATGCCTAAGATAAAATACATAGGACCACGAAGGAAACCAACAGCATTGTTTGTGCCCCCAGGTAACAACCTCTAAAGTCCTTTCCCTTGCTAGATTTTAGGATGCTATCCTGTGACTAAGTGCATTTTCTAGTGGCAGCTAACTAATTTAAGAAACCAATTAGTCTTAATATGCTCTGAGTGATGATGGATGGGCTTAATTGTTCTCCTTCCCAGGTCAGGAGGGCATTTTAACAGAGACATATTTTAGTCTGTAATGGTACCTCTGCTAGTGGAACTTCAGGCATCATGGCAAACTAACTGGGGAGAGATGTGGGGGAAGAGGGCCCCCTCACCATAGCAGATGGGTGGCTGCCTACTGAGAATTGGATATAGAGACCTTGTTTCAAGTCCAAATATAGTTACTCACTTCCTGTGTGCTCACTGCAACTAATGCCTCTTTTCTGAGACTCAGTTTCCTCATCCATAAAATGGGAGGATATAGTCAAAAGAGTATTGGACCCAGGAGCATTGCATACTGCCTCAGATCCTTACTAGCTCTGTGACCCTGGGCAAGATGCTTGATTTCTCTTGTCCTCAGTTTCTTGAATGAAATGAATGGAATCTAAGGCCATTAAGGCACCTTCTAGCTCTAAATCTATGATCTCTTAATTCTACAACTTTGTAATCTATGATCGATTCTGAGCATCAAACTTTTGTCAGGGAATGGGTGAGACCAGCTACGAGCCTGGGGCTCAAAGGAACAGGGTTTTCCCCAGAGGCTCATGGTCCTCCACCCATCAGAAGCCGGCGTGACTGGAGGGATGCTTTGAGCTACTCTCCTGAATGCACCTGTCAGCTGCCACCACTGGCAGCCTCAGCCCTGGCTCCCTGGGGACACTGGTGCCTAGAGAGATGTATTCTTTATTGTAGGACTTTGCTTGTCTAAGTGAATAAGCATAGCTGGCTTTGCCAAACAGGTGGTGGGCTTTTCTTTTATCTGTCTTGAAGGTAACAATATGACTAATATCTTTCATTTGAGAGTTTTATAGCATCCTCCGTGCAATAATTAACCCAAGTTCAATTTAGTGCTAGTCACTATGATAAATGAAGTAGTCTGATATTTAACCCTTTCTAACACACACGATTCATCCATTGGCAGACCCACAGAACTTCAGAGTTGATGGAAGGAGAGTCCTGGAGAGGGCTTTCGAAATTAGACTAGGTTCACATCCCAGGTCTATTACCTGTGGGACTTTGGGTAAAACCTAACCTAAGTGGGCCTCAGTTTCCTTATCTGCAAGAAGAGAGGGCTGAATTGGATGATCTTTAAGGTCTCTTGCAGCTTTAAATCTCATGATCCAAGAACATTCAAGAGCTGGCAGACACCTTTGGGGTCATCTAGTCCAGACCTGTATCTGTCCAGAGTGCACCTCTAACTTTCCATTCCCCCAGGTTTGCAACCTCAGAACCATCTTCTGCCTTGTCCTCATACCCCATATCTAATCAAGTACCCAGGCTTGTCAATTCTACCTCTACAGCATCTTCATATTTGCACTCCACTCACATATCTAAGGTCCGTATCACCCACCATCTAACCTATTGGATCCACCGTGCTAAGTAAAACACATAGCCTTGGCACATGATAGGTACTCCATAAATGCTTATTGCCTTCCATCCTCTCCCACTGAAATGGAGTGGATTTGATCTCCCTGTCTCCAGCCCCTCCCCTGTCCTTTCTCTCTTCCTTGCAGCTGCCAGGTTAAAGCATGTCACCCCACTCTTATCCCTGTCGAGAATCGTCAGTGACTCCCTATTGCCTCTATCATTTAAAGCCTTTCACAATCTAGCTCCAGCTTATTTCATACAACCTTCTACTCCTTCTCCAAAGCCTTTGCATATGCTGTTCCCCAGGCTTGGAATACTCTTCCTCCTCACCTCTTCCAAGGCTTGGAATGCTTTTCATCCTCATCTCTACCTTCTGCAATCCCCAGCTCCCTCTGAGGTTCAGCTTAAGTGCTACCTCCTACCTTCCCAGAGGCCCCCAGTGCTTAGTATCCCTTCCCCTTGAAATGATACTATATTCATTTTGTATTTACTCATCTGTGTAAAAAGGAAGACTAGGATCCTTCATGTAGGATGCAATTCCCTTAATGGTAAGGACTATTTCATTTTGATCTTTCTATCCTTAGAACCCAGCACAGTGGCTATGTAGCATATAGTAAGCATTTGATAAATGTTGCTTCAATTCAATGCCCTCATATTATAGAAAGGGAAACTGAGGTCTAGAGAAGGAAAAATTACTTTCCTAAGTGAATCACTTGCAAAGCTAGTTATATTACTGAGGTTTTATTTCTGACCTGGGACCTTCCTTGGGAGTCCTTTCCTTCATTAGCAGTGAGAAGACTGAGTTTACCACTCACTGGTTAGAGAGCCCAGGAGCATGGACCTTTTCCTCCTCCACCACCTCCAGGATACCACCAGCATCCCATCAAAGATCAAGATGGTATCATAATATCTTGGACAGAGTAGCAAGTCCAGATGGGAGATGCTAAGCCCTGGGCCATGTACTGGACCAAGGGGATCCCACCTTGAGGGAACTGGCAGGACAGTTAAGGAGACAAGACACATAGTTGGAAACAATAGTGAACAATGAAGGACAGAATTAAGTTAGGTGCTCAATTGTGTGGCACTGATGAATAGGAGCCTGGAGAAAGAGAAAATAAAGTGGGCGGAGGGGGAAGCTAAAAGTTTCATAGGAGAGAGGTGGGCCTTCAGCTGGCTTTTGAAGGTATTTTGGTTTAGAGGAAAAGAGCACTGGTCTTAGAATTTTAGGACCACAGCTTTAGAGTTATGAGGGAATAGGTACCATTTTACATATAACAAAAACCAAGACCCCCATGAAGGAAAGTGATTTTGTTAGATCAAGGGCTGGAAGGGACTTGGTTGTTCAGTGATTTCAGTCATGTCAGACTTCATTTGGGTTTTCTTGGCAAAGATACTGGAGTAGTTGACATTTCCTTCTCCAGTTCATTTTACAGATGAGGAAACTGAGGCAAATATGACTAAGTAACTTGCCCAGGGTCATACAGCTAATAAGCTTCTGAAGCCAGATTTGAACTCAGGAAGATGAGTCTTCCTGCTTCCAAGTCCAGTGCTCAATCCACCACATCACCATGATGCCCTGGGAACTTTAGAAATCCTCTAATCCAAGTGGTCAAGCCTCAGATTTTACAGATGTGGCTCAGTAAGGGTAAGAGGTGCCCAAGACCACTTTGATATGAAAATTGAAACCAGGTCTCTTGATTCTAAATCTAATGTGTTTTCCATAGGACCCTGGAATGGAAAGAGTACTGAACTTGGAATCGCAGGACCTGAGCCAAAGTCCAGGCTGTGTTCTTTACTACCTGTGTAACTATGGACAAGCCATGTACCTTCCCTAGACACCAGCTCCCTCTTCTATGAAATGCAGATGTTGGACTCAGTGACCTCTCAGGTCTCTTCCATTTATAAATTTATAAAATTATACTTGATCATTAGTCAGCTAAGTGGTGAAGTGGATAGAGTGCTGGTCCTGGAGTCAGTAAGACCTCAGATACTTAGTAGCTGTGTGACCCTGGGCAAGTCTCTTAATCCATAGTGGGTCATTGGAGCTAGAGTGTTACTAAACTCCATCCAGTCACAAGATTTAGAGTTGGGAGGGAATTTCGAGATTATCTAATCTACCCCAGTTTCATTTTGCAGAGGAGAAAACGAAGGTCTAGATATTTTAAATTACTTTCCCAAATGTCTTATAGCTAATAAAGTAGCAAATTTGCCATAGAAAAGCTTGCAAGTATCAGATCTAGGTTTTTCCCTCTGATGTCATATCCTTTGACTACAAAGTTCAAAGACCTGAATTCAAATTCTAATTGGGTTATTGCTGGCTGAGTGACCTTGGATAAGTACTTGACCTCTTGGGGCCTCTGATTCCTCTTTTGTTAATTGAAGCACTTGAGCTAGAGGAGCTCTAAAGTCCCTGGCAGCTTGAATAGGATCTGATTTAAAGGCCAGGTAAGATTTATATGGGCCAGGAAGATGGTGGGGGTATTAGGAAGGGGGCAGTGGGGAAAGGTTTTTCATTTCAGGTGGGGGATTTGTTTTTATTCAATTGTTTCAGTCTTGTCCAACTGCCTGTTACCCAGTGGTTTGCCATGTCCTTGCTCCACTCATTTTACAGATGAGGAAACTGAGACAAACAGGTTAAGTGACTTACCCAGAGTCACATGACTAATTAGTTCCTGAGGTTGAATTTGAACTCAAGAAAATGAGCCTTTTTGACTTCAGGCCTGAGGCTTTATGCATTGAAATGCCACCTAAGCTGCCCCAGGTGGAAGACAGATACACGGCGGGCTTCCTATGATAATACTAGCAAGGTAGGAACCATTATTTTACTCATTTTGCAGATTAGCAAACTGAGGCTTAAAGAGGTTCAGTAATTTATATAGGACAATGTAGGTAATAATGATAACAACTCAAATTTATATTGAGATTTAAGGTTTGTAAAGCACTTTAAGTGTGTTAGCATTCAAATCTATGAGGTAGGTGCTGTTGTTGACCCCATTTTACAGCTAGGAAAGCTGAGGCACAGAGAGATTGTGCTTTGCCCAGGGAGCTAGTGTCTGAGTTAAGATTTGAATTTGGGTATTCGCAAGTCTAAGTTCAGAACTCTTATCTATCACTTCACCTAGTTGCCTCTAAGATGGATATGGAATAGGTCATGTCTTCTCTTTAAAAAAGTCATATGGCCAAGATGGCGGAGTAGAAAGACTCACGTATGCTAGCTCCGAACCCACAGCCCATATATTTCCTGCAAGAAGAACTCCCCACAAATTCTGGAGCACTGCAAGGCACGCAGAAACACAGTGGAAAAGATTTCCATTCCAGAGAGCCCTGGAGAGCCGCCCCCAGGGGTCCATCATGCTCTGGACAGTGGAGTCCACCCCTGTGCTGCCCTGGCCATGTGGCCACAGTGGAAAAGATTTCCATTCCAGAGAGCCCTGGAGAGCTGCCCCCAGGGATCCATCACGCTCTAGAGAGCGGAGTCCACCCCTGTGCTGCCCTGGCCATGTGGCCCCAGAGAAGCAGATCCAAGCAGGCTTCAGGGACAGAACCTCCGGTGGCCGTGAAGGTCCCTCCATCCACAGACACTACAGGTCAGTGAGAGAGATGTCTGGGCTGGCCAAGAGGGGAGCAGGGTGTCTCCGTGACTTGGGCCCCCTCGGGAGGCAGCGGCAGAGGCAGCGGCAGAGGCGACCGGGAACTCCCGGAGCAGCAAGCAGAAGTTCAGGGCCATTACCAAAGGTCTCTGCATAAATCCCCTGAGGGAACTGAGCCTGGGAGATGACCCTGCCCCCACCCAAGCACCAAAACTTAAGCTCACATTGAATAGCAGCCGCGCCTACTGCAGAAAGTCCATTTAAATCTCAGACCCCAAGCACTAGCTGGGCAGATCTAGGCGGGGGTGGACAGGAATCTCAGAAGTCAAGTAACTGGCTGGGAAAAGGCCCAGAAAAGAGAAGAAAAATAAGACCATAGGAAGCTACTTTCTTGGGGGACAGATGTTCCCACCTTTCAATTCTGATGACGAGGAACTATTCTTACCATCAGGGAAAGACGTGGAGGTTGGGGCCTCTGTATCCCAGACATCCGAGGTGGATGTCCGGTGGGATCAGGCCATGGAAGAGCTCAAAAAGGATTTTGAAAATCAAGTAAGAGAGGTGGAGGAAAAATTGGGAAGAGAAATGAAAGTGATGCAAGAAAATCATGAAAAGTGAGTCAATAGCTTGCTAAAGGAGACCCAAAAAATGCTGAAGAAAATAACACCTTGAAAAATAGGCTCACTCAATTGGCAAAAAGAGGTCCAAAAAGTCAAAGAGGAAAAGAATGCTTTAAAAAGCAGAATTAGCTAAATGGAAAAGGAAGTTCAAAAGCTCACTGAAGAAAATAGTTCTTTAAAAATTAGAATGGAACAGATAGAAGCTAATGACTTTCTGAGAAACCAAGAAATCACAAAACAAAACCAAAAGAATGAAAAAATGGAAGAGAATGTGAAATATCTCATGGGAAAAACAACTGACCTGGAAAATAGATCCAGGAGAGACAATTTAAAAATTATGGGACTACTTGAAAGCCATGATCAAAAAAAGAGCCTAGACATCATCTTCCATGAAATTATTGAGGAAAACTGCCCTGAGATTCTACAACCGGAGGGCAAAATAAGTATTGAAGGAATCCATCGATCACCGCCTGAAAGAGATCCAAAAAGAGAAACTCCTAGGAACATTGTGGCCAAATTCCAGAATTCCCAGGTCAAGGAGAAAATATTGCAAGCAGCTAGAAAGAAACAATTCCAGTATTGTGGAAATACAATCAGGATAACACAAGATCTAGCAGCTTCTACATTAAGGGATCGAAGGGCATGGAATAGGATATTCCAGAAGTCAAAGGAACTAGGACTGAAACCAAGAATCACCTACCCAGCAAAACTGAGTATAATACTTCAGGGGAAAATATGGTCTTTCAATGAAATAGAGGACTTTCAATCATTCTTGATGAAAAGACCAGAGCTGAAAAGAAAATTTGACTTTCAAACACAAGAATGAGAAGAAGCATGAAAAAGTAAACAGCAAAGAGGAGTCATAAGGGACTTACCAAAGGTGAACTGTTTACATTCCTACATGGAAAGACAATATTTGTAACTCTTAAAACTTTTCAGTATCTGGGTAGTTGGTGGGACCACACACATACATACACACACACACACATGTACACGTGTGCACGCATACACATACACACATGCACGCACATACAGAGACAGAGAGCCCAGAGTGAATTGAATAGGATGGGACCATATCTGAAAAGAAATTAAGGTAAATGGTGAGAGAGAAATGTAGTGGGAGGAAAGAGGGTGAAATGGAATGGGGTAATTATATCTCATTCAAGAGGCAAGCAGAAGACTTTTTAGTGGAGGGAAAAAGAGGAGAGCTGAGAAAAAAGCATGAAGTTTACCCTCATCACATTCGACTAAAGGAAGGAATAAAATGCACACTCATTTTGGTATGAAAACCTATCTTACAATACAGGAAAGTGGGGGAGAAGGAGATAATCAAGAGTAGGGGATGATGGAAGGGAGGAGGGAGCAATTAGAAGTCAACACTCTTGGGGAGGAGGGAGCAATTAGAAGTCAACACTCTTGGGGAGGGACAGGATCAAAAGACGGAATAGAAACAATGGGGGGCAGGATAGGATGGAGGGAAATACAGTTAGTCTTACACAACACGACTATTATCGAAGTCATTTGCAAAACTACACAGATAGGGCCTATATTGAATTGCCTGCCTTCCCAACAGGAACAGGTGGGGAGGGAGGGATGGGGAGAATTTGGAACTCAAAGTTTTAGGAACAACTGTTTAGTATTGTTGTTGCTACTAGGAAATAAGAAATACAGTTAAGGGGGAATAGAAAGTCATCTGGCCCTACAGGACAAAAGAGAAGATGGGGACAAGAGAAGGGAGGGATGATAGAAGAGAGGGCAGATTGGTGATAGGGAAAATTAGATTGCTTGGTGTACTGGAGTGGGGGGAGGGGATAAAAGGGGAGAAAATTTGGAACCCAAAATTTTGTAAAAATGAATGTAAAAAGTTAAATAAATAAATTTTTATTAAAAAAGTCATATAATTATTCCAAGAGTAAGAGGGAGGGATGAGATGATGTTCTGGGGTCCCTTTCACCCAAGGACTTTGTGAAGCGTATAACCAAGTAGAAGAGACTGGGTGTGGTTCTGTTTGGAAGTATAAAGAGGCATGAGATGACTTTAGGCATGGGTACTTTCTGGGTAGAGGAGTCTGTGGTTCCAAGAATTGTAATTGCCTCACTCTCAGAAGAAAAAAAAAGGATGTAAAAAGAAATTGATTTGCTCCTTTGTCATTTACATGTAAGTGCAGAGTCATCCACCCTTCCTCGCTGCCCTCCCATTCCCTAAAACAGTTCTGACTTGTGAGAAATGGAGGCTGACGAAGCATTTGGCCACTGACAAACCCTTTCCTCTCTGGGCAGTTTAGGGAATTAGATTCTCCTAAGAGTCTTTGATTTCCCCAGGGCCCTTCTTTTCTTTGTCTTTCCCTTAGAAGCTCAGGGAAGCTATATTGTGGAGGGCTTCTCTCCCTCCATGTCCACCCCTACCCCTACCCAGTCTATTATTATCCTACTATACCTTTAGGTCAGGAATCATGTCTTCTCTTTATTCTATTTCAAGAGCTTAATAGATACCCTAAAGGTCTATAATGCCAGCCTTGCTGACTGACTATTCAGAACTTAGGAGCCCTCCCACCCAGTCCATTAGAACATTTAAGCAGGGGTCTTTAATCTGGGGTACATGGATCCCCAAGAGGTCCGTGGATAGATTTAGGAGATTTGGGGAACTCAAATGAGAAAAAAATTACATCTTTATTTTCATTAATCTCTGATTGAAATTTAACATTTCCTTCCACTAATAATTATAAAACTATATCATCCTAAGAAGACTTCCATAGGTTTTACCAGATTCCAAAGGGGTCGATGATGCAAAAATATTAAGAATCTTTGATTTAAAGGGTCTCTAAAAATCTCTCCTCCTCCAGAAAGCCTTGGAATAATAAAATGATAGAATGTCAGAACCAGAAGGGATCTTAGGGGTTATGTATTTCAGAAATATGAAGCAGGAGCCTTCTCCATTCCTTGGGAAATATTTAACAAAATAAACAAACATACAGTACAAAACAAACATACAATACAAAATATACAATATAAATATAGATAATGTTAATATGTGACTTTCTATATCAGCATGTGGCCCACAGGGATACTTATATACCATTTAATGGTCCCATTTCTATTTAAGTTTGACACCACCGATGGCAGTCTACCTTCCCTACCCCTGTGGAGGCATCCTTTATCTTAAAAAAAAAAGAAATTAAAATTTTCAATTATTAAGCATGTATTTTCTTGCCCATGTCCCCCTTCCTCCACTGGAAAAAAAAAATAAAACTCGTTTTACGAATGTGCACAGTAAAACAATTCTACTGTCCATGCCTAAAAATGTATACCTCATTCTGAATCTTGATTCTATCACCCCTTTGTGAGTAGCAGAGATCTTTATCGTTCTCTAGAACTGTGGTTGGTCATTTCATTGACTGGGGTTCCTAAGTCTTAAAAAGTTGTTTGTCATTACCATATTGTCATTACTGTATAAATTCTTCTGGTTCTGCTCAGTTTCACTCTGTGTCATTTCCTACAAGTCTCAGGTTTCTCTGAAACCATCTTTTTCATACTTTCTTATGATGCAATAATATCTACCATATTCATATACAAAAATTTGTTCAGTCATTGATGAGCACTCCTTTAGTTTTAGGAGTTCTCAGTACAGTCTCCATGAGTCTAAAGGTCATTGTCTTTGATGGAGAAGACAAAAGCAACATTTTCTGGTTGGCAGCAGTTTTCTTAGAATGTCAAACTCAAGAATGTCTTGAAATGGCCTTTCAGAGATCATCTGGCATACCACTCTCATTTTATTGATCAAGAAAATGGCATCTAGAGAGAGAAGAGACTTGGCCAAGGTCACACAGCTAGTCAAGAGTGGAGCTGGGAATAAAAACTAGATTTTCCAAATCTTCAAAGTCTTCTCTGAAGTGAGAAGTTGTGCTTTCCAGATTACTATGCATCCTCCAAGTCCTTTGTTTATAGATAAGCAAACTAAATCCCATATTAATGGACACTGTCATCTACCTAGGGTCATATGGAAGGCAGAGTAAGACCAGAACCCACCTCTCCTGGCTCCTAGTTCAGGGTTCTTTCCACCATGCCAGCCTTCCTCTTAGGACTCATCCCATTGTGCAAAAATTCATAAAACAGCCACATTTCCAAAACAATTGCAGGAAGGAGAGAAGTCCACTATGGTGATCCCTGTCCAGCACTCTCTCTACGACCTCTCAGTCCCCTTGCCTTAGTCTTCCTTAAAAGAGAGAAATATTCCCCTCTGAAGACCATTAGGAGCCTAGTTCAACTCCCCAAATCAATAAAGCACAGCTCCTGTGCGAGCCTCTGGTCAGGGCTGACAGCCTGTCTTTAACTCACTCGGAGATTTGGGGTGCTTTTCCCTTCCAGGTAGAAGTGATAAGTGTCAATGCCAGCTCCTTCTCTAACTCAGATTCTAACTGCTCTCCAGGACTTCAATCAGCCACCTAATGCTTCCCAACCCAGGATGTAGTCTGGGCTGCAACTGAGAAAACTCCCATGCAATTACAGCCACTCAGAATTCCTGGTCTTCAAGTCAAGTCACTGCTAAGGATGTGTGTGGGGGTAGAGCCCCTGCCCACTAGGAGCTCAAAGCCCAAGCCCCTGTGACTGAGAGGATCTTTCATTTTAGGGATCCCATCAGGATTTTGTCATTCATTCATTCAATCAATACACATGTATCAAGTGCCTACTTTACGTATCCCCTGTGCTAAGTGCCAGGGCTACAAAGAAAGGCAAAAGACAATCCATTTGTTGATTTAACAAATGCTATTATGTGCAAGATACTGAAGATACAAAGACAAAAACTGAGATCGTCCCTGCCCTCAAGAATTTATATTCTGCTAAGGATAAACAACAGGTATATAGATAAGCATATATGGATAAGTGTATATAGATAAATACAAAAAATACACAAAGTGAATACAAAGTAATTGGGGGACAACAGCAACAGATGTAATCTGAAAATGCTTCTTGTAGGGGATAGCACCTGACTTAAAGCTTTAGCGAATCTAGGGATTCTAAGTTGTGGGCTCAAGGAGATAATGCATGTCAGGTATGGGGACACCCTGCCCAAAAATACAGAAGTGAGAGACTAGGTCCAAAAAAAATCATCACTGTTTGGAAGTGGGTCTCTTAGAATGTCAGAGTTTAAAAGGATGTGAAAGATGGTCCTATCCAAGTCTTTTATTATAGAGAACAGAAAACGGAAGCCTTACAAGAGGAATACAGGAAAAGGAGGTACCTGCCATGGAGATAAGTGAATGTTCCACCTGGTGGCCATCTTCTGGCTTGGTCTCATTCCCCACCATCTTAGGATGTAATCCTAAATTGTTGCCATGCCATGTTGGTCTGGTCCCTGGTGACCTAGCCCTGTGGTCTGAACTCTCTCTCACTCCCGTTCCCCCGTGCTAATTTGTACCTCTTTTTCCTCCAATATCATCAGTTCTCCCAGGATAGACAGCACCTCCCTCTGCTATCCCTTCCTCTATTTTGGCCCCATTCAGTTCAGTCCTTCTCCTCTGCTCTCTAGAATCTCCATTTGATTGCTGGCAATCATCCCTTTATCCTTGATTTCTTCTTTTCCTGCTTTCTTCATCTTCTTGTACCCACCAAAGCTTGGTTTATTCCTGGAGATGTTACATCCCTGGCCACCAGTGTTGGTTGTGCCTTCTCTCATGGTCTTAGGGGTGGGCCTGGCATTAAGACATTGCTAATTTAGGTTAAATCTGGGGGTTAACAAGGCACTTATAAGTCATTGAACCAATTAACAGATGGAGGTTTACTAAATGCTCACATAGAAAACATGTGCATCGGTATCCCTTAGCCCTGCCTCACACATGTCTGATCAGTGGGGTTGGGGGGGTGACCTTTATGATCTATAAACATCCAACAACTTGGAAAGGCTCCAACCCCCTTTAAAGTCCCCCAAGGGACTTCATGTGCTCTCAGTTTACCAGAAAGCTGCTTCAAGGGAGGCAAGGACCAATTGAGTTCTGCACAACTTTTTAGGGAAAGCTAATCCCTGGCAGGAGGAAGGGGTGAACCCTGGTACTTATTGGTGCTTTCACACTTGCCCTAGGCTAAGAGGAGTAATCTGCTTATGCCTTGGTACCAGATGTCATTCTTATACCCCATCCCCTTCCATCATTACTCAGCATCCCTATATCTGTTGAGGTCCATTCTATCTATCTGTGCCAGTCAGTCCGCATCTTTGATGGGATACTCAACCAGTTGCCAATTCACCCTACCTCCTTCCTCAAGGAATTCAGTTCCTGGATCACAGTCTTTCCTCTAACCCAACTCCTACCTACCCTCTTACCTGGGACCTCCATAAATACATGTTGATGCGCTCTCAAACATCCTCCCAGCTCATCAGAATCCTCGACTCCCTTGACCTACATCTTTACTCTACTTCAGACACCCCTTGAGAGTCATATCTGAGATCTCATCATCATCCATAACTGGCTTTTAACTCAGAAATTCCCCTTAACTCTGAGCAGAAGCTTCTGTCTTCTCTTCTCTCCTGCCTTATTCGTTTTGAGTTCTCACTGTCACTTCTGGTCCTCCATCCAGCCCAGTCTTCCTAATCTATCACCCCTCCTTTGGCCTCCCTTCACTGTCTCGACCCAATGGTTGACCAGGTTAGCTCGAAATCACACTCCCCCTTCCATGACCTTGTCTTTTTGTTCTATTGACCTTTACCCTCTCACCACCCATCTTTTCTGCTTGTATCTGAGTTATTGAATACTAATGGAGGTCATCCTATCACCCTGCTGACTTTCCATTTCAAGTTCACTCTTGATAATCTCAGCTGGGCCTTCACTGGGCGGTTGGTACATGATCCCACAAAACTTCTATTCTTCCTTGATTCACCATCTCTTCTAATCCCTTCTCTTCTCTTTTCATCTCTACAGATGTCCTTGTCTACCATATTACCAGGGAAGTAGCAGCCATCAGTCAGAAGCTCCTCCTTTCTACTGCTCTGTAGCTCAAAACTCCTCTTTTCCTTTATTCTAGGCTCTGAGAAAGAAGTCACAGACCTGTTTGCCAAGGCCTTGGCATCCCCATCCCATCCCTTCCCATTTCCTCTAGAAGTTTTCTAATTATCCTTCCTGTCTGATCTTCAACATTAAGCAACTAGTAGTGCAGTAGATGGAGAAGATAAATGTTTTTTCCCTTCTCTTCCTTTCCCTCAACATCTCCCTATCTACTGGTCCCATGTCCCTACCTACACAACCTATTCAGGTCTATTCTAGCCTTACAAAGTCTTCACTTGACCCCACTGCTTCCTCAAGCTACTGCTCCACATCTCTTCTTCCTTTCACAGCCACATTTGTGGAAAAAATCTTCTGTCCTCATTGCCAGCACTTCCTTACCTCCATTTGTTTCACTTCTCCATTCTTTTGCATTTGGCTTTCCATCCCAGCATGCAACTGAAATGGTTTTCGCTGAGGCTACCAATTATGTCTTAATTACTGCTACTGCTAGCCATCTCTTAGACCTCATTAACTCTTCTGCAGCTTTTGACACTATTAGCCAGTAGATCTCCTGGATATGCCCTCTTCCTTGGCTCTTATGACTCTGCTTTCCTGCTTTCTCTCCTACTTGTCAGAATCACTTCTTGATCTTCCCTCAGTTGGGATTCATCTTTTGTCTCCTTTTCTCTCTCCATAATAATGGCTGACGTTTATGTAGTGCTTACGATATGCCAAGTACTGTCTTGAACAGTTCCATATTACTACCTCATTTGATTCTCACAACAATCCTGGGAGGTAGGTGCTCCTATTATCTCCATTTTACAGATAAAAAAACTGAGGCAAACCAAAGTGATTTGCCCAGGGTCATATAGGAAGTAATTGTCTATATATACTCGTACATCTTATTGGCTTCTATGGATGCAAGTATGCTCTCTACCCAGATGGCTCCTAAAATTATATATCCACCCCCTAATCCTGTCTCTGGAACTCTAGACTCACATTGTTTACTGTTTGTTAGATATTTCTCCTTGCATGTTCCCACATGCCTCTCAAACTCCACATGCTCCAAACAGAACTTATTTTTTTTCTTCTTATACTATTCAAATTTTCCTGTTTTTCTTGAGGGTACCATATCTACCCAATTACTCAAGTTTATAACTTTAGAATAATCCTTAGCTCTTTCCTTTCCCTCATCCCCCACTATGTACAGTCATTTACCAAATCCTGTTTATCCTACTTCTACAACATTTCTCATCTATTCCCTTTCCTCTAATTACATAGCTACCATGTTGCTTCAGATCCATTACCTTTTACCTGGACTGCGGTAGTAGCTTCCTAATTAATCTCCTGCTTTCAACCTCTACTCTCTCAATACAATTCAATAAGTTTACTATGTGCAAGGCACTACGCTAGGCATTGGCAACATAAAACCCAAAAGAATAGTTCTTGCCCTCAAGGAGCTTATGTTCTTTTTAGTTTGCATTAAAATATTTATGGTAAGATTTCATTTTATTTCTATCTTACCTTCATTCCTAAATATATTCCTCCCTTCTCTCTTCCCCAGAAAGCCTTCCCTTGTAACAAAGTAGAAAGAGAGGAGAAAAAAGGCAATTCAGCAAAACTAATCCACACATCAACTAAGCATCATAGCATATGGAAAGTTCCCCATATATAATCCTTCACTTCAGAAGGGAAAGGAGGAAGAGGCATCTTTTCACCTCTTCCTTTGGAGCAAGCTTTATCTTTATTACTATATAGCACCCCACTTCCACTTTGGGCTATTTCTTTTTACATTGTATATATTATTTTTCTCTTTCTGCTTACTTCGCTTTGCATCGGTTCATATAAATATCACCATGTCTTTGTGTATTCTTCATAGCCATTGTTTGCCACAATCAAGAGTGAACGCTATTTTATTACATTTTTGTGCCACAGTTTGTTTAGTCAATCCCCAGTTGATGGGAATCTATTTTGCTTCTAGTTCTTTGCTACTACAAAAAATGCTGTTTTGATGCCTCACAATGGGATCTCTGGGTCAGGTATGGGCATTTTAGTCACTTTGTTTCAGTAATTCTAAATTGTTTTTTGAGAATGGTTAGACAAACTCACTGCTCCGTCTACAGAATTTGTGTGCTTTCATCCCCACAAGCTCCCTAACACTGGTTATTTCCTATTGCTCGCGACGAGTGAAACCTCAGAGTTGTTCTGATTTGCATTTCTTATTACTAGGGGTTTGTAGTTTGTAATTACTTTGCAGACTTCTTGTTCACATTCTTCATGAACTTTATTCACTTACCCAGTGTGGGTGTCTCTTGGTCTTTAGCTCTGATATCCTATATTAAGCATCAGTGGTCAGTCTGTTTCCTTTGGGAAATCCTAAAATTCTTTTGTGAAAGTACCTAAAACAGCTATAACAGATTGGAGTAGTTGCTATGAGAAGTCAGTAAATTATCTCTTGTTAAAATTCATACATTATCATTCACATCTTTTGAGTAAGATCAAGTGTTCAAGTTCATATGTTGGTTCATGTAGACCAGCAAATCGACATATCATGCTTTTCTTGATTTTCTGTTTTCAATGAATAGCTTTCTTTTTTTAATTAATGGCTATTGTCTTCATAAAAGGATTGTTAGTACTTCAAAACTGCATTTGTTGAGTTTGGAAGAGTGATCATGATTGTGTCTATTATTTTATCATCAAGACTAATGGTTTTATATATAAATATATCTATATAATAAAAATATGTGTGTATGTATATATGTATGTTCATATATACATTTAAATACCGTTGAGATGTCTTAAATGGGGAAATATAGACAATGTCTTTCTGAGGATTGAGAGCATGCTTGCCTAGGACATGGTCATAGACTCAATGACTTTCCAAATCTCTTTCTAGTTCCACCATTGGGTGATGATTTTATCTCCCTTGCTTCCTCCAGGGAACAATATAGTTGCTGATGACTGACCTCTTAGGTTTGCAATAAGACCATGTGAGGTTTTTAGCTAGTGACTAAGTAAGTTCCCCTCTTTGCTCTGGACAGGAAACCTATTAGCAACATGAGTCATCCCCTAATTGTAAATCAGATGGCACTCTTCATGTTTCCAAAGGAAACTTCATTCAACTCACCAAGTCAGGGGAGTATTTGTGGAGGAACATTCCCTGTAGTCCTATCCCCTCCCAGTCTTCTTCCCCTAATTTCCTCCTCCCTTCTTTCCAGTTTCTTTCCCCCACCAGTATTCTTCCCTCATTTTCTTTCCTCCATTTTCCTTTGTCCCTCTGCTCTCCTCCCACATCACTTTTCCCGAGTTTTTTTCTCTTCTCCCTAGTTGACTTTCTCCCAGTCTATTCCTCTAATCTTCTCTACCCCCCCAGTCTTCTTTCCCTCAATCTCCTTTATCTATTCTCTTCCATTTTGCCCTTCAAATCCAGACAAAAAGGGAGCAAAAGTAGGAAGCAGGGGTGGGGATAGAGGGCATGAATAGGGAAGGGCAGAAGTCTACTTTGGGGCTGGAGAAGGGGGCTCAGATGAATGTTTCCTCAGAATCCCAGCTTCTCTTCTCCACCACAGCTCCCCTCCCAGGCCTTCGAGGGATGGGTCCATTATTTCCAACAGGCTCCATAGACCACAGATGACTCAAGGGCCTCCAGACCCCTGTAAAATGGGGTGAAAAGGGTGTTTTCTAAATCAGTTCCCCATGAAATCACTGAGCCCAACTTTGTCCTGGGGGATAATAGAATGGATCATTAGGTCCTTGTGAAAGTTCATGTTGGAATTCGAAGTCACCCTGGACCATAGGAAATCAGTACTTTAGGCAAAAGGGGGAAATCCAAAGATGGATGGGACCCTTTATCTCCAAGCACAGGCTCCAGGCAGGAGGAGGAGGCTGAGTTGAGAAGGAAATATTGTTCTCTGTGGGCTGCTTGTGAACAGAGAAAGGTAACTTGCCCCTCCCCTGCCCCCTTCTTAATCCCCAAGGGCCCATCACCCACTCTTTAATCACACACCGGATTGTAAATCAGACCTCTTTCTTTTCTTTCTGAGTCTGAATTAGAGTCTAATTAGGCAAATGAGCAAATTTCCAGTTCAGATGGAATGCATCTTATTAATAGGCTAGAATGGCCTTTATGCACAGAGGGGAAGGTGAGAGCAGAGAAAGGGAAACTAAGGAAAGGGGTCTTTAGTTACCGAGTATCCATACCAAGTGGGGGTGTTGAGAAGGATGAGGGAACTCCAGGATCCTGAAGGATGGTCCTTGGCTCTGTAGAAAGAGGTCGCTGAGCATCCAGCCTACAACAAGACCACTCCCATGGCCCATTTCTTCCTCCTCCACTCCCAGTGCCAGTTATCAGATGTTCCTCATTCCTGGTCTCAAACCTTTCTGCTGTGACAGGCCTGCCTTTCCTCCATGTCTGTCTGTCTGTCTCTCTACTAATCCGAAATGAGAGAGTGAATTTAGAAACCAATTATATATTTCAGAGTAACAATCTCTTATGCCTTACAAAATGCTTTTCATCTTTCTAAAGTACCTCCCCAAGCCGTGGGAGGCCAGGTGGGAATGATGTCAAAGGTTCCAGATTCTAATTTTGCCTCTGTTGATTACTTCCCAGGTGACCTTGGGTAAGTGACTGGGCCTCATCTCTTAAAATGAATGGGTTGGACTGATGAATCTAAAATTTCCTTGCACTCTAAATCTATGCTCTTGTAACATGTCTTGTCCTTGGCAACAGCCCTGAGTGGGAAGGAGGGCAGGGGTCATCACTCTGATGCTATTTAAAAAGAAATGAAAGTGAGGCATTAAGAGAGAGGCAAATGACCTAAATAAAATCACAGGATTACAACTTGTTTTGCTTTTCTTTTTGAGCTGGGAAGGACTTTAGAGCTTATCTAGTGTTGGCCCCTTATTTTAATGATGTGGAAACTGAGACTCAGAACTAGGAAATGACTTCACCAGGTTAACTCAGATAGGAAGTAGCAGAGTCAAGAACTGAACCCAGGACAGAGAGCTTAAATTCTTTTTCTATTATAGTACACATTCCTCTGGTACTCTACAATAATTACTTCACATAATTTTCTCATCTGGGCCTCAACATCCCCAAATTACAGAAGAAGAAACTAAGACTCAGGGTCTTGCCTATAGTCTAAGCATCAGAGGCAGGACTTGAACCCAGATCTATCTTCATCCATCCTGAGGTTCAGCATTCTCCCCATGACCCTACCATGTCCAACTACCGCCATTTTTCCTTGACATGCCACGTAGACAGTCAGCAGAAGTGTCTGTCTCCCAGCCTGAGTCAGGCTGCTGCTCCTGAATGTCAGGGGTGAGTGCAGTCGCACCAGATTGCAATCATGTTATTGATTTTATTGTACCCACTTGGAGTAGGAGCTCTCCTTAACTCAATATGCAAAATAATGCAAAGCAGCATGCAAATTAGCTGAGCTCTGGCGCTTTTTTTTTTGCCCGATAACAGGGCTGAAAGCACGGAACACAATTTTTAGGAACAAACTGGCGTCTCCAGTATCACGTTTTCAGCCCCCCTGCAGTTGGTGGGGAGAGGGGGGAGGGAAAGAGGGGGTGTCTTCTGGCTTTGATGTCCTCCTGCTGGTTTGCTGTTCCAAAGTCCTGCAAATTTCCCAAGTGAGGGGAAGTGGGACTTTTATTTCTCGATGTGGAAAAGGGAGGCTCTGATTCTGTCCTCCAAGAATCAAAAATTCCAGTGCAGACAGCAGGCCCAGGGAGCTGAGATCTCCAGCAGTCACTGGCAGCACAGAGGACCAGAGGCCACTGAGCTTCTTGCTTCTGTGTTCCAAGTAGCCTCACTGCCTGTCCCAGCATAACTTTCTGGAAATGGTCCTGGGGCCATCTCAAGGATGAGAGCCTGAAAGAGATGAGTGAGACAGGCTGAGTGCAGGAAGTCAATACATCTTTTCTTCTTCCAATGTATCACCTTTCCAATTTCCTGAACTTCTCTTCTGTGCAGATCCCTGGGGCCTGAGGCACTAAGAGGGACACAAGGACTGAAGACACTTAGTCTCTTCCCTCAGGGAACTCACAATCTGTCGCTTTGGTTATTTAGTTGTGTCCAACTCCTCAGGGCCCTATTTGGGGTTTTCTTGTCAGATACTGGTTGGCCATTCCTTCTCCAGCTTATTTTGCAGATGAGGAAACTGAGGCAGCAGAGTTAAGTGACTTGCCTAGAGTCACACAGCTAGTGAGTCTGAGGCTGTATTTGAACTCAGGTCTTCCTGACTGTAGGCCCAGCACTCTATGCATTGCACCACCTGGCAGTGACTTGACTGTGCTTGTACAACCAGCAAGGTTTCAAGCGTGGGAGATGAGATACAGGTCAACCCTGTTTCTGAGACCAGTTTGTTTCCCTATCTACATAAGGACCCCTTTCAAACCTATGTCTCTAACCTTAATCTGTTCTCTTAGCTCTAGACCTCCATCTTCCTGGATTCCTGCTGGTGCTTCACATTGAACATCTTGGTCTGGCAGCAAAGGCTGTAGGTCTCAGAGGAGCCAGTTAGTATCACTAGACCTCAGGTTCTCTTCTCAAACATTTTCAACTGGTCTACTGTTTTTCATTCTGTTTTTCTATCCCCAGAGCCTAGCATGGTACTTTACATGCTGTAGGTGCTTAATAAATGCTTTCTGTATTGGACTGGATCTTGCAGTCTTGGTCAGGAGGGAGAGTAGAATGATGTGGAAAGAAGGCCAGCTTTGGTATCAGAAAGATTTGGGTTCAAGTTCTAATGGTACACATATACTGGCCATGTGACCCTGGGCAAATTTTGGAACATCTAAAGGCTCCAAGCAAGCTAGCTCTGTAAGCCTATAAGTGATAGACAAGTTACTCTCCCACATTGATTGAGAGAATGAAATCAGAGGTTTTCACCCCCTTCCAAAAAAAATCTTGACCACATTTAGATGCCAATCTCAATCTCAGACCTCACGCTGGCTTGTATGGCCCACAGAAAGTTCTTTTGAAATGCTGTGCCTCAGTTTCCCTTTTTAAACACAGCTTAAAAAAATATTTTTAAGTGAAAAGAGTTAATCACATCCAGATTACCTTTTGAATGTAGGAAGCCTGGGATAAGCATTGGCTCAGAAAGAATGCTAAATCAAAGGCCTTAGGTTCAAATCACAACTCTGTAACTTACTACCTGTATCCCTTTGGTTTACCTCTCTGCCTCATCTCTAAAATGAACAATCCCTAAGTTCCCTCCCAGTTCTAAATCTGTACTTTTATGAAAGGAGCAATACACAACTGGGGGGAGGGCTTTTTCTTTGTCACTTCACAGTTTACAAAATGCTAACATTACAACGACCCTTTATTTCCATTTTATAGATGAGAAAACTGAGGCTTAGTGAGCTGACGTGATTCATTGGAGGTCACAAAGCTAGTAAGTGGTAGAACAGGGCCTCGAATGCACATCCCTGATTCTAAGTCTAGGACAATTTCCACTCTACAGAACCACTGCCTCCTCCTCTTAATTTTTATTATTTATTTATTCTCAGTCACAGAGGCTATATTTTGTCAACCTATTAATATGGGCCCTGCTTGCTATCCCTGCCAGTGCTATCTTGGTGCTGGTGAAGGAATGTGCCGCCAGACTCAGCTAATTGGAATCCAGCTTCTTCCCCCTTCTCCTCTCCCTCTCTGTAAATTATGCGGATTTCCAAAGTTTCGGGCTGAGTGATAGACAGTCCTGTCACAACGGTGCTAAGTGTTTAGAGAGCAATTGTTCTCGGAGAGCTACCATTTTTCAAACTTTTACTTTTATGAGAAGCTGGAGGGGAAAGAATGAAATGGAGAAGGTGGGGTTTGGAATCCCTCCCCTCCAAAGCCAGCTCCAGCCATATCTCCTCTCCCAGTGCAGGCTTATCCTGGACCCTGTGGTTGGAAGAGATGTCGACTTTTCCCCCTTCCCTTTCCCCCTGTGGAGAATTGGGGTTTTCCTAGGATATTATCTTTGTCATAACAATCAGAACTCCAGAGAGGTATTGCTCTTAAACCCTCAACACACATTTTTATAACCTTTCTATTTAATAAGAAAGAGACAGCTCCAATTAGCCAGGAATATTCCACAGAAATGGGATTATTTTAAAAGCTCCAGCAATATTATAAAATAGCTTCAGTAAATGAACAGCTGTTGCCTCAGCAGGATCTGTATTCTCTTATCTCATCTTCCCTCCACCTCCCTTTTCCAATTTCTTCTCTCTTGCTTCTCGTACCTAATGCCTTTGGGGAGCTGTTGATGCAACCAGGAGCTGGGCCTCGGCTAGAGCTTGTGAGGCCCTAGGGACTCTTTGACCCTGCAGGGCATTGTGATGGGAACCCAAGGGCAGGCGCCCTTCATGATGGATGGGGAGCTGGGGCAGGGCTGCGGACAAAGGCTCCATCACATCTGTTTGTCATTCTCTGTTTGATGCACTGATGGAGGTGGATAGTGGCATGGAGAATTCCAGCCATGGCTGACTGTGTCACTCCTGGGCTCAAGAAGCTGCCGCCTCTGGATAAAATACAAACTCCTCTGTCGATTAAAGCCATTCACAATCTGGCCAGATTTATTTCAAGCTGATTTCACATTATCCCCACCTTCCCTCAATACATACATATTCTGTATTCTAGTCAAACTGGACTTCCAATTTTTTCACTTCCTGTCCCCACACTTTTGCATGGGCACACTTCAGGCCTGGCACTCTCCTCTCCCCTGACTCTTGGAATCCCTAGGCCTTTTTATGACTCAAATCCATTCCACCACCTCCTTCCTAGGTGAGGCCTTTCCTGATTCCATAGGTTGCTCGTTGGTGCCCTCTGGTCCCCACCTCCAAAATGACTCTGCATTTCCTCAGCCTGCATTTGTGTAAAGATACACTGACCTGTGTATAGGTTGTATTCTCCCAGAAGAATGGAAGTTCTCTGAGGACAAAGTATGGATCCATTTTTGTTTCTGAAAGCCGGCTTCTAATATAGCACCCAGCACATTGCACTTGTTTAATTGTATCAAGCTTTGGAGAAGTAAATACCAAGATGTCTCCTTCTTTCCATGAAAATGCTGGCAGATGCATATGCTATTCTCTACCTCCTGTCTACTTGCCCTGCTCCCGTCAAAGAAGCTGCTAGGAGCTGGGACCATAGCAGGGGGGATAGACTGAGCCAAGCCCTTCCTATTCTCTCAGCCAGGTGCCTTTTATGAGTAAGATATTTGTAATATAACTGAGCTAGAAGGAGAACCCAGAAGAGTGAGAATGAGGATTCAGGGTCAGAATCCGGGTCTGAGATTGGGGCTAGGGCTGTCTAAGACCAGCTTCCAATTCCAGCTATGGTGAGGGCTCAGTCTGGGGCTCTTAGGAACAGCTACCTTAACTTCATAGACCTCTTGCTGTAAATCTAACTTTAAGAGAAGGGAGCAAGCATCTATTAAGCACCTACTATGTTCCAGATACTAAGAGCTTACAAACCTTATCTTCATAACATCATATTAATAGTAATAATTATGTAGCTCTTTAAGATGAACAAAGCACTGTATAGCACACACATACACAGACATACATACATGCATACATATATACATGTACTCATATACACACATTTAAATTTTGTATTTCTATTACACACACACACATACATGCATACATACATACATCTTTTGTTTTTCACAACAACCTTGCATGGTAGGTGCTACTATTACCTCCGTCCTGGGTCAGGATGTGAACTCAGGACTTTGTGACACCAAGTTGGGCACTCCATCCTCTGTCACTCAGATCCCCTATCCCCACTCTGGTGATTACCTCCCGTATTTCTGAGTGGTCTTAGACTTCTGATTCAGAGGGGGCTTCTTTCCCATGACTCTGAAGTGAGGAAACTTTGGGTCAAATCTTAAGTTAACCCCTTCCACTTTCTTGATACTCCTCCATCTTGATCTTGACAGCGAATGAGTCTATCTTGGTTGTTGCTGAGTCAGTTTTCAGTCCCGTCTGATTCTTTGCACCCCCATTTGGGGTTTCTTGGCAAAGATACTGGAGTGGTTGGCCATTTCCTTCTCCAGCTCATTTTACAGATGAGGAAACTGAGGCCAAGAGGGTGAAGTGACTTGCCCAGGGTCACACAGCTAGTGAGTGTCTGAGGCCAGATTTGAACTTAAGAAGATGAGTCTTCCCGACTCCAGGCTTGGCTCTCTACCCACTGCACCACCTGCCTAAAATGTTGAGACCACAAATGGATAATGTCAGGATCCCTGTACTCCATCCTTGAAACTTCCACTGAATCACTGTGTGATCCTGGGCACATCCTATTTCCTACTCTGAGCATTCATTTTCCCTTTTATAAAATAGAGATGAATATCCCTTCTTTGGGGGTATTTTGAGGTTCAAAGGGGAAGAACATCTCTATATTGCAAATATCTATACAAATAGGAATATGACTACCATTCTTATTACTTCTTATAGCTGTACATTCCTCACCTATGTGATCTCATGCAGAAGCTAGAATTTTCTGGGAGGCAAATAACGTTAATCAATTGTTGGTAAAAGAGTTGGCCTCAAACCTTGATAAATTGCCTGCTTCCAGCCCACTAGTTGTTTTAGTTTTTTCATTGAGCCCTGGACGCCTAGGTCTTGGAGTTTCACCCACAGATCCACGCTGGTATAGTGCTTAGACCAAGGGTTACCCAGATGGAGCCTAGATGAAAGACCTCTTTGTTTGCCCATTTCCTCCTTATCCTTCATGGGTAATTCATGTTGGGCTAAGTACCAGAGTCAGGCAGGGCACGACAGTTAGGGAGGGAGGAGAAGCTTATATGCCTGTCCTAATGTACATTACTTTACTAAGGGGTGCTGGTCTGGCATCCTTATTGTGTCAGGGGTGGGTGGGTTCTATAGTGGAACCCTGGTATGGGACCCTGCCTTGGGCTGTATACCCCAGGAAAGCCTTAGGCTCTTGTAGCTAAGCAGATGGGAAGGAGAAGGGAACTGGGAGGCCTCAGCTGGGCAGCCATACAACCTGTCAGATGGTGTTTTCCCTACTCTCAATGAGAGCAATATGGCGGCCAACTATTTGCCAAGGAAACAGAAGCTGAGTATGACGGCAAAGTGATGCAATGTAGTGAATATTGGCTTTTGTCGGGATAGTTCAGGCCCGAAGAACCTGCTTTTACTGGGGTTGGGGGGGGCAAAGGGGAAATCGTGGAATTTCTCAACTGACAGAAGTCATCCAATCTTCTCTCTCCCTTTTACAGATAGGGAAGCTGAGGCCCTGCAAAGAAAAAGTCACACAAAAAATCAGGGGCAGAGCCAATCTCCAAATCTGAGTCTTCTCACTCTAAATCTTGGGCCCTCGGCAGCAACCTGACCTACTTCAGTCCAGTATCTTGCAAGGAAGCACAGGAGAGGAGGTGGGGGTGAGAGTGGGAATGGGTCTAATGAGCTCCAAGGTCCCACCAAGTGCTCCCCTTCTGGGATTCTGAGCACCGAAAGCCCTCTTGATTTTGCAGAGTCAGCATTTTCATCATCATAATCCCAACATTTGGGCACGTCTGCTCTGATGGAGGTGGGGGGGGGAGGAGAGAGAGGGAAGGGAAGTGCCTCCATTTAAAAGCCAAACTAAAAGCTGAAAAAAACAAGACGAGATATTTTGCTGCGGCAGACAGGATGAGCAAACTGTGGTCGTTAACATGATAAAAGTCGCTTTGTACGGGTGTAAAATTCATTTTTCCCCATTTAGCACATGGCACATTTGCATCAGGCTTCATTTCCAAAACACTTTTGGTAACTTCACCCTCACAGCCCCTTCTGGGGAATTATGAGAATCATTCCCATTTCACAGCTGTGAAACCTGAGGCCCAGGCAGGTCTGGACACCTCTTCAAATAGGAATACCTCTCTGGGTCATGACCTTTAGAGGTAAAGGTCATCTTTAGTATGTGAAGACCAGGAGATCTGGGCTTTGAGCTGGGTCTGCAGCAGTGGGGTTGACTCAGCGTGGCACCCCTTACACATTTTGTAGAAACAGAAGGCTGCAATAAAATCAGTTTTGGACGGAGTCAGGACTTCTCCTGCCCAGGTTCTTTGTGTGACCTGGAGCAAATGTCTTCCTCTGAGTCTCAGTTTTTTCAGCCTTAAAATGAGGTGTTTGGACTAAACTATTGCTAGGGTTCCTTGCTGCGTCCTGATACTCCAGAATTCTGGGTGCTGTACTGAACAGCACTAGATTGGGTGTCAAAAACCCTGGATGATAATCATAAGAGTTACCACAGAACAATATTTTTATTTAGTCATTTTCAATGCTTCATGTCCCCATTTGGGGTTTTCTTGGCAAGGACACCAGAGTGGTTTGCCATTTCCTTCTCCAGCTCATTTTACAGAAGAGGAAACTGAGGCAAACAGGGTGAAGTGACTTGCCCACGGTCACACAGCCAGTAAGTATCGGAGGTCAAATTTGAACTCAGGTCTTCCTGACTCCAGGCTCTGTACTGCTCTATCTACTATACTACCTATGTCTCCAAAGCAATAAGGGCTAGAATTTCTATAGCACTTTAAGGTTTGCTAAGTGCTTACAGATGCTAACTCATTTGATCCTCATACAATAGGATGTGCATGTCAGACAGATCATTTGTTCTGGGAAGGCCAGGAGTATCACTGACCAGACCATAAGCTCCAGCTGTATCTTCCTGGTCCCCTAGACCTGCCTGAAGCTGGACATATACTTGACATAAAATCCACATAACAGATTCCCTAGAATGATGTTTGTTACTTCTCCCAGGAAGTATACCCCTATTTCCCCACCAGCTTCCTACAATGACCTGGCATCATGGGAAGAGGGAAGCTGACCCCAGGAGATAGAGAGGGTCAGAGATGCCAACTTCTCTTGCTTTCAGGGAGTTGTTCTTTACTACTCAAATAGAGGTCAGAAGTTTTATGGTGACTCTTGTTGTCAGTGACCACTGCTGACAGAAGCATGATTTCCTGGCCTCCTTCTTCCTCTGAAGTCTTGATAAGAGCAGCTAAAAATCTGCTACATATATTTGGGTGCTTTATACCAGAGAACAGAGAAGATCAGATCTAGAAGAGACCTTAGAAGCCTAGTCTAACCTCCTTCATTTTATAAATGTAGAAACACTCCCAGACCAGAGAAATGACTTGCCCAAGGTCATGTAGATAGGAAAGAAGGAAAGAAGGAAGGAAGGAAGGAAGGAAGGAAGGAAGGAAGGAAGGAAGGAAGGAAGGAAGGAAGGAAGGAAGGAAGGAAGGAAAGAAGGAAGGATAGATATTGGGTTAAGCACCTTACAAATGTGATCTCATTTGATTCTCACAACCACTCTGGGAGGTAGGTGCTATTAATATCTCTATTTTACAGTTGAGGAAACTGAGGGAGACAGAGGTTAGGTGACTTATCCAGGGTTAGTGTAGCTAGCATGTTTTTGAGGCTGCACTTGAACTCATGTCTTTCTGACTCAAGCTCAGCCCCCTATCTACTGCATCACCTAGCTCCTCTAGGAGGTAGGCCTTGGATTTGACCCCGGTCTTCTGACTGCAAATCCAAGGTCTGTTCCCTTTCCCATGCTGCTTCTCCACTATAACATTGCTTCTTGCCTGAGGTCACTCAGTAAATTAGTGGCATAACTGAGAGTAGAATGTATGTACTCATTCATTTAATAAATTTTGCACTTGTGTTTAGAACTGGGCACATACAGGTCCATACTACAAAGACCATACTCCCAAGGAGCCCTCAGAATAATGTTGGGTGGAAGCTTAGGGGAAAAGGACAGATAAATATTTAAGGGAAAGTAAGGTAAGTTTAAAGGTATGGTCCCAGCAAAGTGTCATGAGATACTTAAGGAAGGTGTTTTCCTTCCACAGTACCATTCATTTGAAGCCCCTTTCATGATATATTATCTCATTTCTCTGAAGTGTGGGCAATGCTTAAACATTCTCCCGTTGACTTTCAGCAGAAAGGGCAAGTCACTCCTGGGTGGATGCTCTTATCAAGTCCTCAGAGAGACCCCTCCTGTCACTGACAAGTCAGGAATGTTGGAAAGGATATTATGAAGGAAAAATCAATGATTTCTCCCTCCTCCTCCCCATTGGGGAGGGAAGAAGTATGTGTTGTATGTGTGGGGGTCAGTAAATAAAGCAGATCATTGTGACATTATCAGCTGGTTCCCAGCATTTTCTCCTCCTTCCCAAATAGAGCCTTGCTACCTCTGGGGAGATAGGAGCATCCTGGCTGATTAGCAGCTGATAGGATTCCGGCTGGAGTAATTAATAAGATAAGGCCTAGTTGTTTCTGTGCAGCAAGCACATCCATAGGTATGCCTTGTGACCAAGGCTTCTGTCTTTCCCAGGGTGCCTCAGAAAAATCATTGTGAAGGAGAAGGGAGAAGAGGAGGTGCTGAGCACATCTGATGCTTGTCACAAAATCCTTAGATTCCTGAAATATCAGAACCAGCAGAGCTGGGAGGAACCTGTAGAACCTAGACCGTTAAATCTGGGAGAGAGTTTAGAAGCTAGAAGAGCCCCTCTTCTGAATGCCCCTACTTTTGTTGAAGGCATCAGCCGGAACCCAGGAGGGTGACCCTGGAGTCACCCTCTCTTCCTCACTCTCTCTCACTCCAAGCTCATTCTTTCTGCCTCTTGGACATCACTGCCGCCTCTTTGTTCCCGTGCCCACCATCCCAGCTCAAGCCTTAATCACCTTTCACCCACGCTATTGTATGCGGCTGATTGGTCTGCTTGCCTCCTTAACCTGTCCTCCCCACAGCTGCCAAAATGATTTTCCTACAGTGACCGAGTTATTCTTCAGCTCAATAAATTTGAATGGCTCCCTATTACCTCCAGGGTCATACACAAACTCCTGTTTATTTGGCATTTAAAGGCTTTCACAATCCAGATCCAACTTACCTTTCAGGCTTTATTAGATACAACTTCCTGTCGTACAGTCTGGCCTTATTGCTGTTCTGTGAACACAGTGCTTCATTTTCTATTTCTTTGCCTTTTAATAGGCTGCCTGCCATGTCCAGAATGATCTCCCTTCCATATTGTATTGTTCCTTTGTGGTCCTCAAAAGTCAGCCCAAGGGCCACCTTCTCCATGAAGCCTTTTGGGATCGAACTCACCCCTACCTTCTCCTCTTTGAAAAAAATACCTTTCAAAAATTTTCCATATATATATGTACATGTCTAACCAATAGAATGTAACTTCCAGGGCTAGAAATTGTTTCATTTCTGCCTCTGTATATCTCTCTACTTTGTACTTAAGAAATGCTTCCTGATTGGTGGCATGGTGGGTAGAGCACTGGACCCAGAGTCAGGAAAACCTGAGTTCAAATCTTGCCTCAGGCATTTACTATCTGTGTGACCCTGGACAAGTCACTTGACTTCTGTCTGCTTCAGTTTTCTCAATTGTAAAATGGGATAATAACAGCACTTCCTTCCCAGGGTTATTGTGAGGATCTAATGAGATAATGTCTTTATTTCATAGGCTTATTTCAGTGCCTACCACAATAGCATCTACTAAATAAGTACTTTTTCCATCCTTCCTTCCTTCCTTCCTTCCTTCCTTCCTTCCTTCCTTCCTTCCTTCCTTCCTTCCTTCCATCCTTCCATCCATCCTTCCTTCCTTCCATCCTTCTTTCCTTCCTCACACACAGTGACATCACAAACCTTCCTTCCCTTCTTCCTTCCTGATTTTCTTCCATCCATCCATCCATCCATCCATCCATTTATCCTTCCTTCCTTCCATCATTCTGTCCTATAGAATGACACAAAATGTCTTAACTAGAGGGGATCTTAGAATATAGGGAAGGGAATAAGCATTTATACAGCACCTACTACATGCCAGGCACTGAACTAAGAGATTTACAAATATTATCTTATTTGATACTAGCAACAACCCTTGGAAGTAAGTGCTGTTCTTATTCCCATTTTCCAGATGAGGAAACAGAAACAGACAGAAGTGAGGTGACTTGCCCAATGTCACACAGCTAGGAAGTGTTTGAGGCTGGATTTGAACTCAGATCTTCCTTATTCTGGACCCAGCATCCCCTGTGCCAATTTTCTGTCTCAGAGATGACATGGAAAACCAAAGGTGGAAGGAATTTCAGAACATAAGACCTAGAACATCAGTACTAGAAAGTTCCCTAAAGGTGGCCTTAGAAGGTGGTAGGTTCTGCCTTGCTTACACTCATATTCAAGGTCTTCATATACAAAGGCTGAATGACCATTTATAATTTGGTTCTTGGTCAGATATAGGTAGAACCAGCTGGCCTCTGTAGTATCTTCCAACTCTGAGCTTCTATGAATGTCTTCTACAGCTTCAGAGGAAGAAGGTGTTGTATCTGAGTGGGACAGTGAGTGAAGAAGTCTTGGGGGAGATTTGAACTGAGCCATGAGAGATGGGCAGGATTCTGTAAACGGGAAGGGGTTTCCTTCCAAAAGCTAATACTCTAAGAGCTGTATGGTCAAAGATGTTTCTCTGTCTCAACTTGCTCTGGAGAACAGGACCTTCACTAGGGATGCGACAGCTGCTCTACTAAGAGGGTTAAGCCATAAGTGGGGCTTCATCTTCCTTTGATAAAAAAGGAGTTCCCCAAACAGCAAGAGACTCTCTCGATCACCTCCCCCACCTGGGTTCTGCCTAGGACCAGAGGAGGGTAGATTTCTCCCAGAGAAAAGAAGGTTCTTATATAGGTAAGTTCTTCTCCCAACCTAACTCTCCAACCTTCTTTCCTCTTGTTTCCTTTCCCTGAATCAGCTGCTTAGTTAGATAAATGTCCTTGATTGTATTTCTTATCATTCCCTCTGCCCATAATTACCTCCCTCTATACTCTCCAGAGTAACATCAATCAATAAACATTTATTAAGTGCTTACTGTGTGCCAAGCACCAAGCTGGAGATAGAAAGAAAAAGCAAAACCCAAAACATTTTAGATAACGCCATGGTACATTTTTCCTAGATATCTGGGCCTGTCAACCTAGAGCTAGGGTCAACAAACCACAACCAATCTGTAAGCTAAAAATACATGTTAGAGTGAGAGTCTAAATGACTAGCTTGGTGGGCTTGATCCTTCTATGGGATGTAAAATTACTCCCAGAATGACCAGGGATCCTCACACACAGTCACAACACAAACCTTAAGACCTTGGCCACAAGGGGGTCTTGGTAGGAGAGTGGGTGGCTCACTATTGCCCATACCGAGTGCTGAGGACTCCACTTAGAACATGAGTGTCTATTTGGGCATTGAATGATCAGATTTCAGTCCCTTCTTTGGAGGAGGAAAATAGTAAGTTAGATGTTTTGTCCCTCCTCTCCCCAGGCGTGCCTGCCTGCCTGCCTACTGAGCTGAATTTTCCTATCTCTTAGGATGGGAATGCAGATTTTCCATCAAGGGAGGGAGGAAAGAGGGCAGGCTGGCCCCTTCCAGGCCCTCATTATGCTGCTGTTTGCATGATTTTTCGAGGGCTTGCTGGGTTCATGAAAATTAATGCAATCGTGCCAGACTGTTTCTTCTGTGTCTGATAGGGCTTCATGCATTCGGGAAGCAGTCTGAGCCAAATGTCAGAGGAGCCTTTCCAGAGCATGATCTTCCCTGGACAAGTGGATGGGGACATGGGCATACATGGCTGGGATTGTTCCAAGAGTTCCAGGCATGTGCTCTGGGTGTGAAGTCTGGGGGTGGGGGGAGATGTGTGCGGAGGGGGTCAGAGAAAAGTATCCCACAGTCATAGACATGATACTGTTGGGTACAAGCCTCCACACACCACTCAATTTGAGAGCAATTGGTTTAGTGGTTAGCCCTGGTTGATTAGTGAGGTCAAGGTTCTTGGCTGGATCCTCCTAGAGTCTCCCTCTGCTCCTTGGCCACAGACTAACTTCTGACCCCAATCATAAATGGAGACCTAATCTTTGTTGTAGGCTAAACCTTGATCTTAGACTGATCTTTGACCTTGGTCTCAGACTGACCTTTGCTCTTGGTTTCAGATTGACCCCTGACCCTGGTCACCAACTGGGTCCTACCTCTGGTCATAGACTTGGCCCTAACCCTAGTCTCAAAAGAATCTTTAAGCAACCCCAAAATAAACCTTGATCCTGAAAAGTTACTCTCCAAAACATGCTATGTAGGGGTACTAGGTAAGAATGTGGATGATTCTCTGTAGCTCAACCCCACTGCTAATAACGCAGTTCAGAAGTAAGGCAAATGGAGGGACTGCAGTTTGACATTGTTGCCAGAGGGGGTATTTCAGGAGTTCAAGAGCTAGATGGTGGAGAAGTTTTCCTGTATCTTCAGGAATATTTCTTGACCTCTCCTTTCAAGTCTTGGACATTCATAAGTTTAAGCAGGGAAAATTTCTCCTTTGGAGGGGACCAGGTTAGGTACTCGGAAATTCAGGCTCAAGCTGTTCCTTGACCCCAAGAAAGGGATCCCTGGATGAAGGGACTCCCTCAAAGCTACCCACCTGATTATGTGACCATGACTCCCTAAGGAAGGTCTAGCCCTGGCTCCATGGCTATTTTCAGTATCTGAGAAACTTTGGCACAGTATGCCTCTTGCCAATGACCTTCTGGATGAGGGCTTTGGGGCTCCCAGGAGTGGGGAAAACTCTTGGGAGGATAGGACTGAAGATGCAGGGAGGGGAGTTTATTATACATGGAGATTATACCACTAGAACCAAAAATAGCTTTTCTTTTTTCATGTAAAGGAAATCTGTTTGGATAATAGTATGTGTGTGAGAAGGGGAGGAGGGGAACACTTGCCTGGAAAAATGAAGCAAATGTCTGGAAAGCTTTTTCTTCCTCTGAAGCCATGAAGGACATGCTGGACAGCTCCCACTCTGGCCAGCTCTCTCAGGTGATTCAGTGTGTCTCAGCGACTCAGGATCTGGGCTGCAAGGAGGTGTTTAGGCAGGCCATGACTTCCAGCCTGACCCCAATAAAGGCTGTAACAGGCTTTCCAGAAAGCCTCCTCAGGGCCACGCCTCCTGATTCCTATCCATTCTGGGGTTTTGTTTCTACCCTACCCAATCCCCTCTGTTATTCTCTGCTCAGTTTGATGATGAAGTCCAGGGCAGGTGGAGAAATGATGATGATGATGACGATGATGATGACGACGATGATGATGACAATGGTGATGACAACGATGATGACGATAATGATGATGATGACGATGATGATGATGACGATGATGATGAGATGATGATGATAAAACAGTAACAGCACAAGTGCAGGGTCTTTTATTGAAAATGACGCAGTAAATATTGCTTTAAGGTTTTCAAAGCGCTTTCTTTGTCACAACCTAATGAATTAGAGAGTGCAAGTATTTTCTCCATTTTATGGATGAAGAAACTGAGATACAGGGATGACATTTTTAAAAATTGTTGGTCTGGAATTGTGATTTCATTGAAATAAGGAGCTTCCTGACGAGAAAAGTCCCTCTGCTAGTGCACTCCCAATGCTCTTCAATTTGTGGTCTTAAAGAGTTGCCTTGGCAACTGAGAGGTTGACTTGTCAAGTATCACACCTTGAACCCAACTCCTAGTCACTCTGTGAAGTGGCGTCCCCTATGGACTTCAGGGATGTAGGTCAAACAGGACAGGGAATATTAAGATGAGTCCTTAATTAGGATCTGCTATCTACTACGTGTGGGACCTTAGGGGAGTCATTTCACTTCTGGGTCTCTGTTTCCTCCTCTGTAAAATGATGGGGGTGGGACTAGATGATCTCTAAGGTGTCCACCAGTTGTGACATTGTATGATCAGCCCCATTTTACAGAAGAGAGGAGGCACCTTGCCCAGGGTCACACAGTCAGTCAGTGCTAGGTTCCCTGTGTTCCAGTCTAGAACATTTCCCCTCAATGGTACTGTCCTGCCAGTGACGCACAGAGAAGGGTGGAATATTCATTGGATTCTATGGCATTTGGCACTCCCCAGCTGCCCTGCTGACAGCCCCGAGAGGGCGAGGAGAAGCACCAGCCATGAATCTCCTGCCATCCATCACCATGGGGCGCAGAAGGGTTTATAACGATCAATAAAACAAACAATTATCCTGTCATTACCCAATACGCCATCCTGATAGCCTCGGGCGCCAGTCAGCAATGGGGAAGTAATTACGGTACTCACAGCCCAGGAGGAGCTGGGCACCTCTTCAGGGACTCCCACACCCCATGAGGCTGGCCCCATGTGGGCAAGAGTGGGGGCAGGACAGGCGGAGACCCCTCCAGTTCCGTCGAGCTGAGGGATCCCCTTAAGTAGAGATGTCCCACAGAGGGATGTCTGGCTAACTATGGGTACACTAGAGAGATTCTAGGTCCATTTTGAAAGCTAAAAGTGGGTTTTGAGATAAGTCTAGCACCTCAATTTTACGGATGAGCAACCTCAGTCTCAGAGAGGTTGATGACTTATCCAGAGACCCACAGGTAGTAAATCTCTGAGGCAGGATCTGAACAGAAGCAGATCTTCCTGGTGCCAAGTGCATCTAAGTGCCAGCATAATGATGTCATGCGCAGAACCACAGAATTGGAATCCAGATTTCTGGGTTCCAGTCTTGGCTTTGCCTCTTGAAGCCTATGTGACCTTGGTCAAACCACTGCCCAAGTCATGGAGTTTTAGCATTCCTATGGATGAACAGAGCATTTGTTTAGTTGACTTCTAAGGTCCTTTCCTGCTCTAAATCTGATCATGGAATGACCAAAGATTGCTCTGGCCAAGCCCAGCATTCTGGAGGCACCATGGTAGCCTGAGCCTGGATGACAGGTCTCACTTCTCTTCTCTTCTGATTAGTTCTGGAAGGCTTCCAGAGGGTGTGAGGCAGCTCTGGACTTGCTGGGGATGGTGATGAGTTCAATGGTACAAACTGGTATTCATAAAGAGGCTTAAAGTTTGTGAAGTGTTTTACAGCATTTGGTTCTCACATCAATCCTTTGAGTTAGGCAACACAGGTATAACTATGTCCATGCTACAGAAGAGAAAATTGAGGCCTAGACAGACCTGAGGTACAGGCAGAGATACTAGAATGGTTTGCTATTTTATAGATGAGGAAACTGAGCAAAACAGAATTAAGTGACTTAATCAGGGTCATACAGCTAGTATCAGAAGCAGGATTTGAATTCAGGGTTTCTTAAATCAAGGTGAAACTCCCTATCCACCACATCATATTGGCATGTCTAGTGTCTTAGAAAGAACCCTTGAACTGGAAATCAGGAAAGATGGAACCTAGTCCTATTTACTAGCTGTGTGACCCTGGGCAAGTCACTTAATGCTGCTTGCCTCTGTTTCCTCATCTGTAAAATGGCAAACCATTCCAGTATCTCTGCCAAGAAAACCCAAGTAGAGTCGCATAAAGTTGGACATGAGTGAAAACTATTGAATAGTAATGGATCGGTGGTTTAGGTTAAGGGTCACTGGTCTAGATCATGGGGGGATAAATGTTATTGCTCCCAGGTCTGGGTCTGTCTTTGATCCCAAATCAGACCAGAGGTTGAGGAAGGAAAGAGAAGGGTTAACTTTGCGTTTCTTCCTTACTCCCTGGAGCCAGATGATTGGAATCATAAAGGGAGAACCTGAGGACAAAGGGTTCATTAACTGGTGGGATTGCTATTCACATTTTACAGAAGAGTAAACTGAGGTGACATCTTGTAGACACTAGAATTAGAAGCCAAATCTCTTGATTCTTTTTATCACACGAGGCTAACCCTTCCTCTTGTTTTGTTGATCACTCCTGCCTGACTCTAAGGACTCTCTAGCAAAGTCACTGTCATTACTGGGATAGAGAGAGCCCAGAGGTGAACCTTGTCCTGGGAACTCAGGCCTTAAGTCTCTAACCCCTCTGCTTCCCTCATGCTGCTACCCTCCAAGGGCTGGGCAGGGGTCCCTTTCAGAGCACAGGAACAAGGCGTCCACAGGGATCAAGAGGCTCATTTCTGAAATCAGTTTGTCAATCACCAAGCATTTGTCAAGTGGCTGGTCGGGTGTCATCTCGGTTTTGTTTGTACCCTGAAGTGCGCATTTAGAACCCTAAATGCAGCTTCACAGAAAGGCAAAAAGATACCCTGCCTAACAATATGCGGTGCTCCCCTCCCCTTTCACCTCTCCTTGTCTCCCCTTCCCTCTCCTCCCAAACTCTCCTCCCTCCTTTTTCCTCCCCTTCCCTCCCCCTCCTCTCCCCTCCCCTCTCTTCCCTCCATTTCCCTTCCCTCTCTTCCCAAACATTCCTCTCCCTTCCCCTACTCTCCCTCCTTTCCCCACCCTCTCCCTTTTCTCCTTCTCTCTCTTTTTTCTCCCTTACCCTCTTCTCTCCTCCCCTCTCTTCCCAACCTCTCCTTTTTCCTCTTCCCACCCTGTTCCCTCTCCTTTTCCCTTTCCTTTTCCCTCCCCTCGCCCCTTTCTCCTTTCCCTTCCCTTCCATTTCCCCTTCCCTACCCTGTTCCCTTTTCTTTCTTCTGCCCTCTTTCCTTTCTCCTTTCCTTTCCCTTCCCCCCTTCCCTTCCTTCTCTCCTCTCTCCCCTCCTCTCCCTTCCCTCTCCTTCCAAAGTCCCTTCTGTTCTCCAGTCATGCAACAAGAGCCAAAGAGGGGTGTAGACGAGAGAAGAAAAGCTGGCGTGGGGGTGAGGGTGGGGGCAGAGAGTGCAGTCATGAACAACAAATTAATAGCCCTTCTCTGCCTGCCTATCGTACGTCTCTCATCTTGGGATCCCAAAGCACTTGACCAAAATAATTATTTGTCACAACAGCCCTGTGAGCTGAGTGTTATCTCCGCTACCCAGGCAAGGAAACTAAGGAAAAGGGAGCTAGTCCAGACTGGAGGCCCAGATGCCCACGCCCCCTGAACTGCTACAGTGGGGCCTTGGCCTTCGGGCCTCACCTGTCCCAGACCTTTGGGCCGGGCCTGATCACAGGGGAGCGGAGAAATGGACTTTGTGCCCCCAGCTCCTCCCAGCTGCCCGTCAGCCCCCTAATAAGGCTCTTTGAAGCCTGCAGGGACACACGCGCCCCCTCCCCGCTCTGGCTCTGGCTGGCTCACCCACCGTTTGACTGATCTTTCCTCTAGCGTCTCCAGCCCTATGGGAGGGGAAATCTCTCTCCATCAGTCGCAAAGGAGCAAAGCAAGAAGTGATTTATTATTCTGTTCCATTATGCCTGTTTCCAGAGAAACTAATTATTCTGCATTGTTGTATTAGATACTTTAGGAAAGATTACATTTTCTTACTTTTGGCTGATAAAAAAATTAAATCCATCAGTTTTCCTAAACACATTAGGGCTAAGACAGAATTGCTGGTTCTAATTATTAATCAGTCGGATTTGAGGACGCAAAGCATTTGACTTAAGCTCGATATATTCACGAACAATGTCCCAGGATCGCATTTTGTACTGAAACAATTTTTCAATTTATTAAAAAGTCATTAAGAGAGAGGAAGCTGGAGTCAAGGTCACTTGATTCTGGGGAAGGGATTTAGGGGAGAAGAGGAAAGGGACAAGTGGAACACCATGTTTTCCTGTTTCCAACAAGCTCACTTTCCTCTGAGTTCAAAAGCATGCTCTTCATACCACAGAGGAAGGGGAGCTTGTGGCTAGAGTAAACTGGGGCCATCCTGAGCTTCAGCCTGGAAACTCTGCACTTGGGTAATTAAATTCCAACATCCCTGACCCAGCTCCCATAGGAGAGAAGAAATCATCATTTCATCGTCATCATCGCTGTTGTCATCATCATCATTATCATTGTCACCATCACCACCACCACCACTAACCTCACTGCTGCCATCACTATCACCATCTCCATGACTGCCACTGATATTACCCCTACCACTGTCATTGACTTCACTATCACCTTCACTGCCATTAGACTTGGAATGACTACCCTGGCTGGGGCTGGGGCTTCTTGACTGGGGATTCAGTCAGGGCAAACACACATGGCCCACTATATCTAGCCAGTCCCAGAACTCAGACAATACTTCAAATCCCATGTGATCATCCAACCCAGTCATGGCCTGGTCATCTATCCTGCTGTCCCCCACATGCCCCTCACTTCCACATATTCTCATTCCATGATTTCTCATCTTACTCTGAGAAAAACAGTCAAACTGATGCTTACGGTGTGTGTGTGTGTGTGTGTGCGCGCATGTGTGTGTGTGCGTGAGTGTGTGTGGTATGTGCATGTGTGTGCATGAGTGTGTGTGGTGTGTGTGTGTGCATGCATATGTGTGCGTGCATGTGTGTGCATGTGGTGTGTGTGTGTGTGTGTATGTGTAGAGGAGGGAATGTGAAAAGTCAATCAGGACATGGAATCAGCTGATTCCCCTCCACCAGTTGATGAAATCATAGAGGTAGCAGGTAACAGAGGAAAGATTTTAATGTGCTTTATAAACAAAATGAAAATAGGTGTTCATATTCTGTTACCATTTTACAAAAAGTAAAGAGGTTCTTCCTGAAGAAGAACAATCTGTTGGCTGATCAGATAAGTCGTGCCTCTGGTGGTCTAGTAAAAAAAAAACCACACACACAATGACTTTGCCATCTCTGTAAGGCAGCTGAGGGAGGAAGTAGCTTCAATTCACGAGAACATTGGCAGTCTAGAAAAGAGCCAGTTAAGGAAGAAGAGACAAGTTCTTGAGAGGGGGGGTCACTTTTTTTTTTTGCTTTTCCACTTGAACTTCTATCAGAGAGCAGCAGGGGTGGTGGAAGGGATAACTCTCCCCTCCTTAACTATGGTATCTTACAATGGAGCCAACTCCAACAGCAGAGCAGGAATAGTCAGTGGAGGCAGCTCTGAGAAAAGTGACCCTTTGCAGCAGAGGAGAGAGTCAGCTATGAATCCTAGAGATCATTAACTCAGGAGTTGAGCTACAGAGAGGGGCAAGTCCAGGAAGCATAGCTGAGCAGCCTTACTAGTAGAGACATTGTGCCAAGGAGGGAGCAGAGGGAGGACCCCCAAAGAGAAGAGAGGACATCAGGGGTACCACAGTGCCAGAGGCATGAGTTGCTTTGGCCACACATGACTTGCTCACTCCCAATATACTCTACTTATATACTCACTCTTCCCACAGTGTGGGAAGAAGACTGTGCCCCAGCTTTATAGGGGTGGGAAGGATGTGTTTCAGCTATCATTCTTATAATGTCATATTAGTAAATACTTTTGAGAATTGTGTCTGCTGACTGACAATTAAGGTAAGAACACTGATTGGAGATGGGGTGGGGCTTATGAGATATAGACCTTTGAACCTTGGGGTAATCATCCCCCATGGAACTCAACCTGTTAAATTTGGGGCAGGGTGGCCTTAGAAAGGATGTTATGCTTCATATCATTGGATTATAGAGCTGGAGATGGAAGGGACCACAGGGGACACATAATGTAGGCCTTTCCTTTGGAGATGAGATGGTTGAGGGAGGCTGTGGCTTGCACAAGGTCATACAGGTAGGAACAATTAGAGGTGGGATTGGAACCCATGTCCTTTGAATCCAGATCTGCTATGTTCTCCACTGACCCATCTATGAGATGAAAGAAGTGGGTGATATTTAGATGACCTTTAAGGTCCCCCCTTTCAGTTATATTCATCCTATGCCAGGCCCTAAGAATAAAATCTGATTGGAGGCAGACAGAGCAAGGATTGTTATTCCTATTTTACAGTTGAGGAAACTAAGCTTCAGAGAGACCTTGAATTTCTTTTCCTCCCTCTTAATGATTTTTTAATAAGTTGAAAATTTTTTCAGTACAAAATGCAATCCTGGAATGTTGTTCATGAATATATTGGGTTTAAGTCAAATTCTTTCCCTAAGCCTATGCAGCAAGTTAGTGAGAAAGCCAAGACCAGAACAAAACTTTCCTGACTCTAAGGACACGGTTCTCTCCCTGGCACTGAGAATCATGACTTACCTCTTGCCTGAGGAGAACTGAGCATGCCATTATCAGTGACTATGTGCCTTTGGTAAGAATTTTATAGAATTGTACAGTCCAAGACTGTTAGAGCTGGAGACACATTATGGATGGGAAATCTGTGCATCAGAGAGGAGAGATAGACAGACAGAGACAGAGACATGCAGAGATGATAAAGAGAGCATAATTCCACTCTATAAATGGAAAACATCCACTGGACCAAGTTTTTGTTGACCCGGGATTGGATTGGCAGGTGGTATTTATGCATGGCTAAACTTTTCCTGGAAGAAGTATAGCACCCCTTATCCCTTAAATGCATATACATACCCAGTTCCCTATCTCACCCCAGCCTCCAAAGCTTCTACCTCCTGGCCCCTATCTGCCTAACCATCCCCAGAAGCACAGTGCTGACCTTGGAGTATAGAGAGAGCTCTATTCCAGTTTTGCCTTCACTGATTGTATGACCTTGGGCTAGTCACTTGAATCTCTCTAAGCTTCACTTTACTCATCTGTAAATTGGGGGAAATATACCTTAAATACCTCTTCAGGGGTTGTAATAAGAACCAAATGAGATAATTTATGTTAAAGCCCTCCTGAAAGAGGCATATTCAGTGCAACTGCTGTTTTCAGCAGCAGCAGTTTTCACACCAGATTAGACCCCAAATCCAAAGTAGAGCAGTCAAAGGTGTGGGCTGCATCCATGGCCACCTGTACGTTCAGGGATAGGACAAGAAGCCCACTTTCCCAATCCCTAAACTCTTCTGCAGAGCCCGATGGCAAACATCCTACTAGATTTTTAATATCTTTGTCTCTGTGGCAGAGACAAAAAAGTCATGTCAGGCAGTAGAGAGACACATTTCCCAGCTTGGCATCTCCTTGCCTATCAGCTTGCGAGGCTCCCATGTCTGCTTCTCCTTACCTGTCACCTATATTTAGAAACATTGCTGTCATGATCCATTTTTAATTTGAAAAACCTGCCACTGAGGCAGGGGTTACCAGGGGCTGTCGGACCTCTGGGTGTCTTGGAGGGAAGAGAAGTCTAAATACCAGAGACAGCTGCCACAGGAGCCCTCTGTCCCCAGTTCCCTGTCTTCCCTACTCTGAGATTCCCTAAGTGGCTCTCATCCAGTGACACTCAGAGATAAAAATCGTGTTGGGTTTTTTTGTGTGCTTTTTTTTCTTCTGAGAAGTGCTGCTAATAACCTCTAGGAGGGTTACAGCTGAAATGCTGCTAAAGATGCCATTCATTTTCTGCTGCAACTGCTCATCCTTTCTACTCTCTTTCCTTTTCAGGAAGCCTGGAAATTAGACACATTTTTTCATGATGTGTGTGTGTGTGTGTGTGTGTGTGTGTGTGTGTGTCTGTGTTTATAAAAACAAGAAGTGTACTCTCAGTTCATCCTAAGACCTTGGTCCTGAGTTTTGGGAGGCACAGCCTGACACAGCCTCCTTCAGTTGTCCTCCTGGTTAAACTCCTTAGAAATAAATGAGTTCTCCCCCAGGATCAAGAAAAAGGACACAGTGAGTTCTCCTTTGCCCACACTTCATTTGCAGAGTACTCTGCCTGGATCTCACCTTGGCCCCAATCACAGTCTATCTGCCTTAAATCACACTAATCATCCATAAATTGAGAGCTGAAAGGAACTCAAAGGGAATCTAGTTCAACCCTCTCATTTTACAGATGAGGAAACTGAGGACAAGAGAGGTTAAATGATTTGTCCAGGGTCACACAGGCAGTTAAGTGGCAGGGCAATTCAACTGAACCCAGGTCCTCTGACTTTTCCCACTACATTACATTTACTGCCTTTCTCTCTACCCCTTTTATAGACTGTAAGCTCTAGATGCCAGGGATCATGTTGTTTTGTCTCTATATCCCCCTAGCCTAATACACCGCACCACACAAAGGAAGAACTTAATAAATGTTTCTTGAATTGAATTCCCCACTTTCATGAAACATTTCTCACTTCCTCTGAAACAGCTGAAGCTACCCATCACCTTCTTCCAAGGAACTTTCCTAGATCATAGTGTAACAAACAGCAAGGGTATCATTCTACATCTCATCAACAGTTGGGATCTCAAGGCATATGACTTTCAATCAATCAGAACCAAAGCCACACTCTCCTTCCCTTTCCTCATCCTATGTCATTGTTTTAGCCCCAGATTCTCAATCACAAATACTCATTCAGTCTTTTCCTCAGGCTCTGCCTACTTGGCTACATCCCTTTCTTGGTTCTCCTTTCTATGTCTTTGTCCGATTTCATCCAAAGTGAGTAACCACACTATTTAATTAGCTTTGCAAATGCAGACAAAAAGCAGAAACATTATTTGTATGCATCGTATGTTGCATATTCCATTTAGTTCTCAGATGCAACCCGATCCAAGGCAGAAACACCTTTAGGTTGGAGTCTGTCTTCTTTTTATTTCCTTTCCTAGTCACAGAGCAGAAGCAGACAAGACAGCTAATCTGGAGGTTGTGTCTGTGATACCATCTTTCATTTTCAAAGTTTGCACACTCAGCAATATATAGACAACCAGGTATCTGAGGTCAGTCCTTCTCTGCCCCGCACCTGCTTCAGCCTGGGAAACCAAAAGGGACAGTTAAGTTAGAGTGCCAGAACACTGGCAAAGGGGCCAGAATGTTCTTGTTATAATAATAAAGAAGTTGTACATGGTAAGTTCCTCCTTGGTCCCTCTTGTGTCTTTTTAAGAAGGTGATAATCCTGTGTTATTAATTTTTTATCATAAGGTTTGACTTCACCTAGTTCTGGGTACTCCCCTGACCTATATTAAGGATGATCAGTGGATTCATAACCAGTTCACATATCTAGATATAGATCTTGGACTTGGACTTTAAAAGGGAGAGTAGACAGAGACAGATCAAATGAGTCAGAGTTGAAAGAACCTGAGAGAAGAGTGGCTAAGCCTCGACTCTGTTCCCTGGAGGGAAGGTCTGCATATCTATTCAGTTTCTCCAGGAAACCACTTAATTCCTCCAAAGAACCACATATCAGGGGCTCACATTGTCACCAAGAAAGAAGGAACCATATGACCCCAGAAATGTCAGTGGATTGAGGCAATTATTAATGGGTAGAAGTATTACTGTGTCAAACCAGAAGGTGTGCTATTCAAGCTAGTGATAGCAGAAGGACAATGGCACAATGAGACAAAAGTGGAGAAACTTCTGAATGATGCTCAGTTCCTGGAACAAGCCTCTTGGGTAAAAGGTACAAAGGACTTAAGAGGAAAGGACAGTATAATGTGGAGCTGGTTAACCAAAGAGTCAAAGGTGATAGGACAAAGGGGACAAGGGACTCAAGGGGAAAGAATGATGTACTGTGGAGCTGGTTAACCCAAGGGTAAAAGTGAGCCCAAAACAAGAAGGATAAACCAAGAGGACAATGGAGATAGAGAGACTGCAAGTCATGAAGACAAAGAATAGGTTTAGGAGGAGTGGTGAGAGGAATTTCAGCTTTCTGGATCATAGAGGTAGAACAGGGATGGATAATGGTGAGATCAATCATGACCATCCATATGGGCTGCTGAGAGGGATCAAAGCTGTCATTAGAATTTAGAAGCTGATGCACTGGGAGCTTCAGGTGTTTGAGCCCTGGCTCTGCTACCAACTTGATGTATCATCAAGTCCTTTTCCTTCTTTGAGCCCCAGTTTCCCCGTCTATTCAATGAAGGGACTGTATTCAGTGGTAGGTTCCTTAGTCCATTCTGACCTTTTATGAATCTTTGAGATGGGGCTGGAAGGATGGGGGATGAGAAATTGTAGGGGAGTATGTTGGGAGTGTGACTGTAACCAGATGAAAGCTTGTATAACTGGGGTCTCTTGTGAACATCCATTGGAAAAGGCAGGATGCAGGTGGTTATGTGGCCCAGACCAGGAATTCTAGAGGCCGAAGGGAAGGTCAGAAATGGACCTCTTTTTCCTTTTCCTGTAGTATATGGCTGGCAGGAGAAGGGCAACTCTTCATATGAATTCATCACCACTAGCATATGAATCAGTCCCTTCATTTGAAAAGCAAGGAAGCTGAGAGCCAGAGAAGAGACGGGACCTAGCTTCAGTCACATAGATGACAGAACTGAAATTCCAAGCCAGGTCCTCTGGCTTCAGATTCCGCATCCTTTCCCCTAACCAGTGCTGTAGGTAACATGCCAAGCAGATTACTTAAGAGCAAACACAACATACAATGCAGCATAAGCCCCAGTGGCACTGACTTGGGGTGCCCCAGAACTAGTTTTGTCCCTGTGTGGGAGGAAGCCTAGGTGGACAAAGCCTGATAGCTGTGGTTTGTTTTAGCAGCGCCTTAATAATTACATTTATATAGTGTCTACTCTATGCCAAGAGCTTGCTAAGTTTTTTACAACCATCATTTCATTTCATCCTTCCAGCAACCCTGGGAGGGAAGTACTATTGTTATCCCCATTTTACAAATGAGAAAACTGAGGCAAAGAGAGGTTAAGTGAATTGCCCAGAGTCACAAAGCTTGTCAGTACCTGAAGCAAGATTTGAACTCAGGTCTTCTAGAGTTCAAGACCAGTGGGCTCTATCCACTGTGCCACCTGGTTACCTCATCTCTATCTTTGCTGTGGTTGGACAGAGGGGAGGAGAAGGACAATGGATCTTCTGATGTGAGGGCTGGCCATAGGTGTCATTTCCCCTAGGGTGGATTTCCAGTCAGTCAGACAAGTATTTATTAAGCATTTATCATATGCCAGACTCCTTAATAAGTCTCAGAGATATTTCAAAGAAAGGCAAAACTTGCCCTTGCCTTCAGTGGAAGATATAACATACAAACAACTAGATGTATAAGATATATACAGAAGAGATGGGAAGCAATTTCAGAGGAGGGGCTAAAGCAGTTGGGGGTACTGGGACCAGTGATTCTCCCAAAGATCTTTCCCAGATTTGGTTTGATGAAGTCTCACACTGATGAGGAGACGAGGAAGAACCCTCCTCCCCAATGTTAGGAGAGCTCATTGAGGAATCTGCCTAATGGTTCTTGGGAGTTACCCCACTCACCTAGGTCATGGAGATGGATGCTGAACCTGGGGTACTTTCCTGCCTCGGTCTGCCACCAGCCAGTCGTCTATTTGCTGCCTATGTTCCTTCGCTCAGCCTCTCACCTGGAGGCAGGTAAAATTGTGTGCACAGTCAAGGACTCAATTTTCCTGGGAATTTATGGCTAGTTTATAGTCTCTCTTATAGTGAATTGCCCGGGGAAGGAAGAAGGAGGGAGGCCACGTTTCAATCCTCAGCTTTAAAAGAGAAGAAAAGATAACTCATCCCCCTCCTTCCTCAATTCCACCCACCCCCACTCTGGGAAAAATAATATAGAAAACCATGCTAAACAATTACCCAGCTCTTCTCCTCCCTTCCTACCAAGGCTTGTCAGTTTCTCGGCTGGAAGGTGTTGGAGCCGGAGCCAGGGAAGGGAGCAGAGTGGTGGGGATGAGGGAGGGGGATTGAAGCCATTTAGGCTGTCACAGGCCCCATCAGTGGATTGAAGTCCCTGACATAGAATAACAACCCCATAGATTACACATCAGAAACAACAGCTGCTGAGGGGGGAGGGAAGAGACACAGAAGAGAAAGAATCAGACTCCTCGCCAGCCTTGCCCTCCCTCCTGCGTTCACTGCCTCTGCAAGGGCTGGACTGCCTCCTCCAGATTGGCCTTGGACTGCTTCGATGGGGTCTGCTCCAGGACCCAAGCTAGAGGGGCTCCATATTGATCTTCCTAAATGACCCACTTCCTAGGATAACAGGTCTAGATTGAAAATTATGGCAGAGGTCATATAGGGCAACCACCTTTGTTTTACAGATGAGGTGACTGAGGTCCCTCAATGTTAAATAATTGGCCAAAGTTACACCTGAACTAATTGAGAGGTGGGATTCAAACTCATACCTTATGACTTCAAGTGAATCCTTCAATGCTAAATATGATGCCTCTTGGCATAGGTTCACATGAGGCAGCAGCAGTATAAGGGGAAGAACTGTATTTGGAGTTGCGGGTTCAAATCCCAACTCTGACACTTACTAGTATGTCATTTTTACCTCTTAGCCTCAGTTCCTTAACCTAAAAATGGGTATAATAACCCTTTTCTTTCCTGTCATATAGAGTCATCATGAAGAAAGTGTGTGACAAACTTTTAAGGGCTATAGAAATGGAAGTTGTCTTCATTATTGTGTCCCTCTTCCACTCAAGAACCTTCATTAGTGACTCCCCACTGCCAAAAGGATAAAGGCCAAATTCCTTAACCTGGCATTCAAGGCCCTCCTTGCTGTGGCTCAAGCCTTGTTACCTAAGAGAGCTCCCCATGGGTCCCTGAGCAATGCCAGAGAGCAGGTGCCCTGTGCCCAGGGAAGAAGGGAGCCTTGGGAGGTAGGACAGTAGGGTTCCTGCAGAGCTTGGGTGCCCTGACAAGGAGCCAGACTCCTCCTGCTCACAGGAGCTCTGCCATTGTCTTTGATTACACAGTATTAGCAGTAAATTATAGCCTTTGGAGGCCGCATGTAAAAATAAAATAAAAAAAGTGTCAAAAGACAGAGAAAATATTGATTCTGGAGGGAGCGGAAGCGATGGCTTGGTTAAATTAGAACTTTGGGGAGGAGGGAAAGGGAGACAGATAAAATAACAAGCATTCACGTAAGGCTGGCAGGGATGCTGCCCCCTCCCCAGAACTGGGAAGGGAGGGCCTGGGAGAAGAAGTCTCTCACTCTCTCACTCATTCAGTCAACAAACATTCGAGCAGTCCTGCTGAGTGCCCAGTCCCCGATCATATGGGGGAAAACCCATCTGTGAAGTAGATCTAGGCTCAGCCCTCCAGGAGCTCGAAATTTTGGGGAGAGAGAGAGGGCATCTGAGTTCTTGGAGACAGAGCAGCCAGTTCAGACTGGGGAGGATAGAGTAACTGAGAGATGGGAGAAAAGCAATAGGAGAAAGAGGAACTGGACAACACAGGATCCATGGGGGGAGTGAGCAGGGTGGCTGTGAAATTCATGAGGAAGAAAGGACACCAATGCTTGGGACCTGGTCATGCTGTAACAATCTCAGAACTGGGATGGGAGGCTGGAATCCATTGTCAGCCTACTTCTTTGAGAGTAGAAGGAAAGATACTAAAAACCCCAAAGGCTTTAGACCTTCAACTTCAGCTTGGATCTGGCACTTTGAGTCAACGCTGTGTCCCAGAAAATAGAGGGATTGGAGGGTGGACTGGGGAGAGAAGGATAAGTACTAATCTCCTCTGTGGGCTGGGAGGTGGCAGCCATTTTGTGTATGGATTTGGAGAACATGTACTTTGCTATTTAGGTTCCCATTCAACTTAAGTGATTTTTGTTTTAAGACTCTAGTGTGTTTTGTATGGTCTGATATAGGGATATATTGGTAGGGGCTCAGTTTGGGTTTTGAATTTTTGATGATCTGAAATCTAAAAACTTATGAAAGAAGGACAGACTCCAGAGTAGGGTGGGTGCCTGAGGAGCCCAGGGACAGAGAAAAAGGATTAATATTAGACAGTGAATGAAGGTTATTGTCTCTACAATGCTCTCTCCACATCTCATGGCATGGCAGTGACCCTAGGCTGGGAAGGCTCTGGCAGCTTAGCATCAGGTTGGTTCTACCAACCTGGAAAGATTTCAAGTAAGAGCCAGCAACAGACTGTGTATCTATTTTCTGCCCCATCTGGCTAAGTTAAGAGTCTCATCACCAGAAGAATGGCTACCAGAGAATGAGTTTGTTTTCTTTTTTTCCAGTAACAGCAACTTGACACATCAGAAAAGGCTAAATATGGAGTCAAAAGATTTGTGTTCCAATCCCAGTTTCTTATTACCATGTGACTTTGGGCAAGTGACTATTCTCTCTGAGCCTGTTTTTATCATTAGTAAGAAATAAGGTGAAATCAGATGACCTATGACCCTATGAACCTGTAAGGTCCAATGAGATGAATCAGATGACCTAAATCTATGACCCTATGAACCCATAAGGACTGTGAGAACTCCTAGCTTTAGATCTATAAATTTATGAAATTGCTGAGGTGTGAAAATCTATGTTAGTGAAAGCTACAGAGAGACAGATTTAGGGGTTTTTTTATAAGGAAAAACTTAGAACTGCTCCAAAGTGGATGGAATGAGCTGCTTTGGGAGGTAGTTATTTCTTTCCTCCCTGGGAGATTTTTTTTTTAAACAATCACTATAGGACTACATATTGGGTGTACAATGAGGGGAATACTTATCAGACATGGGTTAGACTAGCTAGCTTCTGAGATCCTTTCCAAATCTGAGGGAACATCCTTGAAGAAAGTTTGTCTTACGAAATGCTTTCCTCAAAATAGCCCCTTATGGTTGATAGTATGGATATTGTTATCTCCATTTTAAAGATGAAGAAACTTAGATTTAAAGAAGGTGAATGACATGTTCAGTGTCTCACTGCTAGGAAGTGTTTGAACTGGGTCCTACGACTCCAATCAGACTGCCCATATAGACAAAATTTTTGTAAATATGAAAAATCCTCTCACAAAATGAATAAGCACTTCCAAATCTATTTGTAAATTTGAATTGTGTACTGGGATTGTTACTGTTGGTTGCTGATGCTTTTTCAGTTACATTTGGGGGGACAGTATGAATATGGTCTAAGATTTTTTCCCTCCACTTCTTGATTTTAAGGTCACTCCTGCAGTACCCCTAAGGCTGGGACATGTCTACTTCTGCCTTGTTCTGCCCTGATTACTACCACCTCTTGAAGAAGGAAAGCATACTCTCAAGATCTGTGGTCTCAGGCCATGTGCAGACATATGGCGTTATCATAAGGGGTAGACATTTCCATAGTAGACATTTCCAATTCCCAGGGGGAGATAGATTGTATAACTGTACAGGATTCCCAGGGGCAGCCAGGTGTCTAGAAGATAGAGTGCTGGGCCTAGAGTCAGGAAGACTTTATCTTCATGAGTTCAAATCCAGTCTCAGACACTTACTAGCTATGTGACCCTGGGAAAGTCACTTAACCCTGTTTGCCTCAGTTTCTCATTTGGAAAAATAAATGTCAAACCACTCCAATATCTTTGAAAACCCTAAATGGGATCATGAAAAGTCAGACATGATTAAGCATCTACAATGACAGGATTTCTTCCTCCTGGAATGCAGGAGGAATACAGGACTGAATTCTGTGGGTTTTTGATCTGTTTTATGAAAAGGGGAAGACAAAAAGAAAAAGTCAAATAAAGACCAAGCTGGTCTGTCAGATTCATTTTATAGACCTCATAGAGGGGCAGTTTCTCTGATGAGAGTCTATCTTCCTGAGAACCAACCAGCCAATCATCTTGGAAGCAGTTCTGGCCACTGGGAACTAATCAGAAATTCTATGTCCTCTCAGCAAGGTACTAGTGGAAATGACCATGATCTCCACAGGGAGGTGCCCCTCAGATACTCCCAAAAAAAGCTGATGTTCTATAACTTCATCAAGCTGATTGTAGTAACTCATTAAATCAATCAGAGATGCTCTTAATCAGCCCTGTCCCCCCCAACCCCACCCTACTCCATTGGTTTTTCTTGAAGTGAGATATACCCATAGTTAAATTGGAGGAGGTAGTGGAGATGGGCCATGATTCAAGGAGTTGGTAAATTTTGAGAAGAAATGCCTGAGAGAGACTGAAAGAGAAGGAAAAGTGAAGGGACAAGTCAAGTCTGAGATGTGCAACTTAAGAAACATTGAGTTTCTGCCATGGGGCAAACACCCAGAGTCCAGGGCCCATGTGGGAGTCAGAGATGAATAAAATCTGGTCCCAGGTCCAACAGAGCTCAAAGTCTCATGAGGGATGTGGGACACATAGAGAGAGCTTGGCAAATTTCTCAAAGTCACAAAGAAGGTCAATGGACGGACACAGGACCCAGGCATCATGATTCTCATGTTGAGTGTATTTTTTCCTACTTAAGGAGGAGGAGGAGGCTGCTTATAATATGTTATCGATCTCAGTTCTCAACAAAAATACTGTTAAGTATACTGGGATTGACACTGGTTTGGGAGTTAGAGGACTTGGGTTTGAATCTCAGCTCTTCTGCTTGTGTGAACAAATGAAGAAACATTTTTTGGACACTTACCATAGAGCTGGAGATTAAAATACAAATGACAAAAGTCTTTCCCTCAAAGAGCTTATATTTTAATAGGGGGCAACAACACAGATGGGGGCGTGGTTGACATTTGGGGTCTAGGAAGTCATGGGGACGGTGCATGGACTCAGGGTAATCAACTGATTACTATTCCTAGAGTGAGAAATAGAAGAGAATTGTGACGGGGTGGTAAAATGGCCACGGTGCTTCACAATTGGGTTTGGGAGAGGCTAAGTAGCCTCTCCAGCATGACCATGGACAAGTCCCTTCCTTCTCTGAGCCCCAGTTTCTGACTCTCATTTCCCTTCTACCTCCAAATCCTAAGATCCTAAGAAAACTTCTTGGCTTTTTTCCCATGGTTAGACCCTGGACAGTAAAGGCAGCAGATGAGCTATTTATAGTCTTGGTTTTTCCACCTTGATTCCCCAAACTGGAGACTGTCATCTTCCCTGCGGTGGTGGAATCATCTTAAGGCTAGGGAAATTGATGCCTTCTAGCACTGGGCTTGTCAAGGTCCAAACTGCAGGGGCTGAATTAGAAAGAAATGCCCTTTTCTTTCTTCCTTTCCAAGTGCAGGCTGACTTTGATACAGGGCTTCTAAGGAAATTGTCCTATTTGGTGGGGGGTGGAAGGATTCGACAGGTGAAAAGGGTCTTAAGAGGGAAGTAGGATGTTTCTGAGAGAGGGGGTAGGAGGGAGAGGGAGAGGAAAAGGGAGGGAGGGAGGGGAGGGGGAGAGAGGAGGAGGAGGAGGAGGAGGAGGGGAGAGAGAGAGAGAGAGAGAGAGAGAGAGAGAGAGAGAGAGAGAGAGAGAGAGAGAGAGAGAGAGAGAGAGAGAGAGAGAGAGAGAGAGAGAGAGACGCTAGACCATGGGCCATGAGGTAGCCAGCCTCCTCTACCTTCTCAACAATGCTTAGCCCTGAAGGCTAAGAGGTACTGAGGAACAGATTGACATGATCTAGGGGAACTGGCATCTAATACTGCACAGAGGATGGTATCCTAGGGGGCCCATGAACCAAGAAATACAAACATGCTCTTATGCAATCTCCCTCCACTAGAAACCTGTTAGTCTGGGCTCCAAGAAGGTAAATAATCAGGGTGAAATTAGCCCTTTCTCCGGTGTGAGGGCCAAGGTGGCCTTCAGGGTGTGAGGGCTGATAACTGGGAGTCCTGGGGCTGCCCACTGGCTTCGAGGGAAAGGTGGGTTCCGATCTCACTGGGCCAACAGGGACTTACTTGCTAATTGGCCAGGATAGTTCATTGTTGGTATTTCCATGAAGGGGGGATTAAATGTTTGCTTGAATGAACTTTCGATTGGAGGGGAAGGAGGGGGCTTTTAATCTTTCCACTTTCGTTGTCAATAAGCATGTCCTGAGTGCCTATTATGGACCCAGCCTTGTGTTCCCCAATGCTCGGAGAGGAGAAGGCAGAGAAGGAGCAGATCTTTGCCATAAGGGTGGTCGCTACCTGAAGGGACAGAGCAATAGCAGAGTTGAACCTTGCTCTCAGGGACCTCACAGGCTCTAGAGACAGAGGAAGGGCAGAGTAGGCTTCTGACTAAGGGGAAATCACAGCTTGGGGGTAGGGGGTAAGGAATTACAGAGGAAGAGTAGACTGAGGCCCGGCTCTCAGAAACATTCAGCCATGTCGGGCAATTAGGAAAAGAGTGTAAGTAGTCCTCACTAACACCGAGTGCCCACACAGAGGGAGAGATGCCTATCTCCTAGAGATTGGAGTTGAACCTTCAAGAATGGGGAGGATCTGCGGTCCTTGCTCCTCAGTCGGTTCAGCCTATCTTACTCTTTGTGACCCCATTTAGGGTTTTTTTGGAATAGTTTGCCATTTCCTTCTCCAGGAGAGGATTTGGGTCCTTGGCAAACAGGCAAGGATGCATTCTAAACACAGCAGAGTGTAACAGGGATCTGGCATATGTGCAGATCCCAAACCCCATCAGGTAACTCCGATGGTGCAACCTGTCCTCGTGGATGGAGACCCCACTCGCTGCTCTTAGAATGGAAAACTACTCATAACAAGTCCAAGGAGGATCTATTTCTCAGGGTCCATATGGCTTTACAGTTACATAGCAGACAGGTGAAGATGACTCTAGTGGCTCCAGTTCCCCAGCCAATCCAAAAAGGTTCTTCCCAACCACATGGTTAGCCAATCAGAACCAGGCACAGAATGTCCACACATCTCTCCCACTCTCTCCAAGACACTTTCCTTATACTCATCATGATTTTCTCAGAAGTTATTGCCCCAGAGTCTCCCATCTGGAGTATCTGAGCAAGCTGATACCCTCTATTTACCAGACCCCCATTTTAATCCTAAATCACCAAATCCCTCAGCAACCAACAAGACTCCCTCAGAGTGATGCAGGGTCCTAATTAGAGTCTTACCTGTTTATATCTGTTACAGAAGCAATAAGCTTTCGCCATTCCCTTGTGTTCATTCCTCTGCTCCCTTGGCCCCTCTATTCCTCAAAACCAGCTTGGAATTTTTCTCCTTTAGGAAGCTTTCCCTGGTTAGCCCCATCTGGCTCTGGACACTGTCCAGGACATTCACTGATCCCTTCCTCCCTTGGTTGGCACAGTGCTATTTTTCAGGTAGTTATAAGTTGCTTTAAACATGTACTTCCTCTCTCAGTCCCAGAAGCTCCCTCCAGAACAGCAATATTACAGGTAGAGTAGCTATACCACCTCTGAGGCTCACTACATATGAGACATTGGGCAAATCACTTATCCTTCTTGGACCTCAGTTTCCTCATCTGTAAAATGGGGATATTAAACTAGATGGCCTCGGAAAGTGGCTCCTTCCCGTATTAGATCTCTGATCATACAAATAAACCTGGGATTTAATGCAGAACAATGTTGTTCCCTCATCCTTGACATCCCTGAAGGATAAGACCTCTGTCTTCTCAGATTTGGGACTTTCTGTCCCCCCCTCACTAGGGGTTCCCTAAAGATGTCGGATGCATCTCTTCCCTCAGACCTGCAACCATTTCCCTCTCTGACTGGGAACCCTCTGAGAACTTTGGATATATCTTTTCCTTCAGACAAGGGTTTCCCCCCAGGGTAGGAAAGACGTCTCTTCTGGGAGGGACCTGGGGCAAGGTGGGGATGGGGGAGAGATTAGAGAAGATAGCACAATTCCTGCTTTTGAGGAATTCACAGCTTGTTTAGGAAGATGAGACTCACCAACCTGAGACAGTAAGAGATGTACCAGGCAGGCTGCGTGAGCTAAGTGCTCTGTGAATGGTACAGACAGTAAATGCTGTGGGAATTCAGAGGAGAGAGAGCAGCAAGGCTGGTGCTGCTGACGACAGTGATGATGATGATAACGAGGATGGCAATGTCGGGGACGATGATCTCCTTGGCTCAGGCTCTATTCTTCCTTCCCAGAAGTTGAGGAAGCAGAGAGTTCTTCTGTTTGGGGATTCTAGGAATCCTCCCTCCCCTTTCTCTTAGGAGGATGACTGGCCTGAAACAAGGACTGTTCAACACGTGCTTTTCAATACAGCAATGGCAGGGATGGAGAAACAGGCATTTGTGTCTGAAGAGTGTAATGTTGGATGGAGAAGTGGTTCGAGAGTTAAGATGACCTGTGTTCAAATCCTGCCTTTGACCCTTACTTAGTTAAAGTGATGCTTATAATCCTTTTAGTGCCTACCTCATAACTTTATTGTGAGGCTCATGTGACATAATGTAGATAACATGCTTTACAAATGAAAGAGCTAAATAAATGCCATTTATTATTACTTGTACTATGACTTCTCTGTTCCCCAGACTGGGACATCCCAGACACTCTTGGCACATGAACTGTATGTGGTCAATAGGTCCAGTAGTCTAGAGGAATTGGGGACTTTCTCTAAGAGAGAGACACAGAGAGAAAAAGACAGAGACAGAGAAGGACAGAAAGAGACAGAGACAGGCAAAGAGGGAGACAGCAAGGGAGGGAGGGAGGGAGAGAGAGAGAAAGGGAGAGAGAGGGAGAGAGAAAGAAAGAGAGAGAGAGAGAGAGAGAGAGAGAGAGAGAGAGAGAGAGAGAGAGAGAGAGAGAGAGAGAGAGAGAGAGGGAGAGAGGAGAAGGGGGGGGGAGAGTGAAACAGAGAACGGTGGTAGTGGAGATGGTAATGTGATGAGAGGCTGTCCTGGAGCCCTTTGGACAGGCTACCTAAGACCCCTAAAGGAAGATCAATGAAATGTGTTCTTAAGCCCATGCTAAGCCTCTGTTAATTTTTAAGCTCCTAAAGGAGAAGGCTGAGCAATTAAACTTACAGGGAAAATGGAGAGTCAGGTATTCCTCTTATGTGGGGAAATGAGGCAGGAGGCAAGGAATGGAATGGGGCCATAGAATGATAGATTCAGAATTGGAAATATCCTCATTTTACAGATGTGGAAACTGAGAAACGTAGAGAAGTAAAATGACCGGCTCAAGGTCATACAAGTAAGTTTGTTGTTGTTTTAATGAAAGTGATTTCATTAAACTTAGAGCTGGAAGGACTTGGTCGTTTAGCCATTTTTCAGTCCTCTCTGACTCTTCATGGCCCTATTTGGGGTTTTCTTGGCAGAGATACAGGAATGGTTTGCCATTTCCTTCTCCAGCTCATTTTACAGATGAGGAAACTGAGGCCAACAGGGTTAAGTGACATTCCTAGGGTTATACAGTCAGTAAATGTCTGAGGCCAGACTTGAGATAAGAAGGATGAGTCTTCCTGACTGCGGGCCCAGTGCTCTATCCACTGTGCTGCCTAGCTTCCCCATGGTACCAACAGCAGGCTCTGAAGGCAAGTCCTCTAGCTTCAACTCTGACCTTCTTTCCATCGTACCCTGCTGCTACCCACTCACTCTCCGCCGCATCCGGGGCCATCTCCAGTCGTCATGGACCCAGGTGGTGCCAGAGAAGAGAGTGAGGTTGGTGACTTGGCACAGCCCTGCCTCACTTGCAAGTCGTGACAGCTCCTTCCTGATGCCATGGTTCTCTTCGAGAAAGAAGGACAGACACAGCAGGGGGTAGCGCTTGTTCACTTCCTCTGAAGCCAGTGGGACTTGAGAGCTTCAGTAAAATTTTCTATTTTGAAAAATCTTCTTTCCTGGGAGTCTCTTTCTCCACTTTTTGGATTCCCTTCTTTCTTCACTCCTGACCTCTGTCCATCTCTTTTTCCATCCTCCCTGGTCTAAAACAGGAAGGGAGAAGGAGGAAATAAGATGGGAATCAGACAGCCATGCAGGGAGGCAGGTACAAACAGGAAGCCACAGGCAGACAGACAGACGGATGGATACAGGCAGGTAGTCAGACATAAACAGGTAGACACCCAGAGGCAATCAGGAACCCTGAGGGACCCAACAATGTAAAGTTGCAGTAAGTAGCCTGGGAAGTATTGGTCAGTATTGGTCAGATAGAGGTTAAAATTGGGGGTACATCCCTGAACACACCAGCCAGGCCCCAGGGTCCAGGGTGCAGGAGCTCAGGTTTCAATTGCTCCATCACAAAGGTGTCAACCATCCACCCTTCTTATGCCCCCTCCCCCCATTCTTCACAGTCTAGCTCAGTGCCTCAGTGAGGGGGGCCCCTGCCCAGGGGGAGGGGATGATATTAAGGCCATTGCTATTTCTGTGGTCCTTCCTGAGCATCTGAGACCTAATTATCCTTTTTTTAAAAAAGAATGAAATTAGTTAAAAAGGGAAAGGAAAAAAAAATCCTACCCATCTATAGCCTGGATGTCCTTCGTAGCCTCCTCAGTCCCCACCTCCATCTTTCTTTTATGTTCTCCTCCATCCATATCAGGGGCAGATACCACTTCCCAAAATGGGGGGCCAATAGTTCCTGTCTGCCCCTGGCATGGAAACAGGTCCCAAGGCTGAGCGCTCTTCCCTACAAGCAGAGTTCAAAGGAAATGCTCAGTCCCATCCTATAAGCCTTTTCTGAGGTTTCTTGCACATTTGGTTCTGTACCCAGCTAAGCTGTGAAAGACAGAGACAGTGAAGACAGACTTCTCACACATAGTAGGTACTCCATAAATATTTGCTAAATAATTCTGTTTGGTGAATGAATGAATGAATTGACGAAAACCAGTGTGATGTGGTTGTAGCAGATCTGAAATTGGAATCCAAACGCCTAAGTAAAAGTCCTGGTTTACTATTTACTGACTGTGTGACCATGAACCAATCTTTCCTCTTCTCCTCTATAAATTTCAGGGATTATACTAAAAAAGTTTTAAAATCCCTTCCAGGTCTAACATTGTATAAGTCTATGGGCCCGTGAAATGAACAGATAGATGTGCTATCAGGGAAAGTTTCCCAGAGAGAGATTGAATTAGGCCTTGGAGAATATTTGGATAATCAAGAGAGGAGAAGGGGAGATCAATTAATCAGTCAGTCAAGCAACAGTCATTTATGCTCCTGTGCCAGGAATTGAACTAGGCACTGGGTGGGTGGGGGAAATGCAAGGAATGAAATCATTTTTATCTCAAGGAATTTATATTCTAATGAATGATGAGGACAGGGAGGGGAGGAAGGCTTGGATTAGGGATATGGAGGCATTGGTGGAGTGAAATGGACTTTATCAAGCCATGGGATATGGAGCCAAAGAGGTTCCAGAGAGGTTCTTAGAGGTCATCACAAAGAAATTTTTCATTTTAGAGAAGAGAAAGTGTTAGACCAAGAGCTTTGTCCAAGTCGTGGGATGAAGGGGAGACAAGATGGGAGGAGTCCTGGGGTTGGGGTGGGGTGGAATCAAAGGCTAAGGAGATTGCTTTTCTTCCCCTTCCCTGGTGTACCCTATAAACTGGAGACTCAGCTGGCACTGAGTCCTGGCTGGCTCTCAGGTCTCAAACAATCCAGCTGGTATTTGGAGGTAATGCCATAGCTCCCACTCACCCAGCACCTGCTTCCCCCGCCCATTAACAAACTGAGTCCAGGTGCACGTTCTGTTCTGGGCTCCTTTCCTGGGAATCACCAGATCATATCTGGGCTACTCTGGGTAACTTTTGGCCTGCTTGGTGCCAGCCTTCCAAGGCATGAAGATGATGCCTGCTGATCTGGGTTTGGCTGAGGTCTCCTAATGGGTCTCCCCACCTCCTGCCTCTCTCCTTTTTTCTAATCTATCCTCCATACATTGCAAGGTTCCTCGCCCTAAGCCTCATCTCTGATCCTGTGTCTCTCCCTATTAAAATACTGGCAGTGGATCTCCCCGGGGACCGGGAGGAAGAAATCCAGACTCAGCCTGACACTCAAGGCCCATCACAATTGATTTCTCCAGCCTCACCTTCTACCACTCTCCCCTTGATGTCACCTTTCTCTGAATATCTACCGCACTTCCTGTCTGCACCATTCCCTGAGCACAGAGACCCCTAGGACAATGCAGCCGAGCAAGAAGAGATCCTAGAATCAAATGCCCCTGTTTTACAGCTGGGAAATTGTAGCCCAGAGAAAGGAAGGACGTGACGAAGGGCAAGGAGACAGCTTGACTCAAGACTCAAACCAGAGTTCTCACTCCCACTTCAGCTTTCCCCGCTATGATTCAATTCGGTTTGACTCATTTCAATGCAACTTACAGGATCATAGGTTTAGCGCAGGAAGGGACCAGCTTTACTGCCACCTAATCCAACTCTCTCATTTTACAGGTAAGTAAACTAAGGCCCAAGAAGATTAAGTGGCTTGTCCACAATCCTAGTAGAATGGACGTTCAGCGTATTCCAAGTGCAATGTCCTATCCACACACGACTCAACCCAACTTCTTTTACCCCTGCCCATCCCACCTCAACTAACTTTGACTTACCTCAGCCCAAGCTCATCAGTTTAATTCAATTCAATTCAACTGTCTTTCATCACTCCCCATTTCCTCCCTGTGTGTCTCTTCTTTCTCTAACCAGACCATAGATTCCTTGTTGATGGGTGTTGTGTTATTGTGTCTTCTCTTTCCCCATCCCCAGTGCCTAGTACTGAGCTGGTCACATAACATGTGAGTCACTGAATCGTTAAAAAGGATAAGTTGACACTCAGTTATCAAGTGTTTTCTGAGACATCATCTCACCTGATCTTCCCAAAATCTCTGAGATGCCATTTGACAGATGGGGAAACCAAGGCTTAGATAAGAAGTGACTTGTGGTAGGTCACACAGGGAATGGTAGAACCAGGATCCAAGCCCAGGTCTGTAGACCCAGAGACTGGCACTGGCTCCTTACCACAGGACTGACAGCTCACCATTCTACCAGCACTATATGCTTCTGTCTGTGCTGCTGCTTTATAGAGCCCTGGCTCAGAGGGACCTCCCACACAGCCTCCTGCTTCCTCATCCTCTGGAGACAATCCTTCATCAAACAGGTTCTTTTCCTAGCTCTAGGACTTGGATTCTCAATACTCAGCCCTCCAGGAATGGTTCCCTAGACAGCGCTTTTCTCTGTCCCTATTTGTGTCCGTTTCTCTCCATCTCTGTGTCTGTGTCTGTGTTTCTGTCTCTCTTTTCTTAGAGGTGTGATAAGGAGAGGAAGATGGGGAGGGGAAAGAAGGAAGACGAACAGCTCCAGGCCCTGAAAAGAGGAAGGTTTAATTTCAGCATTTTCTAACAGTTCCGGCTAAATAGGAGTGGAAGGATTGCTTGTGGATGTCCACCCCCAGAGGTCTTTAGGCAAGGTCTGGATAAGCACTTCCCAGGGATGTTGCTTGGGTGTGGATTGGGTCAGCAGGTTCAAAGTTCCTTGAGGACAAAGGCTCTATATTCCCCAGCCTTAACCACAGGGAATAGGAAATGGATCTGAAATTTCATGAGTATGGGGAACTCCCATATGAGAAAACTCCCTACACTGATGCAGGATAGCATCTTTTCAGCTACTTCCAGCCTTAGATAGTTGCCTCAAGCACTGAGAGATTAAACAACTTTCTCAGGATCACAAGCCGGTACTTGCCAAAGGTGGAACTATTCACTAAAACTGTGCTGTCTCTTCTATTAGGGGCTTACTAGCTACTTGTTCAGTTGACTTGACTAGCTGGTTTCTGATGCTCCTTACAGCTCTGAGATCCTATCATCCCTTGGAGGGGAAGCCTTGTCCATGTAGAGCTTAATCCCCTGGTAGATGTGAGGATACAACCTCCCTGCCCCCACGGGGGCAGAACCCCATCCTTGCTGGATGCCCCCTCTGTGGAAGAGGGGAATATGGGGATATCTCCAACACTGGAAGAGAAGGCAAATGAGCCAGTTGCACAGCTGGGCCCACACAACGAGCCCTGACCTGAGGACCAGCTGACCTGAGTTCTCTATGCCTCTGCCTCTGTGTGGCCTTCGATAAATCTCAGGGCTTCAATGTTCCCATCCATCAGATGGGACTAAGACTCTCTGACTTGCCTTTTGAGGAAGCTTGGGGGAGACTTTGAACAGGAAAGCACTTTCTAAACTATAAGCCCAGGCACACAGGAGGGGTATTATTAGCTGGTTTTTCTCCTGAACCCTGAAGGGGCCCTCAGGATCTCGCACTGCTTTGGGCAAGGATTATTTTTTTAAGGAAGCTGATGAAAAGCTTGCAATAAGCTAGCTTGTCTCGCTGTTGACTCCTAAATATCAATCTCCTTGAAGTCCTGACCACACAAACATTAACTGGAAGAGAGGAGAGGGCTAACATCAGGGGAATAGTGTCATTTAAATTATATCATATGAGCAGCCGCTGGTCAAAGAATCATAGACTCAGAGTGTCTGTCAGAGCTGGAAGAGAGCTCGATGTTCTATAAAATATAAAATGCCAGAAATAGGATGGGCCTTAGAACACATACTCTAACCCTAAATGTGCTCTGATTCTATCAGGTCAGAGCTGGAACGGGACTTGGAACATAGAATGTCCGAGCTGGGAGGAATGTTAGAATGGCTAGAGACCTTAGAACACAGAATGAGGCATGCTGGACCTTCTCCTTCCTATGTCCTTTCTCTCCCTCTTCCTTAGCTATCAGTTCATGCTGCCTTGGAGCCTGCGTTTGCATGTGTCTGCCTCCAGGTCCTGGACAACCTATGTCTTATCCTCAGGGAGGAAGACCTCCCACCCCCCCACTCTCTGCCTTCTCTCTTTCTACTTCTCCCTTCTTTTCTCATATTTCTCCTTTCTCATCTTGTCATGCATCCTTCTCTCTCGATTTCCCTTCTTCGCCTCCTTTTTAAGGATCTTGGGTTTTCGAGATCATCTATTCCAAGTCTTTTATTTTACAGGTGAAGAAGCCAAATCCCAGAAAAGTTAAGGGACTTGTCCCCAGGTCACACAAGAAATGGTTAATAGAGTTGGAGGCTCAACCCAGGTCCTTTGGCTCAAAATTCAGAGCACGATGCTGCTGGCTGGCTTTATTTCTTCCTCTTCCTTCTCCTGTCCTACTCTACCTTCCTTTCCCCTTTCGCCTTCCTTTTCCCCTTCCCCTCTCCTCCTCTCCTCTTTCTCTTTCTTTCTGTCTGTCTGTCTCAGTGTCTCTCTGACTCTCTGTCTTTGTTTTTCTGTGTATCCTCCAAATCCTCCCTTTCCTCCAGAAAAGTGCTTGGACAGACAGCAGTATTCAAAATCTGGCACAGAACAGGAGAATGTGGGGAAGATGATTCACAGGCTTGGGCCACATTGACTTGGCTTTCAGCTGACCCAGGCTTCATAGCTTAAGAATGGCTAGGCATGAAGATGGTTCCCATTGAAGTAGGAGAAGGGGAGAAGAGTAGACAGCTTCCTGAGAAGCTCCATTTTGAATAACCCCGGAAGACTAGATAGGGGATGGTCCCCTACCCCCTGGAGCCATTCAGAGATAGACCCATTGGATCCACAATTGACCCTCCATTTAAGCTTAAGTGACCCTTTCTCCTGGGACTGATTGAACCCTATTGTCTGTTTGTGCTAGTGGGGAAAGAGGGAGGAAGCAGGACCATCCCAGAGATCTATAATTAGAAGGGCTCAGGGACATGGACTCCAAACTTCTCAGTTTATAGATGAGGAAACCAAGATTCAGGAAGGTGACATCATTTGCCCAAAGCCACAAAGGTAGTAAATAGCAGGGTTAGATTCGAACCCAGGTCTTCTGACTAGAGCCAGTACTCCTGGTACCATACTGATTTCCAAAGACTTCTTTTGGATGTAGCCTCTTCCACATGCAGAGGGCTTAGCTTGGAAACATGGGGGTAAGGAAGTTCCTATCTGTCCAGGAAGGATCAAAGCCCTAAAAGCAGGTCTTATGAGCAAAAGCATCTCCCCTGGGGCAATATGGTATGTGAGGTGCATAGTTTTTCTCCTGATTTTTCTTGCCATGAATTTCTCTCTTATAACATCCTCTAGATGCATCATTCCCAGACTAATCTTCAAAAGGTAAATCTCAGTCACATCTGTTCCCGTGCTCAAACCATTACATGATTTCTTCTTGCTTCTGCCTCCTCTAATATCCTTAATCTGTCATTCAATGCCCTAGGAGCCCATCCCACTATCCCTCCATGATCCTCTTCTCCAGTTGTGCTCATCGCCTAGAGTACCCTGACTCACATTCCCATCTCTTACCCTTATCTCATGTACCCTTCACCCTGCTCTCTCCCTCCTCTGACTTCTTAGGACTCTCATAGTCTGAGTCACATAGTCACAATATACTGTCCTCTGTATTCTCATACCTTGCATTCCCTGTAAGGGAGTCAAAAACGGGATTGGGTCATAAATCTCTATCACAAAGAATTCAGAGGCCATCCAGTTCAACTTCCCTATTTTATAGTTGAGGAAGCCTAGGTTCAAGGAGGCTAAGCAATTTGCTCAATGTCATACCAGAAATATGACCCACAATGAGGATTTGAACTCAGGTCCTCTGACCCTCATTAATGCTCTTTTCGCTATACTTTTGATTGTTGCTGTTCAGGCATTTTTCCAGTCATATCTGACTCTTCATGACCCTATTTGGGGCTTTCTTGACAAAGACACTGGAATGTCTCCAGCTTGTTTTATAGATGAAGAAACTGAGGCAAACAGGGCTAAGTGACTTGGCCAGGGTCACACAGCTAATAAGTGTCTGAGGTCAGATTTGAACTCAGAAAGATGAGTCTTCCTGACTCCAGGTTCAGTGTTCTAGCCATCTCACCACCTATCTGCCCCTTCATTATACTAAAGCATCATTAACTCAGCATCAGAGGACCAAGACACAAAACCCATCTTTGTTGCTTACTATCAATTTTATCTTGGACAAGTGGTTTGAATTCTTGGAATTCAGTGCCCCCTCAGCCTGCAAAATGAATTAGACCCCTCTTCCAAGCTCGGATTTGAGGATCATCAGTCCCCTGCTCTTTCCACTACATCAGGTCACGAATTTTAAGCTGCCTCACCCTGGACAAATAGTTGACCTCTCTTCTGCTCCCTTGGAGGGAGTAATGAGAGGCGTTGGGAAGATATCATTTATCAAGCACCCAAGTTCCCAGTTGTGTTTCCTGTTAACTAATGAAATGATTATAAGTCACTTTGTGAAGAATTCTAATTGCTACTAATTGGTTCCACTTTGGGTAACAATAATGCTCGTATTTGCATAGCGCTGCTTTCCCCCAGAGAATCTTAAAAATGATTCAAATGCGTCAAAGGGCGATGTGGTCCCATTTCAGAGATGAGGTGATGGGCCTGGAGCTGATGTGACCAGGATTAGCGTGAGCATCATTGCTACTGAATTAACACCCCAACTGGGGAACTGGTCTCCTAGATGTCTGCTTTTCTGTGGGCAGCAGCGGTGGGTGGCAGTTGGTGCACAAGACAATTAAGTTGGGAGAGAGGCCAGGGAGTCATGCTTTAGAGTCAGATACCCCAAGACTCTGAAGTTAAAGTGGAATGTCTCTCTCTTTGTTGGTTCTCAGATCTTGGGAAACAGAATACTGGTGAGGAGTAGAAGATGCCCATAATTGGACTTTTGCCAGAGGATGGGGAAAAAGTCAAAGCCCTGGGCCCAATGAAGCTATTTGTTTTCCTCAGGAGATGGGTTATTTGGCAGTTAATGAAATAGAAATAAATGAAGAGCCCTCAAGATCTCTCCCTCAATTAAACCCTGTGCCCAGTACCTCCTACCCTCTTTGGAAGTGAGGAGCTAGGATGCCAGGGAACCTAGCCTCAGCCTTGGGCCAGGGCTCCCTGTGTGATGTCAAGAACCTCTTTGCTTCCTCTGGGTCTCTCTTTCTCCCTTTATAGGAGAAGGGACAGTCAACTTGGCCTGTTCTTAGAAGAATGTAAAAGTTGATACCTTTAAGAAAAGAAATTACGGAATAGAATGCAGCTGGTTCTGTTCCTTAAGGAGTGAAGATTTAGGGGAGTGAAGATTGAAGAATCCTGTTCCTTCCATTCCCCAGAAGGTCAGATTGACCTTCCTCATCCTCAGTCATTAACTCACCAGTAGGTGCTGAGCCCTCTGCTGTATCTACCCTTAGACTCTTGCTATTCAGGGAAAACTGAGGGGAGGCCAAGGCCTTCTTGCTCTGAGGAGCTCACGGTCTGAGAGACAAAGGACTAAGTAGAAAGCTATGAGGCAGTTAGGTGGCACAGTGGATAGAGGGCCAGGCCTGGAGTCAGGAAGAGCTGAGTTCAAATCTGGCCTCAGACACTTACTAGCTTGGGTGATCCTGGGGAAGTCACTTAACCTCTTTGCCTCAGTTTCTTCAACTGTAAAATGATGTGGAGAAGAAAATGGCAAGCCACTCCTGTGTCTTTGCCAAGAAAACCCCAAATGGGGGGGGGACTCAGACACAAGAAACAACTGAGTAACAAAAGGATACTGTCCATCCTGACCTGGGCAGGACTAAGGTCTGGAGAGGAGAAGAAACCAAGCGGGGCAGAGACAGTAAGGGAAGGCTCCTGAATGGAGACAGGTCCTGAAGAATGGCCTCTACTTAAACTAACTGGAGATAGGGCAAAGGAAATACAAAGTGTTGGAAAGAGTCAAAATATTTATGAAATAAATGGGTTTGAACTGGGTTCTATCTAAGAGAGATCAAGCAGCTAGGCAGTACAGTGCCCAGAGTGCTACAGTTGGACTCACCAAGTCCCAAATTCAGGGTGGCCAAGCTCTACCAGATCTCAAATTGTATTATAAAGCAGCAATCATCAAAAACACTTGGTATTGGCTAAGAAATAGAGGGGTGGACCAATGGAATAGATTAGGTACTCAAGACACAGTCATCAATGAATATAGCAATCTACTGTTTGATAAACCCAAGGACCCCAACTTCTGGGATAAGAACTCACTGTTTGACAAAAATTGCTGGGAAAACTGAATAACAGTGTGGCAGGAAGTGGGCATAGACCAATGTCTGACACAGTACACAAGAATAAAGTCCAAATGGATACATGATCTAGGTATAAAGACTGATACTATAAACAAATTAGGGGAGCAAGGAATAGCATATTTGTCAGATTTATGGAGAATGGATAAATTTTTGACCAAACAAGAGATAGAGAACAGCATGAAGTGCAAAAGGGATAATTTTGATTTCATTAAATTAAAAAGTTTTTGCACAAACAAACCCAATGCGACTAAGATTAGGAGGGAAGCAGAAAGCTGGGAAAGAATTTTTGCAACTAGTGTCTGTGATAAAGGCCTCATTTCAAAAAAATATAGAAAACGGAGCCAAATATACAAGAACACAAACCATTCCCCAATTGATAAATGGTCAAAAGATATGAACAGGGAGTTTTCAGAGGAAGAAATTAAAGCTATGTATAGTCATATGAAAAAATGCTCCCAATCACAACAATGGCAAATCAAAACAACTTGGAGGTACCACATCTCAACTATCAGATTGGCTAACATGACAAAACAAGAAGATGATAAATGTTGGAGAAGATGTGGAATAGCTAGAACACTACTTCATTGTTGGTGGAACTGAGAGCTGATCCAGCCATTCTGGAGAACAATTTGGAACTATGCCCAAAGGGCTACAAAAATGTGCGTACCCTTTGATCCAGCAATATCACTTCTAGGACTGTATCCCAAAGAGATCATAAAAATGGGAAAGGGTTCCACAGGTACAAAAATATTTATAGCAACTCTCTTTGTGGTGGGCAAGAACTGGAAATTGAGGGGATGTCCATCAATTGGGGAATGACTGAAAAAGTTGTGGTATATGAATGTAATGGAATTCTATTGTGCTGTAAGACATGATGAACAGGAGGGCTTCAGAGAGGCCTGGAAGGACTTACATGAACTGATGCTGAGTGAAAGGAGCAGAACCAGGAGAACTTTGTACACAGCAACAACCACAGTGTGAGAGGAATTTTTCTGGTAGACTTAACCCTTCACAGCAATGCAAGGACCTAAAACATTCCCAATGGACTCTTGAGGCAAAATGCCATCCACATCCAGAGAAAGAACTATGGAATTGGATCGCAGAATGAAGCAGACCTTTTTCTCGTGTTATACTTTGTTTTCTTTTATGGTTTCTCTGATTCATTTTAATTCTTCTATGCAACATATCTAAGGTGAAAATGTATATATAAGATTGTATGCCATCTTGGGGAGGGAGGCAAGAGGGAGGGAGAAGGTGGGGAAGGGAGGGAGAAAAATCTAAGATATATGGAAGTGAATGTACAAAACTGAAAACAAATAAATTAATTTAAAAATAAAAAAATCAGAAGAGGAAAAACTCACAAAGTCCCAAATTCAAGTCCTGTCCATATACTTCCTAGCTGGGTGAACCCTGATTACTTAAGTCACATCTTTTATCATTTTCTGTGAAATGAGGGAAATAATAGTACTTACCTTAAAGGGTTGTTGTGAAGTTGAAGTGAGATAATGTAGGTAAAGCACTATGCAAAATAAATGTGCCATGTAAACATTCGTGGTTAGGATTGTTATCACAGACGTGGGTATTTCCCTTGGAACTCTGGGCCCAGGACATACAGAAAGTCTTAGAGTCATAGTATCATAGATTTAAGTTGAAAGAGACCACCCACACTCTCTCACATACACATACACTCTGTCACACATACACTCTCTGTCACACACACACACACTCACAGAAACAAACACACTCTGTCACACACACATTCTGTTTCACATACACACACATACACACACACACACACAATTAGAAGAGATGGCACAGAAAGACTTTTAAGTATTGGCCAGTTATTCTGAGCCTAAGGAAGCCAGGCTAGAGTGATACAGGAGAGGGGATGATGTCTGGATTTTCAGTGAGGCAGGGCCCAGGAAAGGGTTTAGAATCTTGTTGAGGAGTTGGAGGGTTTAGTAAATGAAGCTGGATGCTCAGTGAGAGGACAGGAGGGTCAGTGAGGAAAATGGAAACTCAGGGAAGTGGATGGAGATCCTATGAGAGGAGGAAATATTCAGTGAGGGGGATGAGGGCTCTGAGAAGTTAAAAGGTTCAGTCGGGGGATGTGGACTCATTGCAGGAGGTGGAGAGGGGAAGGTTCTGTGAGAGGAGAAAAGATTCAGTGAAGAGGAATAGGGGCTCTGGGAGAAGACGAAAGGTTCAGTGACATAGATGGGGATTCAATGGGGGATGGGGGCTCTGGGAGAAAATGAAAGGTCAGAGAGGGGGATGGGGACTCAGGAAGATGTGGGAGTCTGTGAGAGAATGAAAGGTTCAATGAGGGGGATGGGGACTCTGCGATGGGGGGATGGGGGCTCTGTGATGGGGATGGGGTTCTGTGATGGGGGATAGGGTTCTGTGATGGGGGGATGGAGGCTCTGTGATGGGGGATGGGGGCTCTGTGATGGGGGATGGGATTCTGTGATGGGGGATGGGGGCTCTGTGATGGGGATGGGGTTCTGTGATGGGGGATGGGAGCTCTGTGATGGGGATGGGGTTCTGTGATGGGGGATGGGGACTCTGTGAGGGAATGAGAGGTTCAGTGAAGGAGATGGGAGCTCTGTGGTGGGGGATGGGGCCTTTGTAAGGTGATGAAAAGATCAGCGAGAGGGGTGAGGACCCAGTGAGGAGGGTGCAGGATTTGTGAGAGGGGGGAAGATCCAGGTTGGGGGCAGGGGTGAGGGAGGAACTTGGTGAAGGGGGCTGGGAGGCCATGGAGCCTTCTTGCTGAGCCACCCCGTTACCACCATCCCCCCACCTTCCTCTACTTGCCCCCCTCAGAAGAGCTGTTTTAACCTTGAGGTTCTCTTATCGACTACATCTCTCCAAGCTGCTGGGGCGGCAGGCTCCACTGCTGGAGCGAAATTGTTTTCCATTGTCCAAGGGCTGAGTGGGTTGGAGCTCTGGGGCCTGGATGGGAAGGGCAGTGAATAGCAGCCTGGGCTGAGATAGAAATCCTGCAGGGTTCAGGCACTAATGTGTGCTGCTCTTTTCCCAGAGGGAGGCCCCACCTCCACTCACTCCAGAATCTCAGTTTCTTATCATAGTTGAGCCTACCTCCACCTCGAAGGCATATTCACACACACACACACACACACACACACACACACACACGCACACATACACACAGTGTAGGTTCACTCCATGTGTATGTATAAAAGTCAAGTGTATACATGTAAACCCCATTGCATGCGCATGCACACACACGCACACACACACCCCAGATCATATAGATAAATGTACAGCCTCATACGCACGTACACACCCTAAAGTCCTTGAATGTCAGAGAAAGAGCAGGTGAAATCATTTTCTTCAACCGCCTTATTTTAACAGCTGGGGAAACAGACCCAAGGCAGGCAAGCAGGGGTTGAAGTTGAAAACAGAAAGAAGATGGCAGCAAAGGTCATCGGCCCTGGATGAGCTCCAGCTGAGACTCATTCACGGATGAAGAAGAAGAGGTTAGACACTCCCTCCTCCGGGAAGCTTTCCTTGATTGTAAGATTGGAGTTTTTGAGCTGCATGGAGTCAAAAAACTTAACTAGTACAAGCTTCTCTCTTTAAAAATGAGGATACCAAGGTCCAGAGAGCAAGAGGGACCTAGGGGATCAAGGGCACACATTCTGGATTAGAAGGATGTATGATTTCAAATTCAGTCTTCTATCTCCAGTACCACCCTCCTCTCCACCATAAATGAGCTTGCCTACTCTGAGCTTGCCTAGCACTTTCTCTGTAGGACTCGTAGGTACCCATCACTTTCACCTTGTATTATAGATATTTGTACCTTTGTCTTATCTTCTTGGGGATCCCTCATAGGGCAGCTACGGGGTGCACAGAGCACTGGTGCTGAAGTCAGGAAGACCTTAAGTTCAAATCTGACCTCAGACACTATGTGACCCTGGACAAGTCACCTAACCTTATTTGCTTCAGTTTCCTTATCTGTAAAATGAACTAGAGAAGGAAATGGCAAACTGCTTTCCCACCTCTGCCAAGAAAACCCCCGATGGGCTCATGAAGAGCTGGACATGATTGAACACAATCGAACAACAACCACTTATCCTTTCAGTAGCCTGCACGCTCCATGAGAACAGAGTCACAAACTTGCTCTTTTATGTCGCCGCACAGTGCCTATCATGGAGGTCTTTGCACAGGAGGCACTAAGGACATAGGATCATAGATTTAGAGTTGGACATGATCTTAGAAGTCATCATTGTACTGATGAATAAACTGTTCAGTGACTTACCCAAGGCCATATATATAGAAATGTCCAAATTGTGATTTGAACCCAGGTCTTCTGACTCCAAATCTAGTGTTATTGCTGCTCATTGAACCATACTTCATGCTTGCTGAACATGATACCATTTTATGGGGTTGTTTCTAGAACCTGTAGGATAGAAGAGAAGACAGGAATGTAGAGGGATGTCCCCATGTTCCCTGAAAATCTGGGTGCAACATGGCAGAAAGGCTCAGGGGCAGTGGGGAAAGATGTTTGCAGAGAGGAGAGGAGTAATTATGGGGAGAGCATTTGCATCAGCAACTAAGGCTCCCTGAGCTGTGCCCAGCTGTGCCCAGCTTTCAGCAGGACCTGGGACAGGCATATACCATAAAAGGGAATTTCAAGTTGGAATTCTAAGGGAAGTATTTCACAGATGACTAAACATGCCCCATCCCTATCACCTCTCCCTTTCCATTTCCCCCCTCCCCACAGCTAGTTAATTAAAGTACATTTATTAATCAATTGCCCAGAGATACCAAACCTTGTGGTATGATCTGAGAGCAGCTGAAAGAGCTCAACTTACAAAATATCCCTCTCCCCTTGAGTTTGATGGGAGCAGAAAGAATCAACACCCAGGATAAGCCACAAAAATTGTGAAAAAGAATGAAAAACCCACCAAAAATACATGAAACACCATTAGGACTGGGAGGACCCTTTGAATAAAGAATATTTGAGATCTGGGAGGTCCCTTAGAACATAAATACCATCTAGTTGAATCTCCTTTTGTACTAGGGAAAAGTGTGGCTCACCCATCTAGCACATAGGATTGAAATTCAGGTCTCTCTGATTGCAAGTCCAAATATAATGAAAAGTCACAGACCTTGGTCCAAATCCTGACCGTGTAACTTACTAGTTATGTCATCCGGAGTAAGTCCTCCCCACCCCCCTCTCCCAGTCTTTAGTTTCTTTTCATTTTAAATATTTTCCCCCATCTATAAGGCAAGGAAATTTGACTATATGATTTTCAAGGTCCCTTCCAGCCTAAAAAGCCAAAGTTTATTTTAATTCTTACATCTTTTCCTTTAGAAGTTTTTCCAAGTCCTTTTGTGCAACAGAAACTCTGTCTCAAGTGAGTGAAGGGTATGGGATAGGGTGACCAGAGTGGGATTAGAGTATGATAGAAGAAGTTGGGAGGGTTGGAAATCAACTTCATTGCAGGCCAGGTACAAGCTAATGGTAGTAGGAGAGAAAGATGGTCTTCCTCCCCCTCTTTCCCTTTTCCCCATCTTTTTTTCTTCTCCTCAAGCTCTGAAGTACAGGCCAGGAGAAATGGATTAGGAGACAAGCCCAGGCTGAAGAAAGACTGCAAGGATGATGGGTCCCCTTCCCTCCAGCAGCTGCTTCCAGCAGCCCCTTACCCTAACTAACCCCTCTGCCAGTCTGTGGGCTCTCTTTCCCCACCCCCACACCAGGAACAGCCCCCTGAGTTCGGCCACATCTTCCCGTCTGCTCCACTGCGATGGGGCCCGGGTGGGTGAAAATGAATCAGACTCCATTCCCTTCGCAGTCAGCCAAGATTGCACTATAATTTTGTTTTTAGTCATTCGTGACTGAGACTTTTCTGGTACATTTAGTCACTGAGCGTGTTGGCTTGTTTAGCTCTGCTTGGTTTAAGCTGCCAGGGTGGGTGGGTGGGTGTGGGGATTGGGGGGCTTCAGAGCAGGGGAACCTGGGGAGGGAGGCTTCAGGGGCTAAGAAGCAGGACTGGGGGAAGGGTTGGATTGTGGGCAGTGGGCTGGAGTGAGGCTGGACAGTGAGCAGAGAGTCATGGAGCAGGGCTGGAGGCCAGTGATGCAGAGCAGGGAAGCAAGCCTGGGGGAAGGCAGGGGAAGACTGGGGCCAGGTGTTACATCCAGCTCTTTCCTTTCCTGCACTACTCATATCGGATCAATTACCAAGTCCTGTCAGTTTCACTTCTACACTAGTTCTCAGTCTGGCCTGCTCCTCCCTTTTCCAATGCCATCATCCTTGTAAAGGCTCTCATTACTATCTGCCTGATTTCTTTTAATATTTGACCTCCAATCTTTCCCTCTACAGCCTTCACACTTAGGCAGAATAATCTTTTTTAAAAATGTGTAAATCTGGACATACTATTCCTTTACTCAACAATTTTCAGTGACTCCCTATTGCTACCCCATAAAATTCGAATGTCTTTTGCCAGGGATTTCAAGGACCTCCACACTGGCCCTATCTTGATTTTTCCCACTCTGCACACCAACAAAACCAGACTACTCCCTGTCCCTTATCACACATCTTACACTTTTGTATTTCTGTGTTGTTTCCTAAGTCTGCTACCTCTCCTTTTCATTCCTTAAACAGCCTGTTGAATTCCTACCTATCCTCGAAAATCTGGGTCACATACTACCTCCTCTATGAAGTCTTCCCTGTGAAGAACAGCCTTTCTTTCCTCAATCACAGATTGTATTTCGTTTAGTACCTTTCTAATGTACTTATCACATTACCTTGTGCCTTATAATTTAAAAAAAAGCATATAATCCTGTTTTAGAGCAGGAACGAACCCTAGACATCATCTGGACCAACCAGATTCAAACTCATAGAAATATTGGAGGTTGATCCCCACTCATCCTCTAAACTCACAGAAGCCATCACATTAGTTCAATTTTTCATCACTTCACATCTAGCCTATGTCAATGGCCTTCTGGTTGATCTACCTAACTTTGGCTCCTTCCTTGCTCTAATCTATACGTTCAGCTGCCAAAGTGATTTCCAAAAGCATAGATCTGACCATATTACCTTTCCAGTCAATACAATTCTGCGACTCCTTGTTACTTCAGGGGTCAAACATCATGTCCTCTTTTTTTGGCATTTTAAGCTCTTCTGAATCTGGCTCCATCTGATCTTTCCAGTCTTCCAGTCTTTTTACTAATTAATCAATCAAGCAGTAAGTCAGCATTTATTAAGTGCTTTCCATATGCCAGACACTGATATGTGTAGAGAATATGGAAAAAAATAAAGCAAGATTAGGCCTATCCTCAAAGATCTTCCATGTACACATACATACATGTAAACACATATATTCTTATACACATTTGTACATATATTTGAACATGCATTATATTTGAAATAATATATATTTGAATATACATTTGAAGATACATATGTATATATTTGAACACATGTGTATTTGAACATACATTACAGAGTAGGAAGAAGTTAACCTTAGAGAGGAGGACACTAACATCTGGGCAGGGGACCAGGAAAGTCAGTCAATAGTCAATCAACAAGAATTAAGGGTTATTAAGTATTGGGCAGAGAAGAGTCCTGTTGGTCAGTCACAAGGGAACAGGGTTCTGGTCACAGTTCCAAGGTGGAGAGGAGCACCAGCACTTTTGGCTATAAGAAACTAGGGGTATTTTCAAGGTAAAAACTGGAGCTCAGAGCAGGAGAGCTGTGATCACATCTCTCCCCAGATCACACCATCTTGGAAGCACCAAAAATTTGCAGATACCCAGAGCTAGTTCTGAAAACAGTAGCACAAAATTTCTGAAGCTTAGGATAGTACCTCCTCATCCCTAAATCAGCAGAATGCAACTTCATCTTAGCATTCAAAGTCAAGATGCAGACTGAAAAAATGAGCCAAAAAACCCCCAAACCATGACCAACAAAACAGAATTGACCATAAAAAGTTACTATGGTAGCAGAGAGGACCAAGAATTAAACTCGGAAGACAATAATGTGAAAACAGTTACAAGCAAAGCCTCAATGAAAAATCCTAATCAGACTCAAGCCCAACAAGGATTCCTGGAAAAGTTCAGGAGATAAGAGTGGTACAGGACAAACTGGCAAAAAGAATGAGAGCAATGCAAGAAAATTATGAAAAGAGAATTAACAGCTTGATAAAAGAAGCACAAAAAATACTCAAAAAAAGAACATTTTAAAAAACAGAATTTGTCTAATGGTAAAAGAGGCACAAAAATTTACCGAAGAAAATAACTCCTTAAAAAACAGACTAGACCAAATGGAAAAGGAGATACAAAATCCACTGTAGAAAAAACTCCTTAAGAAGCAGAATTGGCCAAATAGAAAAAGATGTACAAAAATTAACTGAAGAGAAAAACTCCTTAAAAAGCAGAATTGGCAAAATGGGAAAAAAAATGTACAAAAATTCATTGAAGAAAAGAATTCCCTAAAAAATGGAACTGACCAAATGAAAAAGGAGATACAAAAGCTCACTGAAGAAAAGACTTCCATAAAAATTAGAATTAGAATGAGCAAGTGGAAGCTAATGACTCCATGAGACATCAAAAAGCAATAACCCAAAATCAAGAGAATGAAAAAATAGAAGAAAATGTGACATATCTCATTGGAAAAATGATCTGAAAAAATAGATTAAGGAGAGGTCATTTTATGGGCTTGTTTTATTTTTATGTAATTTAAAAAATATATTTTATTTCCCCCCAATCAAAAGTTAAAACAATTTTTACCATTTTTTAAAAGTTTTGAATTCCAAATTCTATAGCTTCCTCCTTCTCCTCTCCCTTTCCTGAAATGGTAGGCAATCAGATATAGCTTATCCATGTGTAATCATTTAAAATATTTCCATATTAGTTATTTTGCACAAGAAGACTAGAATAAAATAAAAAGAATGAAAGAAAGTGAAAAATATCATGCTTCAGTCTGTATTCAGACAGTACCAGTTCCTTCTCTGGAGGCGGATAATATACTTCTTCATTAGTCCTTTGAGATTTTCTTGGATCATTGTATTACTGAAAATAACTAAGTCATTTTCATTGAACAATATTGCTGTTACTTTGTACAATGTTCGAGGAGAGATAATTTAAGAATTATTGAACTGCCTGAAAGCCAGGATAAGAAAAAAGAACATAGATATCATATTTCAAGAAATTATCAAGAAAAACTACACTGATATACTAGAACCAGAGGTTAAACAGAAACAAAAAGAATCCTGATTCTTTGCCTCCTGAAAGAGATCCCATATTATAGAGAAATTTCAGAGCCCCAGGTCAAGGAGAAAATATTGCAAGAACCCAAAAAGAAACAATTCTAATATAGTGGATCCACGTCAGAGATAAGTAGGGAAACTATATTTTGCTAAAAGATACTATAGACAAGTAATATGAAAAATTTTAAGGGAAAATTTCTTCTTCAAATAGGCTAGTTTTTCCTTTAAAAGGTATTGAAACTATCTTTGAGATTGGAATGGTTCAGGGTGTGTTTTTGTCCTTCATTGTCAAAGAAGATCATGCTATCACAGAAATGATGACATGACTTGCTTTTGACTTGGTTTTGAGTGACGGAGGGCTGTGCATGTCACCAGCCTCAATTCTCCTCCACAGCCATCTGAATCCAGTGACCAGATATTCGTCAGGATGACTGGAGATGACCCAGGATGAGGCAATTGGGGTTAAGTGACTTGCCCAAGGTCACACAGCTAGTCAAGTGTCTGAGGTGAGATTTGAACTCAGGTCCTCCTGACTCCTGCACTGGTGCTCTATCCACTGCACTATCTAGCTGCCCCATGGCTCAGGGTAGTAAGATCCAGCCCACTGACATAGCTTCCTGGTCACCTGAGTACAAAACAGACAAGACAGAAAGAAATGAAGTAGATAGATCAGCAGCACAAGCAAGCCAGAGAAACTGTACTTCTCTGAATCAAGACCCTTGTCTCAGATGAACATTCCTCCCCTGTTTTGAATATCTTTCTCCAGCTAAGTAAAGCTCATTTTCTTAATTGGAGTCACTATTGACTGTCTTGGAATAGAGAACATGGTGTGTGTGTGTGTGTGTGTGTGTGTGTGTGTGTGTGTGTGTGTGTGTGTGCAAATAAACATTCACGTTTTATGTTTTGAGTTCCAAATTACAATATTGCTGTTATTATATGCCATATTCTCCTGGTTCTACTCACTTTACTTTGCATCGGTTCATATAAGTCTTCCAGGTTTTTCCAAAACTATCCCCTTCATCATTTTGTTTTTTACAGCACAATAGTATTCCATCACAATAATGTCATAATTTGTTCAGATATTCACCAATTAATAGGCATCCCTTCATGTTCAATTCTTTGCCACCACAAAAATATATAGGTCCTTTCCTTTTCCTTTAATCTCTTTAGAATACAGACCTAGTAGTGCTCCTGCTGGGTCAAAGGGTATACAGTTTTATAGCCCTTTGGTCATTGTTCCAAATTGTTCTCCAGAATGGTTGGAAAAGTTCACAACTCCACCAAAAGTGCATTAGTGTACCTATTTTCCCACATTCCCTCCAGCATCTGTCATTTTTTTCTTTAATGTCATGTTGGCCAGTCTGATAGGTATGAAGTGGTGCCTTAGAGTTGCTTTAATTTGCATTTCTGTAATCAATAGTGATTTAGAGAATTCTTAAATGACTGTTGATGGCTTTGAATTTTTCTTCTGAAAACTGCCTATTCATATCATTTGACATTTGTCAATTGGGGAGCCACATGCTTTCAATCATATGACAGCCATAAATATGCCTCCAAGATGGTAGATTTTCAGGTCATGAGTAAGCGTCAGATGAGGGAGTTAGAGAATAATGACATAGCATAAGAGAGTCAGAAAGCCCTGAAAAGAAAAGTGGTTCTCAGTTATATGGTAGCCATGAACAGAGAAACTGCCTGGTCTGAGTGGTGAGCTATCTGGAGTTATTCAGATGGCATAGGTCCAACTTGGGAAGGGTGCTTGATTAGCAGACCCAAATGCATTTTTCTCTTCTAGGAGACTCAAAGCTCCCAGAGTATCCTAAGACTGAATTCCTACATAGTTCTCCATGAGATCAAAGTTGTTGTTTGTCCTTGGTTCTGAAAGAGGACTACAGCATCAGGACTTACAAGTGAATTGGATTTAATTGAGGCAGGGCTATGCAAGACCACCAGCTTCACTTTCTCTTCCAGAGCTATCTGGGTTCAGTGGCAAGATGAAGATCAGGACGACTGGAGATGACCCCTGGAGTGGACGTGGAACTCAGTTAAATGTCAGGACATTGTCTATTTAGAAAAACCAAGTTCATTTTCATTCTGAGAAGAGTATAAATCACAGTGTGGCACTATGAGTGGAAGGACTTCTTGAAGCACCATGGAAAGCAGGACTTGGAATATCAAGGGGGTGCCCTTTCAGCACCCCCATGTTTTTTTTTCTTCTGAGAATATAAACCACAGGGTGGCACTATGAGTCTGGAGGATTTTAGGACCTTGTGGAAAATGGAACACACTGTGAGGAAGGAGAGTAGTGTTCATTGTTTATGGGCTACTATGTGCCACTCACTGTATATGTATTTTTGTATTTCCTTGGAGTGGAATAAAAGCTGTCCTGTTCCCAAGATGTACATTGTTACCTTAAGTGCTTATATAGGATCAAGAGACCCTTTAATTCACATTTGTCCAGATCTGTAATATTCAGATATCTTCCCAAAGTAAAATCTCGATGGGGACATACCAAACTAACGTGAGAGTGGTTCTTTTAGGTGAGCCCTCAAAATCAGCCCAGGTCCATGTAAAGTCAGAGTTTGCCATGCTGGGGCCATAGGTTATGGTAGCTAAAGGTGGAAGTGGAAGAGAAATGGATTTATGCTTGAGGTAAGGAAATATTTCTTAACTACTAGAGATATTGTAGGGACTTTTTTTAAGAGGCTGGGGATTCCCCCTCCCAGAAGATCTTCAGGTGAACCAGATACTGTCAAGTAGAAAATTTTCTGAATGTGATGCAGAGGGGATTCTTATTATAGAGTGTGAACTAAATGGCTTCTATGATCCTTTTCAACTCTGAGATCCAGAGGAAGAAACAGGCTTAGGCAGGAAAAGGGAGGTGCCTAAGGTCCCAGAAACAAGAACAGAAGTGGGATTTTACCCAAGTCTCTGTAACTCCAAATCCAGTGTTCTCCACTAAAATACATGCTATATATGTATACCAAATCTCTGTCTGTGTCTGTGTCTCTCTGTCTCTCTCTGTCTCTCTCTCTCTCTCCTATGCCAAATTGAGAGCTCCATAAAAGGTGGAGACTGTGTTTCATGTGAACTCATTGTACACCATTGATCACAGGGTTCTGTATGCAGTAAGCACTTATTAAATGCTGAGCCAATCTGTGAATGTTGGTTGATTCAATCACCTCTTTAATCCCTCCAAAAGTAAGGTCTAAGTAGAGGCAATCTGGCACTCAGTTTTACCTTATTTGTTTTGTCTACATGATATTTCTTTTGTATGAATCCTAACCAATTCAACCCAGTCCAATCTGACAAGGATTTATTAAGCACCTATTATGTACAAGTCACCGTGGACCTAAAGACAAAACAAAAAACAAACCCTATCCTTCTAACTGTAACCATGATCCTAAGAGCCTGCCCTTTTATTCTGAAATGTGGATGTTGGCCAATCCAACAAACAGTCACTAAGTACATACAATTTGTCATGTTGTGTGTTTAGAATGAGATACAAAGATGAAAATTCAGTATTAACCCAGCTCCCAAAAAACTTACACTAATGGAAGAATATGACATGTATACAAATGACTATGATGAAAGACACAACATGATGCAGGCAGAGGAGGAATGCAGGCAAAGCATTCTAGGAAGATTTGAAGAAAGACATCTCTTTCAGCAAGGGATCAGGGAAACCTGCACTGAGGCGATAGGACTTTTTTTGTTCTTTCGGAGGTAATTGGGGTTAAATGACTTGCTCAGGGTCACACAGTGACTAGATTTGAATGCACGTCCTGCTCTATCCGCTGCACCACCTCGTTGCAGTGGTGGTAGAGCTTAGAGGTTACCCTGAAAGAAGGCAGATGAGGCTGGGAGGTAGAATCTAATTTCTAAAATTTGGAAACTGAGTTAATCTCTGTACGCCCTGTGCTACTTGTAGCACCCTCCTCCTGGGCAGCACCACCTCTGCCTTACAGGAACCAGGGCCTCTGGGAATGGAGCAGGAATGGATGAGGGTGAGCAATGAGTGCTCTCAGCTGTTCCCTTTTTATCCCTGCTCCTCTGGAGGAATGACCCCCTCCTGTTGCCTAAGGTGGAGCAGCCTTTAGGAAAGATGTCTGTTTTCCCTCTCCCCTTTCAGAGGTGGGATTTCTTGAAAAGGGCTTTAGATAGACCCATTTACTTGGAAGAAGCTAAATTTTACTACGCAACATCTCCCAGAGATATTTGCATATCAAAAAGTAAATCCTGGAGAGGGTAATAGCTAATCTAAGGAAGAAAGTGCTGATGGTGGAATTTCAGGCATAGTAGAGGAGATATTTAGGGGTTAGGAAGCCTTCTGAGCTCCCAAATAGCTCATATCCCCCATTGGTTCTGAAACTTGTTATACCACTTACATAACCAGATGTTGACATATTGATGGCATTGGTACAGTTGTGCTCCTGAGCAACCCCTGAGGCAGTGATATTTGGGTGTCATACATAAACATATGTGAACACACATGTATGCAGATAGACACATAAGAACATGTGCACACATACACATTCACTTGAGCAGACACGTGAAGATACAGTAATGGCCTGGGATGCCCCACCCTCCCCCCAACCACAGAGGCAGCCAGGGCCACCTCCCGCCACCATGCCTGGTGCCCCAGAAGAGGAAGGAAACTGAACAAAGACATATTGGTTTCTGCTCTATTAGAAACACAGGAGGGGGGAAATCAATGTTTAGTAAATGGGGAAAGAGAAAATCGTTCAGGAAAGACATTCTATTTTCAGGCTAGAGAGAGAGCTTCATAAACAACAGAGAATAACATTGGGTAACATTGTGGGCAGGGTGGGGAGGGGTGGGGGGGATGGGAGGCTGGAATGTACTCAGGCTATAAAACTGTGGAAGTAGTGCAATTTGCTGAAGCCAGGGCTCTCTTCAGACTACCTGGGGCAGACAGAAGAACAGAGGTGTCTTCCATAGTTCAGCCCTTAGGCAGCTTCCTGTCCCTGCTAGGTGAAGGAGGAGGAGCAGCTAATTTCAGAAATGGTCAGTAATAGGGCTGACACATTTGAGCACCACAGGACTCCAGGGTCTGAGCCAGTCTAGATCTTGAGAAAAAAGAGAAAATTGGTCCTGTTTGAAGAAGCCCACCCAAGCCATTCTCTCTTTGTGGGTGAGGAGAGGGAACAAGGGCATTAGGCCCCAGTGGGTCCAGTCCTGGGCTGGGGTGCCCCCCTGCCTCTGCTCTACAGCCCTAGCCTGGGCTGGACCAGTCCCAGACAGCCTCTTCACAAATATAGAAGGGAACTTAAAGACCATCTAGTCTATATCACTCAGTGGACAAATAAGACAGCAGAGGTTCAGAGAGTTGAAGTGACTTGTCCAAGGTCACACAGGCCCTGTAAGAAAGAGCCAAGATTCAGTTCCAGGTCTTCAGTTGCTAAATTTGACACTTTTTGGCTCGATTCTTTAGTTATTTCACGGAGCTGTGTGACTGACTGGGACGACAATCCCAATGCCTTCTCCCACTCATGATGCCAACCCCTTGTTTTGTCAGTGGAACCAGAAACTCACTAAGCTCTCCTCCTTCCATGCCAAGGGATCACTTCCCTTAGGTCAATGGAACTTGAGCCAGGTCTTGCTAGATGACTTCCTTCTGGAGACAGAATGTCAGACTTGTCCTGAGACTGTGGGCCCTTGCACTGTATTGGGGCGAAAGATCTACATTCAAGGATTGGCTGGAAGGGAAGGTCACCTGGCAGTCAAGATCATGCTCCTTTGAGGACATAAACTAATCTTCATTCTTCCCAAACTCTCCTTGGATTGGGGGAAAAGAGGAGACCAGGCTAGGCAATGGTCATCTGTGATAGGCTCGCAAGGAGGAAATCCAAGGACAGGAACCCCCAAACAACTGATAGCCTAGAGGAATTCCCATAATAAAGAGAGCTACAGAAGTAGATAACTCAAGAGGTTAAAAAAATATAGTGGAAAGAAGCCCAAATTAAGACATCAAGGACCTGAGTTCAAGTCTTTGCTATTTATTATTTATGAAAGTAATTTCATCTCAGTTTCATCCTCTGCAAAATGGGAGGTGGGTGGGTTGATTTGATAACCTCTAAGATTCCTTTGAATTTTAAATTCTATAGTTCTCTAAATCTGGCCCTGGATGGGCTTGGGAGACACAGGGGAAGTCTAAGGGGCAGAGACTGAGAAGGGAATTAGTGATGGGTAGTAATATATCTTTAGACTATTTGAGAGTCACAGCTATAACCCCAAGCCCAGTCTCATCTCAGCTAACCACATAAGAAATTCTGAAGATGCCCCTGCCTGAACACAGCCTAGTTCTGACTTCATCTCCAGGTCTGAGAATGCCAAAGAATGGAGAAACATCATAGATTATCAGAGCTAGATGGGTCATTGAAGTCCATGTAGTCCAACCTATCCATTTTACAGATAAAAAGCTGAGGTCTAGAGAAGGAGAGGAATATGCTCAAGGTCCCATTAAGGGACTGAGTTTGGACTAGAGGCCCAGTCCCCTAGCTTCCAGGCCAGCATATTTGCATCTCCACTCTGAGACCTCCCATAGATCACCTGAAATTTTTGTACCCAACTAATTTTGACAGCTACTTGCAAGGCCAATAAAGAATTTCTTTAGGCATTTGAAGAGCTAGAAATCTTCAGAAACCTGGGAAGCTTTTTGTATTTTTTCTTCAGGAGACAGTGGTCCCATCCAGGAAATATTGGATTTTAAGTGAAGATAGATGGCACAATTGAATTCCCTTTAGAAATGAATTATAATTTGTTTACTGTTTGTGAATGTGTGTGTATGTGTGTGTGTGTTCATGCACACATGTGCATGAGCTTGGGATCATTCTGGAGCTGTTGACTCATGGGTTGTAGTAAGAGTACCAGTCCATCCAACTGACTCATCTATAATCTTCCCCATGCAACCCTCATCACTGATTCCCATGGATAGACTGAATCTTCACTTTGGTGATTGATTGAGCCTTATCGTTGGCCACAGATTAAGTTCATCAACCCAGAGAAGTGACCTTTCCTATATTTGGTTTAAACAGCCTGAAGACAGAGATCATGGCAGTTGAGGAGGAGGGGAATGGGGATGACAGGGTGTTTGGAGGGGCAGGGTTAGGTTCAAGAAGCAGATAATGAGTCAAGAATAAAACTAGAGAGGATGGAGTAACCCAGGGGTCCACGGATGACAGCAACAAGGATCAACCCAGGATAGAGAACTGCTTGAACAAAGGAAGGTGTCTCTTCCTGGCCCAGTCTATGAAGATGTGTGAACAGAGCATACCACCTTGGAGAGGGGACCAAGAAACGTAGTGTCTTTAGAAGGAGAAAACTAGGTATCTGTGAGCACGGGAAAACAGAATTTTAAGGTATCTTAGAAATAAACTGCTCCAACCCCCTCCTCTCATTTTACAGGTAAGAAAGCTGAAGTCCATGAAAGTGATATAATGCATAAGGTTGAGTAACCAGTAAGTGAAAAAGTCAGCATTTCACCTCAGACCTTCTAAATCTACTGTGGTTTTCTGATAGTCTATTTGTTTGGTTTTCTTCCCACTACACCAGAGAAGAGGGTTCTAGGCTGCATGATGGGAAGAGGGAACAAAGGAGAAGAGGAACAATGGAAATCTGGGGCTGTTTCCCTTGGGGAATGGCTAATATGGCAGCATTATATTTCCCCTTTCTGCTGCTGATCTTGAGAACCTGAGGCAGAGCTTGTCCCTACACCAGACCTTGTGGCAAGTGGGGGAATCTGACGTTCTGCCTTGCCTCACATGTAAGACACCACCCAGGAAAGAGACTTGGTACAGCTTGGGAGCCGAATGAAGGATCTAGGAGTGGTCAGGGCCAATCAGAGATGGAGTAGGAATTGTGGCTTGTCTTCCTCCTCCCCTCCTTCCCTATGTTGGCATCAGGGACAGAGTGCCCTTGGTCATTCTCCCACTAGCTCTAGCTTCGCTGTCAGCACTAAGGACAACGTCCCAGCCATTATTTAACAGGGAATACAATTTCCTCTGATGATCACCTCTGTTTTTAAAATGAGATTCCTGTATGTTTCTGACCACTCCCCCTCCAAACCCCAAAGGGAGCTACTCAGGTCTCAATCTCTCGCCTAACTCCAACCATTAAGATCCTTAGGGGGGCCTCAGGTATGAAGGATTAAAGAAAAGCAATGAAGACTCAAACATTTAACTAGCTGGCAAAATGTAATAATAGTAACTAGCATTTAATTTGATACTTAATTTAGCAGTCTGGCTCAGTGAAAAAGCCCATTCTACAGACAAGGAATTAAGGCAGACCGAGGTTAAGTGACTTGCCGGGAGTCACACTGATAGTTTCTGAGGCAAGATTTGAACCTGATTTGAAGATTTGATCCAATGGGCCACCTTGCTGCCCTTGGAGGGTAAAGACAGATTTTCTTCTGTGTATTAGTATTCATACTGCCTAGTGTGAAAAGTGCTTAATAAAAGCCCGTTGAATTGAACTGAATGGCATTAGAAAAAGCCCGAAATCATCCTCCAATCGCATTTCCATTTGCGAATACTTAAGGACTTCCTGATTATCTTCTTGCTTTCTTTTTCACTTCAGTTTTTCCTTCAGGGGAGACAGGAAGAAGATACAGTCATAGGATTTGAGAGTAGCAAGGGACTTTACTGATCCCCCTCCATGTCTTACAGATGAGAATGCAGAGTCCTACAGATCACTTTTCCAAGGTTACACAGATAATATGTTGTGGAACCAGGATTTGATCCCACATCCTCTGGCTCCAAATCATTCCTCCTTCTACCACAACACATTTATCTTAAGCATGGTTGTGGAGACTGGAAACACATACATAAAACACAGAGAAATAGAGTAGGGTGATGGTGCATAAAGGTGAAACTGTTCGGAGACAGGAGTAATCAGAATAGACTAGGGAATCTAGGGAGAGATCCTGGAAGGAGATAGGGTCTAAGCAAGGAAGGATAGAGATGATTTGGCTGTGTAGTGGAGAGGGGGAAGGGCATTCTAGGGCTGGTACAGAGGTAGTGAGTCACATTTTGAGGTATGATCATTTAGCTGTGTTGCCTGGGAATCTTACTAAATAGGAGGTGGATGGAGGGTTGATTGTCTATGGATATCTAAGGATCAGACTCCTGGTACTCTTCTACCCCCTTAACCCCAGCCCTGGTTTTGAATGAGATGATAGACTGCCACCAACACTCCCTTGCTGTGAACACTCTACTAGTCTCTCAGTCTGGCCTCAATCATCAGGAGCCAGAGAGAAGGGAGAACTGAGATGAGTCTGTGGGGCCCTGGGGGTCTCAGGCACTTGAGCATTCAGGCAAGCAGAGAATTCAGTAGCTGAGCCAGGCACAGGCCACCAAGGGATTCATCTGGGAAATAAGATCTAGTAACTCCCATGCATCTGGGGGAGAAAGACAAAATAATGAACATTTAGGTCATATTTTAAAGTTTGCAAAACACTGCAAAGCACACATTATCTCACTTGAGTCTCATAATAACCTTGTGAGGTAGATACTTAATGTATTTTTGTCCTCATTTTACATATAAGGACACTGAGGCATAGGGACATTAGGTGTCTTAGAAATAGTCCCACCACTAATGAATGTCTGGGGTAGTATTTGAACCTGGACTCTAGCACTCTAGCCATTGTACCACACCATCTGTTTCTGTCTCTGTCTCTCATAATGGGAGAGAAAGAGAGAGATAGAGAGAGACAGAGACCCAGAAAGAAGAGACGCTGCCCAACGTGCTGAAAATACTTTTATGAACAGATGCTGTACTGTTTGAAAAGTGTTTTATTATTGACAAAGCACTTTTTCAACGTTTCACTTCTCTGCTCAAAAAATTCAGTGGCTCCCCACTGCTTGCCCAGTAAGTTCAAACTCCTTTTCCTTACGTTCAAGGCCCTCCGTATGGTAGGGTCAACGTTCCTTTCCAATGGTCACTATTACTCCCTTTGATACGTCCCACACTCTAGCCAATCTGACTTAGCACAGTGCCTGGCACAGAATAGGTGTTTAACAAATGATTGACATACTGAATGACTCTGTCCTCCAGATATGTCTTATGTTCTCCTCCCTCTGTCTCTTAACCAGTTTTGTTCTCTGTACCTGGAATGATTTTCCAACCTCTTTTCTTTTTAAGAAGATTTTTATGGCTATATTTTGGTTTTTATTATTAATGTCTCCTTCATTTCTAAATATATCCCTGCCCCATCTCTTCTCCAGAGAATTATTCCCCATATCAACAAATAAAAACAGTAAAGCCAGACTAGCCAACCCATCACTCAAGTCTGACCGTATGTGCAGTATTCCCTCCATAGCCCCCACCTCCGCAAAGAAATGAGGGAGGAATGTTTTTCTTAATTTTCTTACTATTTTGCTTCATCTCATTGTCATAATTATACAGAATTCTGTTTCTCTTCTCATGCCTTGTTCCTCACTTTTACATTGTTGACACTTTAGTTATTGTATATTTTGTTTTCCTGTTTTTGTTAACTCCGCTTTGTATCTGTTCACACGTCTGTCTTCTCTGTATTCTTCACATTGATCATTTCTTATTGTGCCATAATATCTCATTAAATATCCCACAAATTTTTAGCTATTTCCCTTCTACCTCTCTTTTCCTATTGAATTCCTTTAAAGCCCAATGGAAATGCCATCTCTTCCAGGAAGCATTTCCTGATCTGACTCTGGAACAACTTTTCCTTTCAAATAGGACATTGTATTTTGAACTCTTCTAGTGAATTTATCATGTAATATTGTATATTATAGTAATCTCAGTTTAGATCTGCTGCCCTCATGAGCTCATGAGAGTTTACCTGTGTCTTATTGAAACTTTGTGATTCCCCTGGCCATTAGCAGAGTGCTCTACAGACAGCATATGTTTAAGGAATGCTTGTTGAACGAATGTTTGATTCAATTCAGTGTCTCATCTAATCTCCACACAACTCTGTCAACTGCGTAGAATAGAAGTTTCCATTCCCATTTTATAAATAAGAAAACTGCAGCAGCATGGTGTCTGTGGTAGAAAGAACACTGGATTTGGAATCAGAAAACCTGGGTCCAAGTTCTGTCAATGACTAGCTGTATGAGCCTGGCAAAGTCCTGTCCTCTTTCTGGATCTCATTTCCATCAACTACAAAACTGAAGGGATTGAACAACATGATTTGTTAGCTTTCTTCCAGCTCTAGCCCTCATGGAGCCTCTTGGGATCAGAGTTAGGGCCTGACATGCCCAAGGTCACATAGAAGGTGATTTGTAGAGATGGCAGCCAAACCTTCTAGTTTCAAGTCCTGGACTCTTTATCCTAGAGAAAATGAGAAGCAAAGTGGGCAACTAAAGGGGGCCTGAATAAAGGGTTTAAGGCAGATGAAAGAGGTAGATAGTGTGATAAAGGCCTTTCTCTGGCCTGACATTTCCCCAGGGCTGGGCTGGCTGGCCATAGCCTCTGGCTTGGAATTCAGGGTTGCAGTGAGGGGGAGACAATGAGGGCCTCCATGCTGTACAATCTACCCAGGCTGGCTCAGGCAAGCCTGCCAGGTGCCAACAGCTCTGCCAGGGTCCTGATGACTGTATTTCTATGACTATCAATGAGGGGGAGGGGAAAAGCAAGGGTAGAGAGTACCAGGCACTCTGGAGGAAACAAGTAAGCTCCAGACCCTGAGCAATAAACGTATCTGGGGTTGGTCATGGCAGAGATTTACTACCTCCCTGACAATAGGTTGTATTCACTTAAGCAGCTACTATTTCAAACCTGTCCTGGGCACTTTTTGTGTGTTCAACGTTATACTAGATAATGAGAGGGGAGACTGGAGGAGAATCACAAAACATAGAAAGTCGGAGCTGAGAAGGAGCTTAGAACACAGAACATAAAAGGTGAAAGCTGAAAGAACCTTAGAATACAGAACTTAAAATGTGAGAGCTGAGACGGACAATAAAACATAGAACAGAAAAGAATACAGCTGAGAGGGAACTTTGGGCATAACGCACACAAGGTCAGAGCTGGAAAGGACCTTAGAACACCCAATATAGACATTTCAAAGCTGGAAGGGGCCTTAAACAGAGAAAGTCTGAGTAGGAAGCACCTTGGAGAGAGCATAGGCCAGTAGCTACTGGATCTTCTAGTTATGAGGGCAGTAGCTACTGGATCTTCTAGTTATGAGGGCCTCTTTTAAACGTAAAAACATTTCAGAGATTTCCATGTGATAGTAAGATCCACTGATTGAGGAAATGCACAATAAGAAGCTACTACGAATTCAGTTATACTTTTAAATGAACGAGTACTTTTAAAAAAAAGTGGCAGCTTCCACATATATTTGAAAACTGTCAATATACAAAAGTGTGAGACATATTCCTTATACAGTCTACCAAAGGTACAATCACTCTGCTTGTTTGTGTTGTCACCTTGCATATTTGGTGGGAGCTAAATAAAGGTCAAATGACATTCATTTGGTGCATAATTTGAGAATCCCTTGTAATACTTTACTAGTTAGGAATCACTGACATAAAGAGAAAGAGGGAGAGACAGACAGACAGACACACACACATACACAGAGAGAGAGAGAGAGAGAGAGAGAGAGAGAGAGAGAGAGAGAGAGAGAGAGAGAGAGGAGAGAGAGAGAAGGGTTGGAGATCACTATGACCTGGAATAGTAGGGGGGGAAGGACCTTGGATATAATCCAGTACAATACCACTTTACAAATTAAAACCTGAGGTCTGGAGAGTGGAGGAGGCTTAATTTATGACATGTGGCTTAAGCATGTGGCACAACCTGGGTTTGAACCCATTTTCTCTTACTCTAAATCCAGTGCTTTTGGTAATATACCACAACAGCTTGAGTAGTATGGAAGGGTTCATCGGGGTGTGAAGAGCTTTCCATGTTGGAGGAAGAGTCTTAAAGAAAGTATGAAGTCCAGACTAAGCCTAAAGCATATAGGGTAGACCGGCTAGAATGGAAGAAGGGTTCTACTAGAGGGAAGTTGTAATAGTCAAGGCGGAACCACCTTGTGGTGGGTCTTCAGAACCAGACTGAAGAATCTGGATTTGAAGCAATCATTGGTCATGGGGATCTCTTTGAGCAGAAGGATGATGTCATGAGAAATGGGTAGGAAGGAAGATGAGGCTGGATTTATGCAGGGGGACTAGAAGAGACACTGGAGGAAAGCAGATTGCCTTCTATGCAGCCCTATTTTTATCCATAAAACTGTCAACCCAAAAAATGTCTTTTCTTCATGACCAGACTCAGAAATCTCTACAATAAGAATTTCTCCTCCCCTGGAAATCCTAAAGGTCTTTTGTGGGGACTTCCTATGTAACCTAGTAAGCGGAAGTCAAATGAGGGGAGATTCCTGGCTTGAGATTGGGTTGGGCAAGGACAAAATATATGATCTTGCAATGAGAAACTCACTTGTTTATTATTATAAATAATTGAGCGATTTCCAAGAATAAGGAAAGGAAAAGAGGTAAGAAGAGAAACAGAACAAGAAGGCAAGGTGAAGGAGAAGAGGAAGGAAAGGAAAGGAAATGGAAGTAGATAAAGGAAGGGAATGAACCAAAGGAAATAGAGAAAGGAAGAATAAGAGAAGATAAAAAGAGATGGAAAAGGGGGAAGAGAAGAAGATAGTGGAAGGAGTAAAGGAGGTAGAAGGAAGAGTTGATAAAAAAAAAAAAGGCAGGGTTGAATTTGAAAGTTCTGTCAATCTGGGAGGGAGATAGTATAGTAGGAGCCAGCAGGGATGTTGAGGTGGGAATCAGGTGGGGAGGGAACCTGCCTCTGGGATAAAAGCTAGAAAATAGGTCTACATAAACCTAGAATGATTTATCGGGGAAAACCTGCAACAATTAAAAATTACAACTCATAGACAACAGCTTAAAAATGAAGGACAGGAATAGCAACAATTAGCCAAGGTAAAAAATCAAGAAGCAGAATGATCCAAATGGGTCTGTCACACAGCACTAATGACCGCGGGAAACCTCATTTTATCACGTCAGCCTGTTTGGATGAAGTGTTAGAAATTGCTCTTCTGAACCGAGCACATTTCACGTCAGAGACGTCCTTGCCGCCTTTGTAAGCAGGGCAGGGCAGGGAGGGAGAGCTAGCGAGTGTCTCAGAGGACAGAGGGATGGACAGATAGGGAAAGCCGATGGACAGGGAAAGGAGACACAGGCAGACAGAGCTGGGAGCTGAGACAGTAAACGAGAAAGGGAGGAGAGAGGCAAGAAAAGAAATAGAGGCCGATGGTATGAGAAATATAGAGAGGAGAAAGTAAGAAAGAGGGGTCAGCATGGAAACAAGGGAAGGGAGACAGGCTGGGATGAAGACTGGAGTACATGGAGGAAAGAAATGGACATACAGAAAGAGAAGAAAGAGAAAAGGGAAGGGGAAAGGTTAGTAGACTTGGAGAAAGAGAGAAAGGGAGAAAAAGAGGGGCATTGGAGTTGATGCTGAGGAGGGTGCCTGGAAATGAAGAGAAAAGGGAAGGGAGGAAGAAAGAGACAGAGACAGAGAGAGGGGGAAAAGGATGGAGGGGAGGGAGGGATGAAGGGAGGGAGGAAGGGAGGGAGGGAGAGAGAGAGAAAGAGAGAGAGAGAAAGGGAGAGAGAGACAGAGAGAAAGAGAGAGAGACAGAGAGAGACAGACAGAGAGAGAGAGAGAGAAAGAGACAGAGAGAGAGAGGGAGAGAGAGAGAGAGGGTGCTTGTGGGGGAAACAAGAAAGGAAAGAGACAAAGAAAGATAGATAAGGGGAGAGGAAGAGAGGGAGAAAGCCTGGAGGTAGTGAGGTGTGGAAAGAAAGATTAGGGCCTGTGGAGTGTAGAGACTGGAAAGGTGAGATGGAGAAAAGTACAGAGAGCTAGATGAAGAGAATGAGAGAAGGGTAAAGGATGAGTAAAGAGAGGGGAAGGGTCTAGATACAAGAGGTTTGGATACAGAGAAAAGAAGAGAGGGAGGGGGAGAGTGGAGAAAAACTGGAGGATTGTGGAAGATGGAGCCAAGGGAGACAAAGGCAAAGAAGAAAGAGAAAGAAAAAGAGAGACAGACAGAGAGGGAGGCTTGGGAGGTATAAGGTGTGGAGAAGAGAAAAGAGGGAGAAAATGATCAGAGAGAGAGAAGAATTATGGAGTGTGAGGGAATGATGGAGACAGAGATAGAGATGAAAAAGAGAAGATGTGGAGAGAGATTGGGGGCTGGGGGACTTCAAGGCTGAGAAGAAGAGAAAGGGATTGGTACAGAGAGAGAAGGGGAGAGAAAGAGATTGTGGGTTGGTGTGAAATGGAGGGAGACTGGAGGAAGGGGCTCCCTCCTCCTCTCCGTCTTCAGCAAGGGATGGGGGAAGGAGAAAGGCAAAGAGGGAGAGAGGACAGGGGGGAGAAAGGGGGGGAGGAAGGGAGGGAGCGGGCGAAGAAAATGCCCTCATTATCTTGCTCATCAACGTCTTGGCGGGTGAAGTCAGAGGCTTGTGACGTCACTGCGTTGCCTGGGTAACGGCAGGCCTGCAGGAGGCCAGGGCTGGGGAGGGAGCCCGCTTGAGTGATGATGGAGAAAGTTGCCGCTGATGGGAACAAATACATCTTCATAACAGGGGAACCTTTTGGAAAATGCAATAAGTGAAATAATTGAGAGAAGGAAAATTGAGTTTTTATTGCTTTTTAAGTGTTTAAGTGGAGGTTTCGTTTAGGAAAATTATCACTCCTTTTATTTTTTGTTGGGCTATAGGTAGCTGGCCCTCCTGGGGATGGAGTGAGGGGCTCTTCCTGAACTGGGGTCCATACCTGGCCTTCTGACCCTCCCTGCAGGCCATTCAAGGAGCTGACTTAGAGAAAGGACTAGAGCTCTCCTCCTTCACAGCTGGGGAGACTAAGGCAGATGTCAAGAAAGGTCACAGTGTGGATCCAGTCTTCTGGGAAAAAAACAACAATGTCCTTCTTGGCTCCTTATCAGGGTAAGAGACTTTAGAGGTAGCTGGAATCACAGGAATCATTCAGCTCCTGTCCTCATTTTATAGAGGAGAAAACAGGGCTAGAGAAAGGAAGTGACTTCTTCAAGGTCACTCAAATAATAAGTAGCAGATCCAAAATCAAAATCACAAGATCATACTATTGCATCTCCAGGGAACTCTTAGTGTGTTTGGCATGGAAGGAAGGTCTTGAAGGCTTTATAGAAGCCATGACCCCACCCCTTATTAGTGGCCTGCGACATTGTCCTCCTAGGTCAAAACGATGTTGCCCAGCCCCTCCCCCACTTCTCTCCCTCTTTTCCATTGATGGATTCTGCACCCCCATACATACCTCAGTTATACAGGTCCTTCGATCCCAGCTAATCAGTGATATGACATCTGAGATGGTACAAAGAGCCCTGGATGAGAGTCAGAAGACCTCATTATGATCCTCAACTCTGATATTCCTTGGAAATGTGACCTTGGGTAAGTCACTTCCCCTTCAGTTCATTTATTTGTAAAAAATTATAATAATAAATTAATATATAATTAAACTGACACTACCTTCCTCCCAGGGTCAATGTGTCAAAATCACTTTGAGAACCAAAAAATGCTATGAAAATATGAATTACTATCAGCACTGGAATAATGGAATGTCAGGGCAGGAAGGCTCTTTAGAAAAAGTGGAAGGATCCACTAGAAGAGATCATTTAATCTATAATGGGAAAGGGACTTATCCAATGTCACACAGCTAGTCAGTTGTGGAGCTAAGACTAGAAAACAGGTCTCCTGACTCCTAGTCTAAAGGTCAATACTACACTGATTAGAGAAGTATGTGAGAGCCAAGTCATAGGCACCAAGTAGGGAGGATGCTTTCCCTTTCCCCCAGAACCAGCTAGACTGACCTCCAAGAGTCTCCAAGACTCAGGGCTGGGTGCTTAAGGTGTCCAAGGCACTTGTTTTCCAACAGGAAAAGTACTTGGAGCTGGACCTTCCTAGGAAGATGTTCTGTTGTCTTTTAGGGGCAGGAAAAGTCTACATATAGAACAGAGAATTAGATGGAGCCCACAGAATTCAATGCCTTACACTAGCATATGCTTAATCAGCATTTGTTGAATTCATTCATTTATTCTTTCATTCTTTCACCAAGTAGTCTACAGTACACAAGACCCTGTCTAAGACTCTTCAGAAAAGACAAAAAGGAATAAGACAATCCTTGCTCCCAAGGAGCTCAACTGTGGTAGGAGATGACACAAAATCATTCATTCATTCAACCAATCAATCAATATCAACTGAGACCCTAAGGTATATAGGAAATAGAGTAAATAAACCTTACCGAGCATCAGGTACCTCACAACCCAGTAGGAGAGAGATAACATGGTTTTCAACATAGTATTTAATCCGTTTTCTTTTCAGGTATGTGCAAATAACTCAGAGAGGCAAATAAGGCAGATATAATTTCCCACATGAAACAGATGGGGAAATTGAGACCCAGCAATGAAACATGACTTCCCCAAGTTCACACAGATCACATGTGGCAGAGATGAGCCTAGAATGTAAGTATCCTGATTCCCAGTCTAAAACTCTTTCAATAGCACTACTCTGACTTCTAAGAAAGACTATTGAGACAGGTGCACCAAAACTCCTGGAATATCTTCTAATGGACTATCCTTAGATCAATATCATGCTACCTTGAATGAACCTAAGTTGCTGGTAAAGTTGACCAAAGCTTAATTTTCCCAACTAAACATTCACCCCCAAGGCCAGCTATACCTACAAGTGATAGTTGTCCATGATGGGTTATGTGAGAAATACGAACCCCCCTCCCCCAGGAAATGTCTTCATGGATGCCTGAAATCCTCTCCTCCCTATCCTTACCCTATCAAAACTTTATTCCTTTCCCCTCTCCTGCTTATGTTTTAAAATATAGATGTCCTTTGCATGAAGAAGGGTAATCACCTATAGTGAGCAATAGATTTAAAGTTTTCTTAAGCAGAGTTTGTTTTTCCTTTTAAGCCTATAATACTTTTAACATGTAACTTTCAGCCATACTGCTTGTCTGTGTTTTATTCTGGCTTTCCTTCTGTTCTCTTCTGAGTGTGTTAAAAGTGCTTCAATGACCTCTTACTTTTCCTTTTCTTTTTGTGGTAACTTCTCACAACCTCTGTCTTCTTCCCACCCTTTTCAGATTGATAAACAGAACAAAACATAACCCACAAATATGTCTAGCCAAGCAAAAAAAATCCCTTATTGGCCATGTCCAAAGACATAGGTCTCATTCTGCACCTTGAATCCATCATTCTCTGTAAGAGTAGCATGTGTTATCATTGATCCTCTAGGATTATGGTTGATCACTGACTTGATTAGAGTTCTTAAGTCTTTCAAGATGGTCTTGCTTTACAACGTTGTTGTCGTATAAATAGGCATATGGTTTCTGCTCATTTCTTTGCATCAGTTCATTCTAATCTTCGCAGGTTTCTTTGAAATTGTCCTTTCTGTCATTTCTTATGACATGATAATATTCCATTATGTTTCTCTGAAGTTCCTTCTAGTTCTAAATCTATGACCTTATGTACCACAACACGTCCAACTACCCCCAGTTGATTTGGGGTGCCTTCTTAATTTCCAGCTCTTTGCTGCAACACAAAGGGTTGCTAGAAATATTTTTGTACATACGGGTCTTTTTACTCTTTGTTTGATCTCTTTGGGGTATGTGACTAATAGGGGGGTATTTTTTAATTAATAAATATGCACAATTTTGTAACTTTAGGGGCATAATTTCAAATTTGCTTTCCAGAACTTTTCAAACCAATTAATTCACAGTTTTACCAATAGTACCAATTAGTATGCCTATTTTCTCACAGCCCCTCCAACAACTGCCATTTAAGAAGCTGAAATTCTAAAAGGGGGATACAACACATATAGGGGAGTAGTGGCTAGAAAGGGGACGTTTTGGTTTGTGAAGTCACATGAATGATGGACAGAGCCATAGGAATATGGATTGACATGCCCTTTTCAGAAACAATGGTAATATTAATTTCATTACATGTTGCAGAGGAAGATGTAGACAGTTTGAGGAGGCTGGGAATGCTTTGCGGTAGGGTAAGAAGGAGAGCAGAGGATGGCTGAGTCAGACAACTGGAATTAGAAAGTGTTGGTTGAGCTGACTAGATATTGGCTCATTGGATCACTAATCTGGATACCTTGGCCCCAGGGCACGAGTTCCAGAGCTGAGCAGGTTGAATCCCCCAAGGCATGGACTCTGGAGGGCAGGGGATTTGGAGAACTGTATATGTGTGTATATGTATGTGTGCGTGTGTGTGCATGTGTGTGTGTGTGTGTGTGCAAGTGTGTAGGTTTCATAATTTCAATGAAGACATCAGAAGTGGTTGAGGGATGCTGAAAGAAGTATTTATTGTGTTGGGAAAGTGCTTCCTAAGTTCCTGCCAGGGACAAAATTTACAGAGGCAGGAAGCACCCTCTCCTCCCCTGGACCTCTATTAAACATTGAACGCTGACATTTGCCCATTCCCTTGTCTGGAACTCCATTCCTGACTCTGGTAGAATTGACCATTAATGACTATGGACTACTCGGGGGCTGAGAGGAGCCTTAGGGGAGGCTTGGGAGCCTTTGAGAGCAAGGTAAGTCCAGCAGTAACTACCACAGGTCTTCCTTTCCTCACAGCAACCTGCCTCAAGGTAGGTAGTATAGGAAACAGGTCATATCCACATTTTAGATGAAAGGGTGTTCAAGTGACTTCACCAAGGTTACTCAGCTGATAAAAGTAGAACTAGGATTTGAACCCAGGTCTCTTGACTCCCAGTTCTAGCTCTTTATTATTTTAACTATTATCATAAATTATTATAATTAGATTTTTAACAATAAAAATGAGAACAATAAAGCTAGCATACTATGGTTACTCAACTCCCCACTTGCAGGCAACCTTTGCTGCAGTTTATCTCCTCTCTCCCTCCCTCCTTTCCTGCTGTTCTGCCACGATTGTCTCCCTCCCCTGGGCACTGCTTTCTCTCTGCTCCATTTGTGGCAGCTCATATCCACCTCTGCTTGTCCTTCCAGTGTGAATATTTCACTGTTTCTTACCCATTCTCAAAGGTTCATGAGCACTAATGGGTTAACACGGCACCCCTCCCAGGTAACAAATTTATATTTTAACCAGGGCCTTCTAGAGACAATACATTCACCCAAGGGAGGCACTCTAAAGGTGGACTGTCCAGTCCCCATTGATTGTTAGGGCAATAAAAGAGATAACAATTGATCCATATGCCTCAGATCACCTTCCGCAGGTAGCTGTGTATTTGACCTCGTTCATTCCCAGGCTCTGATTCTTCGTTTGGCAGATCATGGCTGCCTATAACCCTGTCTGGTATTTATCTGGCCAGTCTGCTGGGAAATATAGAAGATGAAAAGGATTACAGTAGAATGAAGGATGCATTAAATGCATTCAGGGAAGTCTAGCTCTTTGACACCTGTATACCTAGCCATTTACCTGGTAGCAGTTCACTTGAATTTTAAACCTGAATTTTCAACATTCTCTCTTGGACTACTTTTAGCATAGTACCTGACACACAGTAGATGCTTAATTAAATATTTATTGGCCAACAGACTGGTCTGGCAAAGTTAGACCTATGGAATGGCAGTTCATATCATCTGACATGATGGTAAATATTAAATGAACGATGCTAAATATTCGTCTCAGCAATTACCATGTATCATGATCTGAATGACAGGTGTCACAAAGGCTCCTTGCTTGTGGTGGGGAGATCTGGCCAGAGGTCCTCATCCTTCTCTAGCTCTTTAACTTCTCTACACTCTGATTCAAAGTGTGACTCTCAACCTTGATCATGGAAGAACAATTAGTAAACGTCTGAATTGAGATCGTCAACAAAGACAACGATCTAAAGAGTTCAGTACAAGTCAATGGTATAATAGGACAGTCAAGAATGAACATAACTTTTGGGTTAAATTAAAGAAGAAATAGGGTTCAGAAAAAAGGAGATGATGATTCCACTGAACTCTACCCTGGCCGGATCATATCTAGAGCATTGCATTTGGTTCTGTGAAGGATGATGATAAGGTGGAAGGCATCCAGAGAGGGTGACCAGGATGAGGAAAGGGCATTGATATCATGTTAAACGAGGACCATTGGAAGGAACCAGGGGGTGTTTAACCTAGAGGTGTGTGTGTGTGTATGAGGGGGAGGGAGGAGGTGTATGATAACTGTCTTCAGGCATCCAAAGGATTTCTATGTGCAAAAAGAGTGAGGCTTGTTTTATTTGGCCCCAATGTATTGGGGATAAGGGTTTGGGGGTGGGGTGGAAAAGTTGGAAAAAAGTTAGGTAAGTTCTTCATATTCAGAGCCATCCATAAGTAGCTACCTTCTCTAAGTGAAAGCTGAATAATTCCTCCTTGAGGGTGTTGGAGAGTTCATCCTCCATCAACTCTAGGCTGAACCAGTTGGCTACTGCAGTCCATTTTAATTTCTAGGTTCTATGACTATTATTCATTTGTCTAAGTCTGATTACATCACTCTTTCACTGAGCTCTCTATTGCTCATAGGATACAAACTTCTGAAAGCCTATGGCATTTAAGGAGTTAAACAATCAGGCTCCAACCCACCCATTCATCTTGACACACTCTACATTACAGCCATATTGGATTCCTAACTACCCTGAATGTCTTCCTACCTTAGCATATTTAGACAGATGTCCCCGTCCCATGCCTGTTAATGCTCCCCCTCCATGTGTTTACCTGTCAAATTCCTTCTTCATGTTAAAACCTTCCAAAGCCCAACTCAGAAGTCGCTTCTCCCATGAGTTTTCTTTGATCCCTGAGGGTTCCCGGCTCCCCACTGAACTTTTCTTTGAATCTTTCCTTTTTTCCAAAACCTTCTTCTTTGTACTATGACTTCCTGGTGACTTGGTCCAATTCCAACCCCTGTTAGACTAGAAACTCCTTGAGAGCAGAGGCTATGTTGTTTGTCATTTTTGTACCCCTGATGTTTACCCCTGAGTATAGTAGGAATTGAATAAAGATGGTCTTTTAAAAACTGAATTGAATTAAGATATCCTGCCTTTATTAAGTACCCACAAATAAACGGATATGAATGTTTCAATTTAACCTTTCTTTTCTTCCATGGCTGGGACTCAGGGTTCCTCAGCAATGTTCTTTACCCAGTCCTTTCATCAGACACAGAGATCTCATGTGAAATAAAGAATACCTGTCCTTGACAATAGACATATAAACATGATAAGATTCATTTATTTGTTAATCATTCTTTCCTGTTGGGCCATGAAGGTTTCTGTTCTAGCTCTTCTTTCCTCAGTCCTCCCATCTTTTCTCCTCCATCCTTGCCAACTTTCTCTCTTTTTTCTGCTTTCCCTCTCCCTCCCTCCTTCCTTCTCTCCCTCCCTCCCTCTCCACCTCTGTCTATCCTCCCTGTGCCTGCCTGTCCGCCTTCATCGTCTAGTCACTGTCATGTTCTTCTGCAGCCTTTGCTGCAGTCTTTCCCTCTCCTCTCTCCTTATTCTGCTACCACGTCTCCCCTGGGCCCTGGGTTTTTCTCCTCCCTCCTTGGCAGCTCTTCTCTGTGTGCCCCTCCCTCTAACTGCCCCCCCCCTCATTTCTCCTTCTTCTGCCTCTTTCTTGTCTCCAGCAGTTTCCCTGAGCTTTCTCTCCCTCCCTCCCTCCTTCCCTGGGCTCCACTCCCCACACCCCATGGCTGCTTTCCTTGGAGAAGTTAAGTCGAATTGATCTGCCATTTAATTACCTGATATGTTTATCCCCCTAGCTGGCTGTTTAGAAAGAGGCTGCCTCTTTGAGTGGTTTGGGGCTGGGAGAACAAAGGGAAGCCCAGTGCTGGGTCCTGGGTCCTTCAGAAATAGCTGTTTGCCCTCAGCACCTTTACTGCTTCTTGATATCTGCCCTGTCACAACGGGCCCAATGTCAGGAGCATGTGTCAGCATGTCTCCACAGTGATGTCTTCCCATGGTGTCAGTAGTCTTGCCCTAGATAGTAGGAAGAAATGTGGGCTTGCATATGGTAAATTCACATATGCATATATGTTCACTTGCTGTATGACCTTGGCTGAGTCCTTTCCTGGGCCTCAGTTTCCTCATCTGTAAAATGGTTGGATCAGAAGACCTCTCAGTTCTCTTCTAGCTGTGATAAAATATGGTTTTTGTAGGATGCTGATGCTTATCTACATACAACCCCCTCTTTAGACATCAGCAGAGTAGATTGGAAAGAGAGCCAGATTGGGAGTCAAAGAACCTAGGCTCAGATACTGGATCCTCCCACTTACTACCTATGTGACCTTGAGTAAGTCACAGCCTCTCAGGACCTCAGTTCCTTCAATGATAAAATGAAGTGTTAGACTTAGATGATTCTGAAGGTTCCTTCTATCTATAATTCTATGATTCACAATCCTCCTATCCTAACATAGACATTCCCTTGACACACACATATAGATACATACACATAGACACCCCCACCACACACAGTAAGTATCTTTACTTCTATATACATACACATCCCCTTCTAGGATGACAGACTTTTCATTTCATGGCCAATGGTACTGTTAATCATGAACATGACCCTAGGCTCTACCAAGTAAGGATCCTTCAGGTCTAGGGTGTGAAGTTTAGGAATACACGTATATGTGAATTCACATGTCAGCCATGATTTAAGACTTCTTTTCTTGACCCAATTCTCATTTGTGTCTACTCACATGGCCCCCATGTTGGTTCAGACCTCTGAAGCCCTCTCATCTGGACTGTTAATACAATCTCCTAGTTGGGCTCCTTGATTTCTGCCTTTTCCCTTCTCTAATTCATCTTTCATTTAGTTTGTTGCCTAGAAATTATTAAGGACCTATCATATACTAGGCTCCATGTGAAGCCTTGGGGATACAAAAAAAGTAAAGCAGAAACAAACAAAATACAGTCCCTCCTCTCAAAGATCTCATAGGCTAACATGCAAATAATTACATGTGACCATGCTCTAAACAGGACAAATTGGAATAGCCTCAGAAGGAATGCCACTAAGATTCAAGAGGGCCGGGAGAGGTTTCCTACCGAAGGTAGAATGTTTACTAAGACTTTCAGGGAGCCAGGGAAGCCAAGAGACCGAGAAGATGTGGTCCTGGCTTGAAGGATAGCCAATGAAAATACTTGGAGTCAGGAGGTAGAGTGTGGTGTTCTAGGAACAGCAAGGAAGCAGTGTCCCTGGATCCCAGGGCTAGTTGGAGGAGAGTAAGTTGTGAGATGATTGGAAAGGTGGGAAGCAACTGGGTGACTAAGCTCCACAGAGGTAGTCATGTGATGTTTCCAAAGCATGTGGCTGACCACCATGTGACTTCCCTCTCTCAAGAATCTCCCATTAGTCCCTACATATTACCTCTCAGATTAAATAGCAACTCCTCTGCTTAGCATTTAAAGTCATAAATAACCTGGTCCTTCCCTACCTTTACAGGTTTATTATGCAACATTCCATCTCCTTCACTCTTTGATCGAGTCAGATTGGCCGCTCTGATTTTCCTCACATGTGACACTTCATCTCCTGTCTCTGCTTTTTCCCATAGCCTATCTTCAATGCCAGGAATGAACCTCCTTCACCTCTGCTCAGCCCAAATGCCACCTCTTACATGTAACTGCTGGAGGTTCTTTCCCAAAAGTTACCTTGAATGACTTCTATGTCATGATAAAATGTGGCCCCTTTTAGTTCAGAGGCTGTTTCATTTCTGCCTTTACATCCTCAGCCTAGCATAGCATCTGATACATAGCAGATGCTTGTCTATTAATCTTGTCCAACCTCTTCATTTTACAGAGGAGGAAACTGAGGCCAAAGTGGTTGAAGTGACTTACTTAGGTCACACGGACAGTGAGTATTAGAAAGGGGATTTGAACTTGCATCCTCTGATGTCAAAACCAGTGTAGGGAGTGGTTTCCACTGTACTGAACTGACTCCCTTGAGTCTCAATATTTACTGACTGACTAAATAAATTCCTTTATTTCTCCGAGAAAAGTTTTCTCATCTATAAAATGGGTACAATACTTCTTTTACCTACCTCATAAGGTTTGGTGTGAATAGGACATTCTCTCCACTTGAAAGGACAATAGAAAGGAAAAAGGAAGGTTGGATAGGATCCTGTAGTCTAAAATTCTACACAGGACATCAGTCCAGCAGAGAGCAAAAGCTTTCAAAAATAACATTCTCAAGACACAAAGTGAAACAATTCTGAAGAAGAAAAAGGGAAAATTGTCTAAAAAAATAAGGAAATACTCATTTACTTAGATTTATATGTATGTGCGTGTATTTATGCATTCATTTATCTTTCTAGTACTACTACTAATAACATAATAAGAACTAGCATCGTATACTATTCCCTATGCGCCAGGAACTGTCTAAGCACTTTACAGTTATTATCTCATTTGATCTTTTGCTTCCTGGGAAGTAGAAGCTTTTATTATTCCCATTTTATAGTCGAGAAAACTGAGGCAAATGGAGATTGATTGACTCACCCAAGGTCACATGGTTAGTAAGTGTCTGATGCCAGATTAGAACTTGTTTTCCTAACTCTAGGTCCAGTGCTTTATGCCACTTACGGCTCTCTCTCTCTCTCTCTCTCTCTCTCTCTCTCTCTCTCTCTCTCTCTCTCTCTCTCTCTCTCTCTCTCTTTCTCCCTTTCTCTCCCTCTCTCTTTTTCTCTCTCTGTCTCTTAACTGGGTCTTCCTATCTCGCCCAGGCAGGAGGTACAGTGGCCAGTCTCTGACCCAAGCCCACTACTGCTCTTCATGGCAGCTATGACTTGAGTGGCTTTGCCCCTCCTCCTCAGGCCACCTGAGGGTTCACCACATTGGTGGCAGACAGTACAGACGCTGAATCCACTCTAGCCTTACTGCAACTCCATATGCCCGAGCTCATGTGACCTACCAGCCTCAGCCTCCAATGTAGCAGAGATTATAACTGTTTGCTGCCATGCTCAGCTGGCTCAGATTTGTAAAAGACCTGGAAGCAAGGGCAGGTAGTAAAGGGTGAACACAAAGCATGGGATGGTCCTGTAAAATAGTGTCCCAAGTGCTAAATCTCAGAATTCACTGAGGCTGCTGAAGGAAGCCAAGTCCAAGAAACAGTTTGTTCTCTTTTGTTTCATTTTGAAGCTTCACTGGGGAAAAGAGGAAAACAAGTTCTACCTTGCCCAGGGTGAACAGGACAGCAAGAATTGACTGCAGAAAGAAGGCAAAACTACTTAATCCTCCTTGGCCTTCTGTGTTCTTTGCTAAGGACAATGATATCTGAACTGAACAGAAGTGGTTAATAGGAAGCTGGTTCCTCAGATAAATGGGAAAGATAGTAAGGGAGCACACTCTTGTGGAGTTCAAGTCTTTGGACCCAAAGGAACTATATCCCAGGGTACAAACTACAATGACAAACCAGCACGTGTAATAATGGCTGAATGACATCCTTTCAACTCCCAGAGTCAGTGATTGTGTGAAATAAAACAGAGTCATGGAATCTTCAGAGTCATGTAGTCCAATCCATGCCCTAGCATAATCACTTTTACCTTGTTTAGTTCTGTCTGGAACTTGGGTGGGGCACCTAAGATGGGTTTCTAGTTTAATATAGAAGTAAAACTTTGTAATTAGCACATTTCTAGCATTCACACAAATCTGTATCAGTGTTCCACAAGCCTGTGAGGAAAACGCACATGCATGTATGCATTATGTGACACATATAACATGCACGCACATATACACATGTGTGCATGCACATATGTGTATACGCACATGCATATATACATACACGTATATATACATATATATGTAATGTTAGCCAAAAAGAGCCCCAGGTAATAATAGCAATGATACTTAATAGCTAGCATTGATATAGCACTTCAAGTTTGCAAAGCACTTTATACATTATCTCATTTGACCCTCACCTTAACCTTTTGAGGGAAGTGCTGCTATTTTCCTCATTTTATGGATGAGTAAACTGAGGCTGAGAAGTTAGTGACTTGCTGAGGATCATTATACCTATAGTGTTAGAGAAAGCATTTGAATTTAGGTCTTTCTGACCTCAACACTATCCATCTCGTTGCCAGATCAATAAACCCCCAGTCAAAAGAATCAGACTATAAGGTGTGAACCTTTGTCAGAAAGGGCACCTCCTAGGGAGGTAGACATGGTCCTCAGCCCTTTGCTAAGAGGACTTCTCTGATTGGTCCTCGATGACAGCATCCAAGATCGCTAATTTTTAGTTACCCCTCTATTGATGCACAAGTTTCATGTGCTCTCCATGTGCATGTTCTTTATGTATGATCTCTTAGGTGTGGCCAGTCTTCCCATTAATGTCAAATACATTTCTGTATAACCTGACCCTCAAAGTCCTTGTATGGGATTCTCCTTACTGTTCGAGATTTTTGGAGTTGGAGATTTTTGGAATTGGAGTTGGTGTTGGATATTACTTAGTGCTCCTCACATGCATAAGGGGCAGATTCATGAGGTCTTCTGGCTTTCAGCTTTGAGAAAGACACATGATTCCAGATTTTCTTCAGGGAAAGAGTGTAGGAAGAAGATGACATGTAGAAGAGTTGGCACCTCAATCATGTACATATCCCTAGCTTGCTGCAATAGAGACTTTTGGGAATTTTCTCTTGGGTGAGATAATAGCTCTTTCTCTTAGCTGAGCTGAGATATTTCACTCCCAATGGGAGAGCTCATTCACTAAGTATTGTTTTTTGTATTCTCATCTGCATGGCTTTTCTGTTCTGTTTTGCTCCTTACTTGGATAAATGGATTTATTTGTTATTCACTATGTATGTTCTATATGGAAAAGGAGATGGGAAGAGTCAAGCATCGAATATATAGCTTGAGGCATTTCTCTGTTCAAGGATAGCCCTCAGGAACTCAGCTTAAAGTTCAAAATTATTTCCTGTAGACTAATGGGGCAGATAGGTGAGATTCTTGCTAGGTATCTCACCACTCTGAGGAGAACAGAATGACCAGCCTCTGGAACCAATTTCCTGTTTCCCCTCTTGGCAGGAATCAAAGTCTCCCTTGGAGAAGAGTGGGTGGAAGAGACTCTGGTGATATCTATTCAAGCCTCTCTTCAAGATATATTTAGAAAGACGTATGTAGACATACATAACCTATATGGCAATAATGCAACACATTCCATCCTCTTACACGTGAGAGAACATGCCCCAAGTTTATGTGAGGAAAGTTCTATTGCTCCTTTTCTGGCTAAGATATTTATGTACTTTTGTTTGGCCCTAATTGTATCTCTATATTCATAAGTATAATAAACATATTGATGGAGCTTCATGAACTTTGAGGATTAGTGTAGACCCACAAGGAATCTTGAACCTGGGATAGTTATTTAGAAGGCTCCATGTGCAAAAAGGATGGAGCTATCCCATACACTACAAATCCATCCAAAGGCATGGAGGGGAAAAGAGGAGATGTAGGGAGATAAAGCAGAGGAGAAAAAGAAAGAGAAAGAAGAGGAGAAAAAGAGAAAGAAAGGGAAGGGGATTGAGGACAAAGAGGAAAACTAGAACAATTGTCCTTGTCTTCAGGAACTGGCGCTGGTAGCTGATCGGAGCAGTGGTGTGAAGCATTCACTTTCGCTGGTACAATTTAGATCACTTGGGTTATTTCTCCATTCAGCCCCACCCCATCTGCCTGAATCGAATACTGCTCCTGCCTGAGCAGGTGTTTGGTTATTGCTGCCTACATCCCCTCTTAGCTTGTCATTTTTCCCCCTTGAAATTAACTTGAATGTCAGAAGAGGAAAGATGGGGGGATAGCTCTGCCTCCTCAGAATCTGGGGATCCCTGTCTCAAATGCCCAGGGAGGGTAGCCATAGGGGGAAAGGGCAACAAGGAGACCATAATTCCCCTATTCCTCAAAGGGCAATGCCAGGGATAGTGAACAGATCTGACCACAAAGAAACCACAAGCAAATGTTTCCTGAGCCACCCTTTACAATCCAGCCTTGTGTTTAGAGGAATAACCCTGGACTGCGCCCAATTCAAAGTCAGGAGGAGACAGAGGAGGAGTCTATCCAGTCCTGCCCTCAAAGAATTGACTGTCTGCTAGGGTGAAACACGGGAAGTCTCCCCCACCCCCTGTAAACGAAACAAAACAAAAGAAACCCATCCCTTCAAACTATAACCTTGTGTATTGTCTCATTTGCATGGCCAGTCTCCTTGAAAGTGTTACCTTCACTTGCTGCTTCCAATTCTTCACTCTCTACTCATAGTCCCAAGATGTGTAGCTTCTGAGCCCAACACTTGACTGAAACATCTTCCTGTAACGGAGGATCTCTTAACTGTCAACTTTCCTGGTCTTTTCTTTGTCCTGAGTCACTTGGTCTCTGCTGCTTTCGAACTGTTCACCTTCCCCTCCTCCTAGATACTCTCTCCAAGAGGAAGGAAAGACCATCTCCTTTCCTTTATCCCCTCTCCTTTTCCAGCCTCCATGCTTGGTGGATTGCATGATTGGTAATATATGGGATAGCCACCTCCCTCACACATGGAACCCTCAAATTAACTATCTAAGTAAGGTTCAAGTGGTTCTGTGGGTCCTCATCTACCCACAGAGATCTTAAAGCCTGATGATATGTTTACTCACTAATATGTTTGCCAAGCACAAAATTAGTTCAAAACAAAAGTATTTAAACAGCTTAGTAACAAAAACACCAGTAGAACTTCCCTCACATAAACCTGGAGCACACTCTCCCACAAATGTGTACACCATCAGTAGGAAGATGTACACCTGGAGACAAATAAGGGGCAAATAGAGAGAATAAATATTTCCTATTTATTTATCTGTTTCCCAAATTGTATTATACCAGTAATAATCTAAGCCCTTTGAGTTAAGAACTAGTTTGATCTTGCCTTTATTTCTTCAATGCTACTAGTGTACATTCAATATTGTAGGGGGATAATAAATGCTCGCTGAATCTGATTGAATTTAGAAGAGGGGGACCCAGGTCATACTCTCAGGGAACTATCAGAGCTGTAACTAGCAAGTTTTGTGCCTGAGGCAAGTGGGCCTGGAAATAGAAGGGTAAAACAAGGGTAGGCTTCCAAGAGAAGGAGGCCAGTCTAGACATAACACGAGTTTTCTATGCTGATAAAGAACTGGTCAGTGCTGGAGGTGGGCAGAGGTATATTCAGGGGAAAGGCAATCTCTGTGATCTCTGGAGAAAATAGAAACTTTCAGTGTTTCTGCAAAGCATACCCAAGGATATATAACTACCGCAGTCACCACCATACTCACCATCATATCTGTTACCACTGAGTTCTGAGATGGACAGGAAAATAAGTCTTGTATTGTTGGCAGTCTGCAAATCTCTCACTTTGGGGTAATGCTCCAGTAGCCCCACCCTAGTTATGACTCTGTTACACAAAGGAAAGGCAGACTTCAAATCCATTCCTCAGAAGCTCATCGACTGGGAGAAGATAAGACTCATAGAGACAACAACAGCACTGAATGAGAAGTTGGCTAGTTGCCATCCGTTCTGGAAGAGAATTAAAATGACATCACTATGTCAAGTTTCAATACATCCGACTATGACTGATCAGACCAATATGAGCTCGGAATGCTCCACCACAGGTCAGGCTAGAGCTGTATGATCTCAGAGGAGGAGGAGATCACTGTGGGCTGGGGTAGTCAAGGAAGGCTTCCTGGAAAAAGTAGCACTTGAGCTAGCTCTAAAGGATGAGTATTCTTTGATATTCAAGTACATAAATTAACATACCACATATACATAAATTACATAATTGGATTTGAATTATATTTTAACTCTTTGGTGAATATTTTTTCTAATGTTCTGGAAACTAAAATCAGTGCAGTCAAATTTGCCCTGGGTGGAAATCTGGATTTTTCCCTATCTGATTTACTTTATACAAAATCTGACTCCATGATCATTCAGAGAAACAGCCACTTTCAGCATCCAATCTCCGTCATTCTTGAGGAAAATTAAAATAAGATGCGAGGCTTCATGTCTGTGTTTTGGATTTAAGTTAGATATAAGGAAGAAATATACTAGTTGCTGAAGACTGTGAAGCCCCAGCATAACTGAGTTACATAGAATTTACTACTGTATGATGGGGGATACCTCTACTGCAGAGTTGATTCCTCTGAGAACAGGGGATTCCTCTGAGAACTCTGGGACAGGTCATTGTACAGGTAGAGAAACGAAGGTCTGGAGAGTGGAAAGTGTTTTGTACCATACCACACAGATAATCATCAGAAGAATGAGGACCAGAACCCAGGTTCCCTGCCTCGCGGTCTAGAAGCTCCCAAGGAACCCACTTTAATGTAGAGAGAAGAACATGTAATTCGCACATTGTCTGCCAAGGAATCTGGTCCAGTCGTCTCTTTTGACTGCTGCAGGAGTCAAGGCTAAAGGAGAAGTGACAACAAACATTTAGTGAATGCCTACTCTCTTAAGACCCTGCTTAGCAGAGGGAGCCTGCTCTGCCTGAAGCCTTTTTGCTGTTAAACACTCTGCGAACAATTTACTTCCTTAAGTAGTCTAAACATGCCTTCCACTTGCTTGCTTCCTAGATGGAGCTGTGATCTCCAGGGAGGGGTGCAGATCATAACCTTTTAGTGCCTTTTCCTTCTGTTTGCTTGTCTAAACACATCTGGCTATGGGACCTTAGGAATGTTACTTCTTCTCTCCATACCTCAGTTTACCTATCTGAAAAACTATGTAAGGAGGCTAGAGAGATGATCTTTAAAATCTCTTCTGTCATTCTCTATTCTTTATTCTAAGATGCTTGTCTGCTCTGATATTCTCTGATCTAAGATAGATTCCACGTTCGACAATCCTTTCCAGCTCTGACATTCTATGTTCTATGTTCTAAGATGCCTCATAGCTCCGACTTTCTGTAATACAAATCCATTATTAGTTAATGGTTTGTGTTATTCTGGAAACTTGAAAAGGATACAAATGTGTTTTTAAAAAAAACAACAACAAAATAAAATAACATAAACTCTCCCCATAGCCCCTTTTATCTGGACTTCAGTTAAGTCCGGGTTCTATACTCCTCTCAGGCTAGTACAGACTGGAGAAGTAAAAATGGTCTGCTCCTAGGGGATACATTGGAAGGAAGCGAGGTGAGCTCTTTCCTTCTCTCAAACAGGAAAAGGCTAGGCTGAGGGGTTTTGGGGAAAAGTGGAGAGTAAATTGACCTGCTCTGAGAAGGAAAGGAGGGGAAGCAGGGAGGAGGGAAGGAGGGAGGAGAAGAGAAAAGGAGACCGCTGGGAGAGTCAGTCAGGGCTGCAGGGAACAGATAAGGGCAGGGGAAAAAAGCCCAAGGAGTTAATTCGAGTCAAGGGGATTGAGGGGAATCAGAAGCCTTTTACACATATATTAGGGGAAAGGAAATCCCAGAGAGAAAGCAGGGCTATTAATGAACTGGGAGTGGGTATGAAGCCAACAATGGGTGGGAAATGGCAGAGCTACTGAACGGCATTTTTCTATTTGTCCTTAGTGAGGAAGAGAAGGGAGGGAGGGAGGGAAGGAGGGGGAGAGAGAAAGAGAGAGAGAGAGGCGGGGAGAGAGAGAGAGAGAGAGAGAGAGAGAGAGAGAAGAAATGAGAGGAGAGGAAAGGAGAGGAGAATAGAAAGAAGGGAGAAAGAAAAAGAAGAAGAGAAAGGAGAGGGAGAAGGGAGACATGGAAGAGTGGGGAGAGAGGGAGAGTGAGAGAGAGAGAGAGGAAAGGAGAATAAGAGAGGGAAGAGAGAAGGAAAAGGGGGAGAGAGGGAGGAAAGAAGGGAGAAAGGGAAGGAAAGAGAGAGAGGAGAAAAAGAGGAGGAGAGAGAAGGAGGAGGGGGATCATGGAGACAAAGCAGAAGAGGAAAGAGGGGAAGAGGAAAGGCTGGAGATGAGGAGGGAGGAATGATGAGAAAATAGAAAGAAAAGGGGAGAGGGGATACAGAGAAAGAACAGAGGATCAGAGAGGGGGAGAGGGAAGAGAGAAAGAAAAAGGAAATGAGTGGAAGGAAGAAGGGAGAAGAGGGAGAAAGGAGGCAGGGACTGCAGTTAGTGCTCACCACATTGGGAGATAGGGGACTGAGTCAGGGAGCCACTGAGAGAAAGACACACTCAAAGCTCCGTGCTCCACCCCTGCCCTGCCCCCATCCACACACTGTGGAACAGACATTAGTGCTGAGTGACAGGGATTTAGAGAAAACTGTTTGGAGGAAAGGCAGGGAGGGGATCCTGCAGCTGGGAGAAGGTATAGGGACCGTCATGAGCATCCTTTGAGGAAGCAGGTAGAGAGGAAGAGGGAGGTATAGCAAACAGCCTGGGAGCTGACTGAAGGAGAGAGCACCTGGGGTTTAGAAAATGACGTCTCCCAACAGCTGAGAGTCACCACCCCTTCCCCATTACCTCACTGTGTAAAACCGATCTATTCATGTTCCCATGTCCCTATCTATCCCATAGGGTTATTGAAGTAAATCTTAAAATATGATAGATGTTCATGCTATCTACAGTTGAACAATAGCCCCCTCCCTAAGACGTCAGGAAGAAAATTTCTTAACAAAGGGCAGCCCTAACCCTCAGCACTACCACTCAAGGTCCCATCAGAACGGAGAAGAATTGGTCATGCAGCAAGCATATATGGCAAAGGCGACTCCCAATTGGGAAAGGGTCAGCCCTGAGGCTTAGGATGTTTCTGATACAGAAGTTACTCTTTCCTGACCTCTCCATCACTTATTTAGAGTCATAGATCGGAGTTATTATTGAGTCTATAATTTATGCTTCTTTGATCAAAATAACGTAAGCTTCTTGAGAGCAAGGACTTCTTAAATCTTGTCTTTATGTCCCAATTACCTACACAGTGCCTCACATATAATAGATAGATGTGATAAACCCTTGCTAAATTGGAGTTTGTGAGTCTATTACCTATGATCCTATGTATTATGTATTTCTTTGATCTATGACTCACATGGTTCTATGATGTATGTGTTAGGTGGTGGTATGGGACAGTGGAAAGAGCCCTTACTAATTGTGGAATCAGAGATCTTGGGTTGAAATGCCTCCTCGCATACTTGCTACCTATTGTGAATATGGGCAAGTCATTTGACCTCCTAGGGCCCTAGTTTCCTCAACTATAGAATGGGTGTGTGTGTGTGTGTGTGTGTGTGTGTGTGTGTGTGTGTGTGTGTGTGTGTGTGAACTAGATGGTCTTTGAGGTCCCTTCAAATTTTAAATAAAATAAGATTTGAAAAAATTGAGTATTCAGGTCCTACCCACAGCTCAGGAAGCCCCCACCAAGACCTTCCCTCCTGGTCAAGTTTCTTCCCTCATGTCCAAGTGCTCCCAAATGCATGGAAATGAAAGAGGTGGGGGAGGGGAGAGGGAATCTAAGAATAGGGTTCTCTCTTGTGGTCCCCAAAGAGAAGGAAACAGAAGGAATCACAGATAAACATAGGGTAGCCTGGAAAGTTACATGCTGAATTTGTTATGTCCTTTAAAAGTACAGCAAGCTCCACATGATAGAGATCCACATTTTTGTGACCAATCCTCCCTTCCCTATTTTACAATGTAGTATAAAATGCTTATTTTATTTAGTGTTCCTTAAATTCAAAATAAATGAAATGAAATTCTAAATTAAAAAAAAGTTTTTGTAGACTTTTGTTAAAATTGGGAGGATTGGTAAATTTTTTTACTGAAAATTTTTTTTAAAACTTTTTAAAATAAAAAAATTTAAAAAAACTTTTAAATCCATGAGAATAGCTATTGCTGGATGCATTGTGGCAGTTCTGGAAAGCTTGCTTTGCCTTGTCATGCAGATTAGAGCTTCTCAGTCCCATGCTCATGTGGTGTCATGGGGAAAGTACTGGATGGAAATCAGCAGTTCTGGGTTGGAATTGTTCCACTGCCTCTCACCATCCATATAACTCCAGGCAAGTTACTTCTCCTCTCTGAGAAAGTTTTTTCCTCCTGGCCTCAGTTTGCTCATCTGTAAAATAAGGAGGTTGGCCTGGATGATTTTTAAGGTCCCCTTCATCTTTAACCCCATGGCTTTGGTAGGGTGTCCTTCTCTTCTCTGTCCCTCTTACAGAAGCTCAGTTTTCTGGGTCACTGACCTCCACTGGAGAGGAATGGAAAAGGGCAGACCTAGACCTTCTCTCCAGCAGGCTTGGAAATTGTGCAACATTAATGAAGGAAAATCTATCAGTAGGTTTTTAAAAGATCATTTGGCAGGAGAGAGAGGGAGGATCCAGGCAGTTCCATGGAGGGTTATTGACGGATGGCTATGACAAGAAGGGCCTGGTGGAGACCAAAACCCTTGTGCCCTGTACATCATCTGCTGGAACCCAGGGCATGTCAGCTGAGGGGGACTGGCATGAATATTCAGCTTCTGAATGGCCAAGAGACCTTGGCATAGGGGAAAGAATTTTGGACCAGAGCTTAGAAGAGACAACTGGAAGTTACAGGGAACTAGATCCTTGCCTGATATGAGACAGGACTTTCTAGTATTCAACTTATCCCCAAAACAGGGATGCCACGGAAGGTAATGAGTTACATACCATTTTGAAGGAATGATGGATGATCCCTGCTCAGGGATCTTATGAATTTTGAGTTCAAGAGGACCTTAGAGATCATGCATCTCATTAACTCCCTTAAAATGAGCAGCCCAAAGAGAGGAAATTATTTACCTAAGAACACACAGAGGCTGAGTAACAGAGTAGAGATGGTGTAAGGGGATTCTTGTTGAGTTGTGGGTAAGGCAAGGAGGCCTCAGAAGTCCCCTTGAACTCTGAGCTTTTGCCATTCTTTGAAGACCCAACCCCAATATTTATTAGCTGTGTGACTTTGGATAAGTTATTTCACACCTCTAAACTCAGTTTGTTCTGACTGATAAAATGGTAGAGGTAGGCCAGCTGGACTTTAAAGTCACTTCCGTGTCTGACATTGTGTGATTCAGTCCTTCTGGGATAGTAGCATAGTTAATTCACTGGGCCAGGCTCAAAGGGATGCCTTCTTGAGATGCAGCTCAGCCCCAACCAAGTGGCCATAATGGGCCTTGGAGAGGAGAGCAGGAGGAATTCCCAGGGGCTCAGAGGCTTGCCCTTCCATCTCAGCACACAGCACAGTGCCTGGCACATAGAAGGTCTTTAATAAAGGTTTGCTAATTGATCCCAAGGAAGCCAAGACTGATCAACAGAACCCCAGCATTTCAGCTGTAGGAAGGTTCTCTTCATTCCAGCCTTTGCCTCAAATGTCTTGGAAGCTCTGATGAGACCAGTACCTGAGCCTGGCACCTCACCTCAGCAGCCAGTGAAGCATCCTCAGTAAGCAGGTATCTTGGAAAGGAGCCTAGAGCAGGCAGTGATAAATGATCCAAGGGCTGGGGCAGAGATGGGAGGGAGGGTTCAAGGAGGGGTCAAGCTGTACTCAGAGGCCTTATTAATAACCTGAGAGGAGGGGCAGGAAGCTGAAGAAGCTAATAGCTCCTACCATCTTTGAGAGAGACTACTTAGTTCATGGAGCACTGGGACCTGCTAGGACCATGTTGCTCAAGCAGAGTAGCTGGCCTGTTTCTATTTCCAAAAGACCCTAGCAAACCTCTGCTAATACTATAGATTTAGTCTTGGAAGGGACATGTTATAGATGCAGAAACCAAGGTATAAACATGCTAAGTGATTTGTCCATAGGTACACAGTTAGCAAGTAACTGAGGTCAAATTTGAACTCAGATCTTCCTGACTCCATGTCCAGCATTCTATCCCTATGTTTATTGCTGAGGAAACAGTAACAATCCAAAACATGGGAATTTGAAGTCATCACCTCTTAGTGTCCAATGCGGGCTGTTCCTTCATGCAGAAATGAAATTCATTCCTTCATCCAAAAACCTTTTTTAAGCACCTGCTGTTGTTCATATTTCATTCTTAAAGAGGACCAGTGACATGGGGAGGGTGATGTCCTGACTTGACCATGAAGAAGATATGAGTGAAGCAGACCAGCCTCACTCTCTCTTCTGGAATGACTGAGTCCAAGGACAAGACCAAGTTCAAGATGACTCATTACGCGTCTGTGTTATAAAGAACACAGCTGAGACCTGGAGAAATATACAACATATTTAAGACAGGGCTCATGCCCAAAGAGAGTTCATCATGGAGTAGCTTATTTTTATTAATGTCATTTGATTTAACTTATTTATATTTTCCAAAATATCCTTTTCCTTCCCCACTATTCCTCATGACAACAAATAAAGAGAGGGAAAAAATTCACTGCACCTAATCGATAGCACATGGGCCAAGTTTGGTACTAGCAATGTTCCACACTCAGTACTCCACCTCTGAAGAGAAGTGAAGAAGGACTATTCTCATCTCATCTCATCTCTCTTTTTTGGTCATTAGAATTTCCTAGAATTTACCTTTGATTCCATTTTGACTTGTTTTTTGATTTATATTGTTATAGTCATTGTGTGTATATTATTTCTCTGGTTCTGCTTATTCCATTTTTGCATCAGGTCATATACATCTTCCTGTGCTTCTCGGTCATCTTCACATTCATTGTTTCTTACAGCACAATAACATTGTTACGCTCATATATCTCAATTTGCTTAACCATCTCCCAGGTGGATGAACATCAGTTTTGTTCCAATTCTTTGCTAGTAGCTTACCTTTGCCTCAGAAGGGAAGATGGGCTAGAGGCATAGACATGGTCTTATTCCATTCATATTTGTTAGATGAATAAATAATTCAGACTCATCAAACCTATAAATATTTTCAGGGGCTGAAACGCAACTCTCTTGATTGGAGATGGACACCTTCCTCAGAGCCTGTCTGTAAGGATCTAGACCTAAGGCTAGATATCTAAGGACTAAAACCTCTTGCTTCCTCTTCTCCTTGGTCACCTGCTTATGGATTCCTGTGATTGTGTCCAGGATCAATGGGTGGAAATAAGAGAGAAGTAGATTTTACCTTAATGGATGTCAAGAAGAATGTTATGACTGTTACGATGCCCCAGATCCCCCCAGTGCTCTGGGATCACATAAACTATGTCTGGTCCTGGGGTCTGATAACCAAAACATCATTATCTCTTTCTTTGGATCATTGACTGCAACAGGAACTATTCCAAGAAAATTTCAATATACTTGTGGTATAGCTTAGGACTAAATTTCCTTAAATATGGGTAAAAAATGGTCCCTACAACCCATAGAAGCATGCAAAGTAGCACATGCAAATTAGGTATGGGACAGCCTTTACTGCATTCTATAAAATATGCAGATGCTAAGGATGTAAAGGTGCCCAAAAGCAAACAATAAAAGACATAGAACATTCAAACAGCCTATCAACTTGCCCCCAATGGGAACTAAACTTGGGATTACTCTCAGATGAACCTTCTGACATTTTGGTGACCCCCCCCCCTTTTCTCCATAAATTTCTAAACAGTCTATCTAACACTCATAGTACCACCTATAGTTTAGACTCTTCCCATGTGTTAAATATAGTCTAGGGATTACTGAACAAATAATCCCCTTCCCACTGGACTCCTAACATCAAAGTGTTCACTGGTCTTGCTTTCTAAATAGAATGCTACCCAGGAAATGTGGGAAAGTCTTTTCTTTCTCCAAGGGACCCACTACCTCAAGAAACCCCTTCCTCTCTAGAAAGTCCAGTCCTTGAATTTTCAAACTCAGGCTCTCTTGAACTTGGCTGGTATCTGCTTTTGTCATGTATTTCTGTAGGAAATTTCAGCTGTTATCATCTCCTGACCCAGGAGAGGCTACTATCAGATCTCTGGTGTGCTCAGAATAGGAAAAAGAAAAAAGAAAGACTAAGAAGTTGAAGTCTGGGAACTCCCCTCTCAGGCCACCTTGCCCAAGCAACATATGTTTCTGTCACAAATATCCATTAACTTCTCCTGGGTTTCTGGGTATTGGAAGAAATCTCCTTCCCATCCCCTTTGGGAAAAGCAAAGAAAGAAGAGGGGAGTGACAGACACACAGACAGAGACAGAGAGATAGAGAGACAGAGTCAGAGTAACAGAGAAACAGACAAAGAGGGAGAGAGTTATCTCCTGATGGAGCTGTCTGCCTTATGAGGTAGTGAGGTCTCCAGCACTGTAGGTACTCAAGTAGAAGCTGGATAAATGTCTATTAGGGATGCTGCAGAGTGGATTCCAAAGTTCAGACTAAATGATCACTGGGTATCTTCCTGCTCTGAGATCCTGTCTTGTTTTCATACGTATAACTCATTTCTACAGACTTTAAAGTATACAGAGCACTTTCCTAAAACAGCCCGGTGAGGAAGGTAATATAAATGTCATTATTCTAGTTTCATAAATTAAGAAATAGACTTAGAAACAGGAATTCACTTATTCACAATCGATACAACTGGAAAAATGAGGGAGCCAGGATCCAAACCTGGAACATCGGACTCCTCCCACTGCACTGGATGACCTTTCCAAGATCCTATAAATCTATGGTCCAAAACACTACAGTTCTGTGGCACTCACTGTATAGAAGGCTATGGAGTTCTGTGACTTTAGGATACCAAAACTGGTCAGGCAGCCACAAATCCCCAAAGTCCACTAAGTCAACATGGAGCACCTCCCCCATGTTCTGGAAGGAGCTAACTCTGGTTCGTCTCCGCCCAGCAGAGCTGAGGGTGAGAGCTCGATGAGAAACGTCTGGAAGCTGGCATGGTGTCTGGGTACCTCAGCCCCCAAAGTGATGGAGATAAATGAGAAGCATCCAATAGCACATCAGCGGTGATGAAGGAGGCCGGCGGGGCCTAATGGATGAGGGGCTGAAGGAAGGTGGGAGGAGAGAAGCAGGCAGATGGTTTTGGCTAGACAGTATAAGCATGTAAGGGATGGTAAGGGGAGCAGGGAGGCAAGAATAATCTATAAAGACTCTTGTTCATTCCAACCCTCAGGTAGGAAGACGAGGGGCATTATCTATGGGTTTCTCTTATGTAGGTACTCCACATTCCCCAAGAGAAGTAAACTGAAGTCAGAGCAAGATGATCTTCACTAGATTTGGCATTTTAAAAAATCTGGGTTTTAACTTTGATTCTGTCACTTCTGTTTGATCCTGGACTGGTCTCTTCCCTTCACTAGGTGACACTTTGCTAACAAAAAATGACAGTGATGGGGGAGGGGTGGAATGGCAGGTGTTGGACAAAATGACCTCTAAGTTTCCTTCCAACTTTAAAATTCAGTGATTCCCCTCTTGGTACACCTGTCTAATCATCATTCGCTTAATCATGTATAGACTATCCCCCATGGGGACCCTACTATCACACTGATCTTAGGATCTCTAAGCCATGTATCTGCCTCTTATAACATCATCTTAATGTTCTTCTCTATAGTTCCCCATCCCTACTCCCCCATCTTCCCTATAATATGGAATACAGCTCTCTGCTGTAACCAGAAACAAAAGTTGTTGAATAAAATAATTATAGCTCACATCTATAAGACTTTATATATCACGAAATACTTTCCTCACAGCTGGCTTGATAGGTAAGTATTGCAAAAAACTATTATTTCTAAAATTACAAATGAAGAAACTAAGGCTGAGAGAGATTTAAGTGACATGTCCATGGTCACACCTCCATGGTATCACTGGAGGTATGGAAGCAGGCTAGGAGTATATTCATAAATCTTTTGTTGTTATGGTTGAGTTATTTTTCAGTCTTGTCCAACTCTTCATTCAATTAATAAATGCTTGTTGACTTGACCTGACTAGATTTAAATGGGGTGATAGAATCTGATGACATATTGAAGGGTAGATCGTAGTTACTGGAAGCCATGTATGAAAAACACTTCCTTTACTCTCACTTCAGATCAATGACCATTGAGTAGGCATTTCCTATGTGTTCAGCCCTGACCTCGGTGTTTCAGTGTTCGTTGGGGTGGGAGAATGGCCGGAAGACAGAGATATTTAAAACATGTCCCTACCTCGCCCCCCCTCCAGCTCACAGTCCAATCTTCACCACAGAATCAATGGGTATCTACTCCCTTGGAGATTCCACACCAGCCTCCCCCCACCAACCAAGCAATTAATCAGGAAACCAGAATTAATTGTCAGGCACCATACTAGGTGCTGGGGATACAAATACAAAAGTGATACAATCCATAATCTCAAAGAGTTTATGGTTTCCCAAGGGGATGGTCTAGTGGAAAGAGCTCTAATCTAGAATTCTGAAAACATGAGTTGTACTTGTGATTCAATAACTCATCTCTCTTGGTTTCTCTCCTCTGTCAAAAAAGGGAGTTCACTTAGATGACCTTTGAGGTCCTCCCTTTCCTCTGATAATCCTATCACAGAAGGAGGAAAGAGATATTCAGGTGTTTGAGGCATGTACCCACCCCTTGAGTCCAGCCAGTTATGGTGAGCAGGGGATCTAGTCAGCTTCTGTCTCCATAGTAAGACCTTTTGGGTGTTCCAGGATCGACTTTTAGTGTCTGGGTCTTTGAGCCAGAGGGTGAGGTAACTGGGGTTTTGTCCTGTGATGTTGACATCTGGGATTTCCTGTCTGAGGTGGTCCTCAGGTCTAACATCTCCATTCCTTAGCCAACTGCTGTCTTGAGTGGTGCCATCAATTTCTTTGGGCCAGTCTTCCTGGCCACTTCCCCCCATCGATGGAGTCTGCCACTCTTCTGGAAGGTACCTGACAATTTCTCCTCTGTCTCCACAGGTGAGCAGAACATGGGAGACTCAGACTGGACTGACTGAATGAATGAATGCATGAATGAATGAATGAAAAAACCAGGATAGACCTTGGAGACTGTTCCAGTCTTCTAATTTTATAGATGAAAAACCAAGTCTCTTAAAAGGGAAGACACTTGTCCAAGGTCACACAGGGACCCAGTGGGAGATTCAGAACTAGGATCCAGGTCTCCTTACTCCCACTCTATCCCACTGCCTCAGGCATCTTCAAGGCAAAAGATCCCTGCTTCTATCTCCCAAATAAAAAAGGCTAATTTAAAAACAGAAACCCTTTTGAACCAAAATACTGTGCATGATCAGAATTGATTAGCAAGGTGGATAACTTAAAAAAAAACACTTAACTTCTCTCAGACTCAGTGTTCTCATATGTAAAAAGATAATAATATCACCTCCTTCCAGAGTGGTTGTGAAGATAAAATTAGATTACATTTGTCAAGCACCTTACAAACTTTAATAAACTATATAAATGCTAAAAAAAAATCCCCACAGTGTCCTGCTTGTCTGTCATGGTTTCCTAAGCTGGAAAGAACATTAGATTATTGGCCCAACCCATTAACTTTATAGATAGGAAAACTGAGACCCAGAGTGCGAAAAGGATTTGATGAAGGTCACAAAAACAGTATGTGGCAGAAACACAATGTGTAGGCCCTGTGATTATAAATGCAGAGCTTCTTCCATACCACAGGGTCTCTTTACTAGGATCTCATTCACTTAATGTCATGTTAATTTATCCATCATTTCCTGAAAATCATTTTTACAAACCTATGTTTGTTTTGGGCATGACTCTTGCTTCCTCACTCCTTCTGTCTGTTACACAGCCTCAGTTAGTCTCTCTCCCCTGCCCTCCAGGGCTCTCTTTCCATGGTTATTAGTCCAGAAGGCTCAGTTAATGGCTCTTATTTGTAGCAAATGGATTAACATGAGGAGGAAGGCAAACTTGGGGCCACTCAGTCAATTAATGAACCAAACCTGCAGAAAAGCAGCATAAACATACTGGGAGGGACACCCACAGCTCCCCCACTTCTTACTCTCCCCTTCATTCTACAGTCTCCTAGACTGTATCATCATGTTGGTTCCTTGAAAGCAAGGATGCTGTTTCTTCGTACTTTGTAAATACGGTGCCTATGTAGGCATCTGCACACAGTAGGTGCTTAATAAACACTTGTTATTAGTGTTCTGGGGGTGAGGGTGTGTGATGATGTGTTTTTGTGGGTTGATGTGTAATGACTCATTACTAAGGGAACATGATGAGGGTATTTATGACCCTGGAGATGAAGGCAATTGGTATTTTTTTTCTGGAAACATAGATTGGAAGCATATGGGAAGATAAGACATTACTGGAACCATGGACTGCATTTAGGAAGGGGGGAGCAGAAATATTTGCTTGGGCATCTGCAAGTAAATTCTACCACTGACGGAATTCCTGGTCAAGAAGGAAGTACCATAGCTCCTTCCCAGGTCCCTTTGCAGGACCATCATATCCAGGAGCCTTATTCAAGCGTACACGTCCCATAGAGGTCTGCCTTGGACCTTCTCCTCTCTCCCTCTTACTGATCTATCTCACCAGCTCCCTGGATTCTCTTATAATATCTATGCAGGTGGTTCGTAAGTCTACATAACTAGTCTCAGTCTCTCTCTTGAGTTCTGATCCCAACTGGACTTCTTCACCTGGATGATACAAACTCAACTTGTCCAAAACGAAACTCATTCTCTTCCCCTCGAACCCTCTCCTCTTATACTCCACATTTCTGTGCAGGGTAATAGCATCCTCTCAGTCACCCATACCCACTCATAACTTTGGAGTTATCTTTCACTCTTCTCTATCCCTCAGCACCCCCTCCCACATATACACTCAATTGTTAAGTCTTGCATATGTCCCCTTCTCTCCACTCACAAATCCTTATCCCTTGTCACTCCTTGCCAGGATTATTGCAATAGCCAATTAATTGGTCTCCTTGAAGCTAGTCTCTTCCTTCTCCAGATCATCCTCTCTGCAACTGCCAAATTGAAATTCCCAAAGCACAAGGTTGACCATGCCACTCCAGTGCTCAAGAAACCTCAGTGATTCCCCATTACCTCTGAGACAAACTACAACCTCCTGTTTGACCTTGACGATCTGGCTATATGCCTTTCCAGGATTAGTTCACATGACTCCTTATCTTGTATCCTATATTTTGGTCACAGTGGAACTTGCTATTCTCTGTACATCATATTCCATCTCCAGCTTCTACAGCTTTGCCTAGACTGTCCCCCCATGTCTAGGATGCTCTCCCTCATCATCTCTGACTCCTGGACTTTCCACTTTCCTTCAAGGCTCAGGTATCATCGCCTATCTAAAGATTTTTTTCTCACTCCTCCAATGACTAGTGATCACCCCCAAATCATTCGGTATGTATTGAATAGTCACTTATCTATGGAGGTGTTCTATCACCTCAGTAGACCATAAGCTCCTTGGAGACAGAGAGTCTTCCGCTTTGGTTCTGTTTCTTCAACATTAACACAGAGACAGGCATTGTTGAATGAATGAAGGCTGGTTGTTGTCCTTTATTCTCAAAGAGGGTCAAAATGTCATCATTATGTTGGGATCAAGGTGCAGTGTGTCCAGCTGTGGCTGATAGCTTGGCTCTCCCACTAGACTGGAAGTCAGAAGACCTAGGCTCAAGTCCTAGTTCTGCTGTTTTGTATCCGTGTGACTTTCCAGCTCTGAAATCTTTGAGGGCAAGTCACAGAGGGAAGACTCTGCCTTTCCCTTTTTGAGAGACTGTTCTCGTTCAGGCTCCCACATGGGCAGGAAGGTCAGGGGCAGGGTGAGGACGGCCTCTTGAAAATGTTAAGGATCTCTTTAGATGCAAGATGAGATATTCGTGGTTCCCCAAGGATGGGGGATGAAACAATTCAGAGGATTTTTGCAACCAGTGACATCTTGTGGCTGGAGCTCTCAAAGTGTGTTGAACTCACAATCCCCCTGTGAGCTCTAGAAGGCAGAAAAGGGATGAACTTTGTCCCTTCTGCCTCAGCTTCTATCTCACAAAAGGTACGAGGCCCCCCCACTCCGGCCCCAAAATGCCTCTCCTGAATCTAGGCAGCTACGTGACATGACAGATACCACTCTGAACTTGCAATTCCGTTTCAGACATAGAGGACAGAGCGGGCCTCTCAGCCTCAGTGCCTTCATCTGTAAAATGAGGTTAATGGTAACAATACCTATTTCACAGGATCGTTGTGATGACCAAATGGAATAACGTATAGGAAGAATTTTGCAACCTTTAAAGCCTTATCTCAATGTCACTGTTGTTCCTTTTTTTCTCTGTGATTCTCCTCCTGGAAATATTTCTGGTCAGACTCCAAGAGCAGGGATGAGATCAACTCTATTTCTACCCAGGCATACACTTCATAGAATCATGGAAGGGGGTGTCAGAGACCACCTGCTTCAGGTTCTCAGCATTCCGCTTCCCCAAACACAGTTCACAGATCAGGAAAGAGAAGCTCACAGAGGGAGCTGCCCAGCTATGAAATGGCTGGGCCAAAGCTAGAAACTAGGCCTTCTGACTCCTAACCTAGCATCCTTCCTACAGAGTAGTGAGCAGCGAGAGAGAGAGACAGAGAGAGAGAGAGAGAGAGAGAGAGAGAGAGAGAGAGAGAGAGAGAGAGAGAGAGAGACAAAGAGACACAGAGAGAGACAGAGACAGAGATAAAGAGAAACAGAAAGACAGAGAGATACAGAGAGACAGAGACTGAGAGACAGAAACACAGACAGAGATAGAGAGTCACAGAGAGACAGAGACAGAGAGAGACAGAGAGAGAGACTCTTTGCCAGAGGACCTAGGTTCAGATTCTTTCTCTGTCACTTAATAACTTTGAGTTAGGGCAAATCATTTCAATTTCTCTGAACCTCAATTTCCTAATCTGTAAAATGAGGGGGTTGGATAAGATGATCTCCATATTCCCTTCCAGCTCTAAATTGGCAATCCTATGATTTTAGGATCATTTTGAAAGAAAATCGTTCTGAACCTTCCAGTGGCAGAGGTTGTCTATGCTTTTCTGTTCCCAAAGTCATATTTGAAATAATGATCTTGAAAGTAGAGGCTCCAGAACTAAAGCAGTCATAGTCTCATTGATCCAACCTCATCTGGAGGGTTTATTTAATTCTTCATGCCACATTTTGGGAAGGATATTAAGTTGGGGTCTGCCCAAAATAGGCCAACCAAGATGGTGAAGGGATGATGAAAAGACTTCATGTCGTGTGAGGATACACCAGAAGATGGATGATGTTTAGCCTAAAGAAGAGAAGCAGACTTGAGTAGGGGGGCAGGGATAGCTGACTTCATGTATTTGAGGCGCTGTCTCATGGAAGAGGCATTAGATTTATTTTGCTTGGTCTCAGTGTGGGGGAGGGGCAGAAAAAATAGATATAGGTTGAAACAGCAAAGAAAACAAAATTTAGATGTGAATAAAAGACCCTGTTGATGGATGGGCATTTCTACACCTGAAGTATCATTGTTATTCTCGTATGTACAAAGTGCTAACAATAGAAAGACAAAAACAAAACAATTCTTGACTTTTAGGAACTGTATGTTCCACAAGGAGATATGATATGAACCTCCAAAAAAGGCACAGACAAAGGGCTAAGTGGGCTTGAAGAGATATAGCTGGGGGTGAGGAGAGCCAAGGAAAAGTGTGTAGCACAGATAGACAGAATCGGTCCAGGCCTGGAAGAATGAATAAGATGTTGATGGATGGAACTGGATATTGACAAGTACATGGCGGGCATGTGGAAGAGAATGAGCAAAGATGCACAGGTAAGATATTGACTGGAGGTGGGGATGGGGGTGGAAGCAAGATTTGGTGGAGTCTCTGAGTGAGTGAAAAAAAGGTGTACATCAACAATCTAGTAAGAAATTTGATTCTATATTAAATGCACTTGGGGAACTCTCTCCTTCTTTCTGTCTATCTGTGTCTCTCTCTTTCTCTGTCTCTTTCCCTCTCCCTCTGTCTGTCTCTGTCTCTCTGTCTCTATCTCTGTCTCTCTCTCAGAAATCTTATAGCAAGTCCTTTAAGATGCAGTATTCTTTCTAAAGTAAAGCATTCTTTTATGAAGTGAAGCCTCCTTCATTGGAGGATCTTGATGTGTCCTCAATTTAGCAGTTGTGGAAAGGAGGAGCAGGTTGGTTGGCACAGGGGAAAAAATGCTAAACTTGAAATAATGGGACTTGAGTTCAAACCTCACTTCCGTCGATTACTATCTGTATGTCCCTAGGTGAATCTCAGCTTTTCTGGACCTCAGTTTCTTACCTGTAAAATGAGAGCGTTGGACTAGCTGATTTGAGGTCCCTTCTGGCTAGAAATCTAAGATCTTTTAATCAAATAACCTAAGTCTCCTTCTAGAGAGATGACTGGTAATTGATCTATGATTTCCTACGTAGGAGTAGATAAAATCCAGGCTTACCGTAAGTGATCAGAGTGTGATAGCTCCCTGGTTCTACCCCCCTCATCCTTCAACTTTGCACTCACCTATGCAGAGGCTGCAAGATGTAAGGGAAAAACTTGGGATGGGGAAGTGGAAGACTTGGGTTCGAATCTGGGATCAGATGCTTCCTAGCTACGTGATCATGATTCTCTGGGTAGAGCCAATAATATCTACAACACCTATTTTATAGGATGGTGTCCAAAGTATCTAATAATGCTTAAAGTACTACAGAAATGGAGGCTATTATCATCGCTGTTCATAAGTATATAAATACATGTGTACACACTTATGTTTGCCTTAAAGTGCAATAAAAATATGATGCTGTTAAATGCACATACAAAAGTGGATTCTCAGGAACACCGAGTTTCTGTCTGGGACTGTTGATAACTGCATGGGTATGCAGTGTCTGGAACTCCCAGAATGCACTGGGGTGGTGGTTCTTTGCCAGGGCTCCCCTTGGCTCCCTAGCAGGACTAAGGATTGCTGAGGCTTCTGAATCACCAGGGCGACTGGAGCCTGGACCCAGTCATTTACTAGGAAAAAGAGTGATGGATCCTAGAGGAGCACTGTTGGACATCCTTATACTTGGAACCCATGGAAGGTATGTGGAAGGTCACAGGATCAGGAAGTCCAAGATCTTAGAGATGGATGGCTCATGGAACTTAGAACCATGAAGGAAAATTCAGAAATGCATCAGACATTCGCTAGCTGTGTGACCCTAGGGCAATCACTGAGTCTTTCTCAGGCTCAGTCTTTTTGTCTGTGAAATGGGAATAATGACAGCTTCCCAGGGTTATTGCAAGAATCAGATGAGATAATACTTGTAAAATGCCTTGCTACCCTCAAAGTTCTATATAAGTGCTAACTACGGCTATCATGATAAATAAAAAACCAAGGCCTTGGGAGATTATATGCCTTGTTAAGGTCCTAAAGGTAACAGTGGCCCAGGCAGAATTCAAACCTGGGTCCTTTAATTCCAGAGCCTACGGTCTCTCACCCATCCCACAAGTTTGCCATTTCCTTTTCTAGCTCATTTAACCTGAGAGGAAACTGAGCCAAACAGGGTTCAGCGACTTGCCCAAGGTCACATTGCTAGTAAGTGTCTGAGGTCAGATTTGAATTCAGGTCTTCCTAACTACCACCATCCCAGAGGTTCAAGACAACTTAGAAGTAACAATAACAGGGGAGGTAACTTTAACATTTTCACTAAGAAGCTATGTTGGGTTTTTTAAGAAAAAGTAGCTGCTGTCAGCAGTAGTAAAACAATATAATAAATACAAGAAATAATCGAGTTAACATGTAATGAGCTGCCTTATTAATGCATTAAACCTGTAAGAAATGCTTAAGTGTTTAATTGGCACCTAATGAGGGTGCCAATTAGGGATCATTATACATTTCTTTAAAAATCCTAATTGACAGAGGGGTATTTCAATCAATGCTGATAGACCAGCAGAACTTGTAGTGGCTCACCTGGAGGAGGGGAAGGCCATCAGGCCAGCTCCCAGTCAGGCAGTGGAGCCTAATGGATGGAGCCAGGGATAGAGAGCGGGGGCAAATATCTGCCGGTCAGCCTTATCAGCAAGATAATGAAATGCCCGGTTCTTGTCCTGATTCTGTCACTAGTTCTTTGTGTGACCCTGAACAAGTCACTTCCCCTCCTTCTGATGCCTCCTTGAGCCTGGTCACAGAGAAGGTAATAGAGGAGGTGGGAAGAAAGCAAGAGGTATGATGGAGGGCAGGAAGAGAAGGCAGAGGAGTGTGTAATCTAGAAAGAGAAACAGAGGGTGGAAGAGGACAAGAAGGCAAGCGAGGCAGAGTTGTGATTAGCAATTGGACACCTAGAAAGCTTCACAAAATGTACAGCCTCAGATTATCTTCTGACCCAAATTTGATTGGAGAGAGAGAGAGGAGACTTCCCATGGGGGAAAGCACCCTGAGGCTGTTTCTAGGAAGGCCATGGAATGAAGGAAGAACAATTCCTGGGAAGAGGCTGCTCTGCAGAGGTGGTAACTGAGGTCAGCACCTGCTAAAATTCAGTGCCCTGGCACAAAGCCCCGGGATGCTTCTGTCTCTGGTTCTGAGGAGGAGGAAAGAGAAGAGACATCTCCTTGACTAAAAACAGCCCTCCTATGCTTATCTTGTAGAAAAAAAACAATAATCACAAGGTTAACTAAGAGAGACTCCACTGGTGCCAACGTCTTAGACCTTGCCCGGTTCTGGATTTTATTGGCACAATTTTCTCTACCCAGTTATAAGCTCAGCACCTGTCCCTACAGAGGGCAAACTTCAGCCCTAACCCCATAGCTGTTCAAGAGGGCAGCAGGAGGAGGAGGCCAGCTCCAGGCAGAGACATCTGGACCTAATGGACCTGACAAAAGCAGGTTCAAATCTCAGGCACGAGGGAGGAGAGCTGAGAAGTGGAAACAGTGACAAAAGACAGTAGATCCTATCTCAGCTGTATTGGATGGATGGTGAATTTATTAATGCCCTGAACTCTGTTAGAGTATGGCCCAATGGAGGCATAGTTCTCAGACTCAGTGATGCCTGCCTGTGGGTAGACCTCACTTCCCATAAATCAGATCAGTTTTGGCAAAGTTGGGTAGAAATGGATCCCTGGATAACTGTTGCCTTGCAAGAACATTTGAGAGAATTCAAGGTATTTAGAAGAGCTCTGTTCTCTCCTGTGGTAAAGAAAATTTGGGGAGAAGTAAAAGAAGTAAGGATGGAACTGGGTTCAAAGGCACTTGGGAGGAAAAAGTAGAGAGTAGGGTGCCCAGGAGATAGGTGAATGAGCCAGGACCTGTAGTGGAAGGGCCAACTAATGAATCAGGATATTGGGAACCACAGTAGTCTGAAGCATCCATCTCTGGGGCCATCCCTGCACCAGCCCCCGCTGACAGTACCCAAGAGGCATAGGAATTACACAAGGGAGGGGAGAGGGGCTATCTATCTTTGTCTAAGTTCAACTTGTCCTGTATCTGAAACTCTGTGAGCCCTAGTGCTTGCTTACAAGACAAGCTAGTGTTACCGTTGAAGGAGTGCCACAGGTAGAATTTCCCAGGTTTCACTTGGATTGGGGGGAGACAGTGAGTCAGGTAAATGATGAGCTTCCATGATTATATACTCAGGCCCTTTTTGTCAGAAGGGACCCTCTGAAATAAGAGTTACTTGTGGAAGGGAGAGATTTACCTTGTTTGCCTTGTTCCTAGAGGGCAAAACTAGGAGCCCTGGGTGAAAGATGCAGAAGCAGACTTAAAATTCAATAGGAGAAAAATGGGCAGCTAGGTGGTACCATAGAGCCCAGAGTGCCCAGCCTGAAATCTGAATGACATCTTCCTGAGTTCAAATCTGGTCTCAGACACTTACTAGTTGTGTGTTCCTGGTCAAGTCACTGAACCCTGTTTGACTCAGTTTCCTCATCTGTAAAATGAGCTGGAGAAGGAAATGGCAAAGCTCTCAAATATCTTAGCCAAGAATACTCCAAATGGGTTCACAAAGATTCAGACACAACTGATAAATGACTGAAGAACTGGGAGGGGAAAAAAGTAATCCTTGACAATAAGAATTGTCTTGATCCTTTGTCCTCAAAAAAGATTATTTTAAAGGAGTTAGGAAATTGTAACTCTTTGGACATTTGTAGATCTAAATCCTGGAAGGAACCTCAGAGACAATTTAGCCCAAATCTCTCTCATTTCACAAATAAGGAAAGTGAGGTCAAGGAAAATTAGCTGATTCACTTCAAGTCCCACAGGTATCATTCAAGTTAGGAGTCGAAACCTCACCCTCTGGCTTCAGAACCGATGCTCCTTCCACTGAACCACATTGTCTCTTCCTGTATTCAAGCAGAGATATGGTGGACAGTCCCCTCCACCACACCCTCCTCAACCAAGGAGATTGCAAATGGGAATGATTCCTCCATTGGCTGGGAGGTTGATGACTGCTGAGATTCCCCAGTATGTGCACGCCCATGCGCGCACACACACACACACACACACACACACACAATTAGTCTGTAAACAAACACATAAATGCACCAAGGGAAGCTCTTACTATAAGATACCATGATGTGAATCCTTTCGTTCCTATGGGTGCTGATGAGAATTCAGGAAAGACAATGATGGCATTCTAGAGTTTCCTACTTGGAAGGGAGAATGGATTTTCCCGCTGGATCTCAAAGGCTATCTAACCTCTAGAGTCAAATGTATGAATTCTGGTGACCGGGATGAATTCAGTTGGGTGTGGGACCGGATACAGAGGATAGTCCTATTGGACACCCCCTGGAGAAAGTAGAGGGGAAGTCGGGGAATGATGTAGGGACTAGAGAAGGATGGGGCCTTCTTGGTGGACTTCAGTGAAGGGGCAATATTTCATGGTACTGTTGGTTCAGTCATTTCAGTCACGTCTGACTCCTCATGGCTTCATTTGGGATTTTCTTGACAAAGACACTGGAGTGGTTTGCCATTTCTTTCCCCAACTCATTTTTTAGATGAGGAAACTGAAGCAAACAGGGCTAAGTGAGCTGTCCAGGGTCACACAGCTAGTAACTGTCTGAGCCCAGATTTGAACTCAGATCTACCTGATTCCAGACCTGGTGCTCTATTCACTGCACCACCTGCACCACCCCTAGCTGGTACCTCATGGTATAGGCCCACAGAGAATCATATGGTCCTGAAATGGACAGAGAACAAAGCTTCAGTTACTTCACCTTAGTTAAAACTCTGCCAACTCTTACTATATGAAATTATCTGTACAGTATTCTTCCACAAGTAGCTATTCAACTTCTTTTTGACCAGAGGTGGGGAGACCACTACTGGGATGGTTGGCTACTTTTTCCCCTATGTCACTTTGCTGATTTAAAAGAGCTGGGACTTTTTGTCCCTTCTCACCTTCAGCTTAGCTAAGCCCGAATGGAGACAGATCTTCGTATTGTATCAAATTAAAAATTGGCTTCACTAGGACTCCAACCCACTGCATCAGTTTAGGATAAAGCAACGTAAGTCTAATTCTTTTCCTCCCAAAGATGGCCCTGCAGCTATTTGAAGACAAAGCCCTAAAGCACACTATTCTAGACCTCCTTCCCTAGTGACATTGCTATGTGAATCAATGTTCTTTCTCATCATACAATGAATTCTGAATCCACCTTAATTGTACATTTAGCCTTCATGTCTCCTGTGGGGTCTCAAGGATATCCTCAGAGCATTTTCTCAAATGCTTTGCTTAATTGAAATTGGGTAAAGTTAATAAGAGGAAGACTTCTAGGAGTTGTGGTTTGGATTCTAAAGATTGTAAAATCAGAGAGCTTAGGTGTGAGGCGGGGGGTAGGTGAGTCAGGGCTGCCAAGAATGGGGAATGGTCTGTGTAATAAGGGAGTTAATGAGGTGAGAAGTAATTGGACTGTCCAGATGGGTCTCCTAGTATGAATGCTCCTTCTTTGCTCTGGGAAGTTGTATCAAATGATTTGGAATTCTCTCTATCCTTTATAGCTCCAAGCCCCCAGCCAAAGACAATGCCCTGGCAAAACCTCTCAGTGTGAAATCTATCCGTTTTTATTTTCTGGGAGCTACCCTCCACCCCATGGGCCTTATTATTTCCAATAACTACACCCATAGTAGCAAAGGCTTGTAGCTGACACTGTTTGAAAAGACAAAGCAAATATTTAAAACAAAGGAAGGTAAACAGACTTTCCCATGCCCACAAGAGGGGGAAACACTACAGAACCTCTGCCTTGGGATCTAGACCAGCTCTGTCCTAACACTCCTCATCCTTACAGTGCCCTGGTAGCCTTCCTCCCATCGTCCTAGCCCCTTTGTTTTTGGCAGGTGCTCCTGCCTTCAATTCTGCTTTCCCAGACCCACTCAGTTTCTCTCGTAGATTCCTTTTCTCCACCTCCATGCTCATACACCCAGTCCAGAACTTCCTTTATCTCCTTCTCTCCATCTCACTGGACTGGCTTTTAAAGGTCGTCCTAGAAGGTGCTGCTTATCCCTGTAGCCTATCGCCATGTTGTTCCCTTTCTAATGGACTCAAAGGGATTTGTTCTAACCTTGTAGCCTCTGACTTGTCAAGTCTCTGAGTTGATTTAGTTTGACCCCTCGTTGTCAGGTCCCTCTTATGAGATGAGGTCCTGGGTTTTCAAGGACCACTTCCTTATGCTGGAATCTTAGCGTGGAAAGGAGCCTTAGAGGGATCATAAAATCATAACTTTAGAACTGAAAAGCACTTTAGAAATCCCCAAAACCCTCATTTTATAGCTTAGGAAACTGAGCCCCAGAGAAGTTAGTTAAGTGACTTGCCCAAGGGCACACAGGTACAAAGTGGTGGAGATGGGACTTGAACCCAGGTTCTTTGACTTCCAAATCAGTGTTTTTCCCGCTACACTCAACTCCTTTCTTTTATGGATGAAGAAACAGAAGTCTAGACATCTTGTCCAATGGTACTTAGCACAGTGTCTGGAACATAGTAAGCACTTCTAAATGTTTGGGCTTGGACAGGAACCTATATCATGGCATCTCCAGTCAACGGTCATCCAGTCTGTGCTTGAAGAGGGGCCCATTCTATTTTGGGACAATTCTCACTGTCCTGAAGCTTTTCTTTGTATTGAGCTAAAAAGTGCCTTTCAGTAACTTTCACACATTTAAATAAGACTAAGTCAAATCCCTCTCCAAGGCTGGCCCTTCAAATACTTTTCATTGGATTTAGAGCAGGAAGGGAATGGAGAGATCATTGAGTTAGAGCTCTTGGCTTTATAAGTGTGGATATTGAGAAGGGAAGGGATTTTCCCAAGGTCATACAGGGGGGAAAGCAGCAGAGCTGAGATTTGAAAACAAGTTTTCTGATCCACTGTGCTTTTCTCTCTGTCTCAAGTCCCTTGCATAGCTGAATACAGTCATCATCTCCCCCACCCTACTCCCTTTCAGTCCAAACTTTTCTTGTTTTTAACATACATTTAGAGCTGGAATGAGTCTTAGAGGTCATCAGGATCAACTCTTTTACTTTACAGATATGGAAACTGAGGGACAGAAAGTTGAGGTGAACTGCCCAAGGTCCCATAGATGGAAGAGATCAGCTCTGGTTCTCTGGCTCCAAATCAATCACTCTTCCCATTGTTCCATGATGTTTTCCTTTAGCTGATCTCATGGTTTCCAGCCTTCATTATGTCCTGCTTATCCTCCTCTGAACCCAATCCTGCTGTCAGTGTCAATGTCTTTCCTAAAATGCGTGGCCTAGAATTGAATGCAGTTCTCCAGATGTTTCATCCCTCTTGTGTCCCTGAGATGTGGGTCTTCCTTCTGCATTCCCTTCCTGTCTATGAATCATCCTACACCATGAGACAGAGGGCTTATATGCTTCAGAACCTTCCCTTGGGAGAAGAAACTGGAGAAGTTTTGACAGATGGATAGGGAAGGGCAATGGGGACCATTTCCCAGGGTTAGTTTCCTTGATGCCCCATAAGACTAGAATTGAGAGATGGGGAGAGAGGGAGAAAAAAGAGAGAGGGAGAGTGGAGGAGTAAGGAAGGGAGTGAGTGAGAGAAGAGGGGAGGAGGGAGAAAGGAAGAGGGCAATAGGAGAGAGGAAGGAGAAAGAGGACAAAGAGAGAGAAAGAGAGGTGGAAGGGAGAGAGGGAGAGAAGAGGGGAGGAGGGAGTAAAGGAGAGGGGGAAGACAAAGAGGGAGAAGGGAGGAGATAGGAATGGGGTGAGAGAGGAGGGAAGGATGGAGAAAGGAAGAGGGCAATAGGAGAGAGGAAGAAGAAAGAGGAGAAAGAGAGAGAGAAAGAGAGGTGGAAGGGAGAGAGGGAGGAGCAAGAGAAAGAAAGAAGTGGGAGAAAGGGAAAGATGATGGAAGGGGGAGAGGAGAATGGAGGAAGGAGGAAAGGAGAGTGGGAGGAGGGTAGGGGAAGAGAGGAAAGGAGAGAGAGGAGAGAGAAGAAAGGAAGGAAGGAGAAAAATCTTTCCCTCCCTCCCCGCTCCAGCTGGTCATGGTCACGCAGAGTCGTTGATGAAGAAGTGTGGGTTTCAGCTATTTAAAATGTCAGCACATTCTCCCTTCTCTTTCCTTACCACCCCACCCCCTCCCTGATCTCTGAAATGCATAAGAAACTCATACTTTGGAAAGGGCAACTAATTCATTTTCCCCCCTGGAAGTTCTTGGGAAATTCATTTCCTAGAGAGCGATGGAGCTTCTTGCTTACTTTGTAGAGAGAAATAGGCACTGTCCATCCCCCTTGCCCTTCCCTATCCCTCCCCAAGCTCTCAGAGTGGACCTATTAAAGAAGTAATTAAAGGAACTCAAATGGTCTGGCTAGAGGTGGGGAGGAAAGCAAAGGTTTGTGGATTCCCTTAGGTGGGTGCTACCTCTTCCGGCTCTGGAATCTTGCTGCTTTCTCCATGATGAGCCACTGACTCTGGTCTTTTGGGTCAATATCTGTCTACTGGACAGACTCCAGTACAGAGTTAGCCTCCATGGCCACAGCAGAGATGAGAAAATCTCCTCAGAATACAAATAGCAGGGCCTTCTTTGTTCATCTTAATGTCAGATCAGCTGCTAGAGAGGATTGGCTTCCTCCTTCAGGTCAGAGATGCTCTGAGGGCAAAGGGTGTCTGCCAAAACACAGGCTCCCTGGTCTGGCGGTGTCTCCCCACTCTGAGCAGACTCCTGGAAATCAGGTCAAATGGATCACAGGACTTAGAGTTGGCAACAACAGCATTCAAACATTACCTCCATTTCTTACTAGTTGTATGACCTTGGATTGGTCATCTACCCACTCCTTGCCTCAGTTTCCTCACCTGTAAAATGGTAGAGTTGGATTAATGACTTCTAAGGTCGCTTCGAGCTCTAAACCTATAATCCCTATGATCTACTTAATTTCAAATCAATTCAGAAAACATTTTCTGGTGACCTACCAGAAAGCGTGGCTCTATGCTAGGTTCTGGTGGTAGGGTGGGAACAGGGAAGGGGAAGGAAGGACAAAAATAGTCAGTAATTCATATCCCATAGTACTTTATAGTTAAATAATCATAGCAATGTGTATAAAGCAACATAAAGTTTACAACAGCTGTATGGAGCAGATAGTATAACTCTTACTGTCCTCATTTTACAGATGGGAAAAACCAAGGCTGAGAGGGAAAATGATTTTTCACCAAGTTCACAAGTAGTAAGCTTCAGAGGCCCCAGGGAAGCTAAGTCTACTGACTCCCAAGTGCCTGTCCTCAAGGGACTGACAGTCTAGCTGGGAAGATAAGTTCAGCATGGGAGGAAACTAAAATAATAGTCACAGATTTGAATAACAGTTCAAGACAGTCAAAGAGATGTCACAAGGCCAGGCATGATTAATTGCTCAATGAATCATACAGATAATAATTGTTCTAAGATGTCAGAGGAGAGAGAAACTGCTTCAGGCTTGGGGAAAATCCAATCCAATTCAATAAAGCTTTTCTAAGTGCCTACTGTGTGCTGTGTACTGTGCAAGTTGCTGGAGATACAAAGACAACTCCCCCCAAGATATTCTCTGCTTTAAAAAGTCTTCATTCCTCTATACAATATGAACATAAATAAGAAAGTAAAAAATAGGGTGAGTCCCAGAGAAAGCTGACATGTGAACCAGATCTTAAAGGATGACTGTAACTGGGAGAGGCAAAGAAAACCCAAAAGCAGGAGGGGTAGAAGACATGAGAGGGTGTCAGGGCTTGGGGGGCCTTAGAGACCACCTCTTATATGTCTCTCCTTTTAGAGATAAGTAAATTGAGGCTCAAAAAGGGAAAGGAATTTGGTCAAAGTCACACATCAGTGTCACAAAATAGAGGGACCAGAAGGGACCTTGAAGAGTTTGTATTTCAATTCCCTTATTTTACAGATGAGGAAACTGAGGTCCAGAAAAGGGAAAGAAGGAAAGAATAAACATTTATTTACCCATACATGCCAAGCACCACTCATGTGATCCTCATGACTGCCCTACAAGATAGGTGTTTTTATTACCCTCATTTTATGTTTGAAGAAATTGAGGCAGATAGACTTTAAATGACTTGCCGTGGATCACACAGCTAGTCAGTGTCTGAAAATTGAACTCAGGTCTTCCTGACTACAGGCCAAGTGTTCTATCCACTATACCACCAGCTGCCTCTGTCTGGAGGTCCCTGAGATTACAAAGTAGTGACTAGAACCTAGGTTTCCTGATTTCCTTTCCGTTGTACCACATTGTCTTTTTCCAGAGAATAATGACTCTTCCAGTTTGATAGGAACAGGTGTAGAAAGGTGAATTGTAGGAGAAAAGCCTGGAGAGATAGGTTGGAGCTGGAGCTCAAAGGACCTAGAACGCCAAGCTAAAGAGTCTTGACTTCGTCATGAGGTCCTTGGGGAGCCACTGAAAGTTTTTGAGCAAATAAGAGTTAGCTAGCATGTATATGTCACCTACTACGCGCCAAGTGCTTTATAAATATTTTCTCATTTGATGCTTACAATAAGCCTGCAATATAGGTGCTATTATTATCCGTATTTTACAGATGAGGAAATGGAGGTTAAATGACTTGCCCAGGCACACATTGCTAATAAATGTCCGAGGTGGGATTTGAACTCAGGTCTTCCTGACTCCATGGCCCAGCAGTATATCTACTGTGCCACCTAGGCAGTATGATACATTAGAAAGTTGACTCTGGCAGGCTGTGCAATATGGATGAGGAGAAAAGATTGGAGGCAAGAAGAAAGCTATAGCAATATTCCAGGTTAGAGGTTATAAGGGTCTGAACTAGAGTGGTGGCCAGGTAAGTGGAGAAAAAGGGGAATGTATAATACATATTTTGGAGGCAAAATGAACAGGATTGGCAACTGATTCAATGGAAGGTTAGTGAAAGTTAGAGATAGCCAAGATGTTTGTGAACCAGGAGTTTGAGCTTGTGTGACCTGATGGATGGTGATACCCTCAACAGAAATAGAGAAGTCAGAGGAGGGACAAATTTAGGAAGAAAGAGGATGAATTCTGTTTGAGACACATTAAGTTTGAGCTGCTGATGGAAATACACACATCGAGATGCCCAGCAGACGTTTGGAAGTATGGGACTGGATCTCAGAGGTGAGATCTAAGCTCTAGGTGTAGATTTGAGGGTCATTTGTCTAGAAGGGATCATTGAAATGAGAATGGATATAATTACTAAGTATGAATATTGACTGAAGTGATATGATAGAAAAGGACTGAGGGCAGAACCTTGGGAGATACTAAAATTTAAAGGATGAGAGAAAGAAGAGGCATTGAAGAAAGCAAAAGAATGGTCAGATAAGTAAGAGGAAATCAGTATTGAGTAGCATAGTATAATATCGCATTTAATTGTTTTCATTTATTTTTAGCATTCATTTTTTAAAATTTTGAATTCTGAATTCCCTCCTTCCCTCCATTCTCTCCCCCATCCATTGAGAAGAAAAGGAATATGAGATCAATTATCCATGTGAAATCATGCAAAACATATTTCCACATTAGCCATGTTGCAAAAAAAAAAAAGGAAAGAAATAAAATGAAAAAAATCATGCTTCGGGGGAGGAGCCAAGATGGCGGAGTAGAAAGACTCACGTATGCTAGCTCTGAACCCACAACCCATAAATTTCCTGTGAAAAGAACTCCCCACAAATTCTGGAGCAGTACAAGCTGCACAGAAACACAGTGGAAGAGATTTCCATTCCAGAGAGCCCTGGAAAGCCGTCCCCAGGGGTCCGTCGCGCTCTGGACAGCAGAGCCCACCCTTGTGCTGCCCTGGCCTCACAGCCCCAGAGGAGCAGATCCAAGCAGGCTTCAGGGACAGAATCTCCGGCGGCCATGAAGGTCCCTCCACCCAAAGGTGCTACAGGTCAGTGAGAGAGACTCCTGGGCTGGCTGAGAGGGGAGCGGGGTGTCTCCGTGACTCGGGCCCCCTCGGGAGGCAGTGGCAGAGGCAGCAGCAGAGGGAGCCCCCGGACTCTCAGAGCAGACAGGAGCTCAGGGCCATTACTGAAGGTCTCTGCATAAACCCCCTGAGGGAACTGAGCCTGGGAGGCGGCCCTGCCCCCACCTGAGCACCAGAACTTAAGCTCACATTGAATAGCAGCCGCACCCACCACTGAAAGTCCTGAGGCTGGGGAGCAGCATTTGAATCTCAGACCCCAAGCACTAGCTGGGTGGATCTAGGCAGGAGTGGGGTGGTGGGGGTGGTGGAAAGGAATCTCAGAAGTCAAGTAACTGGCTGGGAAAATGCCCAGAAAAGGGAAGAAAAATAAGACCATAGAAAGCTACTTTCTTGGGGGACAGATGTTCCTGCCTTTCATTTCTGATGACAAGGAACAATTCTTACCATCAGAGAAAGACGTGGAGGTCGGGGCCTCTGTATCCCAGACATCCCAGGTGGATGTCCGGTGGGCTCAGGCCATGGAAGAGCTCAAAAAGGATTTTGAAAATCAAGTTAGACAAGTGGAGGAAAAACTGGGAAGAGAAATGAGAGAGATGCAAGAAAAGCATGAAAAACGGGTCAATACCTTGCTAAAAGAGACCCAAAGAAATGCTGAAGAAAACAACACCTTGAAAAATAGGCTCACTCATTTGGCAAAAGAGGTTCAAAAAGCCAATGAGGAGAAGAATGCTTTCAAAAGCAGAATTAGCCAAAAGGAAAAAGAGGTTCAAAAGCTCACTGAAGATAAGAGTTCTCTCAAAATTAGAATGAAACAGATAGAGTCTAATGACTTTCTGAGAAACCAAGAAATCACAAAACAAAACCAAAAGAATGAAAAAATGGAAGAGAATGTGAAATATCTCATGGGAAAAACAACTGACCTGGAAAATAGATCCAGGAGAGACAATTTAAAAATTATGGGACTACCTGAAAGTTATGGTCAAAAAAAGAGCCTAAACATCATCTTCCACAAAATTATCAAGGAAAACTGCCTGAGATTCTAGAACCAGAGGGCAAAATAAGTATTGAAGGAATCTATCGATCACCGCCTGAAAGAGATCCAAAAAGAGAAACTCCTAGGAACATTGTGGCCAAATTCCAGAATTCCCAGGTCAAGGAGAAAATCTTACAAGCAGCTAGAACGAAACAATTCCAGTACTGTGTAAATGAAATCAGGATAACAGAAGATCTAGCAGCTTCTACATTAAGGGATCGAAGGGCATGGAATAGGATATTCCAGAAGTCAAAGGAACTAGGACTCAAACCAAGAATCACCTACCCAGCAAAACTGAGTATAATACTTCAGGGGAAAATATGGTCTTTCAATGAAACAGAGGACTTTCAATCATTCTTGATGAAAAGACCAGAGCTGAAAAGAAAATTTGACTTTCAAACACAAGAATGAGAAGAAGCATGAAAAAGTAAACAGCAAAGAGAAGTCATAAGGGACTTACCAAAGGTGAACTGTTTACATTCCTACATGGAAAGACAATATTTGTAACTCTTAAAACTTTTCAGTATCTGGGTAGTTGGTGGGACCACACACACACACACACGTACACACGTGCACACACACACATATACACATGCACGCACATACAGAGACAGAGAGCACAGAGTGAATTGAACAGGATGGGACCATATCTTAAAAGAAATTAGGGTAAATGGTGAAAGAGAAATGTAGTGGGAGGAGAGAGGGTGAAATGGAATGGGGTAAATTATATCTCATTCAAGAGGCAAGCAGGAGACTTTTTAGTGGAGGGAAAAAGAGGAGAGCTGAGAAAAAAGCATGAAGTTTACCCTCATCACATTGGACTAAAGGAAGGAATAAAATGCACACTCATTTTGGTATGAAAACCTATCTTACAATACAGGAAAGCAGGGGAGAAGGAGATAAGCAGGGTGGGGGGGATGATGGAAGGGAGGGCAATGGGAGGAGGGAGCAATTTGAAGTCAACACTCGGGGAGGGACAGGATCAAAAACAGAATAGAAACAATGGGGGGCAGGATAGGATGGAGGGAAATACAGTTAGTCTTACAAAACGTGACTATTATCGAAGTCATTTGCAAAACTACACAGATAGGGCCTATATTGAATTGCCTGCCTTCCCAACAGGAACAGGTGGGGAGGGAGGGATGGGGAGAATTTGGAACTCAAAGTTTCAGGAACAACTGTTTAGTATTGTTCTTACTACTAGGAAATAAGAAATACATTTAATGGGGAATAGAAAGTCATCTGGCCCTACAGGACAAAAGAGAAGATGGGGACAAGAGAAGGGAGGGATGATAGAAGAGAGGGCAGATTGGTGATAGGGAAAATTAGAATGCTCGGTGTATTGGGGTGGGGGGAGGGGATAAATGGGGAGAAAGTTTGGAACCCAAAATTTTGTGAAAATGAATGTAAAAAGTTAAATAAATAAATTTATATTTAGAAATTAAAAAAAAATCATGCTTCAATATCCTCTCAGAGTTCATCAGTTCTCTCTCTGGAGGTGGATAGCATTTTTCATCATGAGTCCTTTGGAATTATCTTGGATCATTGTCTTGACAAGAGAAGTCAAGTCTTTCACAGTTGATCTTTGTAACAATATTGCTCTTCCTAGGTACAATGGTCTCCTGGTTCTTCTCACTTCCCTTTGCATCAGTTCATTAAAGTCATCCCAGGTTTTTCTGAAACCATCTTGTTCATAATTTCTTACAGCACAGTAGTATTCCACCACAATCATAGACCATAGCTTGTTCAACCATTTCCTGATTGATAACATAGCATTTTAGAAGTCAAAGGAAAAGAGAATTATCTAGAAGAATGAAGAGGTCATGTGAAGAGGTTACCTGTGTCAAGTTCACCTAAATATCCCTACCCTCCTTTCTCCAATAACTAATGCTGACCAAAGTCCAATACCAGTGTTGCCATCTGCCACTTATAAAATTTTTCCATCAGCAGAATGAAGATCTCGACTAGCACATCTCTAAGGTTCCTTCCATGTTTGTTCCCTGATTCTATAACTTGTACCTCCAACCTTTCCTCTCCAAAACTTGCTTTCCTCCTCCATCTCAATTAAACTCTGTTCATATCACTCCAACCCAACAAACATTTATCGACTGCCTCAAATCAACTACCTCAGAGACCCTGGGCTTAGTGCTGGGGCTAGAAAATGACATATTTCTTTCCCTTAAGGAGTTTATAATTTTTTATAAATTTTTATTTTTTTAATTTTTTAACAATTTTATTTGAAATTTTGAGTTCCAAATTCTATCCTTCTTTCCTTCCCCTCCCTGAGATGGTAAGCTATCAAATATTAAGGTTATACATACTCAATTATGTCAAACACTGCTGTATTAGTCATTTTATGAAAGAAGACTCAAGTAAAAGAAAAAAAATGAAAAAAACAAAGTGAAAAATACCATGCTTTAGTCTGTATTCAATCAATATCAGTTCTTTCTCTGGAGGCTGATAGCATGCTTCATCTGTAGTCCTTTGGGATTGTCTTGGATCATTGTATTGCTAAGAATAGCCAAGTCATTCACAATTCTTCACTGAATATTGCTATTATTTCATACAACATTCTCAGGGTTCTGTTTGCTTCACTATGCATCCGTTCATATAAGTCCAGGTTTTTCTGAAATTATCCTATTTATATCAAAATAGTATTCATCACAATCATATACCACAGCTTGTTTAGTCATTCTCCAACTGATGGGCATCCTTTTAAATTCCAATTCTTGGACACCACAAGAAGAGGTACTACAATTATTTTTGTATAAATGGGTCCTTTTCCATTTTGGAGAGATATCTTTGGGATGTAGACTTAACGCTAGCATTGCTAGATCCAAGGGTATGCAAAGTTTTATAGCCCTTTGGGCACAGTTCCAAATTGCTCTCCAGAATGGTTGGATCAGTCCACAGAGCAGCTTACAGTTTTGAAGAGGGATTCAAAATGCATACAAACCATTGGAGTGATGGGAGAGGGAGAAATAGAGAAATAGAGAGATAGAGAGGGAGAGAGGGAGGAAGAAAGAGAGAGATAGAGAAAGGGAGAGAGGGAGGGAGGAAGAAAGAAAGAGAGAGACAGACAGAGACAGAGAGAGAGGGAGAGAGAGAGAAAGAGGGAGAAAGAGAGAGACAGAGACACAGAGAGATAGAGAGGGAGAGAGAAAGAGAGACAGAGAAAGGGAGAGAGGGAGGGAGGAAGAAAGAGAGAGACAGACAGAGACAGAGAGAGAGGGAGAGGGAGAGAGAGAGAGAAAGAGGGAGAAAGAGAGAGACAGAGACACAGAGAGATAGAGAGGGAGAGAGAAAGAGAGACAGAGAAAGGGAGAGAGGGAGGGAGAAAGAGAGAGGGAGAGAGAGAGGGAGAATGAAATTGGGACAATGGAGAAGAAGGCTCCAAGAAAACCAGAGGGAGAAGATTTCAGCTTCTGGGAATGTCATGCCCAGGGAAAGTTTCATGGATGAGATAACACCTGAGTTGGTCTTTTAGGGAAAATGGTTTTTGAAAAAGTAAGTTTAAATTGTTTGTTATCCTGAGTTTAATTAACGAATAGGAAGATTTCCATATACAAAGAACAAAGAGAAATCGCATACAAGAGCACATCTCATTATCTGTGGCTCATTGTTGTGTTTTAGAAATATACTTAATTCATCATGTTAGTTTCAAAGCTAAAAGGAGCTCACTATTCTGTGTTGCCCTCTGACCCTCCTGATCTCTTCTGTGAATTTTCTCTTCAGTGTTTCATTGATGCCTTTTCTTACTTTCCTCTCTTTGGCATCAATACTTCACCCTCTCTCTTCCTTCTTACCGACCTCCCTCCAACCCTCCACCCCAAAAAAACCCACTCTCTTGTAACAAGTTAGCATAGTCAACCGAAACAAATCCACCCTTTGGCCATGTCAGAAAATGGATGTTTCATTCTGGTCTTCTAATCTATCACCTCTCTGTCAAGACATAGGCAATGTCTTATCATCCATCCTCTGGGAATAGTAGTAGTCGGATTTCTTAAGTTTTTCAAAATTATTTCTTTTCACAGTTTCACAGTCATTGTATAAGGGAACAGCTCGGTGGTACAGTGGCACAAAGTGGCACACTCTAGTGCCAGGTCTGAAGGCAGAAGGATTCATCTACCTTAGTTCAAATCTGGGCTTAGACATGTACTAGCTGAGTGACGGTGGACAAATTGTTTGACCTTGTTTCCCTCAGTTTCCTCATCTAGAAAATGAGCTGGAGAAGGAAATGACAAGCTACTCCAGCATTTTTTCCAAGAAAATTTCCGATGAGGTCACAAAGAGTCAGACATGTCTGAAATGACTGAACTAGTCATTATAGAAACTCTTTTCCTTGTTCTACTCACCTCACTAGGCATCTATTTATACAGGGCTTTTCTGAATCCATCTTATTTGTAATTTCTTTTCTTAGAATTTATGTAGCACTTGAAAGTTTGCAAATTATGTGTATATATATGTCGTAAAATTATATACATATGTATTGCATGTAGATAACTAGCTATATATATATATATATATATATATATATATATATATATATATCACCACAACAACCCTGTGAGATAGGTGCTATCATTATACTCATTTTATAGGTGAGGAAACTGAGACTGAGAGGGGTTAAATGACTTTCCCAGGATCGCATGGGCAGGATTTGAACTCATGGTCTTCCTGATTCCAAGTCCAATGCTCTCTCTGCTGTGCCAACTAGCTGTCTTTCATCATTTCTGAACAGGTAATATTCCATTACATTCTTACACTAGGCTTTGTTCAGTCATTCCCCAATTTATAGATATTCCATTAGTTTTGAATTCTTTGCTACAACAAAAAGTGTTGCTATGAATATTTTTCTACATATGGTTCCTTTCCCTTTTTCTTTTCTCTCTTGGGTGCGTATGTCTAAAAGTGGAATCACCAACTTAATTGCTGTGCACAGTTTAGTGATTTTCTGGGAATACTTCCAAATAGTTTTCCTGAATGGTTGGACCAGTTCTTAGCTCCACCAACAGTGCATTAGTGTGCCTGTCCTCCCACATCCTCTCCAACAATTGCCATTTTCCCTTTTTGTCATCTTTACCTATTTTATGAGTGTGAATGTTCAGAGGCAGGAGAGAACAGGAATATCACAGAACTGCTAATAGTTCAATTCAACTAGACCATGTCTAGTGTGAATGGAAGTAGTGTGGGATAAGGAAAGGTAGGTTAGATGAAATATTGAAGGGCCTTAAATGGCAGGTGGAGAAGTTGTATATTTTATTCTACAGTCAGTGGGGAGCCACTCAGGGTTTCTGAGCAAGAGAGTGACCTGACTTGAGACCTGACTTGAGACCTGACTTGAGACCTGACTTGTATTCAGATTAATTTGTCAGTATGTGATGAATGGACTGGAGGTGGGAAGATGGGAGATTAGTGAAGGGGCTATTACAAAAATGCAGGTGAGAGGCGATGAGACTCTGAATTACGTTTCTAATACAATGGCACGTATGTATGTTTGGGGGAAGAGAGAAGGAAGGGAGTGTCGAATGTGGTCCTACCCCTGAGGTCCAGACCTAGACAACACAAATAGAGAAGAAGAATGGGAAAAGGCCTCTTGAGGATGGTGATCTTGAAGGGAGGAGGCACCCTCTGGTAAGACCAAATCCATTTCTCCATCACCCTCTTTAGTTTGGACAATCAACCAAACAACAAGTCAAGCCATGAATTCTGTAAAAGTTGGAAGTGGGCAGGACTCTAAGCAGAAATGATGCCCATACCCCATGGGAAGGGGGGGTCTAGAAGTCATGTGTAGGATATTTGTGCCATATCACAGCAGTGTTTAGGGCACCTATGTTCTTGTGGCTTCAAAGGAAAACTTACAGAAATGTCTGAGGGCAGAATAGAAACTATGCCTTCCTCTCCCTGGTGGCCCTTTGCTTCCACCCCTCTCCACTGGCACCATCAACTCCTTCCTCTCTCTCCTCTCTCCTCTCTCTCTCTCTGTCTCTGTCTCTGTCTCTGTCTCTGTCTGTCTCTCTCTCTCTCTCTCTCTCTCTCTCTCTCTCTCTCTCTCTCTCTCTCTCTCTCTGTCTCTCTCTCCAGGCCAGACCCTTGGAATCCCACAACTTCTGTGCTTATTTCTGGAAAGGAGGAGGGAGAGGAGGGAATGGAGCTAGAGTGCCCCCCTAATCCATAATCATTAGCTGATTTGCATGAGCTCATTAGGGGAGGCACAGGTGACTGCACTCACGACCTTACCACTTAATCATTTCTTGCATCTTTAAAAATCCCTGGCAATGCCCTCTGCGTGCTTGGAATGATCAGCAGGGGCAGTGTTCCTGTACTCAGTTCCCTCCCAAACATGCTTACCACCTTCTACCTCCACTCTAGCTAACTCTCACCCAAAGGCCTCTCACCCAAAGTTTTCTATCCTCAGATTTTTTTTCCCTACCAGACCCCTGTCTCCTCCCTCTACAAACTACCAACCTCCCTTCATCTTTGTGCATTACCCTCAGCCAAGGCCTCTACATTTGGCAGGACAGGAAACTTTTAAGAAATCATTAACATCATAGACCCACAAAACTTCAGGCCTAGAAGGAACCTTAGACCATCCATGGAAAGAGTGCTGAATTTGGAGTCAGAGAACCTAGCTTTAAATGTATCATCTGTGTGATCTTGGACAAGTCAACCCCCTGCTTTACCCTCAGTTTCCCTTTCTGTAAAATGAGGTGGGGGAGTTAGGCAAGATGACCCCTAAGGTCCCTTCCAGATTGTATTATGAAGCATAGACTATCAGGTCAGTAATGGGAGGAGCCTTAGAACACGGAACACCAGAGTCAAGGGACGTTAGAACTAGACAGAATGTGGAATGTCAAAACTAGAAAAGATTTTAGAACATAGAACCTAAAATGTCACTTTTGGAAAGGGCTTCCAAGCAGAGAAAATAGCTTCATCCAACCCCCTCAGTTGACATGTGGGGAAACTGAAGGTTAGAGAGATGAAAGGGCTAAGCCTAGTCATGCAGTGAGTTAGTCAGCAAGATGGCCGACACTAGAACCCAGGGATCAGAGTCCTTTCTACCACATGGCACCACCTTCCCTTGAAGCAAGAATGAGGACATGGTCAGCTTTTATGTCACAAAGCCTCCTCCCAAGAGTATACTAGGAACCCTGCAGAACCCCTGCATGATCAAAGTGGGTCCTAAAGGCTCAGTAAGGGAGGCCAAGGGCCAGGCTGGACTTGGGCAGGTGAAGACTTAGGTCCTGCCCTGGGGGAGCTTCCAGGAAGGAAAACAAGACCCAGACTGAGAAGTCAGAAGTCCAGATGTGACAAGTATTGAGGGAGAACCACAGAAAATCAGAGGAAAAAAGGGGCCGATGGGAGCTGGGAGGAATCAAGGGAAGCTTCTTGGAAGAGGTGGGTTTTAGCTGGGCATTAAAATATGAGCAAGATGTGATTGGCAGAAAGAAAGAGAAAATTCCAAGATGGTGGAAAAATAGGAGTAAATAACAAATAATGGCTGACATTTATATAGCACAAGGTTTACAAAACATTTTATATTTGTGTGTGTATATCTATGTGTGTATACATGTAAAATTTGATCCTCCTAACAACCCTGAGTCAGTTACTACAGATATCATGAGCCTCATTTTACAGATCACCTATCAGCAGCTCAGAAAGTTACCCTCATCCTTAGTGGTCACTCATCTACCAAGTATAAAGCCAGATTTTAAGCCCAAGCATGTCATGACTGACTTCTGATCTAGTACAGTCTCTGATGCAATCTCTCATGTTGCATGAATAGGACAATGAACAGACTCCTCTGGTTCGGGCTGGAGGAAGATGTAGAGGAGGAAGCTAGAGATTTGGATTGAGGTCAGGTTGTAGAGGGTCTTGAAGAGCTTGGACATTATTTGGAAAGAAAAGCACATGACAAACTGATGTTCGTCCTTCATTTTGAAGATCGTTGGCATCATGGGAGGATGTCATAACTCGCTCAAGAACAGGATTGAAGTGAGGAAGCCTTACTTTCTCTTCCAGAGTCGTTGAAGTTCAGCGGCAGGACAGAAGTCAGGATGACTGGCAATGGCCCAAGATGCCATGGATGACCTTTGCATTTTCAGGGTCTAACCAAGCTCTAAGCTCTCCGTGGCACCTGCTTCAGCCACTTTCATGCCATTCTGCCCATCTCATCCAGAGAAGTCAGCTTTATAAATATAACCACAAGGTGGGGTGTGGGAGTGCTCCTTCTGTTAACAGGGCCCTGTTGCAAGCAAAGCAGGCTGTCAATCATCAATGGTCTCTTTCCTCTTCTTTCCAGCTGCACACACCCCAGTCTTTCATGTAAGAGTTCTTAACCTTGTTTGTGCCATAGGTCCCTTTTGCAGATGGTGAAGCCAGAGAACCCCCTCTCAGAATATTGTTTTTAGTTGCATAAAAGATAGAGGATTACAAAGAAAACGAATGGTATTGAAATACAGTCATCAAAAAATACAATGTTTTAAGTTCACAAAAGTCGGGTTAAGAACCTTTGCTCTAAAAAGAAAAGAAGTTTTGCTCTAGCTCTATTGGCTGTATCCCCACCTACTGGTTACTGAACTTGCTTTCCTTCATTAGCACTGCCAAGTCAGGTCAACAACCATTTATTAAGTGCTTAACATGTCCCAGGCACTGGGGATATAAAGAAAGGTTTAAAAAAAACAGTAACAGTCCCTACCTTTAAGGTGCTTGCATTCCAATGAGGGATATAATGTGTAATAAATAGATACAGATATATGAGATATACATATATGTATTTGTATGCATATATATGTACTCTGTATGTAAGAGGGGGAGGAAAAGGAGAGAGGAGAAAGAAAGAGGAGAAAAAGAGGGGAGAGAGAGACAGAGTTAAAGAGAGACAGAGAGCAGATAGAAAATACTCTGAGATAGGATGGGCACTTGCAGTTGAGGGGACTGGACAAGGTCTCCTGGAATGGGTAGAATGGGTAGAATGTGAACCAAGTCTTAAAGTCAGGGATATTAGGAAGGAGATGATGAAGAACCAAAATATTCTAGGGTAGGAGACAGTCTCTGCAAAGACACAGAAATGTCTGGGGAACCACAATTAGCCCAACATTGCTGGAACATAGACTGCATGGAGAAATGTAGAAAAAAGACTGAAAATATAGAATGAGCCTTAAATTCCAAACAAAGGCGTTTTTGTGTGATTCTGAAAAGTAATAGTAAAATAGCTGATAGTAAAATAGCTATGAGGTCATGAGCTTCTTGCATGTATCCTTTCCTGTTGTCAAGGTCGATACTGAGATTTTCTCTGTATCAGAAGATGTGCTGAAGCCAGCTCAAACTGGTTCAACAGAGCTGATTATTAAACTTTCAGTGTGAGCATTTATACCTTGGAAATCAGCAAATGTTATTACACTGGGGCTTAATTTATTGTTTTGTACATTTCTATACTTAGGAAAGTATTGGGGAAAATGTTAACAACACCAGATTAAACTTAAAGATGTGCTTACCTCAGTGCTCACTATGTCCATGGCATGTGCTAAGTTTTGGGGCAAGCAAAAAAGCCAGTCCCTACCTTCAAGAAGAGGGAGGGTCAAGGGATACATTCCAGCAGGGAGGCCAGGACATCATGGGCTGAACTAGGTTTGCACTGCACAGGGTTGGCAGGGATGCTTCTTCAAATGGAGGATCTGGAAGAATTCGTCAATCAGAGAAGGAGACTGGAGAGGTAGGGGTGTTGCCAGCATGAAGATGGCCACTGAGGCAGAGTTCCATTATCATGATAATGTTAGGATGATAAACAGGCTCCAATGAGATCACCAAATGAAAGAGTATAGATTTGAGAAGAGTGGCCAAGACAGAACACTGGGGTTAATAGGTGTTAATAGGTGTGACCTGCATTGACAAAGGAGACTAAGGAGTTTGGAGGGGAAACCAGAAGAGAACAATGCTATAAAAACCTACTGAGGAGAGAGCATCTAGAAAGAAAAAGAGATTGATAGTGTAAAAGGATGAAGTGAGGCCAATAAGGATGAAAACTGAACAAAGGCCATTCAATGTAGCAGTGAAGAGATGATTGGCAACATTGGAGAAGGCAATTTCAGTTGCATGAGGGCATCAGAAGTCAGATTGGAGAGGGTGTAGAAGAGAGTGAAAGGAGAGGAAATGGAGGAACCTAAATGTAGATGGTTTTCTCAGGGAGTTGAACCCCTAAGGGAAGGAGTGATATAGGACGGTAATAAATGAGGAGAGTAGGACCCGGTGAGGTTTTGTTTTTTAAGGATATGGGAGACATGGGTGTGGTTATAAGCAGCTGGGAAGGAGCCAGTATATAAAGGAAGAATGAAAATGAGAGAGAATTGAGATGATAGTTGGGACAATCTGCTAGAGAGGTTGGAAGGGGACAGGATCAAGGGCACATATAGAAGAGGTAGCTTTTGTAGTCACAGGATGTCAAATGACATAACTAGTCACAGGCAGGGGATCCACACTGACCAGTGAATGTAAATGTTACCTCTTTATCCAAGACCTAAATGAAGGAGGAGATAGTAGGGGAAGATATCTGTATGAAGACATCTGAATGAGATGAGGAGTAAGGGGAAAGGGGGAACTCTTGGCAAGTGGCTTCAGTTTTTTTAGGAAAAGTGTGAGTCAAGGTCCTTGGCTGACAGGATGAGGGGAGGGAGCATCATGGGAGGCTTGAGGAGAGAAGAGAGGCATGGAACTGTTGCTGTGAAGAGTGGGATAGTAAACCAATTAAAGAGAAATACCTTCCTGCACTGAGAGTCTTGAGATTAGGTGGCCTCAGTTTCCCCTTTTGTAAAATGAAAGTGTTGGACTAGATTAGTCTATTGTTCTATGACCTTAAGAATATGTTTTTATACCAATCATGAGACTGTTGCCACAGTCCAGGTTTGAGGAATGGAGTGGAAGGGAAGGCTACAGGTAAAGAAAGGAGGGAATGGATGTTGGATAATGGGACTGTAGTCTCTCAATTCTCAATTTCCTAGGAATCCATACCCTTTCTACCTGTGGCTCTTTTCTACCTGTTGATCTGTGCATTCATTTCAAGACAAGGAGTTATTTGAGAAGTTGCAGGCACCATATGTAGCCTCTTCTGAAGCCAGCTTTAGGGTAGTCTGGGTCCTTTCCCTCCAAAGCTCCATCTTAACCCTTCCACTTTACTGGAGCTGATGGCCACCCCTACATATGACCCACAAGTGCTCAGTCGCCTCACCCTAAACCCCAGTCCCATCATTTATCTCTTCTCCTCGTGCTACAAAACAGAGCTTAAGAAAACCAAGCATTATTCTTCCAGCGTCAGGCCTGCCTGCTCACACATGATCTCCAATAATCATCTCTGCAGTAGCAGCTTGTTCTCTGCTATCTGGCTTGTTGGAGATGATATATGAAGGAGAAAGGAGGCTGCTTGATGCTGTTTATTCCCTGCTTTTCTTAAGCCATGTTGGTCTTGTTGTGCTGACAGCAGCAAAGTTACAACTTGTGTTGATGAGGGAGGCGAACATCAGATGCTGACACCATCACCGGAGCAGAGCAGAGATGGCCAAGCCTTCCTTGGGGGTTGGGGAACATGGTGATCAGGTGAGAAGGGAAAGGCCTTATAGGCCCCTTGTGGAAAGCCACAGAGATGAGGGGTGCCATGGGAGACGCATCAGGTTGAATTCGAATGGGGAACCACCTTCAGGGTCAGAGGGTCAGAGGAGTCAGAGCTAGGGAGGACCGGAGTTTTGGATCATCCTGTTCAATTTTGTTCTTTCACACAGGAAGAAACTGAGGCCCAGAGAAGGGGCCGATGTCACACAGACGAAAGGTAGCCATCAAATGAATGCCTTCTGCGATATTCCCAGTTCAGGTCAGCTTAGGCGGGAGTCTTCAGACAAGCAGTTTCCGGTTCTCTGACCCTTCCCAGTATTAGAAAACACTAGCCCAAATCTTCCTGCCTCCCCACCAGGCTCAGTGACACCGTAGAGTGAGCTAAGGCACAAATTCTTTCCTAGGGTCTGAAAGGCAAAGGCTACAAATTAATAGTAATCATTTATAATTATAAATAGTAACACTGATAATAGTATTTATACGTGTTTTAAACCTTGCAAAGTGCTTTACCTTTACCTCCTTCGATCCTCACAACAGCCCTGTGCTGTCGTGATTCCCATTTTACAGATGAAGAAAGTGAGACTGAAAGAGGTTAAATGGGCCAAGCACTTAATAGGTGTTTATCAAGTGACTGATTGACTTGCCCAGGGATACACTGGATCTAGAAGTGACTTTAAAGATCATCTGGGCCAATTCCAACATTTTACAGAGGAGGAAACTGAGGTCAGAGTGTCAAAGGGGCTTTCCACAGGTTACACAGCCAGTACGTAGCAGAGGGTATAGGTTTGCTGCCCCTGGAGATCCTCCTGTTAGCTTTGTGCATGGGAAGATCATAGATGGTCTTAGACTGATTCCTAACTGCAGCCAAGCTGATTGTTAAACCTCATTGGTCATCTCACATATGGTAGTTACTAGAGGCCCCAAAAGAGGAGGAGGAGGATGAGGTACAACCCTTCTCCTGCCCTGGAGATATAGTGTAGAGTCTCATTGCCGTAGGTGGACATCAGCTCTGAATATACCTAGAAGTCTGCCCTCCCACCCCCAAGGGACTCACTTGGTTTGATGAGGTCCAGAGAGAGCATTTCCACTCCCTACCTTCTGTGATGGTATATGACAAAGGACACAGCCCCACGGGGTGATGCTGAGGGCTGCATTCCACTGTCACCAAAAAGGGGATACTCTGTCTCCTCATCCAGGAGACTCCATCTGCCCAATGCAATTCACTCAGGGACATTTATTAAGCACTTACTCTGATTAATACATACACGTAACGTGTGTGCAAGGCACTTTGCTAGGATTTGAGGATACACAGATGAAAAAGGAAACAAACCAGGCCTTTAAGAGCCTACATTCTGTGGAGGGGATAAATCAGAGCATGGTCTAGAGTATCCCCAAAAATATTAGTACCGTTTTAAAGCTTAACTCCATTAAGATTTTGGGTATACTCTGCTACCTTCAAAGTTTTTTCAAAAGTGTGGAAGTGCTAACAACTGGGGGCGTTTAGGACCTGTCTGAGATAGTAAGTGATGTGTGAGTGTGATTTGGAGAAAACTGGAGATTCTGAGAGATAAAGGTGAGGAGGAAGGGTGTTCTGGGCATGGAACACAGCCTGGGCAAAGACAATGAGATGGGAGAAGGAATAGTTTGATTTGATTGCAACAGAATGAGTGAAGGGAAATAACATGAAATAAAACTGCCCAAGTAGATGGAAGTCAGATTGTAGAGAGTTTAAATGACAGCCTGGAAATTTTGTATTTCCTCTGAGGCAAAATAGAAAGTCACTAAATATTTCTGCTTACTGAGATGAGAGAAAAGGCCATGGCTTTGTATCAGGATCAATGCTTTGGTTCAGAACTGGGGATAGACAGGATTGAGTCATTTCTACCCTCCCTGCAGGCTCCCCATGGCATAGCTGGTCAGAATTAGAGTTTATTCTATGACCAGCATTAGATATGGGGCCAGTCAGAGGCAAGGCTCAGTCTGGAGCTGTGGTATGAACTCAGTCTAGAACCTTGGTCTGGGGCTCTGAAAAGGGCTGGGGTCAGGACATATTTGTGACTCAGGACAGGACTCAATTTGGGACCAGATAAAACACTGAAGCCCATTGGGTTAATTGAAGGCATTTAATACACACCTGGGAGATAGGACAGCAAAATTAGAAATCATGCCTCAGTTTTCTTATCTGTAAAATGAAGGGTTTTGACTAGATGGTTTCTAAGGTTCAATGTAGCTGGAAATCTATGATTCTACTCTCCCATTATGCTCTGTTGTGGTCCAAATCCTGACTGCCCCTTAATACCTGTGTGACCTTGGACAGAGTCCTCTCCCCCTCCACCCAGTTTCCTCACCTCCCAAATGAGGGGTTGGACAAGCTGGCCCCTCAGGTCCCTTCCTGTAGCAATAGTTCTGTGACCTTGGCCTCTTTAGCTCTGATCTACCCAGTGACTCAAGAGGCAGACTCAGAGCTCCACTCCTATTAGAAGCCAGGCTATGCTCATCCTCAACCACCCCTCTGGGGAATTGGACTGAAGTCGGCACTGAAAGATCCCCAGGGGAAGAAGGAGAAATGCTCGCATGTTCTCAGAGCTCAAGAAAGGAGGACACCCCATGGCTGATGAGATGAAAATGTCCCTCATTCTCCAGAGGGGAAAGATGAGGCATGCCCTCCTCCCTTAGAATGGGAGCTGGAGATCCTCGAGCCCATCTCCCTCCAAGAAAAACCGCTCTCGCTCTCTCTGAGCTGGAGGAAACTTAATGAAAGGGTGATGGAAATAAACACACGCTGAATGCTCCAGTAGTTCTGAGTAAACACCTGGAAGCCCAGGGAGCCAAAGGAGAGATAGGACTTGAGGGAGGGGAGGGGAAGGATGGAGTGGGGGTGGGGAGAAGAGAGAAGGGGAAAAAGTAAGGACAAAGAGGGGAGGAAGTGGGGGTGGGGAGAGGAAGGAAGGGGGAAAAGTAAAAATGGAGAGGGAAGGGAAAGGATGGAAAAAGGGAGTACAGATGGAAGGGGAGAGAAGATAGGAAGAGAACAGAATGGAAGGATAAAAGGAAAGGACAGAAGGAGGTAAAGGGAACTGGGAAAGGAAAAGAGGCAGAAACGAGCATAGAAGGAAAGGAACTGGGGAAGGAATAGAGAGGAAGGAGAACTGGAAAGGAAGATGGAGCTTTCTCCCTTTGCTTTACCCTATTTGGAATTCCTCTGGGGAAAAGAAGCTGCCATTCCTGAGAATAGGATGGTAACCCAGCTAAGCTGAGCACATGTTCCTCCAGGAGCCAGAGAGTTGCCTGTTTTGGATAGAGAGGACTCTTTGGGGAGAGCCAGAGGAGACGTGCAAAGAGAGATAGAAAACGTCCTGGGAATTGAGCATGCTTCCACTGCCACTCATTACCTCTGTGACCTTGGGCACCCTCTCCTCCTGGGTCTCTGTAAAAAGCAATAGTTAGACTCTGAGTACCCTTCCAGTTCTAGATTCTATAACTTTGTGACCTTTGCTCTTGGCTCCTTAGGAGCCAGGCCAGTGGATGAAAAAGGAGAAACTGGATTCCTAGTGAGACTTCCTGGATTATGCCAGATCTAACACCACCCTATACAATTCTGAACACCCTCTCCACCAAGTATTGAGGCCTAGAGTCTTACACAGGAGAAAACTGTGTGAAACAAAAATGGTTTGCCCAAAGTTATTCAGCAAATTAGTGGCAAAGCAGAAATTCGGGAGACAGTGCAGTAGACTGGAGAATATTGATTGTGGAGTCAGAGGACCCAGGTTCAAACCCTACTTCTTATACTTATTACCTGCATGACTTTGGACAAGCCAGTTAAGCTCCCTGGGACTTGGTTTCCTTGTCTGAAAAATAAGTGGATTGGGTGAGGTGACCTCTGAGGTCTGACCAGTTTTAAATCTGTGGTTCTAAGAACCAGTACAGTTCATTCATTCATTCATTACCTTGGCAGGTCTGATACACCCAAATGATAGGGTGGATTCTGACAGGTGAATCCCCAGGCAAATGCTGAGAGGGCAGGGGCTCTCCCAAGTTCAGCTCCCTGTCTTTCACAATGACTGAGTGTAAGAGCTGAAGGGAATAGGGTGAAGGGCAAGAAGTGGAAGATGCTTGAGTTTTTGCTTAAGCTGCTCCCAAGTCAAAGGTTTCCATTTTTATATCTCAAAGAACAACCTCAATTCCTTTCTCCTTCCTCACAGTGGGAGACAGGCCTTGGAACCTAGAATATTGTGACACTTGGGATTGGAATCAGAACAGTGGCCTGTTTTGGTTGCAGAGGATTGGATGGGTAACATTTGAGAGGTCAAAGAGTTTGTCTAGGGCCTCCATTTTGAAAACTCTTGACAGTGTTTGAATCTCTAAGAATGAAAACCTCAACCTCGTCTGTCTGTGGGGTCCATGGAAATGGAATAGTTATAGAATTCCAGACACTCCCAACCTCCAAACTGGGAGGGACCAAAAGGGCATCGTTTAGTCCAGTCAGTACTCATGCAGGAATTCTCTTTACATTATCCCCAATCAGGGTTTATCCAGCCTCTGCTTGAAGAACTCTGCTGATAGGGTAGGGAGTTCACGGCATCCCAAAGCAGCCCATTTCAGCAGCTCTAATTGTTAGGAAGTATTTTCCTATGTTGAGCCTTCATCTTCATATTCTGCGATTTCTACCTGTTGCTTCTGGCCACCCTTTGGAGCTTAAGCAGAATAAATCTAATCTCTCTCCCAAGGGACGTCCCTTCATCTCTGCCATCTTGCGTGACTTTAAATAATCACTTAATTTCTCTGACTCCTTTCATCTATAAAATGAGATTGTAGGAAAAGATGGTCCCTTCTAGCCCTAAATCCATGAGTTCATATTGTTTCTATGTCTCTTTATATCTAAACATCTCTACTTCTTTCAATTGATCCTTATAGAGTATAGTTTCTGGTCCACTTCACCTGGTCACCTTCCTATAAATCTAGGGCATTGTGACACTCAGAACTGGGCACAAAACTCCAGACATGACTGATCAGTTCAGAGTCAAACCATAACATCCTACTTAGTTATGTGCATGTTCTGAGGATCAAGTGCAATCCAGTGCTATGGTATTTCTCTTTTCCCCTCCTTTCCCCATCTGAGTAACTGAGGAAATTAAGAAGTCCACCACAAAGATGATGGATGGTTCTAGGTGCCAGGGAGAGGCTGAACAAAACAGAAGAGAAGAAGGAGGAAGGGTCTGTGAGTAGATGCAACCGAAAGAGAGGGAGATGTATTAGCATTCCTGGCATCAAAGGATGTCAAGATTGAAAAGATGGAAAAGATTCTAAATGCAAACGATGGAAAGAGTCTAGAGAGACTCACAAGAATCACTGGAGCACTAGGTGCTCTAGAGCCATGAAGACTAGCAGAGAGTTGGAGAACAGCAGAGAAGAAAGAGATATCGCCAGTACTCCTTACCACCCATACTCTTTACCACCAACCCTTCATCCCCATCTCAAATGACAGGGAGAAGTCAGAGAGAATGCCTGATATGCAAAGACCCAAGTCAGCAGAAATGTGTGTTACCTGCAACCCAAGAGCCTTCCCAAGGGATTCTGGGTTCACAGAGATTAGGTCCAAAGTCTTGTTAGTGTCATCACCTCATAGTAAAATTCCATGGAATCTTTAAAGCAAAGCTTAGATATGGTCCATATTCAAATCTTAGATGTGAGTACCAAGGCCCCCTCCCACACACACAAAAAAGCAAACAACCTCAATGTGCAACAATGACATTGAGTTTGGGACAAGCTTTTTATTTTCCCCTCTAAAGAAGATGCAAAGGACTCACGGGGACATATGAACAAATTTGAGGAACACAAAACACCACAATAGCCCATGACACTCATTATACTGTCCAGAAGGGAGCAAACATTCTTCATTCACCTTAGACTTGCATTCTCCCTGCACCAACCAAACAATTCACGGGAATATCATGGAAGACTGAGAAGGTCCCCATCTTCCAGGCCTCGTGACACACATGGCTTTAGTCTTCCAGTTTAGGGATGATCCTGCAGACAATCCTTCCTTCAGGGAAGCTTGCTGATAAAGGGTAAACTCCCTCTGAGCAGCTAGCGCCAAAATCAGAAACCCTCAGATTCTGAAATCTTGAATTTGATATTACCCAATGAGGAAACCCCCAAGACTGGAAATGCTCATTTCCCAGGATCTCTAAGTTACTGATTTGTGCTCAGAGGAGGAAACAAAAGGGAAGCCAGCTGGTGCAGTGGATAGAGCACTGGCCCTGGAGTCAGGAGAACCTGAGTTAAAATCTGGTGTCGATGCTTGATGCTTACTAGCTGTGTAACCCTGGGCAAGTCACTTAACCCTGATTGAGGAAGAAGAGGAGAAACAGGAGCAGGAGGAACAGGAGCAAGAGAAGGAGAAGAAGGAGAAGAAAGAGGAGGAGGAAAAGAAGAAGATGAAGAAGAAGAAACAAAAAGGCAGGAGGTAACCAGGCATTGGATGGTCTAGGAAATATGGTGACAGATTCACTTGGACAAGCACTGGCAGCATGTGCTTCTGATATGTTACCATTGCTGCTCCTGGTTGGGGGAAGGGGAGAGAGAAAACCCCTCTCTCATTTGCTTCATTCTTGAAGTCTTAGAAAGAAAGGGGTAAACCAAGGCAGAGTTATTTCACAGCTCACTCTTTCAGACTACAGTAGAAACAGTTTCTCCAAAAAGAATTTGTCCTGGGGTTGTCATATAATATCAAAAGGCAGACCTAACCTTTGGGCTAGGGTTCAGCCATAAGAGTTCCCTGTTTTCTCATGGAGAAAGAGGTCTCTCTTTCTAATAAAGATCTTTCTACCAAGTCAATGGAGGAAAAACTTAGATTGAAGAGAGACTCTCTTGAAAGGGCCATACGGAGCCCCAGGGGTTCCCAGAAGACACCTTGAGAACCGCTGATCTAGTCGAGCCCCTTCATTTTACAGATGAAGGAAGGGAGACCCGGAGATGAGAAATGAAACGCCCAAGTTCCCAGTAGTGATTCTGTGGAGCCAGAATTCACATCCTGGTCTCCTGACTCCAAAACCAGCACCCTCCCCACTGCACCAGATCATCATCTCTAAACAGCTGGGCTTAGGCTAAAATGTTCCTGACTCACAAAAAATCTCTATCAAAGAGAGTTCAGTCCTTGCTTACCCTGCTGTATATGGTGTGCAGAATGAGTGGGTGACAAATGATTGCTGAGCCATGTAAAGGCCCCAGCTTTCCCATTTGTAAATTGAAAGAGCCAGGCTAGATGCTGTCTAAAGGGTGGATAGAGGGTAAGAGTGGGAATTCAAATCTGGCCTCAGACACTTACTAACTCTAAGTTATGCAATTCCTGCCTCAGTTTCCTCAACTGTAAAATGGAGATAATAATAGCACCTACCTCCCAGAGGATCAAGTGAGATAATCATTGTAAAGCACTTAGCCCAGTGCTTGACACATAGTGTTATATAAATGTTAGCTCTCTTTTTTCAAAAGTAAAGGTCCCATTGCCGCTCTGAGAATTGACTAGTTGGAGGATTATCTGGGCCAACACTATCCCCTAGTGGCTAAGTGAGAGATTATTCCACTTCCCTCAGTTCCAGTGGTATATTTCACTCAATAAACAGGAAGCACAATCCTATGACAGGCATTGGGCATAAAATAGAAATATAACCTAGTTTCTACCCTCAAGGAGAGGACAATTTAATGGATAATAGACAAGTACAAAGATAAGCATGATCCAAAGGAGAATGAGATCAATTCAAAGAGAAGGTCTAGGCAAAGCAATAGGAGGATTTTGAGGAAGGAAAGTTTTCGGCTAAAGGATGGGGTGGTCAAGGAAATCTTGAAAGAGGTAGCATTAGTGTTGGTAACTCAGTGAGTATCTAAGCCAATCTGGCCCTGAACAAGAACCTTTAACGTCATCCTTAGCAAACAGTCTTTGAGTCTTTATTTGATGATATCTGATGACAGGGAGCTCACTACCTTATTAGAGCATTCCATTTTTGGAACGTTCGAATGGCTAGTATAATGGGGATATACTGTCCAGGGATGGAGAGTGCCATCCTTGGAGCATGTGCAGATGTTCCCTTCCTGGTTTCAGTCTAAGAGATCATGTGGAAATTTGGGGTGAACCTGGTAATTTTTTCCTTATTTACCTTTCTTAGCAACTTCAATCAAACCCTCCTGGCCACCCCTGGACTAAATCACAGAATTTCAGAGTTCAGGAGCCATCTAGCCCAATAAGAGTCTGATGAAGAATCCCACCGACTACACACAGGCCAAGTGCTCACACTGTCTTTGCTCAAAGAATCCAGAGGGCTGTAAGAGACGTGATGGAGGCAGGATGCAGACACGCTGTGCAGACATGGCTACCCATGTGGATTTTTTTTTTGCTTGATTATGCTATTTTATTTAAAAGCAAAGCATTGGGCAGGAGTGGGCCCACCACCTCTCGAGGCATCCTATCTCACTTCTGGATTGTTCTAATTATCAGGAAATTTTTCATGATAGAAGGCATCCAGTGGCCCAGTGGTTAAAGTGCTGGACTGGCGGTCAAAAAGAGCTCTGTTCAAATCCAATCTCAGACACTTGCTAACCATGTGATCTTAGACAAGTCCATCCATCTCTATCTGCCTCAGTTTCTTCATCTATAAATCAGGAGAACTAAATACCTCTCCGGGTTGTTGTGAGAATAAAATGAGGTGATATTTATAAGGCATTTTGCAAACCTTAAGACACCATATAAGTGCCAGCTATTGTTACTAAATCTGTCTGTTTGTAACTCCTCCCTTTTGCTCCTGTTTATGCTTTCCTGGGACAAACAGAACCATTCTAACCCATCTTCCATCTACAGCTATTATGTCCCTCCAGCCTTCTCCAGACTCAACATCCCCAGTCTCTGATTTTCAAATCACAAAACCCGAGAGTTGGAAGGAATCTCAGTGACCATGGAACCCAGCCTATATACATCATTCTGGTTCCCTTCCTGGCATCTCCTCCAATCAGTCAATGAGCATTTAATAAGTGTTCACTATGTGCCAGATACTAAGTGTTGGAAATAGAAAAGCAAAAACAGTCCCTGCCTTCAAGGACCTCACATTGTAATGAAGGAGACAGCACATAATTCATGTAGGCAGCTGGGTGGCACAGTGGATAGAGCACTGGGCCTGAAGTCAAGAAGACTCATCTTCCTGAGTTCAAATCTGGCCTCAGACACTTATTAGCTGTGTGATCCTAGGCAAGTCACTTAACCCTGTTTGCCTTTGTTTCCTTCTCTATAAAACAGGCTGGAGAAGGAAATGGCAAACCACTCCAATATCTTTGCCAAGAAAATCCCCAAAGGAGTCATGACGAGTGAGACACAACTCAATAACCAACTTACAAGATATCCAAAGAGGAGAAAACACTAACATCTGGACTTGGAGAAGGAGCAGTAGGGGTCTCTTTCTACACATCGATATCTTTTCTTAAATGTGTTTCCTCAAAACTGAACATAATATTCCAAGTGTGGTCTGTATTTCCATTGTACTCCAGCGTAGTGTCTGGTCCATAACATGTTTAACAAATGATTGTTGCTTCCTTGATTGTTTGACCAGGGCTGTTGATTATCCCCAATATAGCCTGTATACAGAATATCAGGTCACCGGATTCAGATGGCTCTGGAGGAGAAGTGAGGCTGGTGACCTGCGCAGCACTCCCTCACTAAAAACAAAGTCAAGTGCAAGTCATGTCATCATTTCTCTGATGGCACGGTCTTCTTCGGCAATGAAGGACAAACGCAATCTCATTTATACATAGTTGCTTTCACATCTTCTCCCCATTAGACAGTGAGCTACTTGAGAGCAGGAACCATCTTTTGCCTTTATTTGTATTTTCAGAATGTGGCACAGCCCCTGACACACAGGAAGTGCCTAATACATGCTTATTGACTGGCTTCCAATGAAACTCTCACCATGTAACTCTATTAATGCAGTCCCCCAGATCTCATTAACTTTTTTGGCTGCCATATCACACCGTCAATTCATATTGAGTTTATGGTCCACTAAAACCATCAGATGTTTTTTCATCCAAACTACCATCTAACCATGTCTCTACCTCATACTTGTGAAATTTATTTCTTGAACATCATTGTAAAGCTTTAGAGTTATCTCTGTTATGTTGTCTTCTATCATTTAGTCCAGGGTTTTTTTATTTTTTGGCTTTTGAGATCTGTTTGGATCCTGATCCAGGGTGTTGACTCTCTCTTTGTGTCTTTATGTCATATGTTTGATAAGGATACACACCATCTATGCTTTTATTTAGAGCTTGGAAAAGTACAAGGGTAAAGACAGAGACAGAACCTATGATTTCATTAGGATAGGGAAACCCCAGGTGAGGAAACTCTCTACCACTAGAGGTACTTTCTTTGCAGCTCATTCAGACATGGAGAGTTGCCTGGAGCATAAGACAAGCACAGGTCCTGGACTTCCAGATTACATGATACTATTCCAGTTCCTCTTCCACATGCCAACACTTTAAATATTCGAAACTAGCTATTACATGAAGCCTAAGTCTCTCTTCTCCAGGAAAAGTATCCCAAGGATGTCATCACATGTCATAGGACTGAGTCCCTTCCTCATCCTGATCACCCTTCTCTGGATGTGCCACCATTTTTCCTAAATTGCGGTTTTCAGGGTTGTATACGATGCCCATTGGAAGTGAGAATTCACTTTATGCCATCATGTGGAGGAAATCTGGGTTGAAATTGAATGTTTGCTCTTTGTGTCTACACACATGCTGTCTCAGCAATGTATTCTACTCATTTCTGTTGGGCAGCGACTCCGAACTCTGGAGCTTGGTGGAGGTCCCTAGTCTCTCTGTCAGTCTTGATTGCTGAGCAATTAAGTGTTGATTTAAAAAAAGAAGCTGTCCCAGTTATAGGAACCCTAGGACAGATATTTTTGTGAAGCGAATGATCCTTTCCCAATTCATTTGTTTTGTAAGGCAGTCAGCAAGTATTTATCAAATATGCACCAGGTACAGTACTTCCTTAGAAAAAGCTTTCTTGCTATGATGTTACCTTCAGTACTCATTATGTATTCATTAAATACTTACTGAATACCTGCTATAGGCAAGACACAGTAGAAGGTACAAAAGATGAAATTCCCTGCCCCTCTAGTAGAGGAATAAGACACTCAAGCCACCTTCGAGAATATGCAGGTGGCATGTGGAAGAGAGTTTAGAGCTGTTCTGATGGTCCCGGGAGGCATGCCTAAGTCATGGGTGGAAGTTACAAAGAGCCAATTCTTTTGAGGATACAAGGAGAAAAATCTTAACAGTCAGAGCAATCCAGAAGTGGAGTGGGCTGTCTGGCAGGGGATCTCGCTGGAGGTCATTAAGCAAAGTTAGGAATGTTGTAGAGGGGACACTTTACAGAAACAGGTTAGACTCAATGGTCATTGATGTCCCCTACAACTCTGGAATTCTTAATCTGTGATTCTACAACCGACTGTAGTAAAAATGCAAACAAACCAGGATGTCCCAATGTAAGAGAACACTGAATTTGGAGTCAGGATCTGTGTGGGAATGCCAGTTATACCATCTACTACCTGCAAATCATTTCCCCTCTTTGGCTAAGTCTCCACATGGGCAAAATGAAAGGTGGAATTAGATAATACCTAAGTTCCCTTCTACCTCTAAGACTAATGTATATAATCCTACAATAGGTACAAAGAAAGTGTTATAGAAATAGGTCAGATCAAAACAATTTATATAAGAATAACAACACTGTAAAAATGAAAAACTTTGAAAGACCTAAGAACTCTGATCGACAAAACGACAATTCCAGGGTCCTAATGATGCCATACACTGTTTGCTTCCTGAAGGAAAACTGAGAAACTCAAGAGAAAGCATGAGACTGAAATTTCTGAACATGGCCAGTGTTGGAATTTGTTTTGCTTGGCTATACATATTTGTTACAAGGATTTTTTTTCTCCAGTGGGAGCAGGGAGGGGTGACAGTAAGGATAGAAAATAAATGCTTTTTAGTTGGAAAAAAAATTTTAATGTATACGGATGACTCACCTTCCAAAAACAAAGAAATAGCTACATTAATGGGAAGGATAGAAAGATCACTGCTAGATTAAGGGAAAGGCCAAGGAGAAAGAGTATAAGATAAAAGAAAGACATATGAAGAAGTCAACATTTGAGCTGGGCTGTAAAGTGGCTACAAATTAGGTAGACCTGGGGAAAGAACATTTCAAGTAGAGGTAATGGAGCAGCAGAAGTTACATTAGCCCCCAGAACTACTCCCCTCCTCCCATCTTGCATTCATTGTGTTCTTTTAAAATCCTCCAAATATTTTTACACTGATGGTTCCAGTTTCATATGGGAGACTTGGGGTATTTTCCACCTCCCCCTCCACATGACTGACTCAGGAAGCTGCTTGTTCTCATCTGTTCTTGCCAGGTCCTGATGTCTTAGCAGAACTGAACCAGCCACAGAAAAGCTGATGTCTCCTGAACTGACACTCAGCTGCCCATGGGTAGCTTCCTTAGCATTATCCTCAGCAGGCATCTCAATCTGGCTGCCAGCACTGGCAGGGGCAACCAGGCAAGCCACTAGGAAATGAGAGTTTCACCGGGCCATTCCTTTTATTCTCCCTGCCTTTCTCTAGAGCAGTCTCAGTTGCGGATAGGTACTCCCATAGAGAGCACAGATTCCAAAGACATACTGGGGATCAGTGCTGAACTTCTTATATTCATTCAAATCATTCACCAAGCATTTATTGAACCCCTAACTATTTACCATGCATTGTGCTGGGCACTGGAGAATCAAAGACAAAAATGAAATAGTCCCTGCCCTCAAGGAGATCACATGATAGTGGAAGGAAAACATGAATCCCGAGAAGTAAACAGCAAACAGATACAAAGTAGATACCAAGTAACATCCTAAAAACTAGAAACTAGGAACTCAAAATAGACTTCTGGTAGGATTACATACTTGGACTGAGGTTTCACGGAAGTTAGAGATTCTGTGAGGTGAAAATGAGGACAGATATCGAAGCATGGGGGCCATCCTGTGCAAAGGTGGTGGAAATGAAATGTCATGTACAAGGGGCAGATAGTGGGTCATTTGGGTTGAAGTAGAGCGTGAAGGACATGCTACTGGCAAATGGTTACTTAGGTTGACAGTTTTCTCTCAACCTAAGTTTACTTTTTGACACCATGTAATGGCAAGCAAAGTAGGACCTTTTGCTGTCTTTGTTTTAGTATAATCAAGTGCCTCTGACTCAATAATGTGATTAAAGATCTTCCTCACCCATTAATGGTCCTGGGAAAATTTGTAGGAAGGCCCACACCTTTTGTTAATGAAGAACTAGTCCTCAAAGGTTGTGATGCCATCTATCTTTTTCTAAAAAGTGTATAAAGACTCTGAGGTGTGGTTTTACTTGGGGGCTTAGTTTTTGGAAGAAGCTTTGTGTGCCAGATGAGATTCTGGGGAGCCTAAGCAGCCAACTCAGCTTTGAAAACCCAGATGTTGGTGTTTCCCTCTCTGATAAGCATGTCTGTATATAACGGTCAGATTTGGTTTTGGATCTAGTTTGTAGTCTGGTATGTCAGACAGTTGGAAACATGTCTGTTGATTTTGAGTTCTCTGAATTTTCTCTGAAGTTCAGGGTGTTGATTTTTCCCCTGAACTAAGTGAATGAATTGCATGTGCTTGATTAAAGTCATTGTTGACCCCTCAAAAGGTGCCTTTCCTTTTAGAAATGCAGATCTAAGAACCTGTGACAGCAGGCTCTCCTGTGTATGGTGGGTGCTTACTTTTACACACCATTTACTCCTTTTTTCACTCTTTGGAGTGGTCTCTCTTTGCTGTTTCCCACTTACTTGGAGTCATGAGGATGGAAGATAAACTGAGGTACTATGAGAAGAACCCTAGATCACTGAGGGTCAGGATGTTTTTACTCCTGGTTCTTCTACTTACTAATTCATTTGTTCACTCACTCAATAAACATTTACTGAGTACCTGGTATGAGGCTCTTGAACTTCTCAGAGAAGTGCCTTCCTCAACCCAGGATATCCTGGGGATTCTGGGTGATGTGCCCCTTAGCAGTACAGCAAAATGTCCAGGCTTCCTTTGTCAAATCCATGCCTGTCTAGGCCAGGCCCCTCACTGCACCAGCCGGGGAGAAACAGTGAGCACGGCCCCTCCAGGGTGCCCTTGAACTGAGGCAGGCCATGTTCCTCTGGGAGTGGGCCTCCTTTCATTGTCTCACTCTCAGCAAGGCATGGCTAGCTGGGTGCTGGAGTCTGAGAATACAAAGATGAAAAATATCCCCAGGTGACTTTGAATTCACTAGGAGATGCAAGATGAACAAATGTAAGTATGGAACAAGGGAGACTGTGCTCTAAGGAGGAGACAGAGCTGAACAAATTGCTCGAGGTAACTTAGAGGAGGGAGGGAAGTTCAAGGAGGGCTTCACAGAGGAGGTGTTCCTTGAACTGAGAGCCCTGAAGGGAAAAAAAGATTCCCATTTAAAGAAATAACAGGGGAGTGCTACTGTTAGGTGGCCCTGTGATAAAACAGCTTTGAAAAGGCAGAATCTGTGCAAGAACAGAGAGAAACAGAGAAACCAGCCAGGTCAGCTTTAGAACTAATACGCTTTTTAAAAGCATACATGCTTTCAAAAAAGAGCTGTACATCATAGAGATTTGTGGTTCTGCTGACAATTCTTTCTGTTCTCCTTTGTATATGGAAATGCTAATATTTGTGGGTGCTTTGTCAAGTTCAGAATAGCAACAAATTACAAAATTATTAAAGAAAAAAGTGTTAGCTACTGTATTATCTGAGGTGGTTGCAACTGTATGCAAGCTATGGGATGGAAGTCAATACACAAGAGTGTGTGGGTGTGTGGAGGGTGTGTGTGTGGGGGGGGGTACAGATCCAGGATGGCTTGAAGGTATGCTTTCCAGTGGAGCTCTCAGATGGCTTGGTGTACCCCTTTGAATGAATCTCTATTTAAATGCTGTGAAGATTATTGAGAAGTAAGGTGGCTTGTGCCCACAAGTGCTCCCAGTTATTGAAACTGGGTCCTCATGCTAGTCTTGGAAAAATTCTAATATTTGGGGTGTTTTGAAGGCAGGGCCCCAGAAGAAGCAGATCTATAATTACCAGAACTCTGAGCCCAGACTCATGTTCACATGGGCAGAGGCAGAGACCCCAGGGTGATGCATATAACCTGACAAGAAGCTGAATTTGAAAGCATTTGTGAGGGGCTTCATGTCAGTCTCAGACCTGAACACCATTCCCTAGGAAGAGGAAACTACGAATAAGCTCAGCTGGTACAATTAAGATAATTAGGGCATCATTAGGTCTTCACAGCTTTAGTCATTATATACTTTCTCAATTTAATCACTAATCAATCAAGCATGTTAAGACCTATGTTCCAGGGACTGTGCTGAGCTCTTGGGGACGCAAAGGAAAACAAAAACAGCCCTTACTCTCAAGGAACTTAAATTCTAATTCTGAATATGCTGTGGGTGTAATATGTAGTAGTAACAAGGCACAACCTGGGCACACAAACACCCACCAATAGCCACACATACCACAATGACAACACGAGGGGAAAGACCCAAAGACAGCATCCCATGCCCCCAGTGTCCCTGGTCTTTCCTCTGTATTTACACCATTGCTTCACCCAATGTACCCAATCACTACTTTCCATTGGACCTTCCCTAATAGCACTAATGGTTACTTTCTGAAGTTATTAAACCATTCATACACCAGAGTTCTACTTCCTACTACCGAAAGCTCTTAAAAATCCTGGTGGAAATGCTGGTTTGGTCAATATATCTCCGCATCAGGTACTCCAGAAGCAAAGGGAAGTTCTCTCCTTCATGTCACATCTGTTCTCATTCTCATCCTCCTTCATCCCAGTGTCTTGACACCAGATATTTCATCTTGGGGAAAGAGCACTGAACTAGGGGTCCTGGTCTGCCACTATGTAGCCTTGAGCATTTAGACATTTCATATCTGGATCTCTATTTCTTTATTCATAAGATGTATAAAATGAGGTTGAACTAGATGATTTCTAAAGTTTCTTTCAACTCTAACATTTTCTGACCCTAAATCTAAATCATTCCCCCTCTCTGGGCTTTTAAGTTCCATTTCAAAAATAGAACTAATCATTCATACTTTGGCTACTTCATATGAGTATTGGTGGGATACAGTGAATGAGTCCATGTTTTGCAAGAGTAAATCTGTGTAAAAGGCAGCATGACATAGACATGGCATCATGGATAGAGGTCTGGAACTAGAGTGAGGAAGACATGAGTTGTCAAAGACAAGTTGTGTGATCTTGAGCAAGTCAAGGGCCCTAGGCAATTTACTAATATTATAAATCTAATAGATACTGAGCTGCATCCATAGGTGGTATTTTCTCCAGTGAAATAATAGATCTGTCCCCTCCAAAAAAACCATATCTGTTAACTTGTGAGAACTCATCATCACCATCATCATCATCATCACTATCATTTGTGAAGACCAGTCACCCTCCTTAAATGGATCTACATCTTGTGCAATCTTGTTTTGCTAGAGTTGAGTGACAGCTTAAATATATATGTCTATACTATGAGCTCCCAAGGGCAGGGACAGGGTCTCAGACATCTCTGTCTTCTCCTCAGTGCCCAGGTCAGGACCTTGAATATAATAGGTATCCTAGAAATAAATGTTGAATTGAATTTTGAAATATGAAAGCAAAAATAATACTTCAATGCATCAAAGATTTATGACCTAGGGGTGAGATCGGTGCCTACACACATCACAACCCATCTCTAATTTAGTAAATATGTTTCTGAATTGTCCAAGGCTCAGAAAGGCTTGTCCAGGTTTACATATCTAGTCAATGTCAGATGTAGGATCTTCCTGATTCCCCAGTCTAATATTATCCACTTTACCACTCTGCTTCTCCTCTATATTTATGCAAATTTATACAGTACTTGGAGGTTTATTTAAATGCATCTTTCTTATAATGACAGTCCTGTAAGACCATTTCAGTATTACTGCCCTGATTTTACAGATGAGAAAACTGAGTCTCAGATAGATGAAATGTCTTACCTACAGTGAAGACATGATAGAGTTCAGTTCTTGTGATTTTAAAGCCAAGTGCCTTTCTATTCTGATGCATTGTCTGACTTCTGCTTCTCCAAAATGATCTGAAATTTGACTGAAAAAGGTTTGAAAATGGGTAGGAACATATAAACTGGAGGCAGAGGTGACAGTAGGGCAAAGGTGTGTGTATGTGTGTGTGTGTGTGTGCATGTGTGTGCGTGTGTGTGATGCTTGCCACAAACATTCCTATTAAGTTCCTTTCAGACAGGGACTATTTCCATAACTATATCCATTTTGTTTTTATTCATTCATTTCAGTCATGTTTGACTCTTCATGATCCCATCTGAGGTTTCCTTGGCAATGATACTAAAGTGGTTTGGCCTTTCCTTCTCTAGCTCATTTTCCAGATGAGGAAGCTAAGGCAAACAAGATTAACTGACTTGCCCAGGGTCATATAGATAGAAAGTGTATGAGGCCAGATTTGAACTCAGGAGAATGAATCACCCTGACTCCAGTCCTGGCACTCTATTTGCTGTACCTCTTGTCTGCCCATCTATGTCTATGTCTATATCTCTATCTATATATCTAGCCATTCAGCACCAAGGACAGGGACCTGAACACCATAGATGTTTATAGAATTGGATTGAGGAGAGGAGGGAAAGTAGTAAGAGGAAATAAAGATGAGTAGAGAGGGAGAGGGGGAGAGAGAGAGAGAGAAAGAGAGAGAGAGAGAGAGAGAGAGAGAGAGAGAGAGAGAGAGAGAGAGAGAGAGAGAGAGAGAGAGAAAGAGATGGAGACAGAGAGGGAATGACAGAGATAGAATGGGGATAGGGTGGGGGAATACAAGGAGAGTGATAGAGGCTAAGAAGAAGGTAAGAGAAATATTTGTCACTTCATTTCCAGACTAGATGCCATATTCAAGTCTTCTGTGAGGGGCTGAGGAAAGTAATATAGGCTTCCTCCTCTCAAGGAGAATTCACTTGAGGACCCGAGAAGTATATCGGTGGGGGGGGGGGGGGAAGGAGAAGGAAAGGAAGACATTCCTAAGGTTAGTATTAGTCAGGGAAATATGAAGAAAGGGTATGTTTATATATTTTTGTCATTTACAGCCCCTCCTTTTAATTTCTTGCACTTTCCTCTGGAGGCTAGCTATTATATCCCCTAAGACTTCAGAACGTGACTTTGAGATTTTTTATTTTAAAAAAAAGTTTCTTTCCCTAATTATAAAGTACAAATTAACTGATAGACCAACACAACCTGACTACCTGAATTTTCTGATCACGTGTCCCAATCTGATCACGTGACAGTGTTTGGATCCATGAATATATATTTTATCTCATAAAATAGCTTAAAACCAGAGCTGAGTGAAGTTCCCATCAGTGATGAAATCTGGGAGTGAAAACTGAGATGTGCCAAGACTGAACGTCACTCACTTCTGGAAAGTATTCTGTCAGACATCAAGAATCTCGCCAACTTGACCAATAAAATATCCGTGTTCCCAGAATGCACATGATCTTGTGGTCCACAACTGAAAACACTTGGACAGAGATAAGAAGTTGTTTACTTGATCTGTGCTTTATACAATTTCTTTTTTGACTTCGGTTTCCTTTTCTGTAAAACATTTCTGTTTCCTCATCTATAAAAAGGATTTGAACTAAATAACCTCTGATGTACCTTGAGCTCGTTTGAATAAGTCACTATAGACCTATTATAATTGTATGCCATTTCTATTCTCACCTTTGTCTTTATTCTAATTTGGTGTCGATTTTTATCTTAGCTCTAACAAGTCAATAGTCTGACTACACAATGAAAGCTGGTTTAAAAAAGGCTCCCACACTGAGTAATCAGTTTCTAGTCTATTTTCTTTAGTCACTGAACATGTGTCTCCAGTGTATTCTGCTAGGGTAGAGTCAGAACCCTGCTAATGTCTTTGAAGAGGTCAGACTGGAGACAAACCAGAGTTACCCATTGCCATTTCTTTCTCTCATTCTGCCCATTATTATAGGGTCATTGATTTAGAGTTAGAAGAGTTCTTTAGGGCCATCTAATCCAACTCCTCATTTTACAGAGGAGGAAACACAGTCAGAGGTAGTAAGTGCCTTGACCAGCCTAACAGGGGTAGCAAGTAACCAAACCAGAATTCAAATCTAGTACAAGATCCTCTAGTACAAGATCCAGAACCGTTTTAATGATCTTTTGTCTCTTTCTCTCAGTTTCAGTCTCTCCTATTTCACCTCCATTTCTCTTACTCTCCCTCTTCTCTCTATCTCTGCCTTTGTGTCTGTCTGTCTCTCTCTCCTTTTCCCTCTCATAGATTTATAGAATCTTAAGAGTTGAAAGGGGCTTCAGCCATCCATTCAACCCTTATGCCAAATATAAGTCTTGTCACTGACCTGGAAAATTTGTCATCCCTTCTCCATTTGGAGACCTCAAGTTTAGACAGCTCTGATGGTCAGGAAATTGTTCCTGGTATTGCACTCAAATTGGCCTCTCTGTAATTTCCAGCCAGGTCATCATCCTGCCCCTGTTCTTATTCTGTCTCATTCTATTGCTCTCTCTCAGTCTATCTCAGTCTTGTTGTTGTTCTCTCCACTTCTGTCTCTCTTTCTATTTATTGCTAACTTTATCACTTGTCTTATTTTCATTCAGTCTTGCTCTGTAACTCTCAATCTATCTAACACTATCACTTTTTCTCATGCCAGTGCTCTAACTCTTGTTCTGTCTTGTTCTAGTGCTCTCTTCCTCCCTATATCATTCTAATGATCCTTCTCACTTTGTCTGGGTCTGAGGATGCTATTAGTTAAAAGAGATATGTGGCAAGTAGGTTACAATCTTCAAAGTCCTATTTAATGTCATTATCATCTTTATCATCACCATCATCATCATCACAGATCTGAGTTGGAAGGAACTCCGTAATACACCTTATACAACTAACACTTGCAAAGAAATCTACAACATCTCTGAAAAATGGTTGGTCATCTACCCTCTGCCTGAAGAACTTCAGTGATGGAGAAAGCAGCCAGTGCCACTTCTGGACATCACTTCTGTGATGGTTGGGAAGCTTTTTCCTTCCATCATGTTGTATCATCCTATTGCTCCTTCTCATTCCATCTCTGTCGCTCTGTCCATCTTTATTCAACTGCCATTTTTGTTGTTGTCAATCGGTCATTTTTCAGTCATATCCATAGATGGTAAGCTATTTGAAAGCAGGGACTGTTCCTTGTTTTCTTTGTACCTCCAGAAACTGACAGCAGAATCTTGTATATAGTCACTGAATAAATATTTGCTGAATTTGACTCTGAATTCCCAGTGAAACACATGGTTTGACTTCACAGATTCTGAGCTAGGAGGGGCTTCTGAGGCCATCTAGATTTAGGTGAATAAATATTTATTCACATCAGAATTACAAATAGTACCCTGAGTAATGGATTTTCTAGAAGTTGTTGCCTCTTTGAAAAATGTTGTCCTTTCTTCATGAAGATAATAATCAGTGACATAAATTTCAGCTGCAAATCCATGGCAAAAAGCTGCAAAGTTGGATGTAACTCAAAAAAGACAGGTAATATTTTCTAACAATGACTTACAGATGCAAATTGATGATAAAGTGCCATTTCACCAAGAACTGTAAACATTCTGCACAACTGCCAGTCCTCTCTTTTGAGCAAAGTGTTCTTTTGATGACAAAATTAACAGATAGAGAATCCCCTATCAGCATTTAGCATTTTGTCCTTCTCTAAAGCACTGTCTCACCACATCTCTTATTAGAATCTCACCACCTGTAATGTAGGCAAGCCAGGATTGCTCTCCCAATTTTACACATAAGGCAACTGAGTCTAGGAGAAGGGAAGTCATAGGTCCAAGATCACACAGTGAGTCAGCCAGTGGCTTGAGCCCAGTTCAGGACTTTTCCCACTGTACCCTCTGCCTTGGTTATCCATACTCAGAATTCTGTTCCTGGAAAAGGATTGAGGTTGGGGAAGAGGCAAGCTGAGGGTTGTTTTGGTTTCTCCTCCTTCTTATCTGCATTTCTCTCTGACCTTGAGTCCTGATTCTTCTTCTTCTGCATCAGGAAACCCTGCTGGAATCTTCACAACTAACCCCCAATACACACACACACACACACACACACACACACACCACCAGTTACACACATTCACAAATACATAGCAAGCTGGAGGGAAAATGAACTTACAGCTGGGGTGCTAAGCTGCCCAAGATGAAGGATGGATGTCCTTAGGGAATATTTCTTCTGTTCCCATTACAATCTAATTCCCCCAACCTCAGACAAACTGAGAGCTGGCAAAGATCTTAGCTTAAAAAGGCCGAGGTCTTGACCTGTGTCTTGCCACAGGATTCTAATGATTCTGGAGGAGAGAAGGAGGCTAATTTTGCCCAGCTCTGCCTCACTGAGATCCCGTTCACTTGCAAGTCAAGATCCTCTTCATGTCATTGGTCCTATTCAAGAAAGAAGGACGATAAACAAAAAACATAATTCCCTGCCCTGAACCCCATCGAAATCATTCAGTCATTTCAATCATGTCTGAGTCTTCGTAACCCCATTTGGGCTTTTCTTGGCGAAGATACTGGAGTAGTTTGGTATTTCCTTCTTCGGCTCATTTTACAGATGAGGAAACCCAGGCAAACAAGGTCACCCAGTTAGTAAGTGTCTGAGGCTGTATTTGAACTCAGCAAGATGAGTCTTCCTGATTCCCACCCTAACCCTAAATACACTTTCTTTTAGGACAGGACTGTTTTCACTTCTCTGTATCCCCAGCATTTATTATAGTGCCTCATGCATAATAATAAATGCTAGTTGACTGATTGAGGCAGAATTCACACTCAGACCCTCCTGACTCCACGTCTATTCTATTCTCTTCTTCTAAGAGGGGAGAGGTGTCAAGCAGCCCTAGGCCACTGCTTTCTTCTGCCTCTGCTACTTACCTCACACTGATGGATCCCAACCCTTCCTAATCTTGATCTAAAGTGTTTGTAGCCAGCTAGCATCAGAATGGGAAAGCAGCAGTAGATCAGGGCTGCCAGCCACTCTGGGAGAAACAAAGAATGCATTTCCTGTTCATGGGTATTCGACACAGACCAAGGGTACTCCCCTTGCACCACTCTGTACATATCTGGGCCACCATGTTCAGCTTCCTTGGGGTGGATGGCCAAACCTTCTAGTTTGAATCTCCAGGATAGCTCAGGAAACAAGAGAATCACAGGCCCAAAAGGAGATGGCCTTAAACTGACACAGATATTTGTGGAAGAGAATTCGGGAGTGGGACAAGTTCAAACACTGGAACTAGTTATGAGTTACTGGAGGAAAAACTGGAAATCAAGGGGATGCCCATCCATTGGGGAATGGCTGAACAAGTTGTGGTATATGAATGTAATGGAATACTATTGTGCTATAAGAAATGATGAACAGGAAGACTTCACAGAGGCCTGGAAAGACTTATATGAACTGATGCTGAGTGAAAGGAGCAGAACCAGGAGAACTTTATACACAGCAACAACCACAGTGTGTGAGGAATTTTTATGGTAGACTTAGTCCTTCACAGCAATGCAAGGACCTAAAACATTCCCAAAGGACTCTTGAGGCAAAATGCCTTTCATGTCCAGAGAAAGAACTATGGAATTGGATCACAGACTGAAGCAGACCATTTTCTCTTGTGTTATGTTTTGTTTTGTTTTATTGTCTCTCCAATTCATTTTAATTCTTCTATGCAATATGAGTAAGGTAAAAATGTATTTAATAAGAATGTATGTGTAGAACCTATATAAGATTGTACATGGTCTCAGGGAGGGAGGGGATAAGGAGGGGGAGGGAGGGGGAAAAAATCTAAGATTTATGGAAGTGATTGTAGAAAATTAAAAACAAAATAATTTTTTTAAAAAAATAAATGCTTGGTGGGGGGGAGGTGGAGCCAAGATGGTGGACTAGAAAGGCACACTTACGCAGGGTTCCCCCCACAGCCCATAAAATACCTGTAGAGAGGGACTCTCAACAAATTTTGGAGCAGTAGAAGTGGAGAACAACAGAGTGGAGGAGATTTCTAGCCTATGGTGACCTGGAAGGCCCATGGAAACGTTGGTTGCACTGGATGCAGGAGCCGAGCATGGAATCCAGCCTGGAACCCAGCCTGGAACCCAGCCCAGCCTTGCCCACGGCATGACTCTGGGAGGAGAACACCTCAGGGGCAGAATCTCCAGTTGCAGTAGTGGGTCCTCAGATCCCTTAGCCCACGGGCACCAAAGGTCAGTGACAGAGCTTTATCAGGGGGCCAGGAAGGGAGAAGGGCTTTCCCATAGCTCTGCAGCAGGCAGTGGCCACAGAGCCAGCACAGCAGACCATACATAAGCTCCATTGTTGGAGCATAAAACCCCTGAGGGCACTGAAGAGCTGAGCCTTACCTCAGCCCTGGGTGGAGGCCCTGGCCTAGCTGGTCTTTGTCTCAAATGAATGGTGGCCTGCCCATTCAGTTTATCTGAAAATCAGCCCCAAGTGCTGACTTTGTGCAACTGGAGGCCAGGTGGCTGTGGAGAGGTATCTACTAAGATTCTGGGCACAAAAGTCCTTCTCTGTGTCAGACCAGTACACGCTTGATTGTGCCACCTTGGAGGAACTGAGATCTCACAGATTCCCAGAGTATACTCTACTCTTGACAAAGAACCCAAAAGTCAAGTAACAGGTTGGGAAAATGCCCAAAAATGGAAAAAAAAAATAAGACCATAGAAGGTTACTTTCTTGGTGAACAGATATCTCCTCCCATCCTTTCTGATCAGGAAGAACAATGCTTACCATCAGGGAAAGACATAGAAGTCAAGGCTTATGTATCCCAAACATCCAAAATAGATATTCAATGGGCTCAAGCCATGGAAGAGCTCAAAAAGGATTTTGAAAATCAAGTTAGACAGGTGGAGAAAAAACTGGGAAGAGAAATGAGAGAGATGCAAGAAAAGCATGAAAAACAGGTCAAGCTTGCTAAAGGAGACCCAAAAAATGCTGAAGAAAATAACACCTTGAAAAATAGGCTCACTCAATTGGCAAAAGAGGTTCAAAAAGCCAATGAGGAGAAGAATGCTTTCAAAAGCAGAATTAGCCAAATGGAAAAGGAGGTCCAAAAGCTCACTGAAGAAAATAGTTCTTTAAAAATTAGAATGGAACAGATGGAGGCTAATGACTTTATGAGAAACCAAGAAATCACAAAACAAAACCAAAAGAATGAAAAAATGGAAGATAACGTGAAATATCTCATTGGAAAAACAACTGACCTGGAAAATAGATCCAGGAGAGACAATTTAAAGATTATGGGACTACCTGAAAGCCATGATCAAAAAAAGAGCCTAGACATCATCTTTCATGAAATTATCAAGGAAAACTGCCCTGAGATTCTACAACCAGAGGGCAAAGTAAATATTGAAAGAATCCACTGATCACTACCAGAAAGAGATCCAAAAAGAGAAACTCCTAGGAACATTGTGGCCAAATTCCAGAGTTCCCTGGTCAAGGAGAAAATATTGCAAGCAGCTAGAAAGAAATGATTCAAGTATTGTGGAAATACAATCAGGATAACACAAGATCTAGCAGCTTCTACAATAAGGGATAGAAGGGCATGGAATATGATATTCCAGAAGTCAAAGGAACTAGGACTAAAACCAAGAATCACCTACCCAGCAAAACTGAGTATAATGCTTCAGGGAAAAAACTGGTTTTTCAATGAAACCAAGGGCTTTCAAGCATTCTTGATGAAAAGACTAGAGCTGAAAAGAAAATTTGACCTTCAAACATAAGAATGAAGAGAAGCATGAAAAGGTAAACAGCAAAGAGAAGTCATAAGGAACTTACTAAAGTTGAACTGTTTCTATTCCTGTTTGGAAAAACAATATTTGTAACTCTTGAAACTTTTCAGTATCTGGGTAGTTGGTGGGATTACACACACACTCACATACACAGAGCACAGAGTGAATTGAATAGGATGGGATCATATCTTAAAAAAATGAAATTAAATGGTGAGAGAGAAATATATTGGGAGGAGAAAGGGAGAAATGGAATGGGGCAAATTATCTCTCATAAAAGAGGCAAGCAAAAGACTTTTCAGTGGAGGGAAAAAGAGGGGAGGTGAGAGAAAAACATGAAGCTTACTCTCATCACATTCGACTAAAGGAAGGAATAAAATACACACTCATTTTGGTATGAAAACCTATCTTACAATACAGGAAAGTGGGGGAGAAGGGGATAAGCAGGGTGGCGGGGGATGATGGAAGGGAGGACAGTGGGAGGAGGGAGCAATTAGAAGTCAACACTCTTGGGGAGGGACAGGATCCACAGAGAGAACAGAAGCAATGGGGGGCAGGATAGGATGGAGGGAAATACAGTTAGTCCTATACAACATGACTATTATGGACATCATTTGCAAAACTACAAAGATATGGCCTATATTGAATTGCTTTCTTCCCAAAGGGAATGAATGGGGAGGGAGGGATGAAGAGAAGTTGGAAGTCAAAAAACTGTCAAGTATTGTTCTTACTACTAGGAAATAAGAAATACAGGTAATGGGGTATAGAAAGTTATCTGGCCCTACAGGACAAAAGAGAAGATGGGGACAAGGGAAGGGAGGGATGTTGGAAGAGAGGGCAAATTGGTGATAGGGGCAATTAGAATGCTTGGCATTTTGGAGTGGGGGGAGGGGAGAAATGGGGAGAAAATTTGGAACCCAAAATTTTGTGAAAATGAATGTTAAAAGTTAAATAAACAAATTTAGAAAAGTAAATGCTTGAAGATGACTCAGTTGGTTATTTAGAAAACTCAAGAACAAGAACCACAAAAATTAAGGTTATAATAACATGTCTTCAGCAAAGTAGCTGAGTACAAGAGTAGACCACCATATCACCTGCATGTCTATATATCACAAACAAAAATCAGCAAACACCAGAAAGACACCCATTTATAATAACGATAAAATGCATCAAGTATTGGGGCAGCAACCTGCTCACAGACACACAGGGCCTGTACAAAGATAATTTAAATGACTTTAAAGAAATAAACTAAACCATTAGGGAAGCTATCTGCTGTACACAGTTAGATAGACCTAGTAGAATAAAAATGTCAGTGCTTCCCACCATAATTTGTAGGTTTAATGTAATAATACCAATCAAAATGCCAGTGGGTTATTCCATGGAATTATTTTTAAAGCCATAAAAAAACTTTTATTTGGACGACCAGGCAGGCAAGAAAAGAGTGGAGTGGTGTAGTGGAAAGAACATTGAACTTGGATTTAGGAGAGATGTGGGTTTGACTCTCAGCTTTGGTCACACCAAATGTGTGACCCTGGGCAAATCACTTAGGATCTCTGAACTTTGAAATCCTCCTTTGTAAAATTAAGTGAAGGTTTTCACCCATCCCCCAAGGGTCATTGTGAGGAAAGTGCTTTACGATCTTTAAAATGCTATTGAAATATAAGCTGTCATTAATATTAAGAGAAACTATGAAAAAAATCCATTAAGTGGAATTTACTCACCCTGCCTGCTTCTAGAACTCATTATCTTTCCCCTCACCTCCAGCCCTCTTTTGGACTCCCCTATATCCATAAAAGGCATCGCCATCCTTCCTGCCACTCAGGGTTTTTCCACCTTGGCATCATCCTTGCCACCTCAGCCACACTCAAAATTAGTTTCCAAATATTGTCATATCAACGTCCACACTGTCTGTGAAATCTGTCCTCATCGCCTATGTAACTGTAACAGCCTCCTAATTTGGTCTGTGGTCCTCTTGTTCCTTTCGTTTTCAGTGACTTCCCCAAAGTTGACAAGTAATATTTCTAAAGCGCAGCTCCATGAATTCTAGTTACTCCCTCTTATGTCTTGGATCAAAAGTTATACAAAGTCCTCTACCTAGTATATAAAGACCTTTAAAAACTGTCCCCAACTTACCTTTCCAGCCTTATTGTGTCTTATTTCCCTTCCTATACTCCACAAATTAGCCAAAATGACCTTGCTATTTCTCATAAATGACATCCCATCTCCCACCTCTGTGCCTTTGCAATGACTGTCTCCTGTGCTTGGAATACACTCCCTCTTCATCTTCCCGCTTAGAATCTCTACTCTCCTATGTCAGCTCAAAAGTTAACTCCTAGGCGCAGCCTTTGGAGGTCTCTCCAGCTTCCAGTGCCTCTTTCTACAATTATACTTATTTTTATATACTTTGCATATGGCTATATGTATATACATTATGTATTGCATGTATGTGTATGTGTGTATATGTACATGTGTATGTGTATGTGTGTTTGTATGCATGCAAGCTCCTTGAGGGCAGAAATTGTTTTATTTTTGCTTTCACAACAGTGTCTAGCACATAGTAAATGCTTACCTATTGACTTGGAAATGCATAAAATAACATTATTCAAAATGCCTGCTACAGGAGAAATGATAGAAGAACAAAACAGCGAACGGGAAAAGAAGGTAGCTTTATCTGAGTGTGATTTTGAAAACTTTTTATTTTTTGTTTTGAATTTGTAAGATAAAATAAGCATTTCTATAGCTATAATTTTTAAAAAATGATTGCACATAAACCTGAAAATCAATTATATACAACTTGCTATTCCACTTCAATATATAGCAAAATTATCATGTAATCTTTTTCCTTTTTTCCTTCTCTCCCCTTCCCCATGGCTACCATTAGACACACACATATGTATATAGGTATATATGTGTAGGTATATGTATACACACATATATAATATTCTATACGTACTTCTATTCATCAGTTCTTTCTCTGGATGCAGAGAAATGTATGTCCTTTGTAGTTAATTTGCATATTTAGAATTATATATATATAATATAATATAATTTATATATAAATATGGTACAATTTATAATACAAGTCTAATCAAAGTCAAAATGTCCAAATGGCAGCTCTCTAAAATGGATATTTGAATATTTATAATTCAAAATGACTTACTTGCTCCAAGTCATTCTTAAGTCAATACTGCTGTTACTCTATACAGTGTTCTCTGGGTTTTGCCCACTTCACTCTTCGTTATTTTCTGAAAGTCTTTCCATGTTTTTCTAAGATCCTCATTCCATCACTATGATATACCACAACTTGTTCTGCCATTCCCCAGTTGACCTCTTCAACACCTCTGCCTTCCATTTAGGTAAGAACGTGTAAGAGAGTTTGGTAAAGGGACAGCCCAGAGAGACCCAAGTGAGACGTTCTCAGAAAGCAGGGGGCTGCCCTTTGCTTGAGAACAGAGAGGAAGAGGTTGGACAAACAGGCCTGAGCCTGCTGGCCTGGCATCACCAGTCTATCTTTTTCAAAGTACTCTTGGTACATAGAAGTGACTGGATCTCTAAAGATTCTAGTTCTAATCCTGACTCTGCTACTGTTTACTTGACCTTGGACAAGTTCCTCCTCCAGTTTAAGCCTCACTTTCCCCTCTTGTAAAATGAAGGGGATGAAGTAGATTAAATAAGCATTCATTAAACACCTGCTGCATGTAAAACCCCAAGGGCCCAATAATGGCTCAATGAATGCTTATTAGATGAAATGAGAGTTGTCTTATACATATGTTCCATCCAGAGCAACACTTAGGCGTTCTCTCTCCTAAAACAAATATAATGGAAGGGGGTGAGGCATGGTAGTAGAATAGATAGGGGACAGTCTAACTGGGTGCAATGGAGAACTGGGGGAAGGAACTTGCCCAATGTCACACAGATTGTGTCAGAGTCAGGATTAGAATCCGGTAACTGGTAGCAGACAAGCACAGTGACCAGAAATCAATGGGACACTGCCAAGTAGAGACAAGACGCTCAGCAGAGAATGTTCATCCTGTCAGAGCAGCGGTAAGCGAGCCCATTGGTAGTTATTCAGTAACCTCACCAGAACGTGCCCTGCCCTTCAGTGTCAGAGGCAGAGTGGCTCCCCATGGCTTACACCTTCCTTATATAAATACTTTCCATGTGGACATTCTAGCCACATGGAATCCCTGCCTATATACCTCTGCAGCCTCATTCCATGAATATGCCTACTCTTCTCACTGATATGTGGGCAGGTACTTCCCAGGTTTATGGAAACGTATTCCATTACTATCTTTCTTTTACTATATACTCACCATGCCATTTCACTGAGAGCCTTTGCTCTGAACAAATGTTGTCTTTTGAATTACTGTTGTGTCAGTCGTGTCCAATGCTTTGAGACCCTATTTGAGGTTTTCTTGGCAAAGATAGAGGAGTGGTTTGCCATTTCCTTCTCTAGCTCATTTTACAGATGAGAAAAATGAAGCAAACAGGGTTAAGTGACTTGCCCAGGGTTGCACAGCTCGTAAGTGTCTGAGTCTGGATTTGAGCTCAGGAAGGTGTCTTCCCGATTCTACGCTCCATGATGCCACCTAGCTGCCCGATGTGTCATATAAAGGTGATACAAGGGAGGATGTGGTAAGGTTGAACAAGGTGTTCTTTGGAAAACTTGAGAAGTGACTTTTGACTGAGAGATCAGAGCCTTTGAACTTTTACAGAGGTAGTGGCAACTGAGCTGAGCTTTAAAGGAAAAGGATTTTTCAATAGAAAGAAAATGCATGGAAAGGAGGAGACAAAGGGAAACTCAGTTGTCCCTGGATGACTTTTCTAATCCCCTCCAACAGGGACAGTCACCCTCAACTTGGCAGGATGACATCATTGGCTCCCTCACAATGACAAGCTTGGGGGAGGGGAAGGTGACCTAACAGAAGGAATTATTGTAGTCAGAACCTCCAAGAGTGAGGCACCTGGGACCAAAGGCACAGATAACAGGAGGCATTGGCACTCGCCCCACGGAAAGGTAGGGATCACCTCCACATTTCCATTTTAACTTTTGGCCGGAGCCCAATCCATTTAATTTAACAGATATTTATTGAATATATCTCTGCTACTCCACCCTCCAGACCAATGTTTTCATTCCTGGGCTCAGTCTCCTCTCTCTGGGAGGCCTGCAATAAATCTAGACATTGGAGACCTCATGCTTGATTAGCTCGAGTCAGAGCAGAGCTCAAAAGGACTTTAGTAAGCTTTGTAGGTTATTTAGTTTGGCTTACTCTCTGACCATCTTCCCATGAACCCTGAACCCTGGCATTGACCATAGATGGAGCCCTGACTAATCATGGAATGTGCCTAAACTGGTCTCAAATGGGAAGCCCTCACCTAACCAGACTGAGTCTTGACCTTTCCTTGTCACATAATGAGAATTAACCTTGGCCCAAGACTGAGAATCCTAATTCTGACCTTAGGACTTAAAGGCATGCCCTTAGGTTTCCATAATTCTACTAGAGCTTAATGGTCTTAGACTTCCCATAATATTTTTTTTCCATCTCTTATGCTCATATGCTATGCTGTGGTCTCATTCCACTTGATAATATAGTTACTGCACACCTGGGGATGCTAGACGGAGTTCCAGGAGGGCAGAGCCCCACATCTAAATGACCTTTGGTGAGATACAAATATCTCATTAAACTCTGCTTTGGTGCCAGTGTTATGGATGAATGATACTGTGAGGGCTTAATAAGTGACTGTCCTGAGGGTCATTAGTATCTGATTCTGTGCAGTTCATTCCTACAAATGGGATGGATTAACTCACCAACTAAGAGATCTCCTTTACACATGGAGAGTGGTGGTTCAAGCATGCTCTCTCATGCATGGAGTGGTATATGTCTGTCCTTATGTCTGTCTCAAACACGCTTTGTAGGTCTACCTCAGCCTAGAGCCAACATTGAGGAGTGGGGTTGTGACCAAGTATATATTCCAAAGCTGGGGACAGTGTGTCCGCTACCAATGGAAAAATCATCGGGTTCCTCGGTTTCTGACCGGCTCAGGAGTCACCACTCTGAGAAAGAAGGGAGCCAAGGTAACGGTGGAAGGCACACCAGCTACGACTCAATTAGCCAACGGCAACAGCCCCAGAGGAAATGCCGGCGGGGACCATTGCATTCCCAGAAACAAACCCAGGTGAGCACAGAAGGGAGTGGGCTCCAAGTGCTGGCTTCCCTGGGCCCACAAAGGCCCAGCGTGGTAAGGAAAACCATACATGCAGTGCAGTAGTAGAGAGAGCATTGATTAGATGGGGAATCAGCACACTTGATTCAAATCCTACCCTGCTACCTTCTACTTCCTGTATGACGTTAGACAAGCCATTTCTTCTTGGCTTCTCCACCTAGAAAATGAGAGTTTATACCAACCAGCCCTAAATTCCCTTCCAGTTCTAAACCCTAATATCTAAGAAAGAGAAACATCAGGAGAGGAGAGGAGAGCCAGCTGTGTCCCACAGGTCTCTAGGAGCAAGTTTCTTTAGGCTCCATTGAATTTCACCTAACTTGGACTTGGGAGTTAATTCACTGTCTTTTCTGTCTCCATCAGTCTTTTTCTGGTGCCTGGTGGATTATGGACCACCCTGAAAGGCAGCAACATAGTAGAAAGAAAGCAAATGAGTATGATGAGTCAGTGTAACCCAAATACGCTACTTTTAAAGAGAACCAGTGACAACATGGAGGGATGGGGGTGAGGGGTAGTGGTAATGTCTTGATGTACAAGCGAATTTGATTTTAAGTAAGGCAGAACTGTGCAAAGTCATCAGCCTCACTTTCTTCCCAAGACAAATTATCTTAGCTACGTGACCGTGGGAAAACATTTTTTTCCTTAAGCTTCCCTATGCCTCAATGATCTCATCTGTAGAAAGGAATGATAACATTTGCACTACTGAACTTCAAGTGGTTGTGAGAAAAGACATTTTGTTAACCTTAAAATACTGGGAAAAAATGAGTTAATTCTTATTCCCTTGATCTCAAACAGGGTCAAGTTAAAAAACAAAGCTCTACTGAGGGCAGCATCACAGTGTAGTGGAAAGAGCACTGAGACTGGGGCAGAAGAGAACGCTGTTCTAGTCGAGGCTCGGCTTCTAATTTGCTACCAGACAAGTTGCTATCCTTTGTTTAGTCTTGTTTCTCTGTAAGAATGTGAGGTTGAACTTGACATCCTGGACCTGAAGAGCCTGCTCTAACAGTCTATGAAACCAATGAAGACTGAAAAAAAAAAAAAAACATCCAGCAAAGCTGGGCTAGTCAAACGTAGATGAATGAATTTAGAATTGACGGCAGCTCAGTGCTGAACTTCTGACTCCCAATCCATTATTCTTCCTTCTTTAACTGCATCTTTATGAGGCAGCAAGGTGGCATAGTAAATAGAGTACCAGGCCTGGAGCCAGGATCCAGCCTCAGACACTTACTAGCTGTAGGACCCTGGGCAAGTCACTTAACCTTGTTTCCTCCTCTGTAAAATGAGTTGAAAAAGGAAATGACAAACCACTCCAGTATCTTTGCCTAGAAAACCTTAAATGGGATCACAAAGGGTTGGAATACTACTGGAAACAAATGAAACATGTACTTTGATAAGGCTAAAGTTTGGATGGGAGAAACACAGGCTCTTTTGATCATAAATTTAATTCTAGAGGTCATCTAGTCTAATCTCTTATTTTACAGCTGATGAAACTGAGATCCAGGGAGATTTAAGTGACTTGCACAGGGTCACACAGCTAGTAAGTAGCAGAATTAGGATTTGAATACAAGTCCTCCGATACCAAAGCTAGCTCCTTCTCTCGTGTGCTATATTTTGGGGCTAGGAAGGAGAGGACATCTTGGAACCTTTAACTTTCCTTGTGAGTGTGCTCATTAACCTTTGTCATAGGAGAGACAGATCATAAACACTAGATCTGGGGACCAAGAGAAACCCAACCAATCCAATCGATCTGAACAGGGGACAGTCAGACCCTTGCCTGCAAAGAAACCTCAACATCATTACACCCGACAATCAATGTCGAAGAAACGCAAACGGAGCATTTCGGTAAGAGTGAAGAGCCCAGGATCATGATGGGGTGCAGGGAACTTTGAGGATCACCTAGGCTAGCCCCCTCATTTTACATAGGAAAAAAACAAGGTCCAGGGACATGGAGAGGTTCAGATTTTCAATTCAAGGTCTTTAGTGCTCTTAGAGAAAGGCTGGCTTGTCTGTCTCCCCAAGTTGAAATGAGTTACTTGGCACCAGGAGTTAGAATTCTAGATCCTTCTGACAGAGCCACCATCTTTAACCATCAAGAGTCACTCTGCCTCCTGGCCCTTTTTTGGGTCTGTATGGCAAAACATTCCACAAATTCTCAGGTAAAGAGCTTTTATTGGAGAACCATAGTTTTCTGAAGTTCTCCCTTGTTTGGGAGTGATGGGAGAGGAGACAGAGACAGAGACAGACAGAAACAGAGACACAGAGACAGAGACACAGAGACAGAGAGAGACAGACAGACAAAGATGTCCGAGAGAGAGACAGAGAGAGAGAGAGAGAGAGAGAGAGAGAGAGAGAGAGAGAGAGAGAGAGAGAGGTGCCCATTATGCATCTACAATTATCCTGGTGATGGGTGAAATAATGCCCAACAATCTGGTTGAGCAGAGTGCCCCCTTGTGGTTAAAAATCTCCAAAGAAGTGATCAGAAAATAGCTAACCACCCTCCACCCCATAACACCATTCATTGTGAATGGATTTTGTCCCCATGGACCCTCTGCTAAGGGCTTTTGCATCAGAAGCCTAATCCTTTTATGGGAAAGACAGTAGAAGACCTGAGTTTGAATCCTACCTTGTGATTTTGATGACTGTGATACTCGGACAGTCATTTCTCTATTAGGCTCCATTTATTCACGTGTAAAAATGAAGGATTTAGATTAGATAATCTCTTAGGGTCCCTACCAGTTCTAAACCCTCTCATAATAGAGTTTCAAGGAATTTGGGGGAGGGTGGGGTAAAAGGGGTCTTCCCAGGCCCTCTGAAACCACAAGCTGCCTTGTACTCTAGCTATGAATGACAAGTCTGGGTGTGGGGCTTTTCACTCAGGCTGAGCTAGGGTCCTTTGCCAGAGGAACCAAGTAGGGGGCAAGGCAGAGACCAGAAGGATCATTGACGAGATAGATTCTTGGTTAGGGAAAAGTGAGGGTGGAGGGGAACAGTCTACTTGTCACAAGGTTTAAAGTTCACAACTTTAGGAAACAGGGTAGGAATAAAACCTTTACTTCTTTTAGCACAAGAGAAATTCCAAGAAAAGGTCAAAAGGGAGAGGCCGAAAATAGGTGAGTAGAGTGGCCCTTATGTAAAAAGCAGTAGTGGGAGAGGTTTCTTGAGAATACTGACGTGGGGTACTCAACGAGAGGGATGAGGGTGGGCCTTTAACCTCCTTTCCCAAGAAGCAGAGATTCAAAATGATCAGGATTGGAGGTGAGGTAGCAAGGGGCTCTACAGTGGCCAAGCCCTGATGGGAGACAGCCTTTGTCTGGGTATGGCTGGACAGCAATGTCCACATACTTAGCAGTTTCTTTAGAGTTGTGACTTCATTGCAGGGGATTGGAGGGGGGTGGCACAGGAGGAACTCTTGGAATAAAGAGGGAGCCCAGACACTAGGAGACAGAGTGATTTCAAAGACAAAGCCAGTCATAGGAGAATATCTCTTGCTGGTGCCCTGAGAAAAAGGCCAGGGGTAGCTATGGGCATGAGGTGTGGCGGGTTCTAAGAACAGAATGGTGTCTTTTGGGGGCTGGACCCAGGTGAGCAAGGAGAGGAGCTACGAGTGATTTAGAGATGGAGTGGTGGGCATACCTGTGATGAGAAAGGGTACCACAGGGAGAGAGACACTGGCTAGTGTCACCTATTTTCATTTCCCTTCTTATTATCCACCTCTAATTCGGATGAACAATGACAAGAACGCATGGCTGTGGAGTTAGAGGGCCAGCGAGCTTTGTATAGCAATCTTTATGAATTTGGGACAATCTTTTGCCCACACTGAGCCTCAGTTTCCTCATCTGTAAAATGAGAGGGAGGCTGAGCTACGTGGCCTTTATGGTCCATTCCTGCCCTAAATCCTTAAAAGATCCTATGTTCTCCTCTTTATTAACCACCGAAGTCAGCATCAATGAGCAATCACTACCCAGACCACACACAGAGTCAAAAGTCATTGCCATTTATGTGGTTTCAGTGAAATTCCCTTTGCAGCCTTGTTTCCCTTCCTTGTTCCCTATGGGTTTAGGCTCATATACTCCCTGGGTATGTTTGCCTTCTCCATCTCACAGGGTCAGGAATGGGGGAGGGGTTTAGAGAGAATGAAAAGATGCAGAGAGTTCCAACACCCACCTCAGCCCCTTGGCTGGTGCCTCTAAACAAGAAATCAGCCTTCCTCTTTTGCCCCTGCCCATTCTTCAAGGCCCAGGGCCTCCAATGCCCCTTCCCTGGTGCCTCTGGACCATGCTTGTCCACCTCTCCTTTCTCTGAGCAACTGCCATTCTTTTTTTTAATTTAAATTTTATTTTTATTTTAATTCTACATTCTCTACCTCCCTCCACCACCTATTGAGAAGGCAAGAAATAATGATACCCATTATGTACACAGAGCCTTGCAAAACATTTTCTTACTATAACTGTGCTCTGAAAAAAAAGGAAAAAATATGCTTCAATTGGCATTCGAATCCATCAGTTTTCAATCTTGAGGTGGAAAGTATTTTATATTATTCCTTTGGAGCTGTAGTATTGATCAGAATTACCAAGTATTTCTAAGGTAGTTGGGTAATGGGTACAGTGTCTGGTCTGGAGTCAGGAAGACCTGAGTTCAAATTTGACTTCAGATATTTATTTATGATTTGTGTGACCCTGGGTAATTTAACTGTTTGTCTCAGTTTCCTCATCTGTAAATGAGCTGGAGGAGAAAATGGTAAACTCTTCCAGTATCTTTGCCAATAAAACCCTAAATGGAGTCACCAAGAGTAGGATATGACTGAGTAACAAACAACTGCTTCACAGTTGATCATCCTTACGATAGTACTGTTACTGTGGACATTGTTCTGGTTCTTAAATTTGCATCAGTTCATATAAATCTTCCCAGGTTTTTCTGAAAGCATCTGAATGACTCTGGGCAAGTCATTTAACTCTGTCTCAGTTTTCTGATCTGTAAAATGAAGAGTTTACAGTAAATGGTCTCTAAGGTCCCTTCCAGGTTAAAATCTGGGATCCCTATGATCTATCAATATTTGTTACTAGGTTAGATATAATAACCAATTCAATTCAACAAATCTTTCCTAACCCCACCTCCCTCCCAACTCATTTATGGGGGAAATAGAAGCAAGAATTTAGAGTCCTGGCCCAGCCCCCTGGGTCACTGAGACTAGAGGAGGAGACAGGAAAAACAGATACAGACCCTTCTTTCAGGGAGCATAGGAGAAAAGTCTTATACTTAGGGAGCAAAAAGAGAAAATAAGAGAGGATGGTGTAAAAACCGACTGATCAAGTGCCAAAAGAGTGAGGGCAACATACTCTGAAGTGATGAGATGATGCAGGCTGGTGGGGTCCTCAAAGCTGACTCCCTAACTGGTACTAATCTAAACAATGGCTGAGTTTTGGATTTAGGCAGGATGAAGGTCATTCCAGACAGGAGGAACAGAGTGTGTGTGTGTGTGTGTGTCTGTGTGTGTGTGTGTGTGTGTGTGTAGGTAGTGTAGAAAGATACTTCTATTTCCCACTAGAATATCCAACTCAACCATTCCTCACCACAAACATCTGTAAGGTTCCCAAGGCCCCTGGCCCTGACAGAATCAGACATATTTTGTCTGTTGCTGAAGGGTCAATAAGTCAATCCATTTTTCTTAAATTATCCCATCAGATGAGAAAGAAAGGATGGGGGAAGGGAAGGAGCCAAACAGCTCTCCAAGAACAAGTCCTCCAGGGTTTTATGGATCAGGTTGGGGAGTCTCCCAATGAGGACCTTGTCTACGATCACCGTGTTCCAACTGTCTCTTCTTTCTTCCTCCAGGCCCACAAGAAAGGAACCACATGAATATACACTTCTTAGGGTCTCCTGATTCCCTTGACCTCCCCACTCCCCACTAGTGAACAAAAAGACTGTGGGGGTGAGGGAAAGTTTGTTTTGACATAATTAAAAAGACCCCAAATCTTCTTTTCTCTCTTTTTTTTTAAATCTGTGCCAGCTTTCTTCTAACAGATTCTGAATTACTCCCAAGCCAGGACCTTCCCCTTGCTGAAAAGTATAGTGTGGAATTGTTTCCAGAGTCTTACATGGCGCTCTCCTAAAATAAAAAGATCCTGAAAAAGAGATTCAGGGTAACCAGGTGGTGCAATGGATAGAGCACTGGACCTGGAGTAAGGAAGACCTGAGTTCAAATGTAGCCTTAGACACTTAATTAGCTGTATGACCTTGGAAAAGTCACTTAAACCTGTTTTGCCTCAGTTTCCTCATCTGTAAAATGAGCTGGAGAAAGAAATGGAAAGCTAATCCAGTATCTTTACCAAGAAAACTCCAATGGGTCACAAAAGGGTCAGCCACAACTAAACAACAGGAAAAGGAGATTCAGGGAGAGGCTCATTCTACTCATTCTGCTTGTCAGAGCTCTATCAGACACACAAGACCTGTAGGGATGGGGAGAAGAAGGGGAGAGGAGGATCCCAAAGTGTCCTTTTTTGGCCATAGACATGGACAGGGATGAGAATATCTTAAAGTGATGCAAAAAAACAGGAAGAACAAAGGCCAGTTCAAGCCCAAACTCAGAGACTGGGGTTTCAACTAATTAAAGTAAGTAGGTATAGAACTGGGACTAGAAATTCTAGTAGGTCAGTTTAGGGATAATCATTAATAATATCTAACATTTGTATAACACTTTAAAGTTTGCAAATGTTGCTATATTTATTGGCTATGTTACTGTACGTCTATTATCCCATTTGAATTTCACAAAAAGCCTGGGACGTAGAAGGTGATGTTATTCCCATTTCACAGAAGAGACTCAGAGGGCAACTTGCCTCCTCTTAGCCACACATATAACAAATGTCTGGAATATGATTTGAATTCATCAAGAATTCATTTGAATTCTTGACTATCAAGTCTAGCACTATCATCTGCCATGCTGTCCAGCCCAGTTGATGGGGCTGGATGTCAGGTTCTCCGCACAGCAAAGACGGCATCATTCTTTGTTGTGAGAATCAGCCCCTACCTGAGAGCCTGGACCATGACCATGTGAGTACAAATGTGGAGCCCCCCAATCTGAGGCATACTGAGATGAAACTCCTGGTACTAGAGCACATGCTTTGAGAATTAATAATGGTCTGAGACATTACTGGTGAGTGGCCAAGGTAGACTGAAGAAAGAAGGTCTTAGGAGTGGAAGAATTGAAGAAAATTGGAGGTCACAGTGCTTGAAACGTGATGAAGGGTAGAGTGCAGGAAAAAGATTGAGGCAGATTACTGAGCTTATTGGGAAGGAAGGAAGAAAGGAAGGAAGGGTGAGCTGGAGAAGATGGAGTGAAAATTAAAGAGAAAGGGTTGCTGAGTAGTGTTGGTAGAAGGCAGGGTTTGAAAGAGGGCCAACAGGGGAGCCAGAACTATGCCAATTCCTCCTCCTGATTTGATATGTAAGAGAAGGAATGGCCAACCTTGAAGAGGGAGCCATTTTTATATCTCCCTCATCTAATGGTGCCTAGCACCTGGGTGATTAATAAATTGTTGTTGCGTGTTTGAGATTGTTGGGGGAGGGAAGGAGAAAAAGAAGGGGAGGGAGAGAGGAAGAGAGGAGGAAAGAGAAAGAAAAGAAAGGAAAAAAGGAAGAAAAAAAGACAAAACTTCCAGTAGAAGAAGAAACAGATGGGAGCAGTGACATAAGTGGAGGGCTTAGCCTTGGCAAAGGAGATGGTTGTCCTCATTTTCTGGTACTAGAGAGATGGAAGAACCTATAGAACTGAAGACATAGATACATTTTGTGGTAGGAAGGAGGGAAGATGAAGTTGCTTGCAATGAATGTTAGTGGATGGACTTGGTCTCATCAAAGTTATGAGGTGAGATCATTCACTCCAGGACTGTCAAACTCACATAGAAACCAGGGGGCCACTAAGCAGCATAATGACTTAGAAAACCACATATTAACATTGTATTTATTTTGTTAAATATTTCCCAACTACATTTTAATCCGGTTCAGCCCACTCCAGAGTACTGAACAGCAATGCTGAGGGTCACATGTTTGATGCCTCTGGAATGACTTGAAAATTGGAGAAAAGAGGTTTAGAACAGATGACTGTGAGGAGTATGATGTGAAGTCAATCAGAAATGAAAAAAGGATTGGATGTTCAGATAGCATGAATTTATGGTGAGCTCATCAGCAAGATTTACTGACTTCCTCTAGCAGCACCAGGTGGGTATTAAAGTAGCAATCACAGTTGATATGGGATTATGGAAATGCAGAATTTAGATTTAACCTATGATCTATGGCCCACAAGACTCTCTGTTCACATGTACTAGGGCCAATCCTTGGGAATGACCCCAGAAAGGAATCTCTTTGGCTCATCTTGAGTGTCTCCACTCGAGTTTTCTGTGGTAAATTTCAACTATAGTTTCTTTAGGCATAAGTTATATCCAGGTTTCTCCAGATAAGGTAACTGAATCTCCAGCTTTCATAGAAGAACTCAGGGTAACAATATGAGGACTTAGAAATAGGAAATTATTTCAAGTCTCACAGAAAAAACAAAAGACTCACAAGAGCCCATAAACTGATACAGAAAAAAAAACATAACCAGTCTATAAACATCCCCTTAGAAAGACAACCATAATTTAAGGGTTGCTAAACAAGCAATATTCTTTCCTCTTAAGCCAGTCAGCACCATCTTGAATTCACTAAGTGTAGTGCTAAAAGTGGCAAAGTCCACTGCTTCCTTACTGAACCTCCAGTCAGAGTAGTTGGGGTTGATCCTCTTTTTCCAAGAAGGAAGTACTGTTCCAGAACTACATAGTCAATCATCCTCCTTTTCCTAAAGGATTCTATTCAGGAACATTTTCCAGAAACACAGCCCAAGTTGGAAAACACATTTTTTTCTGCCATGTGCTTCTGCTGGAAGTATGACAGAAAGTTGGACCTTCACTTGGGTCTGCAAGGCATGCTATTTCCTCTTAGGTGGCGTGTGGGTCTCTGCCATGTGCTTTTGCATAAAATCTCTTGGGCTCAACCTGTGCTTGCAAAATTCTGGATGACAGATAGGTAGCACAGTAGATAGAGTAGATAGCTAAGTAATGGACCCGGAGTCAGGAAGACCAGAGTTCAAATACATAGCAGTTGTGTGACCCTGAGCAAGTAATTTAACCACTCTATTCCTCAGTTTCCTTATCTGTAAAATGGAGGCTATCTGGATTATAAGACAAAGTTGATATGAAGATAAAAATTTCTCTTGCTCTCTTTAATATATATCCATATATAATGAAATATATGTATATATGCAAATACATATGTAATGTATATATATGAAATACACATGTATATGCATGTATATACACACATTCTTTACAAACCTTAAATTGCTACAAATGCCAGATGTTATTTCTATGTGCTCCTGCCTTAAGGAATTCATTTCTGGTTTCAGGGACCAGGAGGAATCCCATATACATAGAAAGACTTCTCTTTCCTCAGGACCCAGATCTGCTCAGCTATCCTCTGATCTGTCCTCTGGACAGGAACAAGGTTAATAAGCCAAGGTCTGTCAGCCTGATTTTGGAGCACAAAGTAGGACTTCCTATGCCAAGGGTAATCCTGAATCCCAGATAAATCACTTATCTTGACGAAAACCACATTGACCAATGTATCCCTACCCTAAGAATTCTGGAATCTCAGATTCTAATGTAATAGCAGTATATAATGTCCTCAGCATGCACTTCCCTCCGTGCCATACCCTCCAAGGAGTCCAGTCCTAGAACAATGGTTTGGAGTAAGAGGAATGGGACAGATGGAGTTGTTGTTCTCCACAGTAGTTGGAGAATCATAGGAGTATATTAGAGAATTTCAATCTGGAAGGATCGAGTGCAGGGTCATGTAGACTACTAAGTGCCTCATACAAAGAAAAGGAGACTGAAGGGCTAGTTATTCAGGGATGAATAAAAGGGGAAAGGACAGCTTCAAAAAGCATAAGCAGCACTGCCTGCTAGCCCTCATTCTCTGAAATGGCAAGAGAAAGAGAAGAGGATGGGGGAAGACATAGAGGATTTTGGAGAGTCCCAAACAAAGAATGTAAACTAGAGGGCAAGAACTACTTTTTGATTTTATCTTGTGCATTCAGCGATACTTAAGTACTTAATAGGTACTTAATATACATTGGTTGATTGGGCATAAGCAAATCAATGTGACTAGGATTAGAACGAAAGAGAGCAAGCAGTTGAGAAAAAAAATTTTACATCAAATGGCTTGATATTCAGGATACATAGAAAACTAACAAATTCTTAAGGTCAAAAACTTTTCCCCAATAGAAAAAGGATCAAAGGATATAAACAGTCCTCAGATAAAGAACTGCAAACTGTTAGCAATATGAAAGATTCCTCCAAGCTGCTAATAAGAAGACTACAGATCAAAAGAATTCTGATGTTTTACCTCATACTCAGAAAACTGGCAAAACTGATGAAAGATGGTAATGATCAATTACCATCCATTGGAGGAAGTATCCAAAAAGAGGCATACTAACAGTGGCGGATGGAACTATGACTCAACTCAACCATTATGGAAGATAATTTAATTTACCCATGAAAGTACCTAAAGTGTCCATACCCTCTGACTCGGCAATCCCATGGTCCTCTTCCAAGAACAAATAAAAACAACAACCCACTCCTAGACATATACTCCAAGGAAGTCAAAGTTGGGAAGTTCCCATCTATACCAAACTATCACAACATCTTTCCAAAGAACTAGAAACAAAGGAAATGCCCATTGATTGGGGAATGGCTAAACAAAGCATGGTTCAGTAATATTTGATATAAAATTAAGTCAATAATATTTCATATATAATGAAACATGTCATAAGAAAGACTGATAATCACTAGCATTTTTATATGGCACTTTAAGATTTGCAAAGCACTTTATAAGTGTTACTTAATTTTCACAACAACCCTAGGATATCACCATGGCCTGGGTCACACAATTATTGTCTGTGACAATATTTGAACTTAGGTTTTACTGACTCCAAATTCAACATTCTATCCATTGTACTACCTAATTGCCTCAATTCTAAGAATATAGAGAAACATAGGAAAAGACATACGTGTATGTGTGTGCCCACGTGTGTACTGACATAAAGAAAAGAAGGCAGAACCAGGAAAACAATATAAACAAAAAGACTACAAAAGAATGGAAATGGAAAGGACAAAAGAAATTGAGACTGGCTGCCACATAATTATAATAAATAAGCTTGGTTCCTTCATTTCCAGATTTGGAAAGCTACACATTTGGAAATTCCCATACTGTTTTGGAATAAATTGATATATGTTAGTTTTGCTCATCAGCTTTTTCCTCTCTCTCTCCCTCTCCCCCTCCCTCTCTTCCTCTCCCCCTCCCTCTCTCCCTCCCTCCCTCTCTCTCTCTCTCCCCCTCTCCCTCTCCCTCTCTCCCTTTCCCTTTCTCCCTGTCCCCCTCTCTGTCCCCCTCCCTCCTTCCCTCTCTCTCCCTCTCTCTCTCTCTCATTGTTGTAAGAAATGGCTCCCAGAGTGGGAAAGCAAGAAAGGGATATATTGAGAAATAAAAGTAATGTAAGAATAAAATATATTATCAACAATATATTAAAAAGAAATTGTTTTCCAGAATGTTTAGACCAATTTATACCTCCACCAGCAGTCTTGGAATGATGCCAAGAAGGTGACCAAGCTATGTAGCAATGCTTTCACTGCTAGGACTACACCCTAAGGAAGTCAGAGATCTCATCTACACTACAACAGCTGAAGTGTCACAACAGCTACTGGTCTGGTCCTCTTCTGGCTCTATCCTTGCTGCACCACTAATGTATCTGACTGCAGCACTGATCGAGTGCACCAACACGATTCTGGGAATGAGCTTCCCAACTCACTAGTAGTTGTCATACCATAGTACCTGGCAACTAGGGCATCACCTGTGGTAGTAGCCAATGCTCAGAGATGACCATGTGGCACCTGTCTTCCTTCTCCCTCAGCTCCCAGTTTAAGCTAACAAATGACAGATTCACAAGAAGGAGATTGAAGTCTAGAGGTTCAGTGATGGCCAAAGCTTGCCAACTAAAAACTAAAAGAGCCAAGATTCAAACTCAGGCCCTAGGACTCTACTCTTTGCTTTGATCAGTCCAAGTCTAGTTCTGTCCAATACAATTCTGAGTCCTATACTTTAGGAAGGACATTATCCAAATGGAGCATGTCTCAAGGAAGGAGACTGGTATGGTGGGAGGCCTGGCTATGTTGAAGGAGCTGCAGTTGTTTAGCCCGGGAAGACTTAGATATGATTGTGGTGAGAGGAGGAGAGGAGGAGGAGGAAGGGAGAACATCACAACTTTCCTCCAAGTATTGTCAGCCTATTCCTTGGGACAGGAGCCTGACTAGGGGAGGAGGCTTTTTCTGGTGAATGTCAAAGGAGTCATGAGTTCCACAACCTACAGAGAAGCAGATTTCAGTTCAACATGTAGGCAAACTTCCTAATAACTGTTGTTGAGTCATTTCAGTCATGTCCAACTCTCTGTGACCTCATTCGGAGTTTTCTTGGTAAAGATACTGGGGTGGTCTGCCATTTCCTTCTTCAATTCATTTACACATGAGGAAACTGAGACAAACAGAGTTAAATGACTTGCCCAGGATCACACAGGTGTACGTGGGTGAGGCCACATTCGAACTCAGGTTCTCCTGACTCCAGACCAGGTGTTCTATCCACTGCACCACCTAGCCACCCTCCTAACAATTAGAGCTTATCCTAAAATATAATGGGCTTCCTCATAAGGTAATTAGTTCTCCATAGCTAGAGGTCTTCAAGTTGTTCTTAGTTCTCCAAGAGGATACTGCCCCAGGAAGGTGATGCCATGACTTGCCAGTGAATAGGATTTAAGTGAGGGAGGGCTGTACAAAGTCACCAGCCTCATTTTCTCCTCCGGAGCCAACTGGATCCAGGGCCAAGATATAAATCAAGACGCCTGGAAATGGCCCCAGATGCAACGGGAGTCCACGACCTAATCTAGCCTAAGGTCTTGCCCAGGTCTCAATTGACTGAGACAACACCGATTCAATGATTCAAACAGAGACCTGTCGGGGAGGTTGTAGAAAAATTTTCTGTTCAAGCAGTGTTTGAGATGGTTTCTGAGATCCCTTGCAGCTCTAGGTCTATAATCCTCTAAGGTCCCAGAATGGGCAAGTAATTTGTTGAAGGTCACTCAAGTAGCAAAGTGGGAATTCAGGCATGGATGCTCTGATTCCTACTCCCAGCAATCTCCCTGCAGTATGCCAGTGTGGATGCTCCACTCTGCACATACACAGGCCTAACAGGTCCTCACATCAGTTCACGTAAATATCTTAATTGCATCTTTAATGCCTTCACGTGGAAACCCCCAGCATTAAATTACACCTTAATGGGAATGCTAAATTATCCACAAACCTTGGAACATACTGAAGGACCAATATATTTATAGTTTTTCAAAGCAGGAATTTATAAATACTCTTCCCTTAGCAAAGTCTTCCCAGGCCCTGGAGCTCCTGACAGGTAGTATTTACGCTACAGAAAAAGCTGAAAATTCACACCCTGTTCCCCTGCCAGACACACACACACACACACACACACACACACACACACACACACACACACACACGGGGCGGGGGAAGAGAGAGAATCGGTTCTATCTCCTGTTGGCTGGAGTAAATGTGCAGTTATCATGGGAGGTAGGGAAAGGGCAGAGGCTGGATTGGTGCAGAAGATTTTAGATACATAATCCATCAAGAAGTTTTTTTATGTATCTACTCTGTGTGAGGTACTGTACTAGATGCTGAGAATACAAATACAGAGGCAGACCTGTCCTCAAGGATCTTATATTCTGCCTGGGAAGCACGGGGACCCTTCTATAATCTATACCAAATTGCTTCTCATCTCAGGGAGGGGAGAGGAAAGGAGGAAGGGAAAAATGCTTTTAAAGTGAATGTTAAAAATTGTCTTTCTATATCATTGGGGAAAAATAAAATACTATTTTTAAAAAATGTGTTGTGCATTATAGTTGTCTGTGTTTATGTCTTTTCCCCATCTTAGACCCTGAGCACCGTGGAGGGCAGGGATCCTGGGCAGTATTTACTGAAAGGTGGGCAGAGAACATGGCACAGCCATGTTTGCCTTTTGAAGAATGTTCTTGCTCCATGAAGGGGGGAAGGGGAAAAGTTCATCAGAATATCATCATTGCCCTGATCTGACCTTTGCTTCCCACCCACCCCCCACCTCCTCCAGGTGCCTCCTAGCTCAGCTCCTGTGCCATTCAGAGAGCAGGAAGCTTAGTCTCTGCTTACTGCCACCCAGCCCGAGTCAGGAAGCTGTCTTAATCTGGTAGCACCAGAATCACAGGGGGAAGTTGCTTTAGACAGATTAAGTGTCCACTTTGGGGATTAAAAAGCAACAAAAAGGTTAGACAGATGTGTGCACATTCATACATTCAAACCCCAAAACACAGGCATATGTACTTCTACATATAAACATGCACACACGCATGCACACACGCATGTACACCTACACCCCAGACATTTGTCAATGGTGCAGCCAGATTATCTGGAGCAGTCTTCATAGACCTTGGTGTCCTCCAAACCAAGCCTAGTTCAGATGCCAATCCAGCAATGTTCGTGTGCTTTCTGTTGGATGATGGGTTTGCAGGGTAGATGGTCTGAGTGCTTTTGGTTGCTTCTTACATCTCTTAGCACCTCTTCGATTCTTTACGGGCATGAGTGAGGATCCCAAGTGTCTTACCCTCTAAAAATACTGCTCTATATTCCATAAGGTAGTTGATCTTTTATGCAATCCCAAAAGGCCTACTTCCTTACTGAAAATAGGCCTAAGTGGGGGTGGGAAGGGGAGGCCATTCCAGGAGCCACTGGTTTCCCTCTCCCATTAACTCCAGATCCACCACTCACACTCACCAGTGACCTTTCTCATGAGAAATGGAAGGAGCTGTACCAAGCATGCAGGGATTTTGGACATTGGTCAGGACTATAATGAGAACCTGTCCAGACTCTCCTTCCCTTGCTTTCCCTATATCTTTCTCTCTCTCTCCCATTTCTATCTTTTTTCATCTCTCTCCTTCCCTCCTTTCCTTCCCTGCCTCTCTTCTAACTGTTCCTCACTTCATCTCTCCTTCCCCGTCCCAATGTCTCCCTTTCTTTCTCCCTCCCTCTCTCCCCAAACCCCTTCTGCTTTATCTTTTGTTGAACAGAGAACACACAGTTTGGGGATGTGAGAATAAGGGACAGAAAGGCTTTGTGGATAAGATGGTTTCAGTTGCCCCCAGCCCTGCCTCACACACACACACATAAAAGCCGACCACTGAACTTGGCCCAAGTTTTAGCCTGTTGTGCTCATAGATTCAACTCCTTTGATCATCAGTTTAAGCCAGGTATTAGCCTGGTGTGATTTGCTTGAAGCCTAGGGATGAAGAGTCGGAGGAAGGGAAAGAAAGAGGGAGGGCAAAGTACAGAGAACCAGTGAACTGTGGAGTCGGCTGATGCCTCCTGCGGAGAGGACCCAGGCACCTCAGGCGCCATTTTTGTCCTATATGATGGGATACTGTACCTCCCCATGCTGGGCTGTGATGCCAATTTTATGTCTAATCAGAGTTTTATAAATTCCAGGTCAGGCAGCATAGTGTGCGGGCTAGAAATAGAAATGACCGGGAGACCTTCCCAGCAGATCCAGTTCCCATGAGCTGACTAGAGTTAGTGCTGGTCAGTGAGAGATGTTGTCTACCAGCTGCATCCCAAGACTGGGACTGATGCCAGTCAAGCGTTGATGGCGTTGGCCACATCCGTGAAAACCAGTCGGCTAGGTCTCTGCATCGGACCCTGGTTTGTCAGTAGAATCTGTGAGGAAACAGCAAATGGCAGAAGGTCAGAGAACAAAGGGAAAGCCCTTAGAGACCACTCAGGCAAAACCCACCATGTCAAGAAGGGAAAGCTGGAGTCCTCGAGAAGGAAAAAGACTTTCCCAAGGCTACATGGTGAGTTCATAGTAGACCTTGCTAACAAAGTTGATGGGAGAGTGGCTACACCATATGGCCCATGAATGGAATGGAATGTTGCCATGACTAAGAGATAATGAACACAGAGAAGCATGGGAAGACTTCTACTAATGAATACAAAGTAAAAGTAAATAGAACCAGACAATATACATGATGACAATAATGTGAATAGCAAAAAAAATGAGACTCAGTGTTGTGAAATTCTAATGACCAAAGAGACAGGAGGATGAAGCCCTTTGCTTTCTTGTAAGGAGTGAGGCAGTATGGGTAGAGAACTCTGTGACTGAGGCAGGACTTGGTGAACGTTTGGCTAGCCTTGTTCACTTTTCCCTCTTTTATTCTTTGTGCAGCAGGGTAGTTCCCTAGGAGAAAAAGAAAAGTGCTCTCTCTCTCTCTCTCTCTCTCTCTCTCTCTATTAATATACACACATATACACACATACATATATGCACATATATACACATATACATACACATATATAATCTTTTCTGTCCATATATAATTTATACATATATATATACATATATGTATATATATATATACATATATGTATATATATATATATATATATATACATAGACACACACATACATACACTTGTGTGTGGTTTGATTTTTTTTAGAACCAAGACTGGAATCCATATCCCTTGAGTCCTAGTCTTGTATGTCTTAACCTTTTCCCCAGATTGAGTTCCTCTCCTATCATCCCATAACCTCCAGTCCAGAAATAGGCACAGAGCAGGTATACATAATTACACAATAAATGAATACCACTCTACTTTTCCAGTCTTGTCTCCTATTACCCTAACCTTTATTCATTGCCTTGGAACATGGCCTGTGATTTCCATGCTCTGTACATTGAACTATGCTGTCCCCTATGTTTGTAACATTTTCTTTTCCTCTTTTTGCCTAAGTTTCAACCCACCCCTTAAAAATAATGACAATAATGACCTTGGTAGTCAACATTTATTTAGCACTTTAAATAGAGAGACAGAGACAGAGAATTCTGTACCTTGCTCTGAGAGGCCTGTGCTGAGGCTGCATCTCTCCCATGCTCCAACAACTCCTGTTCCAACTCATCTTGCTCCTCCGTGGGGTCAAAGTTATACATTGGCATAAGCTGGTGACGAAGCTTCTCCAACCTGAAAGCAGAGGGTGGGGTGGAAAGTGAAATCCCCTTCCTTTGTCCCCCATCTGGTGCCAGCGAAGGCCTCACTCTACATACGATGGGTGCTGAATACTTTATTAAGTGGCCTAAGACATAGCCTGGCTAATGGGTATGATGGAGGAAACAACAGCTGCCAGTAAGGAGAGACAATGGCAGGCCTTCCTTTCCCAGGCTACACCCCCCATCTTTGTTGGTTTAGAGTTAAAGGGTCTAGCTTAGAACCAGCCTCTGTTTATTAGCCGATTGACCTTGGACAAATCACTTCAGCTTTCTAGGCCTATTTCTGGTTTGAATAGATGAAATTATTGATTTCCAAGGCAGAATTTTCCTGACTTGAGGCCAAGAGACCGAGGACAGTGGCAATGAGACTGGGGGGCCTGGTAAAGGACAGCAGGGAGCTAGGAGGAGAGGAGTAACCTAGGAGAGGAGTCTCAAAGCTCACCTGCTTTCCATAAGCACACAGGGAACAATAATCCTAGCTAGCATTTCTACAGCACTTCCACTTTTGAAAAGTTTACAAATATTATCTCATTTGAACTCTACAATAACCCAGGGGTAGTAGTGGCTGTGGTAGTGCTATTATTAGCTCCATTTTACAGATGTGGAAACTGAGACAGGTTAGGTAATTTTCCCAAGGTCACACAGCCAGTCTGAGGCTAGATTGGAATCCAGGTCTACTTGCTTTCAGGTCTAGCACTCTCTCCACTGTGCCACCCATATGACACTGGACAGATTCACTTGGTGAATTGGTGCTTCACATTGACTACTGATGTCAAAGGGAGAACCACCATTTTAATTTGAGTATTTCCCTCCATGGCCAGGCATGGTCTAACTTATGGTTTAAAAAAACAGCTAAATTTGTCGAGGTACGGTGAGTGGAATGAGTACCATTCTTCCAGTCCAAAGACCTGAGTCAATTTCTGACTCTTCTACATTGTCCCTAGCAGACTTCTCAAGGCCAGGGAATATATCAGTTTTCACCTTTCTTTTCCCCTTAATCTCCCAGCTAGAGGTTGAACAATGGCAGATCACTGAATCTCTCTGTGCCTAAGTCTCCTATCTGTAAAATGGGTATTACAATAACTGTACCTGTGAAGCTTTTTTTTAAACTTAAAAGTCTAAGACAGGCAATGTAGCCTAGTAGATAGAAAGACAACTTGAGCTCAGGAAGGGATGGGTTCAAGTTCTACCCATAACACCGAGGTTGTGTGATCCTGAACAAGTTATTCAACCTCTCTGTACACAAGGCAGTTGTCTAAATTTGTAAATATATACATATAAATTCCAGAAATGGTATCAGTATTCATTGATAGATGGGAATTTCCTACACCAATGAAATCACAAGTTTGGACCAAAAAAGGGAGTAGGGGAAGGGTTGAGAAATGAGAGTTAATGTTGTTCTCCAAAGGATTCACTGGGGACTTGGAGATCGCCCAAGACCTATGTGTGTGTCTATCTACATGTCTGTGTGTGTGTGTCTGTGTATAACTCTGTGTGTAGGAGTGTGTGTTTCTCCTTTCTTTGCCCTCAGTTGTTTCAGTGTCTCCCTCTCTTTGCTCTGCTCCTGGAGCTGAAACCCTGGGGGAAGAAATGAGGAGATTACCTCTTCCTTTTCCTGATGTACAGAACCTAGGGGAGAAGGAGAGACAAAGTTATTGCAGGGTGAGTAAACCCTCCCTAAGCAAGAGGATAGAAGAGGATGAGTCAAGCATTTGGTAATATAGATGTCCAGGGAGGGCAGGTGACATAGATGGACAGGAAAGAAGAAGTGACATATGGAACCAGGAAACCTGAATGAGGTTGTTAGCTGTGTGATCGTGGGGAAAGGGGAGTTTCCGTTTTCACTTGTGTAAAATGAGGATGATAATAGCCTCACCACTGGTCTCATAAAGTCATAGGGAATAGTTCTTTGCAAGCATTGATGTGGTATAAGGATGTAAATTATCCCTAGCAGACTTCATAGGGACAGCTAGGTGGTGCCATGGTGCATAGAGTCAGGAAGACTCCTCTTCCTGAGTTCAAATCTGGCCTCAGATACCTATCAGCTGCGTGATTGTGGGCAAGCCACTTAAGCCTGTTGCCTCAGTTTCCTCATCTGTCAAATGAGCTGGAGAAGGAAATGACAAATCACTTCAGCATCTTTGCCAAGAAAATGCCAAATGGGGTCATGAAGAGTTAGACACAACTGAAGACAAGGTGTTAAGCCCCTTAAGAGCAGGGATTTATTGGTTTTTGTTCACCTTTATATGTATCCGGTGGGACTTTCATAAATGTTTGTGGAATTAAATGAGTAAGATTTTCCATTCCTGGTTAATACAGGGCTTCTACCCTCCCCACACACACACACACACCTTAGTTAGTGAGTAGTTTTAGTTATTTAATTAATCACTACTTAGTTAGTAGATCACAGGTGATCACATCAGGGGCTAAGCCTTCTCAGGCTCCTTAATCAAGCTGAGGAAGAGGGCACCAGCTTTGCCCACCTGCAGCACACAAACTTCCACTTGCCTGCTTTTGTCTGCCTGATATCTTCCCAGACATTATCTTGGGGTGGGGTAGGGAGACTAGAGGCTGTGGAGTATCCCCGAGAATTTGTAAAAGTTCCCCTAAGGGGTGGCGGGGGTGTAACAGCTTAGACAATCCCCTTTGGACAACAAACCCTTCTTTGAGTAAGACTTGTATCCTTTACCCTATGGCTTCCTTCAGGGCACAGCTCTGCTTCTGACTCGCACCAGAGGCTCCCTAAGGGTGTGAGTTATGTTCTCTACAAACTAGGGACTCCCTTCGGGCTGGGACCTGATCTCCCTTACTTCATGAGTTCCTTGATGGCAGAGGCTGCCTTCCCACTTCAGACCTGGGAGCTCCCTGAGAACAGGGGAAGCATGTCCCACCCACCCCCACTAGGGGCTCCCTGGGGTTAGGGGTTGAGGTTCCCCTTCAGACCAGGGGCACTTTGAGGATAAAGACTTGATGCCACACTCAGACCAGCAGCTCCCTGGAGAAACAGATTGAATGACCCACTCAGACCAGGACTGCCTTAGTGCAGGGGCCAACTTTCATCCAGGGTGAGGACTCCTTTGTCTTCTCTCTCTGTGGTGGACAAGCAAGCTCTTACTGTTCCGGGAATAGAAGGAAAAGAGAATGTTTCTGGCACAAAAGTTGGGTTCCATAAACATTGACCATTTTGGCTCTCGGGGCAGAAAGAAGGGGGAAGCTTGTTTGGTTTGTGAGCTACCAGGGAAACTGACAAATAGGTTTTCAAGGCACTTTCCCTCTTAGACACAAACAACCCCAAGGCAAATTCTTTCAATTCAGTTCAAAAAGCTGCTCTAAACTGGAGGCCTGGTGCTATGCTTTGGCCCAGGCCCTAATCTCAAAGAATTTATAAACTAAGGGAGAATCATAAAAACTGATACCTGGAAGAGTGAGAAAAATGCCTTGGAGAGAATCAGGCAAAGCCTCCCAAGACCTTTTGAGGAATCGAAGGCCCCTTTCACTTGGTGGGAGGGTGGGAAAGCCAAGAAGGTTGCCTGGAAGAGGCAGCACCTAAGGTGGATGAGAAGGGAGCCAGAGCTAGAGAGGGATAACTATGAAGCAGGAGACTCTCCCAGTGACATGAAGGCATTAGGCATGTGCAGCAGGTAGGGTGGGGGATGGGGGATCCTGAGGGTCCTTTCCCTGGAAATAAACATTTATTAAGCACGTACACCGTGGTAAGCCCTTTATAAATATTATCTCATGTTGATCCTCACAATAACCCTAGGACTAAGAGCTATCATTATCCCCATATACAGTTGGGGAAACTGAGGCAGGCAGAGGTTAAGTGATTTGTCCAGGGTCATACATCTAGTTAGGACAATCAGTAAAGTCAGATTTGAACTCAGATCTTTCTGACTCCAGGCTCAGCACTCTATCCAATAAGTCACCTGATAGAATTGGCTCACTCTCCTGGGAACCAGCCTTCTGACTCAGGGCACTTCATGCATTTGTCAAGGAATATGCCATAATTTTATATATTTGTGTCTTATCCCCCTACTATACTAGAAGCTGTAGAATGGCAGGAACTCTGTGTTGTTGAAAACTTGTTATCTCCCTAGTGTCTGACACAGGGCTTCTCACGCAGTAGGCACTTTGAAAATATCTGTCCAATTGAATTGAAAACCTATAGGTTAGGATATGAATGGGAAGGGAGAGACTTTCAGAGCTAGGGGAAGTTCTAGAAATCAAGACCACTAATTCATTCCTAATTTTGAAGGGGAAAACAAAACCCAGAAAGAAGAGGGTCTTATCCAAAATCAATGGAGTGAGATCCCCCTTTTAAAGTCTCTTAATTGAGAAAAATTTAGGAACTTATTTCTAGGAGCCCTCATCTATCCCCAGCATGTCACACACACACACCCTCAGCTTGGGCTTCCCTCTGGGTTGGAAAAGGCAGCAACCTTTCTCTGCCATCACTAGCTATGTTCTCCAGCCTTGACTCCAGCTAAGATTACATCCTTATTTTTTTTCTTTCTCTAGTCTGTTGTTGGGCTCAGCCTGGGTAAAGCACTTAAATTCTATCCCATAGGTTAAGGCCAAGAGAATTTGGAGGAGACAAATCTTCCCAGAAAGAAGGTGAGACTCCAAACTTCTGAGATCTTCATATAGTTCCCCTCCCCCTACAAATTAGAGAGCCTCACTCAGTAGCATGGGGAACACTTACAGTATATCAGAGCTAGAAGGAACCTTAGAGAAAATCTGGTCCAAAGCACCCATTTTACAGGTAAGGAAACTGTTACCCAGGGAGATAAAGTCACTAGCCCAAAGTGCATCAGCAAGTTAAGTGGGATCAGAACATAAGATTCCTGGCTCCTAGTTTCTATGCTGTCTCCCAGAAACTTAGTGTATTTTTTTGGCATTAGTTCAAAAAACTGAAGTGATAGCTCTATTCTGTCCCAGTGTTGAATCACTGGCCAACAAGGTCCTTGCAATTTTAAGGAATTATTATAAGTGCTAACTGAGCTGCCAAAATAAATGATGAATATAATCAGGGTATCTCCCTGCCTGCTTCAGAGTCACAGAAAGGAGACAGGTTCGACCAATGTTGGTGGTTGATACCCATCAGGCAATACTCAAGGAAAGAGAGTCACCATGGTCTACTAAAGAGAACCCTAACTAAGGGATACAGAGCCTTGGCTCTGCCACGAATGGGTGGGTGACCCTGAGCCAGTCCTAAGGGTCTGGCCCTCTCCAGGTCTCAGTTCCCTCTTGATGATCACAAAGGTCCCTTCTACTTTAATAGCCTATGATCCCATTATGATGGCTAAGGTCTGGGATTCTGTAATTTGAAAGATGATGGGGTCCTACCTACTGCCTGCTATGACTTTGCCTCTGGCAAAAGGTTCCCTTTGGAGTTAGAGAATCTGAGTTCAAATCCTGGACCTTCCACTTACTGCTATGTGACAGATGTGAAGACACACTGATGAACTCCCTCCCCTGCCTCCATCTGTGGATTTCCTTAACATGAGGTAAACTCATGTCATCCTCCTTTTTCATCCCTTAATCACTTACCATCGCCATAGCCAAGCCAATTACAGTGATGATTCCAAAGGATAGTAGCATTGTCCCCATATTGGCCCCACTACTGGCCACATCTGGAATTTTGGTACCGTTAAAGCTAGTAGTTTCAGGACTGAGGGTGGAGCTCTCTGAAGCAGCCCCATCTGTAGTGGTACCCAGGTCAGGCTCTGGGGTGGGGGTGCTGCTCTGGTACAAGTCCCGAGGGGAAGCCGGACTGTAAGTCATCCCAAGGCTCTGGCCACAGCAGGTCCAGTCTTCCAACAATTCTCCCAAGCAGGACAGTCTTCCAACGGTTTTAAACAGACTGGGGGTTGTCCAGGGCTTTTCTGGGAGGGTCTGCCTCTAGCATCATATGCACAGGCTGACACACTGTGTCCTAAAGAAGAAGGATCCCTGCCTTCTGAATCGAGAGATGCTAAATGTCCAGAAACGCTGAAGTGGTGGAAAAAAACAAATAGGGTTGGGGGTGGGGGGTGGAAGAAAGCTGAAATTTGAAGACAAGTGAAAAAAATCTATGAAATTCTTATTTTTAGAACATTCTTTATAGGATCTGAGGTCACTCTGTTCACTCAATAACATTGACAAGATTGAACTGAATTTGCAAAGGACCGTATTTTGTACGGTTGGGGATGTGAAAGCCTGTTCTGTCTTTTGTTTTTACTCTCTCCGTGTGTGGGAAAATTCTCTCTAAGTCATCTTCGTCATGGCAGGGAAGGGACCTTTCAAAGTTCTAGAGGCTGTCAGGGAAGCACGCTGCGGGGTGTCAGACCAAGGTGGAAATGGTTCTTGCGTTCAAGCCCCTTTCTGGCCTCTGAAAAGCCTCTGCTCTGCTTCTCCAGCTTTCTCGCAGGCAACGTTCCTTCATATTGCCTACGGTCCAGTCGGACTGGACTGTTCTCTGTTGCCTCTTATTTCTTTCACTCCCATATCCTTAGTTTTGCTCAACCTATTTATTACTAGACTTCCTGCTTAATCCCATCCCCTCTTTTTGAGGTCAAGATAAGGGGTCACCTTCTCCGGGAAGCCTTCCTCAGACCCTCCCAGATGAAAACAATCACTTCCTCCTCATATTTCTCATAGCACATTGCATGGAATGAATAAATAAAAAAGTATTCATGCTGTGCCAAATACAAAACTAAATCCCTGAGATTCAGATCGCAAAGCAAGTCCATCCCTTTTCTTAGGAGTTCATACTCTAACGGTGTCATATCCCTTGCATTGCCTCTGTATTGGAGTTATCTGCTTCCTTGTTTTCCCCCTCCTCCATCCCTCCACCCCACTTTAGAATATAAGCTCTTTGAGGATAGGACGGGGTTGTGTCTTTGTATTCCCAGAGCCCAGCACAGGAGCTTTGCTCATAGCAGGGGCTTTATCAGTGTTTATTGATTTGAAGTAATTCAAGTTGAGTTGGACCAGCCTAGCTAAGTATGGATGAATCTGCTACCAGGAGGCTGGCTACTAGGTGAGGAAGTTTTTTGACCACTGGCAACTCATGAAAATCATCTCTTAAGGTATGAATCAAGCTGCAATATGCATCAGTGAAGGGATTGTCCACACCAAAGAAGTTATAAAATGTTGAAGAATTTGGGGGCAGCTAGGTGGCCCTGAATAGAGGGCCTGGAAGACTCATCTTCCTGAGTTCAAATCCAACCTCAGACACTTCCTAGCTGTGTAACCTAGGGCAAGTCACTTACCCCTGTTTGCCTCAATTTCCTCATCTGTAAAATGAGTTGGAGAATAAAATGGCAAATCACTCCAATATGTTTGCCAAGAAAATCCCAAATGAGGTCACAAAGAGTTGGACATGACCGAATGACGACAGAACTTGGAAAGAAACTGTTTCTCTCATCTCACTGTTTCTTCCTCCAAGACCATTATAAAGGCTATGCTGATTGGTTTTGCCGAATTACTTTTTATAAGAGAGAGAAAATGATTTAATGGAGAATAATAAGCATGTGGGTTTTGTTTTTTAATGGATGCCTTTTGTTTTTATATCATATTCATTTCTGAGTATATTTCTCCTTGCAGAGAGCCATTCATTCCTGTAATAAAGGCCTTTTTCTTTCTTTTATTAAAAGCTTTGTTCCAAGGAATGGCTCAGTGTACAAGGACAGGGGGAGGGACGTTAAAAAATGAAGGCAACATAAAAGCTGAAGACATTCATCAACATATGATGGAATGTGTTTTTAAAAATTATATCAGGCAGAAACCAGTAGCCTAGCCTCAGCTGCCCCTGAGTTTTCTGCCTCTTGCCCAACAGACAAAATTCTATGGGTTACTGTTTAGCTGGCTGCATGTGAGAGGAAGTTTTAAATGCCTTCACTCAATAATCAAAAAACAATTGAAATTAAATATCCCAAAATTATAAAGAATAACCTTGGCCACAAAGAAGAGATACAAGGAGACTCTCCCCCTTCCTTTGCAGAGATGGGGGTCTACAGGTATGGAACATTATATATAATTGCAGATTTTTTTGATACATTGATCAGCATTTGCTGATTTTTTCTGTTTTGTTTCATCTTTTTAAAAAATTAAAATTTAAAATAATTATAAAGTTAAAATTATTTAAATTTTTAAAATTCTTTGTTATAAGGGATCTCTGGGATGGAGGAGTGAGTGGACATGAAGAAAATCTAGCAATGTAAAAACAAGAGATATCAATGCAAAAATCTATTTAAAAATATAATTCTTTGTATTTTTCACCTTTGAGGGTTAATGAGGTGGAGAGGAATGAGGAAGGGGAGATATCCAACTACTTTTAGCGGAAGTGAACCATCCCACTCCCATTATGGTATAGTATAGGCCTAGAGACAAAACCATCTCCCTTCCTCATTTCTTTGTTTCTTGATTTCTCACAGAGAAATGATACACAAGAAACTATCCCAGGATCAGCCACATAATACCAGAATTAGAGTCACAGCTGGATTGGGCCTGAACACTCAACTAGACCAGCCCCCTCACGTTATATTTAGAGAAATGGAAGTCTAGAGAATAGAAAATGATTAAGATGAAAAGTCATTGCCCATGATTATATAATGAGTTAGTGATGCAGCCAGAACTAGAACCCAGGTTTCCAGGTTCCTTCCAATACCCACCACTTCTTGCTCTGTCGTCCCAGTGACTTTTCCACAACACAGGGCTGCCTTTGTAGCAATTTACAGATTGTCTAAAATGGCTACAGAGGAAGGGAAATGGATTAAAGAGGAGTGAGACTGGAAGGATTATTAGGGTGGGAATTATTTTCACTTTCGTCTTTGTACCCCCAGCACCTACTATACTGTCTGGCACATAGTAGGTGAATTTAATACAACTTTTATAACAAGCCTCTGTTTTTATTGCTTTAAGAATGGAGTCCTTTCACTGTAAAAGGTTGGGAAACATGGACATACTCCATAAAGAAGGAAGATCTTGGATTCAGAGGGTTTGTCAGAAAAGAGATTGGACAAAATCTGATCAAATAAATGTGTCAAGAAAGGTCTGCAAAGTGAAAAAAGGGGGGATAGCTAAATGATTAAGGGACAAAAAACATCAATTCTTCCTTATTCGAGGCCAGTAAGGTAACCCCATAATATGAAGAAGAAACTTACAGGAGACCTGATCACTGTCTCCAGGTATTTAAAGGGTATTATACTCTCCTTGGATCTAGAGGTCCAAACCAGAAGCAATGAGTGAAAGTAGCACAGAGGCAAGTTTAGGTTCCATGTCACTTTAGAGCCATAAGCTTGGCTGCCTCTCGAACCCTGGTGGCTTCTCCTTCATTGAAGGTCTCCAAGTGATGGTTGTCTGATTCCTTGAAGGGTATATTTTAGAAGAGATGGGCATGGTTTGGGCTAGAACTGCTGAGGTACCACCTCCCAGCTCAGAAATAATGTGACTTTGAGGTGCCTTTTTGGGGTCCTGACCCTGATAAGTCTTCTGACCAATGGTTTGGGGAGACTAAGATCTGACTCCTTCATGTCAACTTTCCTTAGCTCCTCGTTCTGTCCTCTAAGCCTCAACCAAGTGAAGATGCATACCCAAGAATGGTTATACCCACTTTTCAGGTGAGAAAACTGAGAATCAGAGAAGGGGAGGGATTTGACTAAGGCTGGAAAGATGTAGGGTAGGAGGGACCTATTTAAAGACCTCCACAATCTGGTGCCAACCCATCTTTCCAGACCTATGTTTTATTACTCCTCTTCACCCACTCTTCTGTTCCAGCTAAACTGACTTCTTCTCTATTTCCTGGATGTGGGCCTCCATCTGTGATGGGCTATTAGCCCAATGGGCTAGTCCTCAAGCTTGGAATGCTGTGCCTCCTCCTCACTGCCTCCTACGGTCTTGAGCTTCCTTCATGGCTTAGCTCAGTAGTCACTTCTTATGTGAATCCCTCCTGCCCCTCCACCTCACTGGCTCATTCCTCAAATTACTTTGTATTTATTTACCTGAAGAGAAGTTGTGTTCCTGGTAATATCCTTGAGGACAGGCTGTTTTTGTCCTCTGTATCCCTAGCACCTATCTTAGTGACTGGTACATAGGAGATACCTAATAAATGTAATTTGTTTTTTATTGAAAAGTAGACAACTGTGTGTATTTGTGAAAGTTGATATGGTGTTCATCCATGAGAATGGGCACAAGGTGAATGGGCACAGGAGACTTACAGGTCTCAAATGACTGAGTTTCAATAAAAGGCATTGAAACTTGGGGATAACAATATTGACGTTGCCTTGTGAAGATCCAGCTAGACCCCAGTACGTGCCAAAGCACTCTACACTGCACACATCTGGGGTGCCACTAGATGCTTCTGATTGTCATTCTACCCTCCACAGCTAGAGGGGGCCCTAGAGGCATCTTTGGTCCAACCCCTCCATTTTACAGCTGAAGAAACAGACAAGCTCTAGGAGAAGGGAAATGACAAAGTAGTAAATCACCAGAGCAAGGATTTGAACCCAGCTGTCTCACTCCAGATACAGTGTTCTTTGAGTACCTATGTGTGTCTATAGGTTTGTGAGAGTTTATTGCTCGTGCTTATGAGTATATATGTCCCTTCTAGTGTATGTAGTGTATGAGCATAAATACGTAATGAATGACAATCTGAAGGTGAGTGTGCATGTGTATGCATGTGCGTGTGCATGTGTGTGTTTGTATGTGCATGTGTGTGCATGCATATGTGTGTGTGTGTCCATGGCACAAAAAAAACCCCACTGATTCCATAAACATGGTTTTTGGTCACTTGGAACAAAATGTCCTTCGCAGTCCTTCCTGCAGTGTAACTCTGGCCTGCCATCTGTCATGCCCACTTTTATCTGCAGTTCTTAATACTAGCATGGATGAAGATACTTTCAGCAGCCCCTGACTCCCCAATTCTGACTCTCCACCTCAGGATCTCCCCTGTGATTCTAAATAAGGGACCCCAAGTGAGCCCCTAGTCAAGCCAGCTCACTGATGATGGGTTGAGACCTCAGCCTAGGGGACCATTCTCTCCTCACTGTGTTCCTGACCCTTCTCTGCTCTAGAGGGCAGGGTTAGAGACCATGGGAGCCTGTTGCACACAGGCTGATTTCAGTTCTATAGAAAGAAAAATGTCTCATCAACTGGAGTTGTCCAAAAGTTGGATGGGTTGCCCCAGAGATTCCAGATCACTGGAAGTCTTGAAACTGAAACTGAGTGAGTGCTTGTCAGGGCCATTGCAGAGACAACTACGGCCTAGTTAGAGGGTGAACTAGATGCCTTCCAAGGTCCCTTCCAAGTCTGATATTCTATGATTTGATGAAGGTCTCTCCTCTCCTACCCCAATCCTGTATCTTACCACCTTACCCTATCAATCACATGAGCCAGCCTCCCTGCTCCCCCCTCCTGAACTCTAGCCCAGTAGGATTCCCTTCACAATCCTTCTGGGTCATCCTCCACCTTTCATTTGTACTGCCTTCAGGCAGAAAACCAGACCAACCTTGGGTCAAGGCCAAGTCTTCAGACACAGATTGCTTCACTTGCTTCCCTCTATACCCCTACTGTTGTTCAGTGATGTCCAATTCTTCATGACTCCATTTGGGGTTTTCTTGGCAGAAATACTGGAGTGACTTGCCATTTCCTTCTCCAGTTCATTTTCCAGTTGAGGAAATTAAGCTAAACAGGGTGAAATGACTTACTCAGGGTCACACAGCTAGTAAGTGCTTGAGGCCAGATTTGAACTCAGGAAGACGAATTTTCCTGCCTCCAGGTCCAGCACTACAACCACTGTACCTCCTGGCTGCCCTATTCCACTACTGCACTGGCTAAGGGCATACGGGGAGGAGTTGGGACTGGGGGTGGGGGAAAGGTGGGGATGCCAGTGATCAAGCTGTAGGCACACTATGACAAATCTTTTCTCTCAAAGGATTTTGAGGAAAGAATTTTAAATCTGGAAGAGATCATCTTGCCCAACACACTCATTTTCCAGATGATGAGTGCCGGGATGGCCCAGTAACTACCTAAGGTAAGTGGCAGAGATGGGATATGAACCCAAGATCCTAATGCAGCACTTGTTGATTTGACTGTTATGTCTTTTCTCATACCCTATTTTTTTCCCCTCCTTCTCTGCCCCCCTCCCCTTCCCACCTCCTACCTGGTTCCTGCCATCCCATCGCCGTTTCCTATGCCCCTTACTGTCCCACCCCATCCCCCACCTCCTTCCTGTTCCTTCTAACTGTCTTCCCTTCCTCTCTCCAAACAGATCTATGATTAGGGGGTCAGGGAATCTGGACTCTTGCTGTGCAACCTCAAGAAAACTGCTTTACCTCTCTGCGTCTCATTTTCTTCACCTGTGATTAAGAGTACATGCACTACCTCATATCATAATACCTGATTATGATGCCAGTAAGTTACTGCTGTTAACTACTGTCCTCTTCTATGGTGAGACCTTCAAAACTGGAGGGGAAACTAGATGGATGATCTTAAAGGTCCCTCCCAACTCTAAAATCTGATGGTTCCGTGCAGTCTAATATAACAAACATTTAGTGCCTAAGGCTTTGAAGAGCACTATGGAGGGTGCTAGGAGAGATGTATAATTTAGAGAAGACAAATTCTCCACTTCAAGTAGCTTATAAAAAAAAAAAACTAAGACCTAGGTCTGCCACTGACTCATTGTGAGACCGGGGCAAATCAAGTCACCTGACCAAGTCTCAATGGCTTTCATCTGTAGAATGGGGATGACCATATCTGCCTTGCCTTGTGAAGATCCAACGAGCCATAATTCATGTGAAAGTACCCTATATACATCCTTGTCCCAATGAAAGATAGTATCTTATATGTGCCAATATGTGATAACATAATATTATTTTCCTCTCCCTGGAATCTATCATATGCCATCCCAGCCTTCCTTCCTCCCTCTCCCTGCCCTTCCAGTTATCCCCTCCTCTTGCCCGTACCAGCCCTTTCCTCCCAGCCTCCCCTGCAGCCCCCTTCCCTGGACCCACTCCTAGCCCTGCCACCCTCTCCTCTTGCCCCCCCATGCCATCCCCAGCACTGTTAACCTCTCCGTCTGTCCCCCTCCCCTGGGTCCACCCTTTGCCTCCCCGCCTCTCTCCTATTCTCCTTCTGTGTGCCTGCCCCCTGCCCACCCAGCCTCCCCTCTGGTGTTAAGGGATTGATTAAAAAGGATGGGATCAGCACTTACTTGGTTTTCGTTTGTCACTCTCTTGCGGATTTCCAGCAGTCGGCGCAGGGCTGCGGAGCAGGTCCAGGAGCTGGGGGATGTGAAAGCCCCTCGCTCGCCGTTCCCCCCTCCCCGGACGTCTGCTTGCCCACCTGCCTGCCTGGTTACCCTAGCTGCAAAGCCAGATGAAGAGGAGCCCTGGCTGCCTCTGGGGGCTCCTTAAGGCACGGGGCAGCGAGGGGGCAGCGGGTGAGGCGAGGGTGAGGGCTGCTGCCTTCCCACCGGCGGGCACCGACGAGGCGAGTGACCTCAGTAGACCGGGAGGCGCTGGTTCTGCAGAGGGCAGCCTGGCACCATGCCCCGGCCTGATGGGCTTGGCAGCGCCGATGCCAGGGCCTGAGCAGGCTCCAGCGAGGCCCGGGGAGCAGGCGCAGCTGTCAGCGCGTTTGTTTGCATTGTATTTTCCGAAATGCCTGGAGTACCTGGTCCCGCCTCCCCAGCTCTCAGACCTGGGCCTTCCCCTCTCCTCCTGTCCTGCCTGGGGATTGGTGGCCGGACTGGGCTGGGGCTGAAGATTGGTTCTTTCGCCCGCCACTCTTGCGCTTCTCTTGCCCGGTGTCATGCTCGCCAGGCAGAATCAGCACTGGATTTGTGGCAGGAGGAACGGGCATTCTCTTCTGGAAATGCTGGTGGGGAACCAGCAGGGGACGGACTGGCATCCACCAAATCACAGATCTCTCGACCTGAGCGTTGGGGCTAATCTTAGTATCAGAGCAGTGAGATCTCTTATCCAGACTTCTCATCTTACAGATGGGGAGACTGAGGCCCCTGCGCAAGATTAGTTTATGTACCAATAACGTGACAGAGAAGAGATGCAAACCCAGATCCTCCGATTGAAATTCCGGTGCCTCTCTAGTCTAACCCCTCTCCCGTCCCCACCCCACACTTTACAGAGAAAGAAGCCGACACCCAGAAAGGGGATGGACAAAATCTTCTTATGAATTTAGGAGCAGTAATCCTATTACCGGCTGGTAAGCGTCCTCCCCAAACCACAATGACTCAGTCGCAGAGCTGACCTTGGCTAGAGCCCCTTCTTGCCGGGCTCACTAGTTCTGTCCCCTCATTTTACCGAGAAGGAAAGTGAAGTCCAGAGAGGGGAAAAGACCTGCCCAAGGTCACTCAGTGAGAATGAGCCACCGGGAAGAGCTAACCTGAACTATTACTACATAAGGCTTCTTCCCAGTCCTCTTTACAGCCAGAGCTCACCCCATTCCTCTGGAGGGTTGGGAGGGGGTCCCTTGCCGGGACATTGTGGGCACCCTACTTTGAAAGTGAAATGTGAGCAACTCATCATTGTGACTATATCAATCAATCAGTCACCATTTGTTATGACTTCGGAGAGCAGAGGATGTAAAACAAAAGCAGAGAAGTCCCTGTCCTCAATCCATTATCAAATGAGACTTTGGTTCAATTGTATCCAACTCTTCCTGACTCTAGTCAACCATATTTTCCAAGGGATTTTCTTGGTAAAGATACTAGAGCTGTTGGATATTGACTTCTCCAATGGATTAAGGCAATGGAGGTTAAGTGAATTGCCCAAGGTTACACAGTTAGGATATATCTGAGATCAGATTTGAATTCAGGTCTTGCTGACTCCAAGTCCAGCACTCTGTCCACATAGCTGCCTTCTCCAACACTCTCCGGTGCTTGTTCAGTCATTTCTCCAACTCTTCACAACCCCATTTGGGGTTTTCTTGGCAAAGATACTGGAGTGGTTTGCCATTTCCTCCTCCAGTTCATTCTACAGATGAAGAAACTGTGGCAAACTGGGTTAAGTGACTGGTCCAGGGTCACACTGCTTTGCACTCAGAGAGATGAATCTTGCTTACTCCAGGCCTGCTGCTCTGCACACTATGGCACCACCGAATCGCCCCCAATACTCTTATTTTCAAAAAGAAGTTATTTTGTTCACTTGTCTGACAATTCTAAAAGGACCTTAAATATAAAAGAGTAATAGCAGGATAGTGACTTATCCCAGGATCCTCATTGAAAAAAAAGCTAAGAAGAGTTAGATTCATGATAATAAAATTGTGAGTGACTCCTTTACTTAGCTGGGCAATTGTAATGGGACTGTTGGTTATAACTGAGAAGTGTTTGAGGCTGGGAGAGGAGTTTAACCAATAGGAGGACACCTATTCCAAGACTGGAAGGTTCTCAGAATGCCTAAAGACCAAGGAGTTGTCTAGTGGTTGTTAGCTCTGGGAATTGGGCGTCATCAGTGAGCCCTATTGAAGATAGTTAGGTAGTACAGTGTAGAACACTGAGTAGGGAGTTTGTGAGGCCTGAGTTCGAATTCAGTCTTAAGACACTAGCTGTGTGACACTGGGCAAGTCATTTAACCTCTACCTGCCTCAGTTTCTCCATCTTTAAAATGGGGATAATAATAGCACTTGCTTCCCAGGGTTGTAAGGATCAAATGAGATAATATTTGTAAAGCACAGTCCTGGCACATAGTAGATCTTTAATAAAATGTGCATCTTCTTCCCATGCCAATGCTGTCACTCTCCAAGGAGACCTAGTAACCTGCTTTTCTTGGGTTTCGATTTCCCTTTCTGTTTCCAGGGAATGCACGCACACCTCCAGAGGCCAGCCAAAGGCATCTCTGGACCATCCATACAGAGATGCTGCCCTTCCAGATATGCATAGAAGCAGTGAACTCATAAATGCAGATATGCTGATGTGTCAGCACACTCCCCCTTGGACAGCGGCACTCAAGGCACCCGGAGCTGGCTGGGAGCTAATCAGAGGGAAGAAGCACCGAGAGCCCTGGAAAACCGGACTCTGCATAATCAGCTTGGTTTAATCTGCTTCTGCTTGAGCACAGACCACGTGGTCGTTACACATCAGAGGGCAGAGCCAGGTGGGAGACCCCGCCTCTTTAAGGAGGTAGTCAGGGGGAGGATTGGATGGGAGAAGAGAGGAGGGTGGGGACTCCAGGCCCCAAAGCTTAGAGAGGATGAGAACCGATGCCTTGTGGGGTGGAGCCATTCGCCGAGGCTGCTGCCCTTCCCGGAAGAAAGAAAGGAAGGACACATGGGCTGTGGCGTGGCCGTGGTGATTGGAGTCAGTACCGACAGCTCTAGGGACCCCAGAACCGCAACGTCCGGTGCCCAGAGCAGCCCGGTCAGGTAAGCGTGGCCTGGGGTTTCGGGGTGTGGTAGAGGGAGACCCTAGGCTCATCTGAACCCTCCTTTCCCTGGTGGCCCCCTCGGCCTCATGGTCACAGCATTCTGGGTCCAGCGTCCACAGCCTCAGGCCCACAAAGGACCCAGCAGCCCCCTCCGTCTCATGCTGTGGGCTTACCGTCTGACTTAGGATCAGACAGAAATGGATCAGACATGCATAGACTGTCCACACTGGAGCAGTCCTTAGAGGAGAAGTTATTAATGTGTATCCTGGACCCCTTGGGCAATGTGTTGAAGCCTAAGAACCCTTTCCCAGAATAATGTTTTTAAGTATATAAAATAAAATGCCCAGAATTGCAAAGAAACTAAGAAATAAAGATGTAAATTGTTTTCTATCCAAGTTCGTGGATCCCCTGAAATCTGGCCATAGTCCCTTCTATGAAACCCAGGTTAAGAAACCTTAGCTTGCCTTAAAGCCGGTAGAACTTGGAAGGACCCCACAGGCCTCATTTTACAGATGAGGACAGTGACATCCAGGGAGGTAAATAAAGAGGCTTATCCAAGATCATACAAGTCATAAGCTTAAAGGGAGAATTTGAACCCAGTCCTCGACTCCAGAGTCAGTTCTGTTAGCTCATACCCAAATAGCTTTTCACTGTGTAGTTGTCTTAAATTTTAGAAAATACTTTGCTCTCTACCCCATGAGGTAGAGAAGATAAATCAGCCTCATTTTACAGATAGGAAAAAGATGCAGAGACTCTCAGTGATTTGCCCAGATTGACAGAAAGTATCAGAGACAGAACTGGAACATAGATTCCATTTTTCTACTTTACCAAAGTGTCTCCAGGTTAACATGAAAAGATGGAGATACAAAGCTGGGCCCTAGGAAATCGAACCAGGATTCTTTTTTAAAAATTAATTTATTTATCTTTAGTTTTCAACATTCATTTTCACAAGCTTTTGAGTTTTAATTTTTCTCTACCCGCCTCCCCAAGATAGCATGCAATCTGATATAGGCTCTATGTATACATGCATATTAAGCATATTTCCACACTTGTCATGTTGTAAAGAAGGATTAAAACTAATGGGAGGAACCACGAGAAAAAGAGACAAAACCAAACCAAAAGAAAAAGAGAGAGCAAGCAGTCTGCTTTGATCTTCATTCAGACTCTGTAGTTCTTTCTCTGGATGTGGACGCATTTTCCATCATGGGCCTTTTGGAGCTGTCTTAGGTCCTGGCATTGCTGAGAAGAGCTAAGTCTATCAAAGTCAGTCGTCGCACAATGTGGCTGGAACTGTATACAGTGTCCTCCTGTGAACCAGGATTCTTTCTACAGCACCATGATGCCTTCCTAGGAAAGCCCATGAGCTAATTATTATCAGATTTCCCCCTCTTTTTTGCCCTATCCAGCCTGCTCTAGTACCGGAGAAGACTCAGTCCCTTTGCTTGGGGAGGCAAGTATGTTGAAAAGCTAAATAATAGTTAAAGACTTGAGATATTAGAGAAGAATCAGCTAAACCCTTAGAAACAACAAATGCAAAGGACTGGCTGTAGATGTGAAGGGCTGGCTGTAGTGTTCAAAGGAAGGAGGGATCCCGATGGTGGGGAAGACTTTCTGGGAGAGGAGGGCTAAGCTGGGCCTTGAAAGATGAGCAGGGTTTGGAGGAGAAGGCAGTCTGTCTTGGTTTTCCAGCCCCAACTACAGGGGTCCATTCATCTAGCGCATGTTTAAGGAGCATTAGTTGCAAGAAAGGCATGGTGAGCTATAGGCTGTGGAAGGAAGATATGTCTGGTTGTGTGGGAGTCTGGATCAGAGATACCTGAAGCAGTCCAGGTGAGATGTAATGAGACCTGGACCAATGTGGTTGGGAGTAAGAGTGGAGATGGGGTTGGGAATGGGGGGGAGGATGTTCCAGAGGAAGTTCTTGGGATGGAGGTGGCTGTCTCTTTCTTCCCCAGCCCCAAGTCAACAGAGAATCACAGGCTCCAAGAGTTCCTTACCTGTGACCGCTGCTCCAGATGCAGACATGTGGCTTTGGCACATGAAGCCATGGGGCCTCGGACTGAGAGGGCTGAAATGGAAGGGAGGATTCCACTCTCCTCTTGTTTTGCTGCCACTGAGGCTAGTCAGTGGCTACAGGACCCCATCAGTGACAGCGACAGCATTGGTCAACCACTGGGCACAACTGTTTGAGGAGAGAGGAGTGCCTGAAGCCCGGGAATCCAGCGAGTACATCGTGGCTCATGTGCTTGGAGCCAAAACAGTTAAGTTTACTTCTAAACAGAAGGCAGTGATCCAGATAATCCCCTGACCCCACCAGGGACAGAGTGGGAGGGAGAAAGGTAAACACTGGGAGCTGTCTCCTGAGCAGAATTTGTCTCTACTCAACGAGTATGTACTCCTGCCAGGAGAATATAAGCTTCTTGAAAGCAGGGACTGCTATTTCTATCAGTCAGTCCACAAGCATCTATTAGATGCCTTTGCTATTCTAGACATGGGGGAATAGCTCCTCAAGGACAAAGATCTTCTCATTTTTGTCTTCAAATCACCCAGTATAGGACCTGCCTAACATATAGTAAGTACTTAACAAATACTTGTTGACAAAAGCTTTTCTACTGACTAGTAGCATCACCTTAGGTAAATCTTTTCTGTCTCGCAGGGCCTCAGTTTCCGCTGCTGTAAAATTAAAATGAAAGGGTTGGCCCGGATGATTTTTGAGATCCATTTAGCCCCAGTTGTCTATGGGCCTACTCTGTGTTTGGCATCCTGCTGACCATCATGAGATGTACGAAGACTGTAGAACATGTCCTTGTCCACAAAGAGTTTATAGATTAGTTTGAAGTTTAGGGGAATATCATCTCACAGTTAATCCAGGGTCTGACCTAAGTCTGAACTCATATTGTGCAAAATGTCTGCACAAGACTCACTCTCCCAAGGGCTTTACTCATTAGGAAAAACTACAGACATTAACTGGGAGGGTTACAGAATATTAGAGCAAAAAGAGCCTTTGAGATCATAGGATCATAGACTTCAAGCTGGAAGAATCTTAGAGGATGATTGATATGTCTGACGGGAACTCAGGGTAGATGGTAAGTCAGCTTTATGACCCAAATACCTCTGGTGTCATCCTGCTAGATTGTATTTTGTAGATGTGGATTAAACTGAGTTTTGTAGATGGGGAAAGGCAGCTTGGGGTGCATTGGATAGAGTGCCAGCACTAAAGTCAGGCAGCCTTATGTTCCTGAGTACAAATCCAGCCTCATGAGCTGTCACTTAACCCTGTTTTTTCATTTCCTCATCTGTAAAATGAGCTGGAGAACAAATCACTCCATATCTTTGCCGAGAAAACCCCAAAATGGGTCACAAAGAATTGGACATGACTAAAACACACTGAACAGCATCAGGATGGGAAAACTGAGGCATTTTGAGGTTAAGTGACTTTCCCAGGACCATACAGCTAGTGTCTGAGGCAACATTTAAAGTCAGATCCTCCTGACTCTTGAGTCCAGCCCCTATCCACCTTGCTATATGGCCTTTTAATCCCCACCCCTACCCCCATCTCTAGTTCTATCAAGGCCCAGAGAAAGAGAATTTTTCAGTCTTCCAAAGGTAGCAAGTAGCAGACCTTAGTTTAGAACCCAGCGTCCCCTACTTCCAAATCTAGTGTTCTTCCTAATGCAATTCATGGAAGTATATGAATTGCCATCCAGGGTCAACCCCATTGCCCTCCAGACCAGAATGCTGGCTCTGCTAGGGATGGTTTTTTGAATCATGGGCCCCTTGGGTAGTTAAGTGAAGCCAGTGGACCCCTTCTCAGAACCATGTTTTCAAATGTATAAGATAAAATACATAAGATTGTAAAGGAAACCAATTATAGTGAAATGTAATTATCAAAGGTTTGTGGGTTTTTTTTAGACAAGTCAACAGACCCCAAAGAACTCTTGGTTAGAGGAAGTTAATGATCAATTTCCTCAAGGATGCAGGAATAATACCCAAACTCTCTCATCTCCTCACTGATTGCCTGCTGTCAATTGTCCAGGAATTTAATTTAACAAAGTTTTTTTTACTTTTTCTGAACTTATTTATAGTTTCAACCCTTTATTGTTTAGCATTATAGCCCCTCTGAGTTGCTAGAGACTTGAATGGTCATCTAGTCTACACCTTATCCAAAGCAGGAATTCCATCTGTAACATCACCCATCCTCTGCCTAATAGAAAAATCTTCCCTATCCTCCGCTGACATCTGTTTGCCTGTGAGTGCTACCCACTCCTCGAGGTTTGTTCTGTAGGGTTACATGGAATAAATCTGTTCCTGTATTCATTTAAATCCAAGCAACATTATTAGGTTAGCACAGTAGACAGAGCACTAGGCTTGGGTCAGGAAGTTGTTATAGAGTCGTTTCAATTATGTCTGACTCCTCGTGACTTCGTTTGGGGTTTTCTTGGCAAACATACTATAGAGTGGTTTGCCATTTTCTTCTATAGTTCTTTTTTTTTTCCAGAAAGATGCCGTTATTTTAAAAATCCATGTCTTAAAAAAAAACAAAGCTAACCAACCAATACACCAATGGATCTTCCCTTTTCTCTACGTACATTCTTTCTGTTTCCAGGAATGCATCTATCATCATTCTGTATTCAAAATTTGCATATCCTTCCTTTCCATATTTTTATCCTGACCTTTACTTCTGTACCTCCAACTGCTTTCTTGACATCTCCACTTGAATATTCCACAAGTATCACAAATGTAACTGGTCAAAATAGAAATACATATCTTTATAAAAAATTATCTTTAAATTTATTTTTAGTTTTCAACATTCACTTTTATAAGATTTTGAGTTCTGAATTTTCCCCTCTCCCTAAAATGGCATGCAGTCTGATATAGGCTATACATATGATCATATTAAACATATTTCCATATTAGGTTGTGAAAGAAGAATCAGAATAAAAGGGAAAAACCATAGAAAGAAAATACAAAAAACAAAAAAAGGAGAAAATAGTATACTTCCCTCTGCATTCAGACTCTATGGTTCTCTTGGGATGTGGACACCATAATGAGTCTTTTGGAATTGTCATTGTATCGCTCAGAAGTGCTGAAGTCTAACAAAGTCAGGCATCGCACAATGCTGCCATCGCTGTGTACAGTGTTCTCCTGGTTCTTCTACAGCTCACTTTTACAGATGAGGAAACTGAGGCAAACAGGGTCACACAGCTAGTAGGTGTCTGAAGCCAGACCTGAGTTCAAATCCAGCCTTAGACACTTACAAGTTGTGTATCCCTAGGCAAGTCACTTAATTCCTCTCTACCTTAGTTTCCATAACTGTAAAAGGAGGATAATAAATGCACCTACCTCTCAGGGTTGTTGTGAGGCCCTTGTGAGATAATGTCTGTAAAGCATTTAGCACAGTGTCTTACACGTAGTAGGTACCATATTCATGTTTGTTTCCCTCCTTCATTAGGTACATTTTGCACTTAGAGCACTGTTAGTCTATGGAGGAACTGCTAAATTTAGATTAGGGACATTTTTTGCATCCCTTATTAGGTACACACTGTATTTAGAACACTGTGTTAGGCAGTAAAGGAGATGCTAAGTTTAGATAAAGGACAGTCCCTGCCCTAATGGCTGTCACGGTCTTGTAGGAGGATGAAGCACCTGCATAGATAACTTCAGTACAGAGTAAGACAGGGTACTATGTGATGTGCTTATGGGGGAGGGGAAGGAGGAGTTATGAACAGAGAGATCTGGAATAGCTTTCTGGATGAGGAGGTAACTGAGCTGGGCTTTAACAGAAGGGTAAATATTGAACAGGCAGAGAGCAGAAGGGACAATAACTCAGGCGTAGGGAACAGCATGGGCAAAGGTGAGGAGGAAGGAAAATCCAGGGTATATAAGAGGAAATAGAGAACACTCCAGGTGGGCTGGAGCTATGACATAAGGATGTGTAGTATAGAGGGATTTACTAGTCTTCAGATATCAGAAGGCTCTGATCAGGGCCTGCCCAAGTCTCCTCAGCTCCTTTGTTAAACCCCACATCCCTTAGTAGAGTTCATTTGGAGGCAAAGACTTTTTTAATGTGGTCTTTGTACCCTCAGTGTTCTGTGCTAGGTAGGCACCTCATCATTGGATTCTCCCACATCTGGTAGATGATGTCCATAGATTTACAACCCACTATATAAAATTATCCTTGCTTTCTCTGGTTCGCCTTTGAAACTTTATGATAATACTCCAGGTTTTCATCTCTGGGATTGGTGGGAGAAGCCCTGCGTTCTCTTCCTTAGGATGATGCATGGATCTTTAAGTCACTCCTCAGCCTATCTGTCTAGATTAGAAGATTTTTCTTTGTAGTGTATCCTCCTGGGGCCTCCCTCCCTCCCCCCCCCCCTCTCCCTCTCTCTCCCTCTCTCTCTCCATCTCTCTCCCATTAGCTTTCATTGCCCTTCTCTTAACTTTCCCCAGCTCTGCTGTCTGTCTCTCTCTGTATCTGCAATATCTTTCTCTGTACCTTTGCTGTCCCTGTTTCTCTCTGTGTCTCTGCTGTCTGTCTCTGCCTCTTTATCTTTGTGTGTCTCTGCTATCTTTCTCTCTTTCTGTGTCTCTGTCTCTGTATCTCTGTTGTCAATGCTCTTTCTGTCTCTGCTGTCTCTCTGTCTCCATCTCTCCCCCACTAACTTTCATTGTCCTCTCAACCTTCCCCATTCTCTGCTGTCTTTCCAAGCCATGCATTGCTTTCTGTCAAAAACCCCTCTGCTGAAGGGGTTTAAACCAGTTGATTTAAAACAGTTCCCTCAGCTCATTAGCAACTAATGACTCTGGTGGCTCGGAAGAAGATAGAAATTAAGTATCTCTTCTGCCCAGTACACTTTGCCTGTCCACTGAGGATACTAAGACAAGCCCCATGCACCTCTCTGTGTCAGCCCCCTCTGAGGCGGTTACTGGTAGAGGGGCTGGGATGGGCTCTGCCCCACCAGAGCTTGTGCCTTTTGGGCTCTTTCCCCTCCAACTTTCCTCCCAGCTCCTTCCTGCCCTGTGGCTTCTCATACTGCCTGGATAAGCAGAGAGTTACTAACCATAATCCTTCCGATAAAATGGAGGGCCACTGGACTTTGCTCTTGGCCTGGCTGACCCACAGGCATTGGCACTATGACCTGTCATTGCCCTCTAAGAATCACTGGGCCTTGTCACCTGCTCTGTAACTGATCCTCATTTGTATGGGATCCCTCCTCAATTTCTTGAGCTGAAGCATTAGCTCCATCCCCTTATCTTCATTCTGTGTGTGTATTTCTGTTTCAAGTATGTTTCTTGTAAATGATTTATTGTTGGGTTCTGCCTTCTAACCCAGTCTGTGGTCCATTTCTGTTTTGTAGGTGAATTCATCCCACTAACATTCACCTTTGTGACTACTGTGTATTTCCCTCGAGCCTATTGTCTTCTATTTATCCTTCTCTCTTTTTATACCCTTCTCTAAAGTCTGTTTTGCTTCTGACCACTGCCTCCCTTAATCCACCCTCACTTTTATCATCCCCCTCATTCCCTTCCCCTTGCTCCTCCACTCCAACATGAGTAAGGATGGTCTCATTTTCCAACTGTATTCTCAGCTCTTAGCATGGTGATTGGCACATAGTAGACATTAAATAAGCACTTATTCATTCATTATTGGGGAAATAAGACAGATATACAGATTATTCTGTTTTCATAGGATCCTGGAGGAATCTCACACCCACCACTTCATTTTACAGTGAGAAAGTGGGAAGTTCTAAGACATAGGGAGCTAGATGATACAACTGGTAAGAGTGGGGGACCTGGCTTCTATAAGTCTTGAGTTTGAATCTTGCCTAAGATATTTACTTACTGTATGATCTTGGCAGTTTTCTCTTTCTGCCTCAGTTTCCTCAACTTCAAAATGGGAAGAAGAATATAGATACAATATGGGGATAATAATAACTTCTACCTCCCAGAGTGGTTGTGAGGATAGAAAGGATAGAATGAGATAATATTTGTAATAAGGCATTTTGCAAACCTTAAGTATGAGCCATTAAGGCTCATAGTAAGGTAGTAAGGCAGAGGCGAGATCAGATCCCAGGTCTTCTGAATCCAGAGCTCTTTGTACTATACCAGATAACTATAACCTGCATTATAACAGGGCATACGTTGTGCAGTAAAGGGGTTTTTAACCATTTATATGTGTTTTCCAAAGTCTTTTGGTGGTCTGGTAAGCCTATGGACCCCTTCCTAGAATATGGTTTGTTTCCTACATTTGTAATTTAAAGAAATGCTATAAATCACTTAAGAGGTCAATGAAAATAAGGATGTAGTTATTTGTCCCATCTAAGTTCACCACCCTCCTGAAATCTGCCCACAAACCCCAGGTTAAGGGCCCCTGGTTTTATAGAGTGCTTGGTATGATAGACTTGGAGTCAGGAGAAATCTGTCTCTATATCGTAGAATCATAGAGCTGGCCTTGGAAGGGACCTCAGATGAGAAATGGTCAAGTACCTGGTAGCTATCAGGCATTCACTCAATATTTCTTTCCTTCATAGAGGAAGGAGGAGTATTAAGGGATGGGTAAGGATTCTCTAGACAAAGGGACACATTCCAGGAATAGGGAATAGAGGTGGGAGAGTTCCTGGTGTGTTTGGCTGGAGCTATATACGTTCAGCACAATGATGTGAGTCAAGGCTAGAGAGCAGAATGGTACACTGATAAGAGCATCTAACTTCGAGTTGGAGGACACAAGTTCAAATCCTTTCTCGGCTAGCTTCTCAGGACCACAGAAGGGGGTGGACTAGAGGACTGGAGGACTTTTCCAGCTGTGAGCTAACGGTGGTACCAGGTTGTAGAAAGCATTAAATGCCAGAGTGAGGTATTATTATACTTAGTAGACTGTAAGCAACCACTGGAGATGTTTTTAAATTAAGTTTTTATTGTAAACTTTAACCACTGACCAAAAAAGAAAATAAATATAAAATAAAGAAAAATTATACATAACCCTGGAGGGTGAATCAATCAGACTATTAATTGATTGGGTATGAGAGGGAAGGAAAAGCATCCCAAAGTTTCAACCCTATGGGACTGGATGGATGGCTGGCCACAGATAATTTGGCACAAAAAGGCACCGTAGGGCCCGAGACACCAAAGGATTACAGAGTCTTGGAGTTGGATGATAAATATATGCTTTTCTCCTTGTCATTGAACAAAATGACCAAGGACAGATCCCTAGAATTTTCTGTTAAAGCCCTCCTATCAAAGTAAAGTTGATTTGATGTTAATTGACCCCTACTGGACTTTAATGGCTTCTCTTCATGACTGGCCATTCAACCATTTCCAGATCCACCTAATCACACTGATGTCCAGCCCACATCTCTCCATGCTGTTTGCCAAGCACAGCTTGAGAGACTTTGTCAGCTGGGCTGAAATCTAGGTTAGTGGACTCTATGGCACTCCCCATATCTACCAGTTTAGTAACCTTGTCAGAAAGGGAAATGAGGTTAGTCTGGCATGACCTCCTTGCTCTTGATGGAGCTGTGCTGACTCTCCTAAGCTCCCCCTTTAAGGAACGGAGCCTGGGAGATGCATTTGGTCTATGGTAGGTGACCTTGGATGGGCAACAGAGCCTATTTGGATTCTTCATCTGTTGAGGGTGGCTACTGATCCTTACCTCTTCATCCCTCCCTTGAAGGGATTTGACCTCTCAAAAAGAAGGCCAGCATGATCCAACCAGTGCCAGGCTTGATAATCACAGCCCAGCCACCCTTGGGCAAATTTCTTGCCCTCTGCATTTATATGTCCGTCTCCCTAGGTACTCCTTACAGTGACCAGAAGCATATGTGGTAGGTCTCAGCAGAGGTACTGAGCCTTTTTTTGATGTCAGCAGGCATTTATTAAATATTTACTATCTACCAGAGGCTATGCTAAACACTGGGAAAGCAAATATAACCCATGTCCCAGTCCCCTTGGGCAGGCTGGTGAAACCTGTGAATCCCTTCTCAGAATGATGTCTTTAAAAGCATGAAATATACAGTATTTCAAAGGAAACCCATTATATTGAACTATTTATCAATCTTTTAAAGTTCGTGGACCCCAAGCAGGTTCCAAACTTTCTTTTGGGGTGGAATATTGGGCTAATTGGTTAAATTCGAAATCTGTCCAGGAAAAGTTTAGATAAATTCATATATGACTATTTTATAAGAACTTAAAAAAAAAAAGAAAGAAACTTTATTTATTTTCAGCATTCATTTAAAGAAAATTTGAGTTCTGCTCTCCTTCCCACCTTTCTTTCACCCACTGAGAAACCAATATGGTATCAATTATACATGTGAAATGCAAAACATATATCCATATTTCTAACAACTTACTAAAGGAAGTTATTTCTGCCCTTCCCTCTCGATTTCCCAGTTTTGCTTGTCAAAGTTCCCTCGCTTTTCAGCTGCAGACCAGTGACCGCCTCCTCCAGGAAGCCTTCCCTCCTTCCCCTTGATCCTCTCCTACCCCCAAAGCACTTCCTTTGGAACTTCTTACCCCAGTAGCCACAGCCTGCCTTATAGTACAGTCATTTGTGTGCGAGTCTTAGAATGTAAGCCCCTTCAGGTCAGGAACTATGCCTTAGGCTTCTTTGTAATCTCATAGCACCAGCCCAGGGCCCTACACATGGGAAAAGTAAGAAGCTCATTGTATGTGTAATCTCTGACGGGCCCCTTCCACCTCTCTAGGGCTCATAGAATATAGAGCCAGAAAGATTCCTTAAGATTGTCTAGTTGAAACCTTTCTTTTTCCAGAAGAAGATGCCCAAAAAAGGGGAGGACATTGCAGTTAGGTAGTCAATGACAGATCCAGAATTTCAAAATCACAATTCTTGACCCCAGATATCCAATGTTCTTTTCCCTGCCCAGTGAAGCATCTTCTCAAAACTTGTATTGATCATGTCTCAGCCCCCATGTTTGGAATACTAGGGCTGGACCACATAGAGATGGATGGCCATGTATAACCTGGCCTTGGGTCCATCCCTTAGGAAGGCTTAGATGTGTGTGTGGGGTAAGGAGAGAAGAGATGTTAGCAAAAGAGGAATCTAGTCTTCCTGCTCAGATTGCTGAAAAAAAGGGTTTGGACTCTTTACCGGGGTAGCTGGGAGCCATGAGAATTGGGAGGTGCTCAGCCCCATTCTGTGGGCCTCTGTTCCCCTGCTTTTTTTCTTCCCTCCTTTTGTCCCACTGGCAAGTCCCATGCTCAGGTACCAAGCTTCCCTCTCTGCCCAGAGATGAGATCTTGGATCTTGGAAGACTGAAAAGCTTGGGTTTGATTTAGGATTATGGAATGGGAGCTAAAAGGGACCTGAGAGGCCACCTAGCCCAGCCCCCTCATTTTATAGGTGAAGAAAGTAAGGCCCAGAAGGAGAAAAGACATGCTAAGAGAATCACACCAAGGCAAAATCTGGACCAGAGCCCTCGGGGAAGCGGGGGAGGGGGGTGGTGGAGATGGGCATGTGCATGGGCCAGGGGCACAGAGCTCTCACCTCAGGTCAGAGTTGTTTGATGATTAGTTTCAGAGCCTGCTGGCCAACCAGAGATCCACATCTATCACTGACCTTCAGCAGAAGCGGATTGGAGAGCTGTGTGCCCGGAGGCTTCAGAGGTGGGATATGACTGGGGCCAGACCCATCGCTGGCCTCTCTCCTTCCTTATCCTTACCACCTTCTTTCTCTCTCCCTCTCACTGTCTCCATTCCTTTTCCCCTTTCCTCCTGTAGCCTGTTTTTTCCATTTTTACTGCTCTCCTCTTACCCTGGTTAAGGGGGCCAGGAGAGTTGATAGAATAAGGTCCCAGGGATGTCCCTGTCTTACTGGGGAGACATGACCCAACTTTGAGAGAGCCCTTGGTTTGAATTGGAAAACTGTTTTGAGTGAAAGGGAGGGAGAGGCAAACCTGCCTTTGACCTCCACCAGACCATTGCTCCCCTGGCGCTGCTCAGAGCTGGTAGCTGCATGGATGTGCCTACGTTTTCTGCTGGGTCATTGACTTGTGGGGATCCATAGCTTGGGGTGTGGTGGGCCAGGCCAGGCCTTTAGAATGCTTTTTTTTATAGGATGCCTCTGCAGTATGTCATTGGTGAATGGGATTTCCAGGGCCTCACCCTCAAAATGGCACCCCCAGTCTTTATCCCACGGCCTGAAACTGAGGTAGGAAAGTAATCTGTGGCCATGAGGCCAACTCTTCTTGGTGAGGGGAGGGCTGTTGTGCATGACCATTATTGTTTGCATTGGAAAATATACTTCTTCAGTCATTCTCTCATTTTGTGAATATGTGTTCATCTTCTGTTGTGTGCAAAGCCATGAGCTGGTTTAGGTGTTGAAGGGGATGGATGCAAGGATGAGTGAGGTGTGGTTCTTGCTCTCAGGCTTCCCACAGCCTAGGAGGAGAGACAAGCTGCCTATGTCAGTGATAACCTCTAGGAGTCTGTGCCGAGAGATAATGTTACAGCTTTTGCTTATAGGGAAGGAAATAAGCCTTTGTTAAGCTCCTACTCTGTGCTGGGCACTGTGCTGAACACTATATAGCTAGGACACTCATAAGATATACTAAGTACATTCTAACATCAACCTTGTGAGATGGGGGGTGCAAGGGTTATCCAATAAACTGAGGCTCAGAGGTCAAGCGACTTTCCCTACAGTCAGGCAGTCTGGGCTGCCAGACCTTCTGACTTCCAGATCCTGTGTTCTCTCCATTGGACCACACTGCCCCTGCAGGTGGATAGTAAGTGATTCAGGAATTTAGGGGCAGGGGGATTCACTGAAGACTGGGCTGTCAGCAAAGCCTTCTTTTCTCAAGAGTAAAGCCCCCGAGTTCCTTTTGGTTGCTGTTTGGTCATTTTCAGCTGTGTCCAACTCTCCATGACCCCATTTGAGGTTGTCTTGGCAAAGATATTTGAATGGTTTATCCTTTTCCTTCTCCAGCTCATTTTACAGGTGAGGAAATTGAAGCACACAGGGTTAAGTGACTTGCCCAAGGTCACCGAGCTAATACGTGTCTTTGACTCATCTTCCTGACTCCAGGCCCAGCACTCTGTGCACTGTGATGCCACCTAGCTGCCCCAACTTCCTTTAACTAATCCTTATAGGACGCAGATTGTAGTACAGGCATCTTTGTCCTTTATTTCCCTGTTAAGTCCAGCATAGGCTTTTGTCTTATACTTGAGGCAGTGAGGTGGTGCCATAGTGCATATAACTCTGGACCTGGCTCCTGCAAGACCTGAGTTCACATCCAGCTTCAGATACTTACTAGCTGTGTGACCTTGGGCAAGTCACTTCACCTCTGCCTGCCTCAGTTCCTCAGCTGTAAACAGGGGGTAATAATAGCGCCTACCTGGAAGGGTGCTTGTGAGGATCGAAAGCACTTGGCAGAAATGCTTATTCCCTTCTCCTTCTCAGCTTCCTTATATGCTCAGTGACTTAGAGTCCTGCACACAGTAAGTCCTCAGCAAATATTTGCTGAAGTTGCCGGAAAGCACAATGACGATAAAATCACAATGCATTTAATTCAGTTCAACAAACATTTACCAACTTCCTGCTGTGTACAAGGAACACAACAAGAAAAGGAAGAGATCTTGACCTCCAGAAGCCTGTAATTTGCTGGAGGCAGGGGGAGGGGTTCAATGGCTCCACAGGTAAGTAAACAAAATTACATAGAAAATAATTTCAAGAGCAGCGAACATTAACCACTGGGAGGTTCAGAGTCAACATGAACCACTGTGGGTTTGTTTCATAGTTAACATTAACCACCACTGTGTTCAGAGGTAACCCTGATCACCGGGAGGTTCAGGAAAGGTCTCCTATAGGAGTGCCTAAAAACACTTGACCTGGGCCTTCAGGGAGCTAGGAATTCCAAGAGACACGGTAGAGGAAGAATATGCAGACATGCTCCACTTCCCATACAAAGACACGGAAGGTAGACATGGAATGTCCTGAGCTGTAACTAGTAGGCCAATTTGACTGGAACAGAGAGTACATGAAAGGGAAATGATAGGAAATAAGACTAGGCTGGGCCTGGATGGTGGAGAGCTTTACAAACTAGGAGGAGAAGTTAAGTATTTTATCCTACAGGTACTAGGGAGCCACTGAAGATTCTGAAGAAGGAAAAGCGATGTGGTCAGATCTGTATTATAGGAATATTAGCACTAGGCAGCTGTGTGGAAAAGGATGGGAGAGGGGAGAAACTGGAAGAATGGAGATCAATTAGGAGACTGAAAGGTGATGAGAGTGGATCTGGGTTGTCTAGGAGTGATGGTAGACCTGGATCCTAGAAGTGATGGCTCTTGAGTTGGGCTTTTAACATGGGTAGGAATCCAGTAAGTAAACAGGGAAGATATTCTAGAGTGTCTAGGGGCAGGGTGTGTTCAAGGTGTGGAGAGTTATCCATTTGGGTGGGATAGATTATGGGGAAGAAAGCAATGACTGTTGAGGTGAGAATGGTGCTGTGTTGTGTAGAGCCTTGCATGCAAGCAGAAGAGATTGCACCTTACTCGGAGGTAGCCGTGGAAGAGTTTTGCACAAAAGAATGACATGGCTGATGTGTATAAGGAATAACAGAAGGATAGGGGGAAAAACAGTGGGTGAGCAGGCCAGGGGGAGGCAAGGTGATAGCTGTTGTAATAATCCAAACAGGGGTTTTTAGGGCCTATATATTTTTAAATTTTATTTTTCACCAGTTGCATACAAAAACAATTTTCACCATTTGTGTTTTAAAACCTTTGAATTCCACCTGGGAGGAGCCAAGATGGCGGAGTAGAAAGACTCACGTATGCTAGCTCCGAACCCACAGCCCATAAATTTCCTGTAAAAAGAACTCCCCAAAAATTCTGGAGCAGTGAAAGTCACGCAGAAACACAGTGGAAGAGATTTCCGTTCCAGAGAGCCCTGGAAAGCCATCCCCAGGCGTCCATCGCGCACCCTAACAAGAGAGCCCACCCCTGCGCTGCCCTGGCCTCATGGCCCCAGAGGAGCAGATCCCAACAGGCTTCAGGGACAGAATCTCCAGCGGCCGTGAAGGTCCCTCCACCCACAGGCGCCACAGGTCAGTGAGAGAGACGTCTGGGCTGGCCGAGGGGGGAGCAGGGTGTCTCTGTGATTTGGGCCCCTTCGGGAGGCAGCGGCCTGGGACTCCCAGAGCAGACAGGAGCTCAGGGTCATTACTGAAGGTCTCTGCATAAACCTCCTGAGGGAACTGAGCCTGGGAGGTGGCCCTTGTCCCCACCTGAGCACCAGAACTTAAGCTCACATTGAATAGCAGCCACGCCCACCACTGAAAGCCCTGAGGCTGGGGAGCAGCATTTGAATCTCAGACCCCAAGCACTAGCTGGGTGGATCTAGGTGGGGGTGGAGAGGAATCTCAGAAGTCTAGTAACTGGCTGGGAAAATGCCCAGAAAAGGGAAGAAAAATAAGACCATAGAAAGCTACTTTCTTGGGGGACAGATGTTCTCGCCTTTCATTTCTGATGATGAGGAGCAATGCTTACCATCAGGGAAAGACGTGGAGGCCGGGGTCTCTGTATCCCAGATATCCGAGGTGGATGTCCTGTGGGCTCAGGCCATGGAAGAGCTCAAAAAGGATTTGGAAAATCAAGTTAAACAGGTGGAGGAAAAACTGGGAAGAGAAATGAGAGAGATGCAAGAAAAGCATGAAAAACAGGTCAATACCTTGGTAAAGGAGACCCCAAAAAAATGCTGAAGAAAATAACACCTTGAAAAAATAGGCTAACTCAATTGGCAAAAGAGGCTCAAAAAGCCAATGAGGAGAAGAATGCTTTCAAAAGCAGAATTAGCCAAATGGAAAAAGAGGTTCAAAAGCTTGCTGAAGAAAATAGTTCTCTCGAAATTAGAATGGAACAAATGGAGGCTAATGACTTTATGAGAAACCAAGAAATCACAAAACAAAACCAAAAGAATGAAAAAATGGAAGAGAATGTGAAATATCTCATGGGAAAAACAACTGACCTGGAAAATAAATCCAGGAGAGACAATTTAAAAATTATGGGACTACCTGAAAGCCATGATCAAAAAAAGATCCTAGACATCATCTTTCATGAAATTATCAAGGAAAACTGCCCTGAGATTCTAGAACCAGAGGGCAAAATAAGTATTCAAGGAATCCATTGATCACCGCCTGAAAGAGATCCAAAAAGAGAAACTCCTAGGAACATTGTGGCCAAATTCCAGAATTCCCAGGTCAAGGAGAAAATATTGCAAGCAGCTAGAAAGAAACAATTCCAGTATTGTGGAAATACAGTCAGGATAACACAAGATCTAGCAGCTTCTACATTAAGGGATCAAAGGGTGTAGAATAGGATATTCCAGAAGTAAAAGGAATTAGGACTAAAACCAATAAAAAACTAAATTAGGACTAAAACCAGCAAAACTGAGTATAATACTTCAGGGGAAAATATGGTCTTTCAATGAAACAGAAGACTTTCAAGCATTCTTGATGAAAAGACCAGAGCTGAAAAGAAAATTTGACTTTCAAATACAAGAATGGGAAGAAGCATGAAAAAGTAAACAGCAAAGAGAAATCATAAGGGACTTGCCAAAGATGAACTGTTTACATTCCTACATGGAAAGACAATATTTGTAACTCTTAAAACGTTTCAGTATCTGGGTAGTTGGTGGGACCACACACACACATACACACACACACACACACACACATGTACACGCATGCGTACACACACACATACACACAAGCATGCGCATACAGAGACAGAGAGCACAGAGTGAATTGAATAGGATGGGGCCATATCTTAAAAGAAATTAAGGTAAATGGTGAGAGAGAAATGTAGTGGGAGGAGAGAGGGTGAAATGGAATGGGGTAAATTATATCTCATTCAAGAGGCAAGCAGGAGACTTTTTAGTGGAGGGAAAAAGAGGAGAGCTGAGAAAAAAGCATGAAGTTTACCCTCATCACATTCAACTAAAGGAAGGAATAAAATGCATACTCATTTTGGTATGAAAACCTATCTTACAATACAGGAAAGTGGGGGAGAAGGAGATAAGCAGGGTGGGGGGAATGATGGAAGGGAGGGCAATGGGAGGAGGGAGCAATTTGAAGTCAACACTCAGGGAGGGACAGGATCAAAAGACAGAATAGAAACAATGTTGAGCAGGATAGGATGGAGGAAAATACAGTTAGTCTTACACAACACGATTATTATCGAAGTCATTTGCAAAACTACACAGATATGGCCTATATTGAGTTGCCTGCCTTCCCAAAGGGAATGGGTAGGGAGGGAGGGATGGGGAGAATTTGGAACTCAAAGTTTTAGGAACAATTGCTTAGTATTGATCTTGCTGCTAGGAAATAAGAAATACAGTTAATGGGGAATAGAAAGTCATCTGGCCCTACAGACAAAAGAGAAGATGGGGACAAGAGAAGGGAGGGATGATAGAAGAGAGGGCAGATTGGGGATAGGGAAAATTAGAATGCTCGATGTATTGGGGTGGGGGGAGGGGATAAATGGGGAGAAAATTTGGAACCCAAAATTTTGTGAAAATGAATGTAAAAAGTTAAATAAATAAATTTATACTAAAAAAAAAAAAACTTTTGAATTCCAAATTCTCTCCCATCCTCCCTCCCTAACCCCCTGATTAATAGACAAGCAACTCTATGTAGGTTGTACCTATGTTATCCTGGAAAACATTTCTGTATTAGTTATATTGTGAAAGAAAACATAGACCAAAAAAAATACCTCAAGAAAAAGAAAAGTTTAAAAAAGTATGCTTCAGTCTGTATTCAGATGCCATCCATTCTTTTCCTGGGGATGGATAGCATTTTTTATCATAAGTCCTTCAGAGTTGTCTTCAAATAGCAAAGTCCTTCACAACTGATCATCTTAAAATATTGCTATTACTTCATACAAAATACATTTCATTTTGCATCAGCTCATGTAAGTCTTTCCAGGTTTTTCTGAGAGCATCCTGCCCACCATTTCTTCTAGCACAATAGTATTCCATTACAGTCATATACCACAATTTGTTCAGGTGGGCATCCCCTCAATTTCCAGTTCTTTGTCACCAGAAAAGGACTGCTATAAATATTTTTGTACATATAGGTCCTTTTCCTTTTTGTTTTTTATCTCTTGGGATACAGATCCAGTAGTGGCACTTTTAGGTCAAAAGGTTTTCTGCCTTTGGGCAGAGTTCCAAATTGCCCTACAGAATGATTGAAGCCTTTCACAACTCCACCAACAGTGCACTGATATCTGATTTTCCCCCACATCCTCTCCAACATTTGTCATTATCCTTTTCTGTCCTATTAGCCAATCTAATGGGTGTGAGATAGTACCTCAGACTTGTTTTGATTTGCATTTCTCCAATCAATAGTCAGAGCATTTTTTCATATGACTATAGACAGCTTTGATTGCTTCATTTGAAAACTCATAACTTACTAATAAGTTCATAAGTTCATAACTTATTAGTTATCATTTGGGGAATGGCTCTCATTTTTATAAATTTGACTCAGTTCTCTATATATCTGAGAAATGAGGCCTCTATTAGAGAAACTTGCTTCAAATATTTTTCACAGTTACTATTGCTAACTGTATATTTTTAGGGCTTCTACTGGAGTATCAATAGAAGTAGAGCAGGGTGGTAAAGTAGAACGAGTACTTGCTTCATAGCCGACGAGAGCCAAGTTCAAATCCTGACTTAGCCATGTACTACCTATATAATCTTCATCAAACCATTGCCCTCTGGACTTCTGTTTCCTAATCTATAAAATGAGGAGTATGGATTAGGTGACGTTTCAGGTTTTAATCCATAATCCTACAATATGCTGATTATAGGCTTATGGATTGAGAACCAAGTACCTCAGGGACTATCTTATTCATTTTATGATTGTAGAAATCTAGGCCTAAGAAAGTTAAGTGACTTGCCCAACGTCATACGGGTAGCAAATATAAAAGGCAGGATATGAACCCTGATGTTTGAGAAAAGAGGCAAGACTGGCGACATGTCAGGGTGGAAATGATGACTGTACACGAGCAGAGAAGGGGCATGAAGAGGATGCTATGGTTTTGAATATCTGAACCGCCGTCCTAAAGCTCTGTGATGTGAGGCTACTTTCTCAGTGTCTACAGTGGAGAATGGAGTGACCTTCCCCAACCTGAGCAAGTGCCTCACTGGTAATGACAGTGAGCTGCCAGCAGAGGGCACTCTGGCCCCATCCATGCTGCTGCCAAATCCTTTGTGAGGGATGAATAGTTCTTCTAGGAATTGGTTTTTTTGGTTTACTTATTAAACCCTTAATAAAAGAGGGGAGCAGCTGAGAACAGTAGAAGAGGCCTGGATTATGAGAGGGGAAGAGAGTCACCCCTCCAGGACTGATGGGGTGGGGAATCTCTCCACTCCTAGACACAGACATAGCTATTAAAGTACTTCTCTGGGGAACCTCATGACCATCCTGGGGAGAACATGAGCGACCCTAGCTCCCATCTTGTTAACAATTCAGTTTCTGAAGGGCATTCCCATAACCCTTCTAGGAAGATAGGACAGAACCCCATTTTACAGATGAGGAAACCAATGCTCTGGGACTTGCCCAAAGACCAACATAGCACCAGAGCTAGAATTAAAACTCCTATTCTCAGGTTCTACTTTCCCACGGTGCCCCCTTTGTGCCTTTGGGTATACGATACATAGCTGCCCACTTTCCACAGAGGCCATCCCCAGTCACAGATTGACCAACTGGAGTGAGGCAACCCTGGTTATCTTGACCTGACCAGGAAGTCTGACGCGTGGAAGTGGCCCCAGTCCCCCATGGCTGAGGAAGGGGTGTTGAGAAACAACCTCTGGGGGAGGGAACATGATGTCATGGAAAGAGTGCTGGGCTTTGAGTCCCAGGTTGGCTGCGTGCTCCTTGTGTGGCCTTGGGCAGGTCATCTGACTTCCATGAGGTTTTTCCTCACCTGTAAAGTGAGGACATTGTCCCTGTTTTATGAGTCATGCCTCTTCTTCATCTCTGCTGGGGGACTTTGGTATAAATGATCCTTCTGCTTCATTTTGTGACTCTGGGGAGGCTTCTTTATGGCCTGACTCTAGTCTCCCTCAAGGTTAGGCAAACCCAGGAAATCACTGACAACACACATCACAACATGGCAGAGTGAGTTCTGTTTTGGCCATGATGTTTGAATCTTGGCCCTTCTGCTCTTATGGTCTCTGGGAGACCATAAGCAGATCATTTTTCCCCCTGGGCCTCAGTTTCCTATCTATGATCCTCTGAACTCTGTAGTCTAGTGGGGAAGGATCTTGCTCCTCTGAGATCTCTTGATATCCCAGCCTTTCTTCTTGACTGACAGGCAGCAGAAGAGGCCAAGCAGGGCAGAGCTGGGCTGGGGCCAGGCAGGGCAGTCCCCAGAGCATTAGCTTCTAGGAATGTGTGTTTCTGGAAAAAGCCTCACACGCAAACATTCCCTGGGAGATCTGGGTGAGGTACGGAGAAATACAGAATAGCCAAACTCAGATCTTTCTCATCCTTTCCTAGTCCTTATCTCTGCTTTGTCCTTCTCAAAGATTATAGAAAATTAGCTGGAGGGGCCTTTGAAGGTCATTTAGTCTAGCCTTTCTTATTTCACAAATGGAGAAACTAAGGCAAACAGGGAAAAGACTTCCCCAAGTTCACACAGGCAGTAACTAGCAGAAAGACCCAACCCCAGGAGTTCTGAGGGTTCAGATCATAGTGTCATAGATTTACAGCTTGGAAGAAAGCTGAGAGAACATTGATTCTTTTTATAGATGAGGAAACTGAGGCACAGAGACATTAAGGGACTTATCCAAAGTCACACAACTAGATCTTCCCGATCACAGTCCAGTGCCCTATCCACAATATTATGTTGTCTGGAACTCCTGGCTTGGTTTGCTGATCCTATATTACATTAGCCTTTCTTCTTACTCAAAGATGGAGAAAAGGCTGAATTTCCTACTTCATTTGGGGTCTTTTATCGCAGATCTCCAGCTCTCCTACATATATTCGGGAAAAACCTAAAACCAAATGGGGTTGGGGAGTAGGAGAATTCTCCTTCTTAATTCCCTATCCCTTCCTTAGCTCTGGTTTCTATAGAAACTTGAAATGTGTGAGGAAGAGTTACCCACCAGGGCATAACTGGTTCTCTACACTTAAAATGGCTCAGATGGTTCATTATTTACCCCCATTATAGAGATGAGGAAGTTGAGACACATGATAGGACACATCAGGTTTGGAACAGCCAGAACCAGTCCATCTTAACATATCTTTCCTCTCATTTTATCCTCAAAAGAGCCCTGGGAAGGAGGCAGGGCAAGCATTATTTTTCCTCATTTGGCAGATAAGGAAACTGAGGCCCAGAGAAGGGGAGGCCACTTGTCCAAAGCTCCTTCCTTTGTTGTGCAGAGGCACTGTGATGAGACAACAAGCTGGTAGTAGAGCAGAGAGTATGTCAGGCTGTACTTCCTGGGATCATTTGGGGTCGTCAGGGATCGGTCATGAGAACACTTTTCTTCTTCCATGGTGAGCAGAGTGAGATGCCTTCCTACAAACCACAAGAGACTTTTTCTATCTGACTCGCTCCTTCCCCCTTCTACCATCATTACTGTGCTCTGAAGAACTCAATTCCTCCGGATCATGTGGGACCTGATCCTAGCCCCAGAGAAGGCTGGTTGAAAGAACCCTGGATTTGGGATGATAGATCTTGGGTTCAAAGCCCAGCTCTGCTACTGACTGCTACAGTCAAACTGTAACCTAGTACCTCCCCCCCTGCACACCTCAGTTTCCTCCTTCGTAAAATGAGGGAGGGAGACTAGATGACTCCTAATTCCCCTTTCCATCGTCAAAGGAGCGACCTCAGGGTGAGTTGAATGAGTTTGCTTTTGCTCTGGTGGTTTCTCGCTCGTGGGGCCCAGCCACTCAGCTACTGTACACTAGCCATTTCCCCAATACGCCTGGGCTGGCTGGGCAGAGCCATGCGTTCGTGCAGCCAGTGGGTGGAGATGCAGATTGGGGTGGGGGTGGGGGGTAGGGGCATGAAAGGCTGTGGTTTGGATGCTGGAAGGCAGTGTACTAGCTTTCACTTACAGCCACGGTTCTGAGAAATGGAGAGATACCAGGGCCCGTGAGAGGCCATGTGGTGCTGGGGGTGGGGAAGGGAGAGCAAAGCAGTAGCATCTCAGCAGAGGGATGATGGGAGGGGCAGAGGCCGCCCGGAGATACCAGATACCTAGAATCAGAGAGGACGTGGGCTGTGGTGGGAAACAGGAGGGTGGAATGTTTGCACATGTATAATTTTTACCCTGGGGGTGGTGAGGGGAGGGGAGAAATAGCATTCATGATCAACTTGGACTATGAGAAAAGGATAGAGGTGTGTGTGTGTGTGTGTTTTGTTCCAGCTGGAGAGCCTGTCTGGCTGGACAGGCTAGAGGGAGTAATGAGGAAGGGAGAAAACTGTCCAGAATGACCCTACACCGCACTGTTTCTCTACTCAGCTGCTTTCCAGTGGGGTCCTCTGGGTGACTGTCACTAGAGACACAATTGGTCTACAATTAAGAGTCTAGATGGGGTCAGAGTTCATAGGATTTAGAATTGGAAAGGACCTCACAGATTATCTGGTTTGACCCCCTTTGTTGTACAGAGAAAGGAAACTGATGCCCACAGAGAAGACAGGACTTGCCCAGGGTCACACAGACAGGTAGTTACAGAGCTGGGATTAGAACCTGGACCTTCTGACCACTAGTCCAGGATTCTTTCCACTCTATCACAGGGAGCATTGTCTCTGCTGTGTCCCTGAAAGGCAAATCCTTCCATTCTTTGGGCCCCAGTTTCCCCACACGTAAAGTGAGGTGCTTAGGAGAGATCTCCAAGGCCACTCTGAGCTCTAATAATACTGCTATAATAACACTGGTGGCACAGTGGGCAGCTAGGTAGTACAATGGATAGAGTGCCAGGCCCAGAGTTAGGAAGACTTCTCTTTCTGAGTTCAAATCTAGCCTCAGACACTTATTAGGTATGGGACTCTGGGCAAGTCACTGAACCTTGCTTGCCTGTTTCCTCTTCTGTAAAATGAACTGGAGAATGAAATGGCAAACCACTGTAGTATCTTTGCCAAGTAAACCCCAAATGGGGTCACAAAGAGTCGGAAACCACTGAATAAAAAAATGATGCGGTTGTAACTCATGTTAATATTGGGCTTTATTCATTCGACAAGCATTTGCAAAAATAGGCACTGGGTATTCAGTCAAAAGCTAACTAGGGCCTGGCCTCCTGGAGCTCCCTTTCTGCTGGGGCAGTAAGGTTATAGGCCTTCCCTAGAGTCCTCTCCACTACAGCATGTCCTGGTCAGTTCGGTCTTGGCACCCCCAAAGCCTTGCACATTATTCAGCCCTGGATAACTTGTCCCCAGATACCGCCAGAGGGTGATGTTTGGCCGTGGGTGCTCTCACCTGACGTTTGGAAGGGGCTGTGATTCTCCTCAGTTCAAGCAATCCTTCTGGTCAAGGAGTCACAGTCCTTGTGCAGTACTAATAAAGGAGAACCCACCATTTGGGCTTTTTTTACCCAGTAACTTCATAGATGTTCTCTCACACCCTCTGGGTGAGGCAGGGGTTCAAAGCTCAGAGGTGGGAGGAACCTCACAGGATATCTGGTCTAACTGTACCTGAGCTCAGTCCCCTGACTCCACTCCAGGACAGTGGTGATCCAGCATCTGCTTGAATAGTCCTAGGGACAGGGAGCTCAGTGTTTCTCCTGGCCACTGATGCCAGTCCTTAGAGGCAGTGATAACTGCTAGGAAGTGGGCCCTTTGTTCTCAGCTTCTACCAGCTTCCCTACAACATGCACCCGTCGTCCTTGTTCTGAACTCAGGGCCAAGCAGAACGACTTGGATGCATCTTTTACACAGTATCTCCTTCGGATACCTGGCATCTCTTGCCTCCTTGAAAGGGCTACAGAGGGTTTTTCCATCAGGTCAGGGAGAGGTTTGGACACAGATGGGCCATGTGTTTTTGCCCTCGCTAAAATTGCTTTCTTCTCCTCTCTATTCCAGTGTTGAGGGTACAAGGGAAGTGACTTCATAGTAGCAGGACCGAAGTCTTGCTGTAGTAGATTTGGAGCTGAAAGGGACCCCAGAAGCCATCAAATGCAAGCCCTTGATTTTATAGGATATCTCTTTAGAGCTGAAAGGTAGCTTAAAGACCATCTCAGAAGCAGCTGAGCCTGGAGTCAGGAAGGCCTGAGTTCAAATCCAACCTCAGACAAATCACTTAACCTCTATCTACCTCAGTTTCCTCATCTGTAAAATGAGGATAAAAATACCACCTGCCCCCTAGTGTTGATATGAGGATCAAATGATACAATATATTTTACAATAATACAACAGTACAAATACAATTATATTTATGAAAAGTGCACAGCACAGCACTTGCCACATAATAGATACTATACAAATGTTTATCTCCTCCCCCCCACTACATCAAATCCAACCCCCTCATTTTATAGGTAGGAAACTTAGGCACCAGGAAATTAAATGACTTGCCCAAGGTCACATAACTTGTGAATGTCAGAGGCAGGATTTGAATTCAGATCTTTTAGACTAACTCCAGTAGCCTTACTACTCCTGCTTTCCTCTGCAGAGCTCAGTGACTGGGCAGAGATCACTCTTGCTTCTCAGAGCTGAGACTCCACACCCTGTCCCCTCACTTCCCAGTTCAGTGATCTGATAAAATATGATCTCTACCTAAGGCCTCAGTTTCCTTATTTGCTACTGACTTTTTAAAAAAAAGTTATAAATTTGTATTTAAATTGTGTTTTTTTTAAAATCTTATTGATTTCAGGTCTTTTGTTTTCTATCACCTCTAATTCCCAAGATGCCCTCTCTCTGCCCACTGCCCTGCCTACTTCCCCACCTTGATGGACCCATCCCTTAAAACAAAGAATGAAAAAGAAGAGGGAAAAGCAGGGTAGCAAAACAAAACGACAGCCAAGCACCACAGTAAGGGTGGTCAGTCACTGAGCTCTGCAGAGGAAAGCAGGAGGTACATTCCATTATCTCTTTTTTAGGTCAGTCATTGATTTTCCGTGTGACCTTGGGTAGGTCTTGGCCTCTGCGGACCTCCGTTTCAGTAAGATCAGTGACTGCTAGTTGGGGCCACAGTGCACAGAGGACGGGACCTGGAGTCAGGAAGACTCATCTTGAGTTCAATTTAGGTCTCATATATTTACTAGCCATGTGACCTTGGTCAAGTCACTTAACGCTGTTTGCCTCAGTTTCCTCATCTGGAAAACAAGAAGGAAATGGCAAACCACTACAGTATGTTTGCAAAAAAAAAACCCAAAAAACAAACCCAAATGGGGTCACAGAGAGTTAGACACAACTGAAATGAGTCAACAGCCACAAAGATCAAGGGGCTGACCTCAGAATTCTCTTCCACTTCAAATGATCTGTGATTCTGTTCAAGGAGGGAGGCATGACTTCTACCCAGAGAGATCAGGGAAGGTGTTATCACTTCAGCTGGGTTTTGATGGACAGGAAGAATTCCGATAAGGAACAACTTGGAGGGAGGTGTGTGTTCCAGACGTGGGGGGTTGAGGGAGTCTTTGTAAATTTATATAAATGGGGGACATCAACAGAAGGTCAGACAACCAGGTGAAACCTGGAGCACAAGTTGTTTGAAGAGGAATTCTGGGAACAAGCTGAGGAGTTTGCATTTTGCCGTAGTCAGTGGGGAGCTACTACATTTCTGGGGAGCCAGGGAGTGACATGATCCTGTAAATTAGGAAGTTTCCTCTGACAGACTGTGCTGAATGAATGAATTTCAGGGATTGTGTTCTTCACAAGATCCCAGGTAACAGATGAAGAGGGTGTTGATGGTGGGATCCAAGAGGAGGGACATGGGAGAGAGATTTCAGAGGCTTTGGGCATCTCTCCTTAATTACGGTGTTTCAGGGGATTGAAACTCAGACAGGAGAAGTCACTTGTTTGAGCAGCTGTGATGAAATGTTTACTAGGGGAAAACAAGTTTGTGGGTTCTGCGGGAATCTGAGAGCCATGCTTTGGGCATTCTGGACCACTGCCATGTTTAGGATTCATATTCTTGGTTTCAGAGGCACCATGCCCCCCAGCCCTTCGCCCCAGGGCCCTGAAGGGAATCTTCTCTTGCTCTTTATATGAAAGATGGCCACCCATCTGTCACCCTGGCCCCAGTCATTTGGGAAGTCCAGTGGCTGGACTTGGAAACCAGGCACCCTGAGACTCCCAGGAGTCCACTGGTCTGTTTCTCCCTGGGCCTCCCTTCTCCATCCCAGAGGCTGGCAGGCTTAGCCCAGAGTTCTCAGAGGGAGAGTTGAGGACAAAGGGGAAGGGGAGATTATGGCTCCCCTCCAAAACAGCTTCACTCTCCCCTCTCCAAGGTCACACGCTTTTGTTTTCACCATCATAGCTGGTTGCCATGGAAACACGATGTGGCTGACAGATGGAGAAGAGGCAGCTGCCCCAGAAGAGCAAATATCCTGTTTTTGCATATGGTGCCCCTGTGCTGCACCCCTGACAAAGAGATAAAGACTGGGCCTGGGGGCATCCCCCCACATCCCCCCACCCCTGTTTCTAAAGTGAAAGTTGGTGAAAGTTTCCCACAACGTGTGGGTTGCCTTTAGACCCTCCAGCAGGGGAAAGTACAGCCGCCCAGCTTTTGGCAGCTGCTTGTACTCAGCCTGCACCCCCCACCCTGGGACCGAGACTGACACTTCCCCACTACATCCTGGAGCTCCTAACCACATGTGTACTGATATGACAGATGCATAGCCCTTTGCACCCAGCACCTCCAGGGGCATGCACATTTCCCTGTCTGCCAGTCAGGAGGAGAATCCACACATATCAGTGACTGAGCTCGCTCTAATTTCTATTGGTAATATAATAATTAATAATAGTAATGTCTCCATTTCTCCATCCCCTTAAGGCTTGCAAAGTGCTCTCCTCACTGGCAGGCTTGAGATGGAGGTAATAGCCCAAGTATGACTATACCCATTCTACAGATGATAAAGCAGTAAAGAAGCAGCAAAATAGTGCAGTAGAGAGGGTGGTGGGTATGGGGTCAGGGACCCGAGGCAAGTTACTTGACCTCTGGGTTTCTTCCCCTGCACAATAAGGGAGTTGGGACTTAGAGATCTCTTGAGGACCTTTAGAATTCTAGGCTAACGATCCTATAAAGGGATTTTCCTCTAAGTCATCTAGCTAGGAAGTGTGGGAGATTGTGTTTGAGTTTCAGTGCAGTGTTCTGTGTCTCACACCCCCACTGTGCTAAACAGTATGAGAGAATACAATAAACTCATAAAGAGGCAGACCCTCCCCTTGTAGAGCTAAATGACAAAGACTTTCCCCCATCTTGATGCCTTCACTCACCCCTTTTTCCTCTGCTCGGCTTCAAGGCAGGATAGTACAGTGGAGAGAACACAGTATTTCGAAGGCCAAGGTGCAGGTGCCACCTGTCACTGCTGATGTGACTGTTGGCAAGTGGCCTCAGCACCTCCCTCACCTCTAAAGTGAAGGGATCTGGGACCAGGGCTTTAAGGTCCCTTCTAGGTCCTGGAAGTGCTCGATTTGTCCTCAACAGAATCTCTGTGTAGCCTGGGACACAAGCTCTCAGCGCCTTGGGTTTCTCCTCTGAACATGAGCAGGTGGCACTAGCCACCATCCGAGCTCTGTGCCGTGTTTAGAGCCGTGTGTAATCCTTCTTCCTTTCTTAAGTCGTACCTCATAACCTCGATGACACCTTTTCTTTTCTCCCCAAGTCTCCTACCTTGATGCCCAGGACTAATCTCTTCTTCTTTCAAAGCCCTATAGCATTTTCTTAGGCTCCTATCATAATCTGGTGCAACTTAGGGGCATTTTGGGACCACTGCCATGTTTAGGGTTCATATTCTTGGGTTCAGAGGTACCCCAGGGTCCTGATGTCTAAGGGGAATCTTCCCCTGCCCATTACGTGGAAGGCAGCCACCTGTCTGTCACCCTGGCCACAGCCACTTAGGAAGTCAAGTGTCTGGATGTGGAAACCAGGCATCCTGAGATTACCAGGAGTCCACTGGCCCGTGTCTCCCTGGGCCTGTTTTCCCCATCCCAGAGACTGTGTGTACATCTCTGTCCTATCTCTCACTAGCTGTGAGCTCAGCAAAGGCTGAGTCTCTTTCCCTTGGATTATTGGTCATCCTTACTCCTGACAAGTTAAATGGAAGCTTGGATGAAAACAAATGGAATCGGTTTGAGTCCCCGGGCATCCTTGTCACATCTCAGAGCCCATCAAGTCTTGGCTGGCTACCTCCTTTGAGCCGAGGTTCCTTCCATGGACAAGGTGAGAACTAGCAAAGATGACTGACTACCCTAAAGGAAGACCGGATTTGCTTATGGGCCATCCTTTGGTGTGGCATGTGCCCTTGGCATCAGGAGCTTGCCCTTGGTGTCGTTGCAGGAGACAAACTAAAGGAAAAAAGGTGGACCTCCAATAGGACAAGTTTTTCCTTAGGATACCAAAGTTTGTCCAAAGTCTAGACTTGTGGTTTAAAGGTGCCAATGGGTGACCAAGCTGAAGGGCTCCACCCCTGAGCCGTTAGGTGGTCTGTGGTAGATCTGGCAGAAAGCATAACAAAGAATCTTAGGGAGGTGCAGCCAATTTCTACCTTGATTCAGGGCCTCTTTTGAATCTTTTTTCTCCAGCGTCCCATGTGTTTTAGGGGCAGAATGGCATTTCAGATTTGAGAGCACTGCACTTAGAGTCAGTAAGATCTGAGCTCAAGTCTGGCCCTGTCAGACACTTACTAGCTGTGAGACGCTGGGCCAATCACTTAACCTCTGTTTGCCTCAATGAACTCATCTATAAAATAAAAAGGTTAGACTAGATGGTTTCTGAGGCTATAAATCTAACTGCAAATCTACCATCCTGTGATAAATACACTAGAGATGTTCCACATCAGAGAAGATCATGGAGGTCTACCTAGAGGAGGTACTTGGGCTTTAAAAGATTAGTGGAAAGAGGGAAAGAATTGACAAAGGGATTGAGCATAAGTCTAGATGGAAAAGTACAGAGCAGATGTAGGTGACAGTGATCCAGGCTGTCTGGAACATTGAGTTCCTAGAGGAGGGTCACGCCAGACAAGGCCAGAAAGTTAGTGTCAGATTTGGGAGGCTCTTGAATACCAACTAGAAAAATTGAAATTCCATTCAGTAGAACTTGATAGAAAACCTTTGAAAGTCTGAATAATGGAGGAGTTTAGCAAGATCTGTGCAAGAGGGAGGTTCTTGTGTTAGTGGTCAGGAGGACACATTGGGGTAAGGACAGAGCAATGGTGGGATGGCTGAACGTTCATGGACATGTACCTGGGGGATTCCTTCCCTAGTCATACCCTGTGGAGATGCCTGAAATAGTAATTGCCATTTACATCAGGCTTTCAGGCTTACAAAGCGATGTACATGTTAACTTCATGCGATCCTTTCAACAATCCAGAGGTAGGTGCTTTGATTATCCCTGTTGTACAAAAGAGGAAATTGAGACGTCGCCCAGCACCTGAGATGAGATTTGAACTCAAGTGCAGCGCTTTTACCCACTATGCCACTTTGTATTCTGCGAACATCTGTAACCAAGTTGGTGTATGTTGTAGTGGAAAGAAAAAGCCCTGGGCTACAAGCCTCAGTTTCCTTGTCTATAAAATGGGATGGCAAATCCTTGCCCTGCCCACTCCCTGGGTATTGTAAGGCTCAAAAGAGAGTATGGTCAGGACAGAGCTTGGAAACAGGAAAGTCTAGGCCCTGTGCAGGCTGAGGGATTACCCTCTGCCACCCTGTCTAACCTGTAACCTTGGCATAGTTGACATTCTCTTTAACACTGAACACTCCCTTTACATTCTTTACCATTTAACATTCTCTTTAATAACCCAGTTCTAAGGCTTCCTGGCTTCCTAATACAGTCAGCGCCCTGACATGGTAAACATTATGCTGAATGAGGTTTTCATTGTAATTGGTGACCCCTTCCCCTTCCCCCTTACTTCCTCACCTGTTGCTTCTCGGCATTTCTGAGGCTGCAGAATTGAAATCCAGGCTGGGTCAAGGAGGAGGAGGTGGGGGTGGGGGTGAGCTTTGTGTCCATGACCACAGTAGGTACCAAGGGCTTCCCTGGAAGCATCAGTTCTCAGAAGTGAGGAGGCCCAGACCGCAGTGCTGGCTCACCAAGTCCCCACGGCTCTGCTGAGCATGCACTCCACCCCCCAGCAGCCTCCGGAGCTGAGATGGAGCAACAGATGCTGCTGTCTGCACACCTTTCCCTTTTCCTTTCTCAACCTTTAGAGGTCATCACCCATCCCCCTCAATCCAAGGGGAGAGAATTGAGGTCCCTTCCAGATGGAGGAAGAGTCTTACCCAAAGTCATTCAGTGGATAAGTAGCCAGCGTAGGCTTTGGTCCTGGATTTTCTGACTGTAAATACAATGTGCTTTCCTCATCACCACATCTCCTCTCCTTCCAGTCAGTCATCAGTAGTAATAATCTACTCTGTCCCTACGTTCCTTTGTTTTTTGAGGGGGGAGAAGAGAGGCAATTGGAGTTAGTGTCTGAGCTGGGGTCTGAGGCCAGATTTAACTCGGGTCCTCCTGATTCCAGGGCCGGAGCTTCTTCACTCCACCACTCAGCCGCCCCTCTGTCCCTACGTTCTTGAGCATACTAGAAATTCCTTTGCTAAGCAACTTGGCAAGGACTCACCTTGGACAGCAATAAACACCAAGTCAGAAGGCTTAAGGTTCAAACTTTCCTGCCAGTTATGAGCTGTAGAACATTAAACAAATTCTTTTTGCCTCCATAGACCTTCGTAGCTCTCTCTGTAGCATGAGGAGGATGGTCCAAAGGATCTTGGTGGTCTCTTTCACTTTTGATGTTCTCTGTTCCAGGGTCCTTATCAATGATCCTCTAAGATAGTAAGACTTCAGAGCTGGTAGAGAGCAAGGGAGACATAGGGAGATCAGCTGGGATATAGTTGGAGGGTCTGTTTAGTCCCCAATTATCAATACATGGCAATCTAAGCCTTTTCAACCCCTCTCATGGAAGAAGACTGGGCTTTCTAGTCACCTGGCTTTGGCCGCCACCCCTGGGGAACTCTGGGGACACATGTGTAGTCAGCCACGGACCTCCCCAGGAAGTGTGGTTTAAAAGGCTCCATCCCTGGTTGACATAATAGAGTGACCCCAGCACCTCCGATGAAAGTAAGCTGGCAGCTGTGGATGATTGCACTGGGTACTGGGTGGGTGCCACACTGCCCACTGTCTCCAAGCTGCCTTTGTACCGCCTGCTCAGGGCGTCCCGGCTCTGCCTGGCGTGCTGGTACCGCCTGCTCAGGGCGTCCCGGCTCTGCCTGGCGTGCTGGTACCATGTCACCCCCTGGTGTGGCTACTGTGAATTTTTCTCTCTCACCAATTAGGGAACTCCACAGGTGAAGATGCACAGGTGGGGAGTGGGGGCGGGGATGGGTCAGGAGAGCTATATGAGCAGAAGGAGAGAAGGGGTCATATAGAAGAGTTGCTGTGGAAGGAAAAATAAGGAGATTCGATCACTGATTGGACGTTTGGTGGAAGCAAGAATCAGGAGTCAAGAAAGGAGAGCCTGCTGCCACTGGGGGAAGCGTGTCTAGGCAGTAGGGAATCTAAAAAGGATCTGGTGGTTTTAGTGGACCACAAGCTGAATAGGAATCGTGTATGATGTGAATGCCGAGAAAGCTAATGTTGTTACGGATGATCTTAGGAAAGACTTACATGAGATAAGAAGGGGTGAAAAGAGCAGATGAAGAGAATGTGCTATACAGCAATAGTAATATTGTTTTAAGAACAACTTTGAGCAAATAAGTCATTTTGACTATTATAAATATCCAAATTTACTACAAAAGACATATGAAGAAAGATACTATCTGTATCCAGAGAACGGATAAATAATAATACGTATAGAATGATCTTACATATACATGCATGGTTGTGTTTAATGGTAGCCATCTTTGAGAGGGAGGGGAAAAATCTACATGATAACTTTATATATTCAAAAAGAAGGAGCAAGCTGTACACAACAGATTGGCAGTTTCATGTGCCATCATCTTGTTTTATTATACTGTGTTATGGAAATGTTTGTTTTATTCCATAAAATAATTTTTTTAAAACACTATTATAATGTTAGGTTGCATTAAGACACATCGTATTCACATCCATTATATATTGCTCTATTCAGACCACTTCTAAAGGGGCTGTTAGCCAGCATCCCATCCCCCTTGCCTGCTGTCTTTCTTTCAGGAGCTAATTTACCTTCCCTGTTCTCCTTGTAGGAACTGGTCAACTTAGTGCTTCGTGAGGAATCCCAGAGGTGCCAAGGATCCAGAGGAAAGGACACCCTCGGTCATCAGCCCCACTCCTGCCCACTCATCCTAGACATGTGCTGCGGCTCAGGGGCGATCGCCCTCAGTCTCCTGAGCAGACTGACCCAGGTGAGCCCTCCCAGCCCCCTCCTCGTGACCCAAAGAGTCATCTGGCCTGTTGGGCTCACCTTGTCTGTCTTTAGCCCATGGAGCAGACTATGCCAGGGCCCACTGAAGTTTTCTCTGATGAGCTGGCACCATCTCTCATCTGTTCACTCCCTCAACTTTAGAACTCACTGTCCTTCTTCATTGTAACCCTGCCCTCACAGGCCCCAAGCTCTCATGGCTTCAATCTGTGAAATAGGGAAACATCAGCTTCTTCTCCCAGGAAAACTGGCCAAGCCTCTCCCTTGTGTTTGCAGAATATGTGTGTGTGTGCATTTATGTATATGTGTTTGCATATTGTATGTGCACATGCCTGTATAGTAACTGTGTCCCTGCATATATACACACATATTATGTGTGTTTGTGATTACATATATGAGATGCTCTTTCCTTTATTTCTGTCACTCACTTCCCAATGAGTCATTTTCCACCCCACCCCACTCCCAGCCTCAATAAATCCCTCCCTTGCAACAAATACAGTCAAACCAATACAAAACACATGAACACATCAGTCAGGTCTAAAGGTGTGTGCCTCATTCTGCACCTGTGGTCCACCACCTGAGGAGACCTTCAGTGTCAGTCCTCTGAAGCTATCATTGCTTGTTCTAGTGATCTCTGGATAATTCTTGAAAAACTAATAGACTCTGAAAGTTGCAAAAGACTGTAGAGATCACCCAGTCCAACCCCTACCCAAGGCTGAATTCCTTTTTTACCATCCCTGATGGCAGTCATCTGAAGTTGGGGAACTTATCACTTTCAGAGTGGTCCATTTTGCTTTGGGGCTGGCAGCTTTTATAAGCAACATAATTACTGGGTCATTTCTCCATAGGATGAGCCAGAATCTTCCTCTCTGTACTTTCCCCCTTATCACTCCTAGCTCTGCCTTCTAGAACTGAACAGGACAAGCTTAATCTCCTAATTTCTGTCCTTCTGTTGCCAGAGCCGGGCGATTGCAGTGGACAAAGGGGAAGAGGCCATACAGCTCACCAGAGAGAATGCTCAAAGGTGCTGGGGGAAGGACGCATGAACTGGTAACCAAGAGCAGAGAGCTCTTGTAGGGTCCTGTAGCTCGGTGAAGAGATCTGGACCCCATCAGAATAGGGCAGGAGTCCCTGAGAGGTCCCATGAGCATTTCCTCTCTGCATCCCTGGCAGGGCCCATATATGAACTTTTGCTACACTTCTCATCACTCTCTCCTCAGTAGTGACAACTCTTTCTCCCTTATGAATAAATCCTAAAAAACACACAAGGGGAATAAGGGATAGAGGGAGTGGATGTTCCACGTGGAACTGGGAATCAAGATAGGGTACCAATAGTGGGAGGAAAAGGGAGGCAGAGAAGTAAGTATTGGGTATGTGTAACCTTTGAACCTAGAGAGCCAAGTAAACTCAGGGGCCAGAATCATCAAGTCTCAGTGTGGGTCTTGGAGATTAGCAGAGTTCAGCAATTAGTTAAAAAAAACAAACTAGCCCTGGGCCCAAGAGAAGGGTCCCTGAGATTGGTTCTAAGGACGAACTAGAACTTTAGGCAAGCCTGGGTCCCAGGGCTAGATCCTTCCCAGTCCTATTGACAGAAGTTCAGAGCATCATAGACTTAGAGCTGGATGAGACCTTGCAGGCTGTCTAGTTCAGTCCTCTCATTTTACAGGGAAGGAAACTGAGGCCCAAAAAGTGTAAGGGATTTACCAAGGGTCACACAGATAGGGGCAAAAACAGAATTTCCACCACCAAAGTCCTCAGACTATAGTGTCCTTTCTGCTGTACCATGATGCTTTGCCTAAGGAGTTGCCAGATAGGCTGTTGTGGGCAGTACTGAGAATTTGTAAGGTCTGTGGGCTCTAATTATTATTGTAGCAGTAACACAGCATAGCAGACAGAGTGCTGGGCTTGGAATCAGAAGTCTTGCCTCCACTACTTAGTCAAATTAATTTCCCTGAGCCTCGGGCAACTGCCTAAGATGTATCTAAACTGAAGGCTTGTAATCCATGCCAGCTAGCTCCCCATCCTAATGAAATCACAGACGCCTTTGTATAGTAGTGTTATCATCATGGTGAAAATTGCCTACTAAGTTCGGTAATAACTTCAGTCTTTGACTTGTGTCTAGTTGGGGGCCCCCCATCTTAGGAAGGACAGACATCTACAAGTGTAAATAAGTCATTGACTCAGATATGCAGGAAATAGACAAGAGTAGAGATGTTTTCTGCATTTGTATAGGGCTCTGGATAATAATCTTGAGTGCTATGGTATAAGCGAAGTATTTGTTTCTTAGAGAATTGTGATCAATTTAAAATAGTTAACCATACTAAGATGATCAGAAGAATCCAGAAACTTCCTAGATTGGCAAATTTTTGCTCTGCTTACCAGGCAGAAAGACTGGCAGTCAGGAGCAACACTGGCTTACAGTATAGACTTTGCAAAACAGGAAGGAAGTTGCCACAAGATAATAAGCATTATCATGTCACAAAGCAGGTTAAAGGGAGAGGGGGAAAATAAGCCTGCATGCGTGTGACCCAACAAAGCTCAATCATCACAGGAGCATTGTGGATGTGACTGAAAAGAGCTCAACAAACAGACATGAAGTAGAACAGGTTGGCGTAGCAGAAAGGGCACCGGTTTTGAAGTCAGGAGATCCAGATTTGACTACTCATTAGCTGTGTTATCTCGGTCAAATTATTTCTCCTCTATGTCTCTATTTCCTTATCTGTAAAAGGAAGGTGGACAAGATGAACTTCTAGAGCTAAATACTATAATCCTATACATCAAAGATTCTTACCCTGGGATCTATGAACTTTAAAAAATATATGAATTTTGATAACTTACAAATAACTGATACTTCCAAATAATTGATTTTCTTTGTAATACTATGGATTTATTTTATTGTGCTTAACAGCATTATTCTGAGATGTCCATGTTATCACTAGACTGCCAAAAATGTCCATGACAAACAAAAGTTAGGAATCTCTGCTGTAAATGTAATCTGCTGGTATTTCTGTAGCCACCCATTCTCCTCAGTGACAATAGTGAAGCCACTGTATTTGGAAATTACCACCTTGGGACCCAGTGGTACCAGGAAGAAAAAGTGTGGTGGAACTTAATAGGAAGTTTGGGATGCTGAATCTGAGCAAATGTACACGTAAAAAACAATTCTGTAGGAGGTACCAGTGTTTTTGAAGGCTTTATGGGAATAATTCTAAAGATATATCAAAATGGAGATGAAGCCAAAAGAATAGAAAAGAATCACAGAGGATGATCAAAGGAGCAACTGGGAGGGGAAAAAAAATCAATAATTATAAAACCTGCCCCTGCTTTCTCATCTTTGAAATGTCTTTAGGAGATTTGCATTGAAAGTGTCCTGGATAAAAATAGGAGAAAGGTCAGGGAGGGACTGCACTGCCCATCACCATCTTCAGAGTCCTAGTGCGGAGAGCTGAAGATAATGTCAGAGCACATGGTGCCTACTGTCTGTAGGTCACATAAGTCATTTGACTGAGCAAAGGGCAACCAGTTTCCCACTTGCATGGACAATTCCATGATAGACATTAAACCATAAGTCCCTTTTTTCTTTTGTCGGATCTTAGGACGGTGCTTAGTGTATAGTAGGAGTTTAATATTTACTTCCTTTGGGAATGGCCACTCTCCCCATTTTTATTTGGCACATTCCTGGAAATACTAGCAATACTAATAAGACAAGAGAAAGAAATTTTAAAAAGCATAGATAGATGAAGAAGAGATAAAACTACTCCTGTTGACAATGTTGTGGTTTAGTTAGAAAATCCTACAGCATCAGCAGAGATACTAATTGAAGCAATACTGATAGCTTCAGCCAAATCTCAGGCTACAAAATAGACCCTCAAAAAATTAACAGCATATTTATATAATAATAACAAAAGCCAAGAGGCAGCAGTAGAAAAAGAATTCCAAATGACTTTAAGATGCATAAAAATATCTGGAGATCAGACTATCAAATCACATAACAGACTTGTACAGATTCTGTTGCAACGTGTTCCTTAAAGTAGTAAAGAACAGTTTAATTAGCTAGAGGCATATTGAGTGCTCATGGCTGGGCCATGCCAATGGAATAAAAATGACAATAATACCATCATTATTTTGTAGTTTTAATAGTATACTGATCAAATCATGAAAAGCATACTTTACAAAACTCAATAAAATAATAAAATCCATTTGGAAAAATAAAAAATCTAGATATCCAGGAAAATAATGAAAAGAGGTCAGGATAAAGTGGGGAGAGCGCACTAAAAGCAGGCATTCCAAACTAGCTGCCAAATAGAGAGCCCTATCAGGATAACAGATCGCACAAAGGAGAAGCACAAACAATGGGACTCGGTAACTCACTATTCAATAAACTAGAAAACATAAGTTACTTAGGAAAGAAGTCCCCTCTTTGATAAAAACTGCTGGGAAACCTGAAAAGCAGTCTGGCAAAAGTTAGTCTTAGATCAACACTATACAATATTCCACAATACATTCCAAATGGATATATAACTTTAATATTAAAGAACATACCATTAAAAAAAACAACTAGAAGAGTAGGTGTACCTTTCACAACTATGGATAGGAGATATTTTCTTAATCAAATAAGGTATAGAGACTATTACAAATAGGTAGCTTTGACAACAGGAAATTGAAAAGCTTTTGCACAAATAAAATTAATGCAACTAGAATAAGAAGGAAAATGATTGAGTAAGGAAAAAAATCTTTGTATCAAATTTCTCTGATAAGAGTTTGGTATTCAAGATGTATAAATAAATAATTGATAGACAGAGTCTAAAAGCCATCTATGATAAATAATTCATCAAAGGTTATGAATAAATAGTTCTCAACAGAATTGCAAACTATTAATAACCACGGGAAAGAATGTTCAGAAACACTAATAAGAGAAATGCAAATCAAAACAATCCTGAATTTTTGCCTTACATTCTGAAAATTAGCAAAGATGACAAAAGATGAGAATAGTCGGTGTTGGAGTGGTTGTGGATTGATAGGCATCCTACAGAATTGTTGAGGGAGCTGTGAATCAGGACAGCTATTCTGGAAAGCAGTTTGAAATTTTGCAGATAAAATGACTAAAATATCCATAACCTTTAACCCAGGGGACCGGAAGGAGATGGCAATCCCTAAGGAAGAAAATTCTACTACAAGCTTGTGATGCTAATAAGATTAAAGATCTTCCCCACCCATTAAGGGAGTTTCATTAGGGGAGATTTGTAGGAAGGTCCACACCTTTTGTTCTCAAGGGTTGTGATGCTGTCTGGCTCTGAAAAATGTATGAATACTTTGAGGCAAGGTTGTACTTTGGGGCTTACTCATTGGAAGTGTTTGTTTGGCCAGATGAAACTCTGGACAGCAGCTAAGGAGCACAGCCTGCCCTTTGAAAACCCAAATGTTGGTGCTTCTCTCTCTGGTAACTTTGTCTGCATGGTCAGACAATTACCAGTCTGTGGATCTATCAGACAGTTGGAAACCCTGTCTGTTGATTTTGATTTCTCTGTATTTTCTCTGAAGTACGGGGTGCTGACTCTTTCCCCTGAACTAAGTGAATGATACATGTGCTTGATTAAAGTCATTATTGATCCCTCAAGTTGCTTTCCTTTTAGAATAGCAAATCAAAGAACCTGTGATAGCAAGCCATCCTGGGTGTGTCAGGGTGCTCGCTCTTACAAACTTTATACCCCAAGGAAGCCACTGATAAAAAAGAAAATTCATATGTACCTAAATATGTATAGCAGTACTTTTTGTGACAGCAAAGAATTGAAAACAAAAGATACTCATTCATTGGGAAATGGCTAAACAAATTAAGGAACGTGAATATAATGGAATACTATACGCTTAAGAAATGACAAATATGTCAAATGACAAATGACTACAGAAAAGCATTGAAAGATTTACGTGAACTGATGCAGTGTGAATGAAGTAAAGCCAAGAAAACAATATACACAATGACTTCACCTGTGTAAATGAAAAGAACAGTCAAAAAACAAAAATGGATGTTGTAAATTTGCAAAGAACTAACTTATCTCCAAAGAAGAGAGAGGAGAAGATATCCTCACCCTTACCCTCTGATGAGGAGTGAAGTCCATATCTTTAGACTTTTTTTGATGTGTTGATAAGTTATGCTGATTTTTTTTCTATGTTTTTCTTTTTTGCCTCTTTATCCCATATTATTTTGTTATATGGTATGGTTCTTTGAGAGAGGAAAGATACTAGTGGGAAATCATGGCAATGTAAAACAATAAAAACCGTCAATAAAACTTATTTATTCACTTACCTGTTTGGTTGACAAATAGTACTCCAGATATAATTTGTTCAGTGTTCTGCTAAAATTTATAATACACTCGTCAAAGTTTATGGCCAGTATTTTGGGGAGTGTTCTGCATGAAGTCCAAAATGAAGGAGGATTTCCTATTGATGGAGATGTTCTGTTGATTCCTGTTTGCTATTTACAGAACCAGTTGCATCACCCCCAGAGCAATTCAGGGTTTCCTTAATGAAATCTACAACTTCCAAGTAGAAATTAGCCTAACCATCCACATAGAAGAAACCAAATGGATGAAGAATTAACCTTACCAACATTATGACATGCAGCTGAATGGGCCGACCATTGGTTAGTCTACCAAAGCATATATTTGGAAAAGCACTGTAAATAGGCAATAATCCAGGCCCAGAAGCAAACGAGAGAAGAAAGCAGGCTGAACTGCATTTGAAAAATTGTGCAAATCTGCCTGCCACTGAAATCCACTTTTTTAAAAGACCTGTATCTTCCCAGTGATACTATATAATTTTCAATCATGATGAAACATTGTGATCCTGGAATTAAAATTGTAGGTGACCAAGGCTTCCAAAGTTAGATGGAAAAAATTTCCCAACAATCAGCTATTATGAAGTGGAAGCATCTGGTAAATGAGTGAATCCCCACATGCCTGGAAGACTTTAAGCAAAGTCTCAGTATTCACTTGGCAGATATATTATAGAGGGAAGTTCCTGTCCAGGCAGAAGATGGACAAAGTTACCTGAGATTCTGTGGTTCAAATCTCTCTGTTGAACTGCTACTTCTCACCATATCCTGATGCAATCTAAGCCCCTCCCATCTTTGTTTGCTGATGTGTAAGCCTTAATTCAGCCCAAACATGAAGCCTCCCTTCTCTTGCCTCTCTGGACTTTGATTTCTGACTGTTTGGGCCAGTGGTTCTGGGTGCTGACAAGTCCCTGGCTCTGCCCCACTGGACAAGGCCCTAACTCTGTCTACTCACGCTCAGGGTTTTTCCCTTCCACTCAGAGGGCACATGGTCTCTTGACTAGACAGGATAGGATAGCTGTGTATGGGAGACAGCTTGGTATGGGGAGACCCCTGGCCTAGAAGTCAAAACACCTGGATCCTAGTCTTGTCTTTGCTTCTGGGGCACTGGGTGACCTTAGGTCTCAATCTCATCTTCTGTAAAATTAAGTTGGACTCAATGGTCTTTAAGATCCCTCCCAGTTCTACCATTTTATGCTTCTCCTCTGTATTCTAGGATTTTAAGCACAATCTTGGGTTCCTTTTTGTGCCTTGGTAGATTTGAGCATGGTGGGGAGTGGGAGGGTGTTACATTCTTCTTGTCCCTGTCTGGTTCTTTCTGAGACTTTGTAGGTGGATTAAGCTGGCCTTGGGATGACACTGCCATCCAGGTGTCAATCAAGCTGTCACATGACATACAAACTGTGGAAAGCTGTAGGCCTTGGGGCGTAGCACTGTATACGTCCAGGTGGCATATTGGATAGAATATCAAACATTGAGTCAGGTCGACCTAGTGTCAAATCCTTCAGACACTTACTAGACAAAAATCACTTAATCTCTCAGCCTCAGTTTCCTCATCTGTAAAATTAGGGAAATAATACCTGCCTTTGCAGGGTCATTATAAAGATCAAGTGAGATAGCATGTAAACTACTTTGCAAACTTTAAATTTTTTATAAATGCTAGCTAGCATTTTTACCTCTATATGGACATGTCATCTGCCCTCCTATATAAATACATATATGTGTGTTGGAGTTTTCTCTGTCCTCTGTCCTGTCAGTCCATGAGCGCAGGCATTGGGGGACACACGTCTCACCCTATCATTTTTCTCTTTTCCTCAATAGGCTCAACTTGGAAAATAGGATCCAGATTGTCTGCCATGATATCACCTCTGGTATGTTCCTCTGGACCTTTTCTTCTTCCTTTCCTCACTTTATCCTCAGCAATCTGGCAGATACAGTCACCTACTGGTTCTCCCCACTGAGACCTCTCCGCAGTTTCCTGAAGTACTGGGACTCTTACATTTGATGACTCCTCTTATCTCACTTATGGTCACACGTTCTAGAAGCTCAGCTTAGGTGAGGCCTTCCCTGGTCCTTCGTTGCTCCCCAGTTATTAGCACTCTCTGCAGGCTCAGATTACCTGGTGTTATCCTTCTCTGTATACATATGGCCTTCCAGGAGATGGTAAGCTCCTTGAGGGCGGGTATCATTCTATTTGTGTCCTTGTATCTCCCAGTACCTAGCATAGTGCTTCACATACAATAGGAGCTTAATATATGTTTGTTAAAACTTTTGTTTACCTTAGACAAAATACTCATGCCCAGTGTAAAGCAAGGAAGCAGAGAAGAGCTGAGTTGAAGTTAGAAGGGGTAAAGGAGGTAACTGTGGGACTTCTCCCTACCTAGACCTTTATAGTATGGTTTCATTACTATAAATGTTAGATGCAAACTTATTTAAATGCAAGTGCTAAAATCCCTCTCTTGTACATAATTTTTGGATTATACACAATGCTGTCCTTCTCCTCATTGGCATGAAAACTCAAGGGTTGACTCTAACTCTTTAGGACATTCAAGGAAAGGCTAGTCTTTGTATAGTTCCTAGGAAATGAACAATCTGGGAAAACAGTGTTTGTGGGCTGGTAAATCTTGGTTACTTATTTGCAAGGCTGACTTATGAAGTCCATAGCATGGATTCAGGTCTTGCTTCAGCAGCCAACTACCTATGTGACCTTGGGCATGTCACTTGGCCTCTCTAGGCCTCAGCCTCCTCAGAACTGGAATAAATGCTGTTCAAGATCCTTTCTAGCCCTCAATTCTATGATTTGGTAATTCTCTACTCTGTACTATACCATGTAGGCATCTGGTAAGGTGGGGCCTGGTCCTCCTGGGTCTTGTAACTAAAAAAATAAGTTTTATCAAGAGGCGGGCAATGGAGGTGAGAGAGTTGATCCAGGGTGGAGCTGTCTCCTCCAAAATTCACAGGATGCGATGTTCTGTAATAGAAAGAGCCCTGCACTTGGAGTCAGGAAGACCTGTATTTGAAATCTGCCTAAGGTGCTTACTAGCAGTGTGACTCTGGTCAAGCCACTCTCTCTTAGCCTCAGTTTCCTTCCCTGGAAAATGGAGATAATTGCATCTAATAGTTTTGTTGGCAAGGATTGAGTGAGATTATACATGGAAAGTTCTTTGTAAACCCAAAAGCACTGTATCAATGTCAGCTCTTATAGGATTGTGGATTTAGAGAAGGAAGCCATTTAGCCTAAACCATTTCCATTTAGAAAGACATAGGAAGTGAGCAGCAGAACTGGGGTTTGAATGCCCCTCTTCTGATTCCAAGTCCAGCACAGTTTCTTTTCTCCCTTGCCTGTCTGTCTGTGACTCCTCACCCTGAGGGTCAGAGACTGGGTGCTGTCCAGCCTGGGACAGAGGAGTCCTCCTTCTTGATATAGGAATGAACAGGGAACAGCTGCTTCCATGGGGGCCAGTGGATTTCATGGTCAGCAACCCCCCATACGTCTTCCATTGCGACATGGAGCAGCTGGCTCCAGAGATCCTCAGGTACATGTGTCTTCCCATCCTTAGAGGAGGGGCCTGTATAACAGGAGACAGAGGGAAGAAAGGAGAAGCATGCCAATTTTCTGGAGTGGGGAGTGGTGGAGTCTGATGGAACTGAGTGATCTTTGGGGAGGCATGTTGTTTGGCATACTTAGGGGTTCTTGTGAGTCTTCTGCCTGAGTTCTTTAGCCCTGGGCTACGCGATTATTTTAACATCAGCTTTAACACATTATAGTTGTTAAGCCAGACTGAAAGTGGAGTGGGGAGTGGTCTGGCCCCTACCCTTCAAGTCCAGGCCACAGGAAGCCTCTTTCTCCTTGTTCTTGCTCCAGCTATGAAGATACCGACAGTTTGGATGGAGGAGAGGACGGCATGAGAGTGATAAGAGAGATCCTGTCCCAGGCACCCATGTTGCTGAAAGACTCAGGGTATGAGGAGAGGAAGGAGCAGGGTGGGAAGAGGAGCTGGGTGGGAGTTTTCTGGGGTAAAGCCCCCACTGCTCCCCCATCCCTTACCTTGTGAGTGATCTCCTCATTGGGGATATTCTGCCCAAGCCTAAGGCTGAGCAGCACCACCTGTGATGACAGCTTTTCTCCAATGCCTACAGATGCTCTATGCCACCTAAGGTCACAAAACATAGAATGGAAAAAGCCTGAACTGGTAGTCAGGAGACCTAAGCTTTGCCACTGACTTCCCTATATGATTTTGGTTAACATACTTCCTGCATAAGAATTTCCTTGGGCCTCAGTTTTTCAAGCTGTAAAATGGGGGAGTTGAAGTAGCCTATAAGACTTTAAAAAACTTGATTAATTTGTTTTTAACATTCATATTTCTAAATCTTTGAGTTCCAAATTCTCTCCCTCCCATCCTTCCTATTACTCATTGAGAAAGCAAATGATGTGATATCAATTATACATGCAAAATCATGCAAACATTTCCATATTAGTCATGTTGCAAAGAGAAAAGCAAGAAAAATAAAGTGAAAAAAATATGCTTCAGTCTGTACTCAAAGTGTGTCGGTTCTTTCCCTGGAGCTGGATAGCATTTTTCATCATGAGTCTTTTGGAATTCTCTTGGATCTTTGTATTGATAGGTAACATCTCCTTTCACAATTGATCATGAGACTTTTCAGAGATTTAGTGAGGCCAGCTCCCATTTATTTAATATTAATTAAACTCTAGAGTTTATAAAACATACTACATATATCATCTCGCTCGATTTTAACAACCCATTGAGGAAGGGGGTACAAATATCATTATCCCCATTTCACAGGAGAGAAAACTGAGGTTTCTATGTCCTTCACATTTTGTCATTTTTGGATATGGGCCAAGTCAGTTTCCCTGGGCACTGTGAACTGCCTCCTTGAAAGAAAGCTTTCTTTAACAAATGTGCTGAGTTTGTTCTAAAAACATCTAGACTCTCACCAGGATTGGTGGGGGGCAAGGCTGGAGTGTCCCCAGCAGGTAAAAAGCCAATTGGTATTTCTGAGATTTCCTTAGTACTTTCAGATTTACAAAGAATGTCCCTGTTATGGGAAGGAATGCAGGTGCTCTCCCCATTTTACAGAGGGTAAAAACTGAGGCATGGTCCTAGAGTCACATAGGAAGTAAGGGGAAGATCCAGACCTTTAATTAGGATCCTTTTGACTGAGGACTCGGCTCCTCTGCCTTCTAACCAGATCTCTTATTGTTTCTTTCCCTCTCCACAGAAGCATCTTTCTAGAAGTTGACCCTCGACATCCAGAGCTGGTTGGGAATTGGTTACAAAGTCGGCCTGATTTGAATCTCTCAATCTCGGCCACACATGTTGATTTCTGTGGCAAGTAAGGCTTCTCATCCCCGTGGCTTCCTCTCTCTTCATCTCTTCTTGTCTTTCCTATCCAGGCCCTATGAATACCCTCAGTAAATATCACCTTGACTGTCCCTGTAAATTGTGTCTCCAGTTATGGCAGTAGGTTGCTCTAAGTTCTTCCCACTCTCAGACAGTGAGTCTTGAGGCTAACGGCAGGCATCTGTAAGTCCACCAATGGCCATCACCGAGACTCTGTGCTTGAGCCAGGGTCAGAGGTCATTCTGTGACCAAGGATGACTTTTCCTCTATTCAAACCCTCTGAGGAACAACTCCCCACCTGTTTGGTCCCTGTTACCTTAGATTTTCTTGGTGACCCAGGACTGATTTGAGCTCTTTTCCTCTCAGTCTGTTTGCTTCCCCTTTGTCCATCTGGGCAGTCCACCTCTCCTGGGGGCTGCAGTGTCCATGGGTTCAGGCAGAAACCTTTCAGGGCTTTCATGCTTTTCCTGATGACGCCTAGTACCTACCTTATTTCTTCTCATCTCTTTTAGGCCCCGGTTTCTACATATTCACAAGTCAAGAGCTGCTGGAAGTAGGTATACCTACCTAGAACATACTAAACCTGCAGCTCCTGGAAGCTTCTAGCACATTCATCTTTTTAGGGCACTGATAATGCAGCAAGAGGCAAGATTGTCCTCCCAGGATTGGGGGCCCACACTTCAGGAGCGTGGGACTCTCGATGGTGGAGGAGTGGGGTTGGGGGAGGTCCGTGATGATCTTTTTCCATCTAGCCTCTTGCTACCAAGATGTTTGGATTTAGGATAGATGCTGGAGGGTCTTTGCCCCTGTCCTGGACCCATTCTTTGGTAGTAGTGGGGGTGTTTATTCTTCTGCACAGAAATATTCCTTAGAGACCCAAAGGAGCGCTTAACTACCTACTCTCCCTACTCTTCTCCACTCCACTCCTAACCAGTCAATATTGGGGAGAACTATCGTCTTGGCCAGAAACAGGGAAAGGCAAAAATGACCTTCATGGGTCCTTTCTAAAGAGTACTGGATTTGGAGCTTCAAGTCTGTGACTAATTTTGCCACTATTAGCTGTGAGATATATGAGCCTCAGTTTCCTCTCCTGTTAAAATGGGAATGATAATATTTGCATCCCCTTCACAGGGTTATTAGAATCAAGTAAGACAATGTACATAGCATATTTTGTAAACTCAAGAGTTTAATTAATGTTAAATAAATGGAAACTGTCCTGAAAAGTCAGTTCTATTCCTTGTGTGAGTGCGTCTGTTGAGGGGATGGTGTGGGAGAATGAGTCAGTCAGCAAGCAGTTACTAAGCCCTTGCTTTGTGGTTGGGGCTGATGACGAATAGGTCAAGCCTCCCCAAAGTTTCTGTTCTCAATGGAACTTTGTATTTGTTTAACCAAAAGGGTGGGCCAGGCCAAGTGGCACCCTGCCTTCATTTCCTTGCTCCCCCAAAGCTAGTGGTTGGTTTTTACAAAAGTGTTCGATTAGCCTCACTTGATTTTTTTCACCTATCATCTATTTATTATTATTGGAGATTTTGGTGAAGTTAGAAATTAGAAGTGAATCTGAATCTGAGTGCCGTTAGCCACCAAAGCCCTTGGCTTCTCAGAAGATTCTTGCTTTAGTGTATAATTTGTCCGAGAAGAGAGTATTCCTGAAGATCCTGCCTCCTCTGCTCCCTAGAGGGGGCTTTGGGCAAAGCTCACACAAAGACTGGGTTGGCAGGTTCTCTCCATTCCAAAAACTAGGAGTTAGAGCTCTAGACTTAGGAAGATCTGAATTCAAATCTAGCCTGAGACACTTACTAGCTATGTGACCTTCTGTGTGACTTCCAGAGGGGTGGGAGGTGAGGCCACCAAAATTTAAGCAGTAATTCTGACTCTGATGTCCATGGACAGTGAGAATAGTAATTAGTGAATACAGTGCTGGGCCTGGAATCAGGGAGACCTAAGTTCAAATCTGGCCTCAGTGTGTGGCTCTAGTGGTGTGACCTTGGGCAAGTCACCTAATATCTCACTGTTTTAGGCCACACTGAGAGGTAAGTTGTGTATAAGGTACCATTTATAGCATTTATGCTACATGGATGAAATGACAGCTAACATAATAATAGCAAGCATTTCTATGGTATTTCAAGGTTTGTAAAGTACTTTAGAAACATCTCATTTTTGCCCTACAAAATGGTCTCTCCCCCTTTTAAAAAAAAAAGAGGCCTTTATGTTTGACAAAGCTTTTTCCCATTCATTCTCATATGAACAACAGTGCTGGGAGCAGGGAGCGGGTAGTGATTAATATCCCCATTTTACAGCTGAAGTGACTAAGGCCCGGAAATGGGAAATGACTTGCCCAAGGTCACATGGAGAGTCAATGGCAGAGCCTGGGGGCTCCTGATTGTGGGGAGGTCAGTGCCCTCAACTTTGTCCCAGATTCTCAGTAGCTCGGGCATGTTTACCCTCCCTGTTGAACCTGGTTCCAGAAGCCCTTTGTTTGTGCGGCACTTTTGAGAGCCTGCCACGTGGAAGACAATGCTGATATCAGAATAGAGACCTTGGTGAGCTCAGAGCAGTCTGGGACAACTCAGGAACAGGTGGCTTTGACCTGCAAAGGGCTAGGGGGTGGGAACTCAACTCTTTTCTTCCATCTGTGGCAATGGTTTTTTCGCACAATGAAAAAAAAATGACCCCTCATAATTCAATTCAGCACTCTCATGTTATTCAGGAGCATACTGTGCCTAAGACCTGGCACTGGTGCCAACAGCAAAGATGAAATTAGGAGCCCCTGATTTCAAGAAGATTACAGTCTATCAGGGGATTATGGTACACCAGGGAGAGTAAAGGCCATACCTACAAAAGAGAAGTGTAGGCCAGGCTTTGAGGACAGAGCTGGAGGAGAAATGGTTTTCAGCAGTTAGGTGAATAGAGCCCTGAACCTGGAGTGAGGAAGACCTGAATTCAAATCCTACTGCAGATGGTTACTAGGCTTGTAACCCCAGGCAAGTCACTCAGCCTCTGCCTGCCTCAATTTCCTCATCTGCAAAATGAGGAAAAATAAACCCAACACCAACACAAGGCTTGTTGCAAGGTTCACGAATAAGATAATGTTCAAAAAGTGCTTTGCAAACTTCAAAGCGCTGAATTAAAAATTAGTTATTATATAAATGATATATGTTACATAAATTTATTATATAAATAATATAATACTATTATAATATATCATCTACTGGGTCATGGAGGAAATAGCACCTGAACTGATCCTGAAAGAATGGAAGGGATTTCCACAGAGGGATATGGGGAGAGCTGGGGGCAGGGGGAGCCATTATTAGAAAGGAAGATGCTTGAGCACAGGGACTGTATTTGTATTACTACTACAGTGCTTGACACCAGTAACTTTTGAAATGGTTTTCATTCATCTGTTCATTCATTCATTCATTCATTGAAGACATTGTGAGGAAGGCACAGAAACAGGGAAATACCAGACGACAGCAGAGAAGTGAGCATGGTCCCGTTTGTAGGAAGGGAAGAACTCTGTACATTTAGCAGAAGTGCCCAAACACAGTCATGAGCCTTAGGGAGGCCACCGGGGACATCTCCCCACGTAGTTTGGAGACGATGGACTCAGCTCTGCCATGGTTCAGAAGCAGGCTGGGAGAAGGAGCCACAATGGGAGATGAGTGGATAGGGCCTCAGACAGCCAGAGATACCACGATGATCTCTTTTGTGAGAGCTGGGTATCCTTGTATACCATGACCAGGGCTCCAAGCCGGCAGGTCCCCCCCGAGTGTCTCCATTTTTCCTTCACATTTGGGTAGTTTGTTACTTTGTGCTATAAAAAGTTCTCTCTGTCCGGGGAAGACCAGGGCCTGGGGCATCTGGCAGGCCATGGTGTCTTCCAAGGACATCTCATTCCCCAGTACTGTCAGAGTCTCTCATTCCCTGGACGCTCCCCACACTCTCCCAAAACTCTCATTTGATAGTCAGAGACACAGAGAGTTGGAAGGATGTGCAATGAGGATTTGCACCTGCATCTTCTGAGTAAATCTAATGTTACTTTCCCACTCTACTCCACCCCCACCTCCCCAATTATATAGTTCAATCACAACTCCAAGCTAGGGAAACATTTGTGGTGCTGACTGACCCTACTGAGGCACCAGCAGAGGGTGCTGCAACCTCATCCTTGGCTTTGGACAGCTGCCATGCACCTCCTGGGATTCTGAGGATAGCTTCAGAGACTGACCACAACGCAGACCAGGGATCTCTAAAAAAGTCGCTGCGTGCTGTGTTTATCAGCTACCGTCCTTCCCCTGTAAAGGTAGAAATCAAAGGTACTGGGTAATACAACTGTTTCTGTGATACACTCATTAGCCTAGCATGGTCAAGAGCTGAGGGTGCCCTTCACCTTGGGTCCTGTCTGATTATGCCCCAAGGCCCTGCTCCTTCTCCAGAGGTTAGGGGGTGTAATCTACAAGTGAGTACCAGGGGGCAGCAGTTATGTGTCAGGTTGGACATCCTCTCATCCTCAACACCTGCCCACCCCCAATAGAACTATTTTTTCAACTTGTTCAGTCGTATCCAACTCTGTGACCCCATTTGGGATTTTCTTGGCAAAGAATAGAGTGGTTTGCCATTTCCCTCTCCAGCTCACTTTACAGATGAGGAAACTGAGGCACACAGAGTTAAACCACTTGCCCAGAGTCACAGAGTCCAGGCCCAGCTCTCTATCCTCTATCTAGGTGCCCTATTTTATTTTCAGCCCTATCTTGCCCCTCTCAGATGATCCCTGTGCCTTTTCTGCCTCTGCCCTGAGCAAAGGGAACATAATGAAAAAGGATGTGAAAGGGTTTTATAGATTCAAAACCCAGCACAACAACAACACAACACAAATGGGTAAATGAAGGAGACTGTTAGAGCCACAGGCTCTGGGTCTGCGCCAGGGACAGGGAGGTCTGGGGGGGGGGGAGATTGGGGGATGGGCAGGGCAGGGTTGGGGTGAGAAGAATGAGAGCTTTGAGGGCCCTGCTTTCCAGTCTGTACACACTGAGGACTCCCACCCCTCCAAGCTGGTATTTTTAGCTCAGCAGCCCCGTTCAACCTCAAACCATTTAAGGAGTCATATAAGGTTAGGAAGACCCAGGGCAGAACTGACTCTGGGGCAGGTCTCCTGTCTGGTCTTGTAATAGGCAGGGACAGCCCTAGGCCAGGGAGGGGTTCTGAAGCTTGGGATGTTTTGGGGGGAGCAGGGGTGGAGGCCCAAGGAACAGTGGGAGACAGAGCTGTTGGGTGCTGGGGCCAAGGCCAACTTTAGGGAGGATCTGACTCTAGTTTACCTTTCTGGTTTCATCTACAAATCATAGGTTACTACCTGAACTTTGCAGAATAGTGGAAGGACACAAGGCCCTAGAGTCAGGAGAACATAACCAGCTTGGAGGACTTGGGCAAGTCACTTCCATCTGAGCCTTGGTTTCCTCAAAATAATAATCCTCATACTGCCTGCCTCATGGGTTGTTGTGAGGAAAACGTGGGCCATTATAAGCCAGGCCCCTCAATTTCATTTGCCAGGTAGGAATAATCTCTGTCTCTGAATCTGTCTGTCTGTCTCTCTCCCCTCTCCTCTCCTCTCTCCCTTCTCTCTCCTCTCTTTCGCTTTTCTCTCTTCTCACTCACTTTTTCTTTTCCTTCAGTCTTTCCTCCTGCTCTCCTTCCCTTCCTGCCTCCTTTCTCCCTTCTTCCTTTCCTTTCTCCTTCCCTCTTTCCTTGGCTTCTCTATCTTGACTAGATGTGAAATGCAGTGACCCCTCACTGGCCCAGTCTCACTGTTAAGTGTCACAAGTTTTGACCTGCTTTGTTTCTGACCTGGACCAGCTTGCCCCTCCTTAGTCCCATTTTACAGGTGACTCCTTTGGGCGACTTACGTGAACCTGGATCCATAAAAATGAATTTCTACTCATCTTTCACTGAGATATCCTGCTTTAACTGATAGGCTACAAGGAAGTTGTGAAGTTTAGATCTGTGCAACCACCCCTCTCCTCACATGGCCTGCCACATCCTATGACTGGAGGGCATCTCCATCCCACCTTTGGGGTAGAGCCCCTCCAGAATGACTTCAAACTCAAGCTATGACTCTCTCCACTTCCTACTCACCCTCCCATACAATTATACAGGTGATTGAGACAGCCATAGCCTGCTCAATACTGCTCTCAGTTCAAACAGGCACTCTGGGAACAGGGGAAGAGGCACTGAACCCTTCACCCCACAATAGTAAGGAGAGAGCGAGGACACCTTTTGCTGGAGTGTGGTTCCAGAAGCATAGGTAGATGAAAAAGCAGTCAATGGTCTGCCTGTATTGGAAGCTAGTAAAGCTCTTCTGTGCTATCTTATACAGGGGCAGTAAGGGCTCTCTGGATCCATCCAAACCTAAGGCATCCCCTAAATAAGGGCCAGGGAAGAAAGGAGCATTCGCGAGCTCTCGAGAGTCAAGATCTCTGAGGGTCTTTTGGTGCCCTCTCTGCAGGTTATTATAGGTAGGGTCAAATGGAAACTCCTGGAGTTGTCTGAGTCATAGAGTTTAAACAATAGATAGTGAGGAAATTCAAAAGATATTCCTTCTCTAACGATAGAGAGGAAAAAGGTTGGAGTATTTCAATTATACCAACTCCCATCACAACAAACCTATGTAGCCCTTGAGGAAGACGCATGACACCTGGCAGCTTTATGGAGGGCTAAACATAGCTGTCAGATCACTACCACTGTTCCTGACCACCTCTTCCTCAACAGTGGTGTGTAGACCAGGTAGCCAAGGCCCAGGGGGAGTGGTCTGATATTGGTAACCTCACTTATACTTTTCTTGTCTTTCCTTGTGGTTGAAATTAGCCGCTTTTGCCTAGGAGGGAGTCTAGTATATATTCAGTGTCTTTCCTCAGGGGTACTTGAACTCTATCTTCATTCCGCTACATCCTGGTGGGCTAAGAACTGAAAGATGGAAGGTACATCAATCATTAACATTGATAACATAATGTTGACTGGGCCAGTTGAGGTCACGTTGACCTGGAAGATCCCAGTCTCACTCGCCTGGGTCCCTTAGATATCAATACTCTTTACAGACTAGTTATGAGTATGCCAGAGATTGAGTCTTCTTTTCCAGGCCCTGGAACCCTCCCTCCTCTGATAGCCCAATGGACCCTCACCTCCTGAGGAACATTGTTTTGCCTGGTTTAGCAATGATTTTATCTGCTATGAGAGGCTGTATTTCAGCAGCCACCAATCCAGTAATAGGGGATACCCTCAGGAATGTGTATCCCTGTAGGACGCAGGCCTCATAGCTGCTCTGTGAAAATGCCTTAAGTGATGGGGCAGAAAAGAGTTTCATGTACTCCAAGTCCTGCATGGTAGCCCTGGGGCTGGCTAAGGAGCGAGAACAGGCCTGGACAATCGAAGTCTCTCTTTGGGGGCAGTATCAGTGGAAGAATTTGGCCAATGCCTCCCTCTGCATACAACTGTGGTGGCATTCTAGCACCTAACAGGCAACTAGGTGGGACAGTGCATAGAATACTGGGCCTGGAGTCAGGAATAACTGAGTTCAAATCCCACCTCAGATACATCTTAACTATGTGACTCTGGACAAGCCAAATAACTGCTGTTTGCTTCAGTTTCCTCAAGTATAAAATGGATATGATAATATCTCCTCGGATTATTGTGAGGACCAAATGAAATAACAGTTGTAAAGTGCCTAGCACATAGTAAGTATTTAATAAATGCCTCCTTCTTTCCTTCCTTCCATCCTTTCCTTTCCATCTGAAATGTTATATGTTCTATAAACTAAAAACAAGGTTGGAACCATTATAAGAACAGCAGAATTTGGGGAGAGGGTTCTCTGCCAATCTGGAAATGAAGCTAGTGATGCCACATGGTCCTGGGTGCAGGGCCATGTGATCCTCCTAAAGACAAGGTAGCTATTCCTGTCCCACTGGGTTCTTTGGGCCAGTCAGAGTACCTACCTAACTCAAATGGCCCTCAGACAAGCCCCAGAGGGCAAAATAACTCTCTTGCCCTCAGGGCAAGAGATTTGCCTTTGCTAATCAACAGTTATATCATCATGTTCCTAACAGCTCAGGTCACGTAGCTAACCTCCCTGAAGCCCTGACTAAGGAATCAAGGCCTCTCTCAGAAGGAGACACATTTTCCAGTCCAGTGGTTTCTTGGATCCAGTTTCCAGAAAGGCTTCCCTGAGAAAAATGGACTGGATATCTGATAAAGGTTCCGGCTGAGCCTTTGCAAGTCTCCCTTTATTCCCTTCCCAGCACAGAAGCACCTGTGTTTCCTCCCTCAGAGGATTTTATACACCAGGAGATAGAGCACAGGTTTCCTTCATTTGACAAACTTCCCTTTCTTTTGAGATAGTTTGGACAAGAACTTTCCAGAAAGCGCCTGGGAGCCCAAAGGAGTGGTATTATTAAGAGGTATCTTGCTTTCCAGCAGCATGGAGAGGTGAAACTGTCCTTGCCTTGCTATGGTAAATGTATATTTACTTGAAAGAAAGAAAGTCCCTCAGTTGACTTGATAGCCATACTGAATCCCAGTATGAAGGTAAGGAGAATCCTCACCTCTTTGGAAGAAAGGGGGCAGCCCCTCTGCAGAAGCTTTGAAGGTGGCCTGATGTGACGCCCTTGATATGACTCCCATGGAGGGGGAGGCTTGAGTGGGTGAGTCAGGGAATTTTGAGTAGGTGGCAGAGTCTCATTATCTATTTAAATCATGGAACAGGTTGTATCCAAGAGGCTTGTGACCCTTAGGCACTTTAATGCAGATGGCCCTTCTGTTCAGGGAAGAGCAGGTGATTGAGACAAAGGTGTCATCACCTAGGATGTGTTCGGGTGCTCCCAGAGCTACTCCCACTCACTGTCACTGCCTTATTCAGGAAAACAAGTGTGCACTTCAAAGATTGGACACCACTTACCACATGGACCAGATCGGTGAGACAAAAGATTTGGTCCTTCCAAAAGAAAATGGAAAAACTTAGACTTGTTCCTGGCTTTTGGCCACTCCTGCAAGAGGCTGTCAAATTTTTTTGCTGTTTATCTTATGTTAAATTTTCTGTCTTTTCAGTGATTTTTTTCCCTTCCTCTTTTTCCTCCTGGTGCAGCCTGTGCCAGACTTCTGGAAGACTTGAGATAAAGATCACTCAGTAACAACCCTATAACGTAGAACATCTTCTCCATGATCATAAAAACTTCACCACCAAGGGCTGTAGTGTGGGAGAAGCAATATCCTAAACCCTTAGCTAGTTTTTCCACGAAAGGTGACAAAGCTGTCCTCAGGCCTTGATTGTACCACTGGGTTAAGGCTTAATCTGTGCCTCCCTTGCTGCAGCTTCCTGGAAGCTTCTGGTTGTATTGATGTGGCTTCCTGGTCAATAAAAGGCATTAAAAGACCCACCCATGTGGGGTTGGGGCCTTAGACTTGGCAGATGTCTCAAGACCATGGCAGCCACCACGCCCTGCCTTGCTGACCAAAAGCTTTTTCATGTGGAGATGAAGAGGGTCATGTCTTCCCAAGCTGAGTGCTAATATATCCTTGCTGACTCTCCTTTCTAGGCCACGGCTAAGTTAGCTCCTTTTGTCAACTGTGGGATAAACTATGAGCGCTTCATTTTGTTCCCAAATCAAATCTGAACTAAGAGGATGCTGGTCCAAGTCAGGCCCACCCCTTAGAGCTACTCTACAGAAGCAGAAATGATCCTTGGCCTCAAAGATTTAAAAGATTTCTATTTAAAGATGGAATTATATTTGCCTGATTGGCCCTAGAAAGTTGAACTAGGAACCATGGGTAGAAATTATAAGGAGATAGATTTCGGATCAATATCATAAAAGACTTTTTAATTGCAGTGCCCACTCTGGACTCTCTCCAGCACTAACAAGTTAGGTTTCTAAAATGTATCTTTTAATGATCCACTTAAAGTTCTAGAGATGAATTGGAGATTCTAATATGGCTGCTCACAAGCCCCCATCTGGTGTGTTACCTTTGTCTTATATCATCAATTATTCGCCATCTCCCCAATGTCAATCAACCAATTGATAATTAATGTTTATAAAGGGATATTTATTAATTAATATGCTACATTAAGGATGGAAGTACAACATCCTCCTACTTTGGCAGGTACATTCTCCCGTTTGTCCTCCCTGGGGGGAGGAAACTCAAATGTAACCTGGTTGCTACAAAATATTCCACCACGAAGTTCATTTCTTCATATGGCATAACTAATGGATGAGTGGCCCCTGTATTTACCGGATATGGTGTTTTAGTTCCTGGGTTAATTCACTGCTGGGCTGGATAAATCAAGTCACTTCTTACCCTACTTGCAGAGTGGACCTTTGACATTTTTTGCTGGTCTTTCAAAGCTCACAAGTCTATAACTGGTCCATTTCATCTCTCATATTCATTCATTTAATAATCAGGAAAAAAATTACAAAGAAAGAAATGAAATAGCAGTACCGTCACTTCTCAGTCACATGGAGAACGTGCAGGAGAGAGGACCTGATGCCCCTCCCACCCTTGGAGGCATAAAATACTTCTTGGTTCACTTATCACCAGGGAAGAGAAAGAGAATTCATCCATTCAGAGAGGCTTTTGTCACCTTGTAGTAAACCAACAAGAAATAGTCAAAGGATACCTGCCCCTGTTCTGAAACATAAAGACAAAGGACTCCTCCATCAGTCATTTCCAGAAATGGTTCACTCAGTCTCCATCAGGATACTACATACGTCCTAAGGCAGGGGTGGGGAACCTGTGGCCTCAGAGTCCAAACTTGAGCCACAGCTTCCCCACCCCTGTCCTAAGGATTAGGCCTTCATTGACCAGTCCCTCCTTTAAATAGTCTGCCCCCAACTACTCGCCCCCCCAAATAATTAGAACTGTCTCAAAGTAAAATGTGCTTCCTTGTCTGGTGCTGAATTTTCAATCCATAGATGTGTTCAGGCAGAGGTTGTCTCACCAATCACCTCATGTTATGGGGTGCTGTAGAAGGGAGTCCTGAATGCGGAAGGGGCCTTGGGCTAAGTGACTTCTAAACATCTTTCAAACTCTCCTTTTCTATCTAATTTCTGTCTCATTTTCTGTCTAATCCAATCTTCTTTGGATTCTGCCACGCTTAGCGGGGGACCGGTGCTTGCTAAGTTTTGTACCTTCTGATTGTGAGTCATTGAAAATGACCCCAAGCCTGAAAGGGCTTAGTCTGGAGTCCAATAGGTATGCATCCCAAAACGAGCCTCAACCCTAATACTGACTTGGGCAGCTAATATTCATTGAGAAAAGAATTCCTGTCCCAGTCAATGGCCCTTCCCATAATAGATGGAAAGCAGCTGAACCAAATCTGACTCCAGCCTGAGGGTCATCTTTGCATTTGCTTACCTTCTCCTTCTCCACCTCCCTCCTTGTCGCTTCGTAACTGCCTTTAGTTTCTACCCTATAGTGATATAATAGAAAGAGAACATTAGATTTGGATCCAGAGAACCTTGGTGTAAATCTTGGTCCTGTCTGGGCCTCAGTTTCCTCCTCTATAAGACAATTTCTAAGAATCTTTCCAGCTTTCCGTTCTATGATCCGTCACTGTGCTGTGGGAAGGTGAGAATTTTGAGAGCTGGAAAGAACCTCGGTCACCCTCTCATTCCATTCCCTGATTTCACATAGTGGGGAACTGAGGTATAGAGAGAAATGACTTGCCTGAGGTCATGTAGGTATTAACTGAAAGAGGTAGAATTTGAACCCGGGTCCTCTGACTTCAAATCCTACATGCCTTTCCATTGTGCACATGCTACTTTCCTAAAAATTACATCCAATAAGCCATGCTGGCATTCAGGAATAGACAGTGGCTCCCCACTGCCCACAGAAATAAAAGCCAAACTCCTTAGCTTGATATTCAAGGCCTTCTATCATCTTGTTTCAACCTATCTTCCTAGGTGATCTTCTATACTACTCCTCTAAAGTTGCCTTTGCTTCTGTCAACTCAGGTTCTTCATTGTTCCCACATATAACAGATTCCCCGTCTCAGGTCATTTTCATGCCTGGAAAGCCCTCCCCCAACCTCCTGTCCAATCTTACTGTTCCTTCAAGACTCAACTTGATTGGCACCTGTGGAAGGAAGCATTTCCTGACTACACTATTGACAATAGTGACAACAGACTTAGAGTCTGGACCACCTGGGTTAGCACTTTATGCTTGTTTGACCATTTGTCATGAGATCATTTTGTTCCTTCACCTATACTTGTCAAGTCAACCATCAAGTACCTCCCATGCATCAGGTACTATGCTAAGCGCTAGGGAGACAAAGAAAGGCAAAAATCTGGTCCCTGCCCTCAAGGAGTTATTATTCCAGTGGGGGAGATAACATGTAAACAAGTAAGCCTGGACAAGAATACATAGAGAATAAATGGAAGGCTGTCTCATAGGGAAGGCACTAGTAGCTGTAAAATCTCAGAAAGGGGTGCTGAAGAAAGTGGAATTAGAGCTAAATCTCAAAGGAAGCCAAGGAAAGAATCTATCAGGTAGAGATGAGGAGGCAGAGCATTCTAGACCTGGGACATAGCCAGGACAAAGGCACAGATGAAAGTGTCACGTGTGAGGAGCAACAGGTAGATTAGGGTAACTGGATTCTAGAGTGAATGGAGTATAAAGCATATGAAAAATGAGAAGAGGGGGCAGAGCCAAGATGACAGAGTAGAAAGACAAAACTGTAAAAGCTCCCCCACGCAGCCCATAAGATACCTGTGAAAAATGACTCTAAACAACTTCTAGAGCAGCAGAAGCCACAAAATGACAGAGCGAAAGAGATTTCCAGGCCAAGACAGCCTGGAAGGCCAAAACAAAAGGTCTACACTAAGCACAGAGTGGAGCACAACCCAGCATGGGCTTCATGGTGTGGCAGGGACAGGACCTGGAACAGGCTTCAGGTAGTCACTGCAGTGGTAGCGTCCATTTTTGGAGCTCTCTGTCTAAAACCCTTGGGGGAATTGAGCTGCTGATCTGAGTAAACTCCTCTCATTTGATTGTGTACCTTGGAGGAACTGAGAACTTACAGGGCCCCAGAGAATGCCCTCCTCTTGACAAAGGACTCAAAAGTCAAGTAACTGGCTTGGAAAATGCCCAAAAAAGGGGAAAAAAACCCAAGACTATAGAAGGATACTTTCTTGGTGGGCAGGTATTTTCTTCCATTCTTTTGGATGAGGAAGAACAATGCATACCCATACTGTCAGAGGAAGTCAAGGCTTCTGCATTCAAAGCCTCCAAAATAAATATTCCATGGTCTCTGGTCATGGAAGAGCTCAAAGGATTTTGAAAATCAAGTAAGAGAGGTGGAGGAAAAACTGTGAAGAGAAATGAGAGTGATGCAAGAAAATCATGAAAAATGAGTCAACAGTTTGCTGAAGGAGACCCCAAAATTGCTGAAGAAAATAACACCTTTAAAAATAGGTTAACTCAATTGGCAAAAGAGGTTCAAAAAATGAGAAGGATTAGAACCTAAAGGGGTGCCTTCGATGGCCTCTTAGACAACTGGGGAATGACCATATCAACTGTGGTACCACCACCCCCATCCCTCCATCCTCACCTCTGAGTTTGAGGGGAGTGGGAGTCCTATAAAGATAGTCTGATGAAAATTGATACCCATTCAAACAAGGTTTTAAGCTTTCTGAAGATTTTCCTCATAATAAGGTTATTAATTACATTTTACAAATGAGGAAACCATGACTTGGACAAGTAAATTTCCCTAAAGCTAGGGTTCAAACCCAGGTCTCCCTATGCCATGTTTAGGGTTCCTTCCACTATCCTTGATTGATTCCTTTCCTAATCTTTTTCCACCCTTTGGCCAAGATTTGTGATTTCATTGGTGTAAGGAACTCTAGGTGAAGAAATGCCTTCCACCCAAGCACATTGGCAACTGCTCTGTGATCTATGGTGTTGAGTTGCCTTGGGGGAATGCAGGGTGGGGTGGGGGGAAGTGAGAGGTTAAGGAACTTGTCCAGATGTGATGTGTGAACCCACTGACATTGAACCTGACTCTGCCTGACCCTCTATCCTTCTGTGCCCTGATTCTTGCCAAGTCTACATTCCACCTTAGCCATCACCTTGCCATCTCCCCTGCAGCTGCACCATCCAAACACCAACACCCTCTCCCCCTATTCTTTCTCTTCCTCTGGGTACTGGTAATCAAATTAACACTGCCAATACTTCTGAAAAGAACATGCCAAGTAACTCCCCTAAGGCAACACTCACCACCTGTGACTTCCCAGACCTAACCTCTCCTCCCTAAACAGCACACTCCTTGATGTGTTTGCTGTCTTTCTCCACTGGAACATAAGCTCCTTGAGGGTAGGAGTTGTCGTACTTTTGTATTTGTATCACTAGCGCTTGATACATAGCAAATACTCACTCAAGATCTTTTCACTCAGTCAGTCAGAAAACAAGTAACACTCTTTGCCTTAAGAGCTGCTCATGTAGGGCAATTCACCCCCCATCCTCCTTCTGAGGTGCCTCCCAAGACTCCCTGGTTGAGGCAGGTCCCTGGGTAACTCCTCCCTCTAGTATGAGTACTTGCAGATTCCTCTGTGTGGGCTGCTCCAACGCCTTCTGGAAAAGGGGAGGAACAGCATTCCTGGACTCACCTGATCTGAACCCTGCTCTAGAGCCTGAGGGAGAAGGGCTTCACCACCAGAATATCCTTCATTGAACTGCTGCTGCCTTCTGGGGTGGAGTTTACTCCCTCTAGCAGCAACACCAAATGGAATTATCACTTTTCTATGAAAACAAGGGAAAATTTCAGAGAAGGAAGGGGTGAGGGGCAGGGAGGGCTCTGCGCTATCATGGGCTCATAGATCTAGAACAGAACTGAATCTTCGAGACCATTGAGTCTAGGAGTTCTTCACCTTTTTTAAAGTGGTGGACCCCATGGACAGGCAGTCTGTGTGGAGCCTATGGACCCCTTCCCAAAAGCAGATTTTTCAAAGGCATAAAATAAAACACATAGGATTACAAGAGAAATTAATGGTTAATGAAAATACGGATGTAATTTTTTTGTATTCAAGTTCCTGGACCCCCTGAAATCTATCCACAGATACCTTGGGCACTGGTGGGTAGTGGTCCTTGCATCCAATCAGGAATGTCAAGATGAGGAAACTGAGACCCAGGGAAAGGAAGGATCTTGCTCACAAAGTGTTGGAGCTAGAATTTGGATCCAGTCTTCTGCCTGCTGTTCAGTGCTCTTTCTACTTTATCATGAGATCCTGGTGGATTAAATACCACTGAAGGGGGGAAGGGAGAGAAAAGAGCTGGGACACACTTGTGGAGCAACCCTGAATTTGAGACCTCCACAAAGAATCTTCCACTGGAACTGGGCCCTTTGCCTTCATAAAGTGCAATTGCTGGCAGAGTGACCATGACTGTACATGAGCTAGACCTTTTATACATTCTATAACACTATTGCTTTATTTTCCCAAAACTACCAACCCTTCCATACTACTCATCCAGGCCAGGTACCTCTAACCTAGAGAGATAGGGAAGATTTGTGACTCTTGCATTAAGGACATCAAGAAAATTTGGGGATTTTTAAAGTTGGAAGGAGCCTTAGGGATCACTGGTGGAGAACTTGCAGCCTGGAGGCCACATGAGGTCCTCTAGGTCCTCAAGTGTGACCCTTTCACTGACTCCAAACTTCACAGACCAAATCTCCTTAATAAAAGGATTTGTTCTGTAAAACTTGGACTCAGTCAAAAGGCTGTACCCAAGGACCTACAAGACCCCACAAGACCTTGAGGTTACAGGTTCTCCACCCCTGATAATTCAATGTGTTCATTTTACAGATGAGAAAATAATAATGGACAATACACACATTTATATACCTATACATGTACATGCATACTTATACACACCAAGAGGCAGCATGTTGTACATCTAGCCTGAAAGCCAGGAAAACTTGAATGCAAGCCCTGACTCTGGTACATAATGGCAATGTAACCCTAGGCAAGTCACTCTCATTGTTTTGGGCAAAGGGAGTTTGCTCATCCTCAGAGTTCTATATATAGCAATGAAATCACAAGTCCAATCCCAATTTATTGTAGAATTTTCAATTTTGGAAAGTATTTTATATATATAGCAGGGGCCACAACAACTCTTCAGGGCAGGTGCCATTATCCCCATTTTACAGATTAGAAAAGTGAGGCACAGAAAAGTTATGTGGCCACAGAGTTACTAAGTGTCAGAGACAAGATTTGAACGTGGGTCTTTCAGATGATAATCTGTTTTTTTGTTGGGTTTTTTGTTTTCTTGGCAAAGATACTGGAATGCCATTTCCTTCTGTAGCCCATTTTACAAATGAGAAAACTGAGGCAAACAGGGTCAAGTGACTTGCCCAGGGTCACACAGCTAACATGTGTCTAACACTGGATTTAAACTCAGGTCTTCCTGACTCCAGGCCTGGTACTCTATCCACTGGACCACCTAGCTGCCTGGTATATCACAGACATTTAATAAGATGTTTATGTACTGATTGATTCCAAAGAAGAAACTGTCCTGAAGGAGGTGATGGTCCAAAAGAAGGATCCAAAACAGTTTGATACAAAGTAGGACATGATGGGATGAAAGAGAGACCCCCAACAGGATGCTGCAAGTGTAGGTGATGAGGAAAGGCCCTGTCTCGGTACATTACTGCCACCCTGATGCAGGCCCTTATCCCTTCTAACCCTATCACGCATTGTAATAACCTTCTGCTGGGTCTCCCTGCCTCAAGCATCTCTCTTCTCCAATCCATCCTGCATTCAGCTGCCAAAATGATTTTCCTAAATTGCAGGTGTGACCAGGCCAACCTCCCTCCTTCCTCCACTCAGTTAACTCCAGTGGTTCCCTATTGCTTCTAGGATAAATCTAAAATCTTCTGATTGTCTTTCAAAGTTTTTCCCAACCCTGGCCTCTTCCTGCCTTTCCAGAATTCTTATGCCTTACTCCTCTCTCTGTATTCTATGGGCCAGTGGCAATGCTCTTCTTGGCGACTTTGCACTCAGTGCTCCATCTCCATGCTTTTTCAATGACCTGTCCCCCATATCTGGAATATCAAAGGTTGAGGAGACACATTAGAGACCTTATAAGTTTCTTAACCTAAGATCTGTGGATTTAAAAAAAAAATGCCAATTATATTTCAATATACTTGGTTTTCTTTGTAATCCTATGTATTTTATTTTGTACATTGCAAAACAATATTCTGTGAAGATGGCTTCACCAAACTGTCAAAAAGGGCCATAATGCAAAAAAAAAAAAAAAAGAACCTTTGATCCAGCGCAATCTCCCCATTTTACAGGTGGGGAAAATGAGGCCCAGAAGAAATTTTGTAAAGGTGACATAGTTACGTACAGGGATAGCCAAGCCTAGAACTGAGGGATCTTGTCTGTCTAATCCTCTGCCTTTGGTTAAGCTTGTTGTTTTCTAAAAGTTACTTTTATGTGTGTTCACCACCTAAGCCTTCAAACCCAGAACAAACCAGGCCATTAACAATAAGGCTCTCCCATCCTCACCACCACTTCCTGGCTTCTTTCAGCTTATCTCACATTCTTTAGGAGGCTTTCCTGGTCCTCCCAGTTGCTAATGCAACTTTCAGATTATTTCCTATCTCCTCTATATTTTGCCTATGTACTTGTTTCTTTGCATGCTATCTCGACCTTCAGAACGTGGGGTCTAGAGGCTGCTTTTGCCTTTACATTCCCAATGTTTAGCACAAGGCCTGGCACATAATAAGGGGTCAGTTTATCTTGTTGACTGCCTCTCAGCTCAGGTCTGGGAATAGTATGTATTTGGAAGGCTTCATGAAGTAGGTGGCACCTGGGTTAAGTATATTTCAACAAACAGAAATAGGGAATAAGGATGAGGACAGCCTTGATTCCCAGGGACAACTCCTATAGCCAGCCTTTGCACCTTGAACTTCAACCCAGATTAAGGACAGAGCTCTCCTGTCAACGGGGGAATTGAGGAACCCTCAAAACATCTAGTGCTGAAAGATCCAGCCAGGAGGTCAGCCATGCAGGGTAGGATGGGTCAGTAGAAATTGGCACATTCTGCTGGTACCCATAAATTTTGGAGTCAGAGAAGCTGCCTGAGCCTACATTTTAGCAATCTATTCTCAGGAAGCTAAGCTGAGTCAAAACCCTGCTGCCCAACGACGTCTGCTATCGGGTCAGTCATTGCCATTCCTTAGCTCACTTACTCCTACCCCCAATCCCTGAACACTCTGCCCAGCTCAGTCCAGCCCCAGTTCGGGGTCAGATTGTCTGACAGAGTCCTTAGCAAACAGCACATAGACTGCCAGAGTTAGGAAGGTGCTTAAAGTATAGGACACAGAATGCCAAACTAAAAGAGACCTTAGAGACCATCTAGTTCAACCCCCTCATTGTAGAGATGGGGAAGTTGAGATCCAAAAACCAAGTTTTCAAGGCGATATATCCATCTCGGGGAACTACTAAGCCCAGAACCCAAGAACCCTGACTTTCTGGTACTGTATTCCTGGTTATTCTCTGTCCTTAAACACACACACAATTAAAATGTGTTCACCCCTTAAACCTTCAAGACCCAACACAGAACAGGCAGTAAAGAAACTTCATCTTGTCCCATCCATCCTTCTGACCTTCTGGCCATTTCCATGACACCATTCCCTCCCAGGCAACCTCTATACTACAGGACAAGAGCATTTCCCTACTATTAAGACACTGATTATTTTGCACCCCCTACCCCCCAAAAAAAGAAAAGAAAAAACACAAGGACCCTCCTCTTTTGGCTTATGGACTGCCCAGAATGGTAACCTTCCAAAAGTTCAGAGTATCTCCTACAACCTCCCACAGGAATACCCCTCTGGTGCCCTAAGGATTTTCTATAGTAGCTGGGCAAAGGGAACTCGGAAAGCTGTGCTCCCTCTTGGAACATCACCCCCTCCCCCTCAGGGCTGTAGCCTAAAGGCTGGGGCCAGGCAGCTGTTTCTGAGAAGCTCAGCTGAGGGTAGCTATAAATGCACCTGATCCATGTAATTTGAAGGCAGGCAAAGGACAGTCTGTACTTGGCAGGCTGGAGAAGGCAGACGGAGGTTTCCTGTAGTCTTAGAGAGGAGCTAGCCCAAACCGCCCTCCCCTACCCCCAAGCCGGGTGCTGTAGCTCCTACGGCCTCAAAGCGCTTGCCTGTGAGCCTGCCAGCTCCACCTGACTGCAGACTGGCAACATCCCCTGGCATGTCCCTCTCAGTAACATCTTTTGCTTTAATGGCCTCTACTTAAAATGTTTAGTTCAACTCAACTCAACAGACACTGATTAATGAACTGCTAAGTGCGATCTGTTGTATGGGTGAGTTTGGGGTGAGGATCCAAGAAGATTCGCTTAATGAGATCCTCCACTGAGTTTAGGAGGCAGGAGACTATTTTGGAGGCACCTAAGGGGCACTGATTCATGAACACACCCTGCTGAGAGGACATGAGGGATTCCTGATTGGTTGTCTATAGGCTGGCTCCTGTCCTAGGAACTGCCCAATAAAGAAGAGGGTTTCTTTTCCTTTTAATATTGTTCAAATTTTTCCTTTTGAAAAATCCAACCATGGGGTGTTGAGGAATGCCTGACCCTTCGAGGAAGGAAGCCTGTGCCAGAACACTGTCTGTCCCCCAGAATCTTGGAGCAAAGACACATATGAGAGCAGAATTTACTTGTCTTTGGTCTGAAGGGAGAGAGGCTTAAGAGCAGACTTTCTTGGACAAGAAATGGCAATAGCCAGGGCACTAGTAGATTGCCACATCCCCAAGAGGGGACCCTCATCTATGTAGAGGAGCGGGAATTTTGAATTTCAACAGTGTGATTCCAGAATTCTGCCTTCTCGTCAAAATAGAGAGATGTCCTTGGCATTGCCACCCTTGGGGGTAACACCAAGATTAAGAGTTTTTAAGGTTGGAGGATTTAGGCATCAGACCATCTAGAGAAGGAAGAGGAGTGCTTATACAGCTTCTGAGAAATGTTCACCTTAGAGAAGGAAGATCATGGCATGGTGTGGGAAACTAGAGGAACAGTAAAGGGGACCTGTGACTTGGAGGGGCAAGGGACTTGGGATCTAGATACTCAAAGCTAAAGTATGTTACTTTCTAGGGTACAGTACAACTAGAAGTCCAAGGTGGACTGTGTTGTTGTGTGCTCTTGGTGCTAGAAGAGAATCGGGACAACAGGGAGGCAATGCCATGTGCAAGTGAATCAGATTTAAATGAAGCATGACTGGGCAAAGTTAGCAGTCCCACTTTCTCCTCTGGTGCACTGTGAAGGATTCTTGGGAAAGAGGCAGTCATTGAAATGGCAAAGTATTGGCTTGATGGAAAATCCAAGTTTAGTTTCCTTAGTGAGCAGGGAATTAGGAGTTTATTGGAGTCCTTTATATATTTCAATATCCTTTTATAGGCTCCATTTTCTATGAGGTGAAATAAAGGCTATCTCATACTCCAGATGAACCTAGAATAGTCCTTTGAGAGCTTTTGTGAGAGCTAGAGTTCCCTTTTACCCACATATGGACAATATACCTAATCTATATTTAGAGATTTTCCTGGAGTAATTCCAGGTGGAGACAATGAGCCAAAGAGAGGGGAAAAAATTGCCCTTCTATGGTGTCAGCTCCCAGGATCAGACCCAGTCAGTTTGAACCCAGAGGCTTTGGACTATATGTTAATGAAAGTGGAGAATAAGACATGGGTCTCTGCCCATGAGAAGGTAACAATCCCAAGAAGCTGGAATAAAATCTGTTTAATGCATTAGAAAATAATTAAATGCCTAAAACATCAACAAGATGTGAAAAGTCCAGGAATCAGGGAAGGCTTCATGAAAAAAGTGGTACCTAAGCAGAGTCTTGAGGTAAGGATTGAATTTCTTTCTTTTTTAAGGGTTGGATTTCAAGAGGCAAAGACACTGGGGAAGAGGGAGAGAGTGGAGGTCCCTTCTAGCCACAATATGGAGAGAGGGAACAGGGAAGTTTCTAGAAGTCCAGTAGAAGATGATTGATTCCATTTCTGCACTGCCTGTCAAAATTGTCCCTTCACCTCACTGCCATAGCCACTCCCCTTGTGCTGACACTTAGGACCATTGTAAAAGTCTTCCTGACTCCCCTCCCTCTCGCTCCTCTCCTTTCCATCCTTAATATTGCCAAATGTTTTTTTTTTTACTCTTAGATCACTCCACTATTCAAACCACATCAGTGACTTCTTTCTGTTTCCTGAATACAGCTCAGATCTTTCTGCTTGGTATTCAAGGCCCTCAAAAATCTGGTGCTAGTCTTACCTCATGTTATTCCACTTACTCTGAGTTCAAAACAAATTGCACGACTCTCTGTCCCTTGAATTTACCCTAGGATTTTCTCCTGCCATGTCTTTGCTCACATCATGTAACACAGGGCCTGGTACATAGTAGGTACTGAAAAAGATGTCTATTGACGGTTGACCACTCCTTGTGTTTGAAACAGCCCGTCTTTATGTTTTTACCTATCCATCCTTTGTTGCCTGTCCTCCATTCTTGAAGAGAACTGATGATATCAGGAGGGTGATATCTTAGCTTGAGAGTGAACTGGATTTAAGTGAGGCAGAGCAGGGCAAAGTCATCAGCCTCACTCTCTCCTCCAGGGTCATCAGAATCCAGTGGCAGGACAAAAGTCAAGATGACTGGCCATGGCCCAACATCCATCCTTTAAAGCCCAGAAGACATCCACACCAAATATCACCTCTACCAGGAAGCTTCCTTTCGGCTCCCCAAATGGTAATGAGCTTCCCTCCCTGACCTCCCCTAATATTTTGTATCTCTCTCATGTACATTTATAAAATTGTAATCTAACATTCAGAGAATCTGCTTTTTCCTTCAGATTCAAGTATCGCCTTCTGCAGGAAGCGTTTCTGAGCAGCTAAATGGTGCAAGTGGCTAGAACTCTGGGCTCGAAGTCAAGAAGACTTGAGTTCAAATTTTGCCTCTGACACTTACTATGTGACCCTAGGCAAGTCACTTAATCCTATTTGCCTTAGTTTTCTCATCTGTAAAATGAGCTAGAGAAAGAAATGGCAAACCACTCCAGTATCTTTGCCAAGAAAATGTGGTCACAAAGAGTAGAATATGACTGAATGACACCACCAAAAAACACCTTTTTATCTGTGACTTGGATAAAGACATAGATTTTATGCTCATCAGATTTACAGATGACACAAAGCTGGGAGAGAACTAGCACACTGGACAACAAAATCAGGTTCCAAAAGATTTTATCGGACTCAACCAGATTTGTGAAGAATTAATTATGATGAAATTCTGTGAAGATAAATGTAAAGTCTTGGCTATAAAGGATCAGAATCACAAATATGAGTTGGGAGATGCATGGTCAGATAGCAGTTGTTCCAAAAAATGTATCTATGCATTTAGTGGACTGCAAACTCAATGTGAGTCAGCAATGTGATGGTAGCAGCCAAGAAAACTAATGCAATCTTGGGCTGCATTACGGGAGTGAGAGCTTCCAGGAATAGGGAGGTGACCAGCACACTGTACTCTGCCCTCCTAAGACCTCATCTGGTATACTGTGTTCAGTTCTGAGCACCACGGTTTAAGAAGGGCATTGATAAGCACGTGCAGGGAAGGACAACCAAGATATTAAAGGGCCTTGGGTCCATGTCATATGAGGATAGGTTGAAGGAATTGAGTATTTTTAGCCTGGGAAGAAGATTCAGGAGGGGGTTATGACATGACATGACAGCTTTTTTTCAAGTATCTTAAGAGCTTTCAGGTGGAAGAAGGAGGAGATTTATTCTTTTTGGCCCCCAAAGGCAAAACCACAAAGAGTGGGTGGGAGTCGCAGAGAGAAGAGTAACTGAAGCTACCCCCAAATTGGAATGGGCTCCTCATCCATCCTTGGATATCTCCAAGCCAAGACTGGATGACCTTTAGTTGGGAATGTCATAGAAAGGATTATTTTCATGTCTAAGGCAGAAATTTTGCAATTCTGTAACTCTTCATTGGGAGACGGAGTTTCCTATTCGTTAGAAGTTGACAATACCAGTGATATTATAAGTCTGGAAAGAAAGAGAGAAAGGGAGAAAGGGAGAAAGGGAGAGAGAGAGAGAGAAAGAGAGAGGGGGGGAGAAAGAGAGAGAGAAAGGAGAGAGAGAAAGAGAGAGAGAGAGAAAGTAGAGAGAGAAAGAAAGAAAGAGAGAGAGAGAGGAAGGAAAAAGTGACGACTAAAAAGAATTCAGAGAAGTGTGGACAGATTTATGTGAATTTGTATGGAGGGAAATGAGCAAAACTGAGGGAACAACATGCCTATGACTGTAACAACGTAAATGAAAAGCTCCCTCAAAGGAAGCTGAATTCTAAGTAATGGTAAACCGATATCTTTTCTACAGGAAAGATAATGAAACACACTTCTTCCTCTCTTCCGCAGAGAGCAGGGGAACTACTAGATCAGAATATTATATACATTGTCAGAAGTTGTCGTCTCATGGAATGTTTTTGCTTAATCATTTTTCTTTGTCCCAGGGAGGGTTCACTGGCAACAGGTTTGGAAATGACATAAAAACAAGAGGTATCTGTAAAACATATTTAATATAATGATAATGATAGCTGCTCACCATTCTAAAGCACTTTAGAATTTACAAAGGCTTTCCTCTCAGCAAACAGCCCTGCTGAGGTAGGGAGCACAGATGGTATTAACTCTATTTTACAGATAAAGAAATTGAGGCTCCGTGAAGCTCAGTCTATGGTCACATAACTGATGAGTCATATAGGTGGGGGCTCTCACCCAGGGTCCACTTGTGAATCTCTTAGATATTGGGACTCCTTTGAGTCTCTGCTTCTGTACAGCCCCTCAGCAGAGGTCATATCTCCCAAGCGTGGTTTCCAAGTCTCACTGAGGCCCAGAGACACTGTGGCTGACCTAGATGACAAAGCCTAGAAACTGCCCTTCTAGAACTTTAGAATCTGATTTCCATGGATTGTCCCTGCCTTCAGCTGGTTCTATTACTAGAAGTCATAGGGCCTGAGTAGTTTAAGATATCCTACAGCCAATGAACAAGAGGGTGGCAGAAAGTCAGAGTTGGGATGGATATCATAAGCCATCTAATTGGAGAAGGATCCCTAACAAAGCAGCTCCAAGAATCCATCCAGTCCCTGACAGGTCACTTGCTACCACTGGAGCAACCCATTTCATTAATTAATAAATCTTCCTTAGGCTGGTCTAAAACCTGCCTCCATAACACCCATTTCTCCTAGTTCTGCCCTCTAGGTCTATGCAGAATTATTCTAGTGTTGTGACAGTCCCAATTCCCAATGTCCCTCAAATATCTGAAGACAAAAATCATTCATTCTCCTCTTCTAATGGCTAAACAGCTCAAGTTGTCAACTGTCCCCTAGGAGACATTATTTCTAGTGCCTTCCCCCGCTGGTCAGGTTCATCTGAGTTTGCTCCTGCCTGTCACTGATCTTCCTAAAATGTGGCACCAAGAGCTGAATGACAACAGCTACACCAGCAGCAATGATAATAGCACACATATCTTTAACACTTAATGGGTTCTCATATCATATGTCATGTTGTTGATAGCCCATCAATACCAACTCTGTGAGGTTGGGAATACCAGAATTAGTGTCCTCATTTTATGGATGATAAAACAGAATCTCAGATCAGGAAAATGATTTATCTGAGTCACATAGCCCCTAAGACCCAGAACTTGAACCCAGGACTTCCTTCCATCCCCATAAGCTGCTCGCCATACCGAATTTGTGGTCTCACTGCATAACACTTTAGATTTAGTCCAACCAGACTGAGGGGTGGGAGCATTCCAAATGTTGTCTGAGCAAAAATGTATAATGTATAAAGCACTCCAGATATGGTCCAATCAGAAATGAATTCAACACTCTAGAAAAGGTCTAGCAAAAGGCAGTTACAGCCATCACTCCAGATGTGGCCCAACCAGAAGTAGACCTAGCAATCTAGATACTAGAAATGGACACAATACTCCCTCATTTTTCATCTAGGGAAACTAAGATTCGAGGATGGGGAAGGGAATTGGTCAAGGTCTCATATTTAGTCAGAAAATGAACTCAGTGCCAGGTTATTTTCCTTGCACCCAGCAATTTGGATGGAGATTTCTATGCCTAGAGGGTCCTGAGAGAACTCCCCCAGGCTAAAGGTCTCTTCCACCCTCCTCACATTCCTAGGAATACATGCCCTGTCTCTTCTTACCTAGAAACTTAAAAGAGTCTCTAGATGAACAGAAAAATCCCCAAGGGATCCCCAAATCAAAACCTTATAAGGGTTCCATTAGTTATTATGTGTAATGCCCCTACATCCTTCCCCTTACCTCCACTGGGGGACTTTTCCTTCCTTCTTTCCCCTTCCTCCTTTCCCCTCCTCACTTTCCAAGAACAGTTTGGTTCCTCCTTCCATCCCTACAAGATACCCCATAACTCATTCTGGGAAAGGCAGCCAAGTTTAACTGCTATTCCAGGAAGTCATTGAAAGTCTCAACAGTGGTTGAGTTGGTAGAAGGGGAAGGAAACAGTGACAAGAGGAGCAGAGACGGTAATAGAGAGTCTATGAAATGATGCTATAAATAATGCTAGTGGTAGAGGGGCTCTAATCCCATCCATTCATACAAACAGGAAAACTGAATCTCAGAAAGTAGAATGGACTTCTCCAAGGTCATATAAATTCTGCCGGTTAGAGACAGAGCTGTTTTTGTAGATTGTTGAGGATTGACTATAATCTTTGGGAAATGAGCAAGGACCAATATGGAGAATTTATGGAGAGCTGGGGGTAGGCTCAAATTAAGGAAAAACTCAAAAAATCAGATAGCCACCAATGGAATGAGTGTCTGTGTTTGTCCTTCATTGCCAAAGACGACCATGCCATCAGAGAAATGATGACCTGACTTGCACTTGACTTTGTTTTGAGTGAGGGAGGGCTGTGCAGGTCACCAGCCTCCCTTCTCCTCCAGAGCCATCTGAATCCAGTGACCAGATATTCATCAGGATGACTAGAGATGACCCAAGATGAGGCAATTGGGGTTAAGTGACTTGCCCAAGGTCACAGAGCTAGTGAGTGTCAAGTGTCTGAGATGAGATTTGAACTCAGGTCCTCTTGACTCCTGCTCTGGTGCTCTATCCACTGCACCACCTAACTGCCCTAACCAATGGAATGAGCTACCTTCCTGGAGATATTGAGGCAGAGGCTAAATGAGTCCCTGTATTATACAGGAGACTCTTGCATTAGGAAGAAAGGCTGACCAAGCTATCATCTAAGGTCACAAGTTTATATAATTTTGAGATGGAAAGAATATCTCTAGGTCTCCTACTCCCATACTCCAATTGATATAGAAACAAACTGAAGTCCAGACAGGGAAAAGGATTTATAGAACATAAGTCATAACACTTTGGACTAAGAGGAGCCTTAAAGATCTCTAGTCTACCCTCCCTCCAAAACAAAACAAAAACAGAGGAGGCTGGGGGGAAAGTGATTTCTAAGTTTACACAGCTGTAAAGAAAATAGTGGAGGGAAATTTCTGATCAAATACTTGATCAAATACCAAAAGGGTTTCCACATAACAGAATGTGGCCATTTTTGTTACTGATCAAATTGAACAAGTTCCCCATTCAACAGGATGGGGTTAGAAGGTGCTGGATGTTGGATGAAGCCAACAGACAAAATATAAGAGACTTCTTGTGACTGATCCACTGATGATCAGCCATGTTTTTGGTGGCCTTTAAAAAGCAAGTTGTCTCAATCTACAATCAGCTCCTGAGAAAAGCCTTCTGGAAAAATATCTGAGGGCTTGGAAGGTTTAATTTTCACTTTCCCACTGTGCCTCAAGCAGAGTGAAGGATACTGGGAAGGCAGATTCCACCCCCACTCCTGGCTCCCCCTTCCCTGCAATGGCATTCTGTAGCAGCAATACATGCTCATTGGAAACATGTTCTTATATGTTGCCCGAGAAGGGAACTCAAGATCAGTTTCCTTCACCCCAAACTTCTGTGTACGAAAGAGGGGATTGTAAATTCCCCAGAAATTAGGACTCCAGAATCTAGCTTTGTAGGAAAAGAAAAGGATTACCAAGATTACAGAAAAAGCCCCAGCTTTAAGAGTTGTTTCAGGGTTAACTACTATTTCAAAAATTCCTGAGTTAAAGGGTTCTGGACATTGGATCTTTGACAGAGAGATTTCCTAATGCATCCTGCTCCTTGGAAAAGAAAGAAGGCAGTTTATATGGTTCCCACACAGTTTTACGTGGAATACAAAGGCATCAAGAATTTCAATTTAGCTAGACATTGGAGACCATTTATGGAGACTACAGTCAGATAATGTCCATCAATGTTCATTGAAGCAGCCGAAATTGTGAGATGAGGGTCAATGGATGCAGTCTTTTGGAGCTGTTTTTGCTAAGAGCTAAGTCTATCAAAGTCAGTCATCACACAATGTGACTGCTACTGTGTATATATTTTATATGTTTATATGTATGTGTATATATATTATATATGTATATGTGTATATATATTTTATATATATATATTTGTGTGTATATATATATATATACATTCTATATTTTAAAGATCCCTTCGCTTTTATTTTATGCTCTAAAGTTCTTTCCAACTCTAGCATTCTATATTTTTGTATCTTTGCTTCTAATTACAAATTCTCCAACTCTGGCCATCACCCATATGACTTCCCCAATTTCTCCTAGACCCTAAGAGCAGGGAAGCAAGGGAAACAATGATGCTCTTTGAACTATATATGCCTCCTCCAAGAAACCTTCCTTGACTGCTCTAGCCCACAGGGATCTATCCCTCCACTGAGTCCTTACGACCTGTTTGACTCACATAGTATAACACATAACTGTAGACTATATACTTTCTCTAGTATTCTGCAATCAAAAATTCATCCCCTACCCTGTTAGCTCCTTGAGGGGAGATCCTGGATATATTCTCCACCCACCCATCCCCTGTCCCCACTAGCCACACAGAGGATTCAGGAAATGTTTGCTCCCATTGGCGAGGGGGAAAATGGGACTGATCTATCCAAGACATGACAGCAAAGTCAAGGGGAAAGCCAAGGACAGGGTAGGAGGTGAGGTCTGCCAGGCCTGTATCTCCAGGTTTCTCATGTGGTAGCTGGCAGAGGCTGAGAGGAGAGGGTGCTGTGGGAGCTGGGCTTCTATAGAAGCAAAACCCTAAGGTTTCTCATCAGGGTATTTCCATTTTGGGGCAATGACTATATGTCTGAAAGAAAGACAGAAAAAAGGGAGCAGGTGCCCACAGCACTTCACATAGCTCTTTCCCCTCCCACCTGTGGCCAGTGTGGGATGAGAAGGAAGGTAGAGAAGTTGGGGGCTGAGTCATAGCATTAGACAGAAACCAGCATTCTGAGATCCTAGGCCTCTCTCTCCTCTGCCCTACTTCCCCTCCATTCTCCCCACCCTCATCCCCACCCCCATTATCATGTAGCCCAGGAATTGGGAGGAGAATGCGCCTGAGCCCTAAAGCAAAAAAGAGGGTCCCTGATTCAGGGATATCAGTGCGCCAGGGTACCCAGCTCATTCAGAGAAGCCAAGGGGGATAAGAGAATCAATTGTACTGAGCTGACCCTTCCTCACATGGGATGGAGGAATGAAAAACATCACATACATAGTGCAGATTAGATAAATATACATACATATGTTAAACACACACAGTTCATGTATATGTGTGTATATACATATATGTGTACACACATACTTTGTCATGTGTAACATGAAGTATCATAATCCAGACTCCAATTTGTCATTCATCCATCATTTTCAAAGACGACCAGTAACATCATGGAGTGATGTCTTGAGCATGAATTGGATTTAAATGAGGCAGAGCTTCACAAAGTCATCAGCCCTACTCTCTCTTCCTGAGTCATCAAAGTCCAGTGGAAAGACAAAAGGATGACTGACGATGGTCCAGGATGCTGTGGATGACCTTGGCCTCTTTGATGTCTGACCAAGCTCTAAACACTCCACAGAACCTGCTTCAGCTGCTTTCATGGCTGTTGGAACAAACTGTTCTCATCTACCTATTCCATGGGGTTGGGGGGGAGTCTTCACATACTTGGAGTAGATATTTGCCTAACTCACCAATAAGTTTGAGACTCATTGGTAACCCTCAACCCAATTTACAACCCCAGGCTGAAATGACTGTCATCATCCTAACTGCAATACTTATTAACTGTGTGATATGAATAACCCACAATCTCTCTATCTGAGCCTCAGTTTCCCCATTTGTACTATGTAGGGGTCAGACTGAGGGATCTTTGAGGTCTCTTCTACCTTTAAATTTTATGATGCCTTAAAATAACTAGAATGTAAAAGTAGGAAGTGATCGTTGAGATCACCTAGACCAGTCCCCTCATTTTACAACTAGGGAAACTGAAATCTGAAAGAAGAAAGGGACTTGCCCAAAGTCACATGGAAAAATAGTGTCATAACTTGAATTCAGGGCTTTAAACTCCAAATAAGGAAAATCAAATCATAGAATTCTTGATGTAGAACTGGCAGAGACCTTAAAGGTTATCTACATCAAGTCCATCATTGTACAGGTTTACATTTTCAACAGGCATTTATTGAACTCCTAACTCTGTGTACAGACTGCAGGAGAAAAAATTGAGAGGACAATCCCTGTTCTCAGAGAGATCTCTGTTTGGGAGGGCCATAAGGACTTCCATTTCTTGAGGGTAGAAACTATTCTCTCTTGGTATCTCCAGCATCCTGTATAGTATCTGATATTCATTCTGACCCACCAATGCCACTACAGAGATCAAAGAAAGACGAAAAAGACCCATATGTATAAAAATATTTAGAGTGCCTTCCCTCCAGGGGGATGGATATAGTCAAGACCTGAGATCTTGGGTTTTTCCAACAGGGGCTTAGACTCCTGGGCACAGGCCAGTCTGATGTGCAGAGAGGAGCTGGCCATGGTGTTTTCCTCACCAACCACCTAGAGGTGGCTGTGTCATATCCAGCACAGGGTCACCTACTTCCCTAATTCTTGGTAAAACTGGTACTTAACTCTCAGTTCAGGGTGGTGGGTAGGTGCAGGTGTGGGGTGCTCCTATGCCTAGCCCAATCTTTCACCCGCATCATACACACACACTCACCCCAAGAATGATTTCACCAAGAGCCTCCTGTGGTTCATTCTAAGAAATTGCTTATACCTCCATCCCTAAGCAGTGGAGCTTACGGGAGCCAGCTCTAGGGTATTACACAATCTTATCTCTGCTCACAGCAGTGGTGAGTGAAATCACCCCCTACACAGTAGCCTGAATCACATTTCCCCTGTTCACTCACTGTCTCTTGCCCTAGCCCACGACCCCTGCCTTGCTGTCTTCCATCCCCCATGATACAGTTTGGAGAGGTAACAGCATCTGGAATTCAGTCACATCAATCTGTAGGGCGTCTCCATCACCTTAATTCTCTGAGCTGTCGTTAGACAAGCCTGTGGTCTCACGTTCAGAAACTTAAGTACCTCTGTGCCTTCTATGCTCAGGAAAGGAAGGGTTCTTGGGGCAGGGACCTTTCCATGAAGGAGGACCCGGAGTGTAATGGATAGAGCACTGGGGTTCTAGTCAGTAAACACGGACTCCCATTCTTGGCTCCTTGCTAGCTATGTGACTTCAGGCGCATGCGGTGAGATGGTTAGGGCTTTGTTCCAGGATGCCAGCATCTGGAGCCTATTTTCTCTCTAGGAATGGTCCTCTGACCTGCTTTCTCAAGCCTCATTGCCCTGTGAAGACCCCAACCAAATACAGCTACCCCTAAAAGTCATGTTGCTCCCCTGCCTCCCTCTATCTCTTCTCCAATCCATGACCTAAATGATCAATGAAAAAAGGATGACCATAAGAGACGTGTTATAATCTGAATGTGTCAGGAATTTGCTGTGTGGTCTTGGTCAAGTCATTCTCCTTTCTAAGACTCAGTCTTCTTATTGGTCTAAAAAGGATAATAATTGAAGTTCTAGAATGCTAGAGGGGAGAGAGATACATTAGAGACCATGTAGTCCATCCTCTTCAGTGTGTACCCTTATAGAAATACACACATACACACACACAACATCCTTGCACATATATTCTGAGTCACACACCAAGACATGTCTGTATGTATATGTACACATACCCTGCAGATGCATGAGTATAGACATATCCCCTGTGTGAATGCATACATATACACATTTAATGATAATAAAAATGATAGCCAACATTTATAGAGAGTTTACTATGTGCCAGGCACCGTGGTTAATAGTTTATAATTACTATTTTATTTGATTCTTACAACAACCCTGGAAGGTAGGTGCTATTATTATATTCCCCATTTTACAGAGGAAGAAACTGAGGCAGGCACAGGTTAAGTGACTTGCCCAGCATCATTCAGCTAGTAAATACCTGAGACAGGTCTGTCTGACTGTGGGCCCAGAAGAGCCGTGCAGAAGACCACATATTCCTTTCCATTTTTTGGAAGCATTTACCCACAAATGTCATTTCCCCTCCCCTATTTGCCATGCCCTGCCTCCTCTCCCAGGGCTGTTGTGAAATGACAGAAGATGCCGAATGAAGAAGCATAAAAAACTGAACAATGTAAGAAATTACTGTCATGGTTGAACCTGCCTATATCTCCTCTCCCTCAGCTTCTCAGTGGCTTCCAAGATGAAAACAAGCTACCTAGACAAACCAGTCTGGGTTAGTATCCTCTCCTCCCAGGTACCAGATGCTTATTCACAGGGGTTTTGGCAGATAGTTTGATTTTGTGGCCCAGTCTCAGCAAGGGAATCTTCAGGCCCAGCTGGGTTAGATGGGACCAAAGGGAGCCGGGTGACAACCAGGAGTTAGGGGATATTTGGGGACAAGTGGGGCCTTGGAAAGTGCCTCAGATCTGACTAAATGTGTGTGTGTGGGGGGGGTGATATTCTGCTGCATCATTGTCTTTGGGCTGGTCTACTCACAGCTGGTGACACTGAGGGACTCCTGGTGGTTTTTATGGGGCCCAAAGTGCGGACACCTGGTGTTGGCCCATGACTGAGGCAATTCAACTCAGTTCAGAGGCCTAACCCCCCAGCTCACTCACTGGGTGTTCATAGCACCTAGAACCCAGCTGAGTCTTGAGCTAAAGAGGGAGAGATGGTGGCCTTTACTAGGACATGCCAAGCAACAGAGACACACATGGGGAAAGGAACCTACTGGTTGCCAGGCTTATATTGAGGGTTTGGGATTTTCTTTTACAAATATTATCTCATTTGATCCTACATAAACACATGCACACAGAAAGATATACTCACACATATACACATAAATTTGCATGCTTTACACCGAAATTTAAGCACTCATTATACACACAGACAAACTTCTACCCATACAGACACACACACACACACACACACACACACACACACACACACACACACACACACACACACACACACTGTTTCCCTTTCCAGACCTCAGAGGGCCCATCTGACTGCAGGATTTATTCATAGGTCAGAGCAGGAAACAGCAATGTTCTGGGTCTCTGTGACCTATTTCTCTAGGAAGTTTGGCCCTCCCTCTGCTCTTAACCTAGTTGTGAATTAGGAGTTGGGACTTGTGGCTGTGGGTAGTGTTATGCCCTTGGGGATTCCCTAAAAAGGAGTGACTGCCCCAGAGTCCTCCTCCTCCACCCCATCCCCAAATCCCAGTATTTACATAAGCAAGCATAATAGAGGTAGGGTGCGATAAGGGCAAAGGAGAGATCCAGACAAAGTGCCTTCTGAGAAATGGAGAAGGAAACGATTTCCTTCAGCTGGGGGAAATCTAAGAAGACTTCCTGAAGGAAGTTGTACCTGAATCTCGGCCTTGAAGGAAGAGAAGTATTTCTTCATGTGGAGATGTGTTCAGGGAGTGTGTTCAAAGTGCAAAGGATTATTTTATGATTATTTTAGGGTTAGTATCGCCCTCTCCCTGCTCCCTTTCACTTCAGAGTTCATTTTTATCTTAGGAGCCTGTTACAGTGCCTTGGATTATAGTGGATACTTAATACATGTTTATTAGATTTCCTTAAAGACTTAGCTGTGTGACCTTGCGTAAGTCCTTCTCATTGTCAGGCCTCAGCTGCCTCCCCTGTAAAAGGAGATAATGTCTCAGAGCAGGCCCAACTGTAATGCTCTTTGACTGTTACAATATTCATGGAATTTGTTCATTCAGTCCCCACGGCAGATCCTAAGCTGCCCAGCCATGATGTGCTGGGCCCACAGCTTCTCACCAATATCTAAGCTGATGGCAGCAGCCTGTCTGGTGCTGGTTGCCCAGACCTTGGCTGCTGAGAGGTGTCATACAGGATGCCACATTGTACCCAGCAACAGACTTGGCCAACAGGCATCCCATGGATCAGCAGTGCTGACGTCTGAGGGACAGCCTATTGGGTTCCACTGTCTGATGGGCCCCTCTCTCAGACACAGATACAGCCAAAGCTGAGACAGCATCCTGGTGAACTCATTTAGAAACTGACCTCTTAGGAATGAACCAGACAGATACTCAGCAAGTACAGCAGGAAGACACTGGGGGGAGGAGGATAGGATCTCTAAGGAACCCTTGACATGAGCAATCCCTAGCCAGGAGGACACAGTACCTGAAGAATGTGGAAGATTTCCTGGACCTACTAATTCTTCTCTCAAGGAAGCTAATGATGATCAGGAATCTATCATTTTTTATATAGTCTCTTAATAATTTATCTGTACAAGGTAAAAAACATACAGGTCTTCCTGCTACATTTTTAGCAAACCAAGTTCTTTCCTTCCACCATTCCTTTCCTTCCTCCCTTCCTTCCCTTTCTTCTCTCCTTTCTTTCCTTCCTTTCTTCTTTCCTTCCTTTCCTCCTTCTTCCATCCACAAACTTTTACTTAGTGCTTACCAAGCTCTGGGCATGGACAGACATACAAAGATGAATAAGACCTTTACCCTGCCTCCCTAAAGCTTACAGTCTAGATAAAGGAGAAGGACATATCAAACAGTGTGGTAATGTGATTGACTTGGAGTTGGATGGCTTAAGTTTGGAAGGCAGAGAAAGAACTCTGTTGTTTCTATTTGTCTGACCTTGGGCAAATCATTACCCCTCTCTGAGTCTCAGTTTCCCCCTCTATAAAATGAAGGGCTAGACAAGATGTCTAAGGTGCTTTCTCGTTCTGATTCCCTATGACCTTGTATGGATGTGGTTAAGTGTGATGCAAATTAGAGTATTAAGTGACTAAGAAAGATGTGGGTCTTCAGAGGAAGAAAAGATCCCTTCTCATGGTTGGAGGAGTGGGGATCTGAGAAGGACATCTTCTCCAACACCTGAGTGTGACTTTGAGGGGTAGATAAGAACTGGACTGGTAGATATAAGGAACAAGGGCCATTCTAGAGAGAGGGAGCAGTGTAAGCAAAGGTATGAGATGGGAGAAGCCCAGAGCAAATAACCCAGAGGGAAGAAAATGGGCAGATGAAAACCACTGGACATGCAACAGGACCAAAAAGGATGTTTCTGGTGGCCATTTCCTCTGTTCTCCCACTTACCCTAGCCCAGATCCTCAGCACTCTGTCCTGAGCTATTGTAATAGACTCCTCCTTGATGTCCTTGTTTCCATTCTCTACCCATATTCAGCCCATCTTGCACAGATTCACCTTCCTGACGCATGGTTTTCATCATGCCTTTCTAGATTTGGGATTCTATCTCAGGCTCTATTACTAGTTGTACGACCTTGAGAAAGTAATTTCCAAACTGAATCAATTTCCTCAGTTTTAAAAATGTGTCTACTATATGAAATAATGACAGGCATTTTGGAGGAGTACATAGATAAGTGTCCTTAGACAACATGCCCCTAACACACACTAGTTCTGAGAAAATGGGCAAGTCAATTAACCTCTGTGCCCCTAGGTAGCTCTCTAAGACTGCAAGGTACAGACAAATTGAAGATCGATAGTTTCCACACCAGGAATTCCCCATACTAGGGAAATTATATGTCTGAAATTCCCTACCTTCTCTAAAAATTGTGTAAGGCATTGTTGCTTCATGCTAGAGATACAAAGATGGAAAAAATGATATAGTCCCTGCCTTCAGGAAACATAATTAATGGGGATAAAAATATATACATAAATAATAATGATGCTAAACAGAATGTGATGAAGCAACCAATTAATAAACTTTGATTAAGTACTTATTATGTGCCAGGCATTGGACTAAGCACTGGAGATACAAAAAGGAATCAAAAGACAGTCCTTGCCTTCAGGAAATTTATAACCTAATGGAGATATAAACATGACATAAATAAAAATGATGCAAAGCAGAATGTGATAGAACAAAGTGGTCTAGGAAAATTTAAGGAGAAAAAGAAAACTTTCAGCTTGGGGCAGGTGAAGGGAGAGAATCAGAGGGAGATCCTTAGAGGAAGTCTCATCTGAGCTGGGCTTTGAATAAAAAGATGGATTCTGACAAGTGGAAACAGAAGAATGCCTTCCAAGTACAAAAATGAGCCTGTAGGGAATGCAGGACATCAAGAGACAGCAGACCAAACCCAAAAACCTATAGGAAATAGGGAGCCGCTGGAGATTTCTGAGAAGAGGAATGACGTGGTCAGCATTAGGACAAATACTGTGTGAAGGCTCTTTAAACAGGGTTAGTCATTTACTTACCTTGTAGGGTTGTCATGTTTTGTAAGAAGAATGTGTTTGGTAAGCCTCGAGGTAAGTGTTGAGAAACATTGCTGAATTAACTGTGACAGGCCTTCTAGGATCTAGCCCTAACCTACCTTGATAAATCATAGGCTTTAGAGTCAGAGATCATCCCTAACCCTTCCTTTTCCCTCCCACAGAGGTGAGGATTTGTCCAATCCAGTTTAATGTCAGAGAGCTGATTTGAATACAGACCTCCAACTCCCAATGATCTTTTCATTCCACCCTGCTGCCTTTCTCTCCAGTCTTATCTCTTCTTCTTCTTCTTCAGCAGGACCCTCTGTACATACTTTTCATTCTACAAATTCTATTATTTCCATTTTCAGAAAGGGAACCTGAGGCCTGGAAGTGGTTTGGTGGCTCACCCAAAGTCTTACCCTAATTCATTTCAACAGATCAACTCCTTCTCCTTTGGGCATTCAGAGAGTAACTCAAGTTCTCTCCAACAGAGTTTATCTCTTGACTTGATTTTTGCCCTCATTTCTTCTCTCCTGTATGCCCTCCTCCCACTTCCTCTCACTCGGCTTTGTTCCAGATGGTCGAGAATCTGGAAGCCAGAATTTTTAGGAAGAAACATTGTTTCCCCTCAAGAGTTCCTGAAGAAAGTTCTTGAAAGGTCAAGGTTACCTATAGAGGAATAGGTTTTCTTTCAAAAGAACAGGGGGAAAAGAGGGAGAGAGTTCCTCTCTGAAAAGTGCTTCAGCCTAAATTTCTGCCTCCTTTCCAAGGAAAGGGTGTGTCGAGTAATCAGCCACTGCCTCCCAGCTCCCTCTACCACCAAACTCCCTTTATTCCATGGAAAACATCCAGCTAAGCACGGCTAGGGAAGAAGAGCTAGGAGATCAGGTTTCACTTTGGGTCAGGTCAATTTCAATTCAATTCATTTTCAACTCAATTTCTATCTACAAATTCCCTCTACAATTCAAATTTATTCCAATTGCAATCCAAATCCAATTCAAATTTAGTTTCAGTTCCAAATTCAGTTCTATTCCAAGTCTAAATTCAGTTCTAATCCATCTAAATTACAATTAAATTCTAATTTCAACTCTAATTCTAATTCCATTTCTGCTTTATTTACAATTCTAATTAAAAACCAATTTCAATTGAATTCCAACTCCAATTCCATTGCAATTCCAATCCAATTCCAAATTCTAATCCAATTCAGTAAGCATTTATTAAGCATTAATGAAGTATCTACAGGGCACAGTGGATAGACACTCCAGTCCTAGAGTGAGGAAGACCTCAGTTGAAATCTGACCTCAGACACTTACTGGCTGTATGATCCTGGGCAAGTCACTTAACTGTTGTTTGTCTCAGTTTCCTCAACTATAAAATGAGGATAATAACACTTACCTTCTAGGGTTGCTGTGGGGATCAAACGAAATGATAATAATAAGTACTTGGCATAGTTACCTGGTACATAGTAAGTGCCATGTAAATGTTAACTGGTAGTATCTTCATCTTCATCATTCTCTTTCTCTTCCTCCTCCAAAGTGCAGATTAGTCTCTGCCCTCATTAAGCTTATAGTCTATGTTATTTAATCACTTCAGTCACATCCAACTGTTCATGACTCCATTTGGGGTTTTCTTGGCAAAGATACTGGAGGGGTTTGTCATTTCCTTCTCTAGTTCATTTTACAGATAAAGAGACTGAGACAAACAGGGTTGAGTAACTCACACAGGCTCACTCAGCTAGGAAGTATCTGAGGCCAGATTTGAACTCTGGAAGTGATAGGGTACAAGCCCAAGCCAAGATCTTTTCCCCCTGGATCAAGAGGACTTTTGTCACATTTGTCTGCAGGGCCCCAGAAAGTCTGGCCTTGGGGGAGGGAGGGGCTACTTGGATTCCCCTTCCATTTCTCCCAACCCGGATACTCCCTATCTGATCACCATTTAGCATTCTCTTACTTTGACCCTAGCATCCTTTTGATATTCCTGACTATTTGGCTTTCTCTTGAAGTCCAAGTTGCCCAGCATGGATTGTGGATTGTCTGGACTACCAGCCACTCCCATCAGGATCCTCCCTGGGGTTGATCAAAGGAGACCATCCCTGGGACCCCAAGACTACCTGACAACACCTGGATGCTTCCCTGAGTCTTTTTCTGTATTCAAGTTCCATCTCGCCTCCATGAAGGCTCTCAGACTCTGTCCAGCTCAGACTCTGTCTAGCTAAGATTCTATCTGACCCACTTGTCAATACAAATGTTATAAAAGGTTAAGCTCCTTAAGGGTCAACCCAATATGGCAAATTTTTAATAAATTTTGTTTTTCTTTGACTTTAAGAAGACTTGTGTTGAATTCATTTGAGCAGGACCTGGCATGTTGGTATTTTGGGGTCCCCAGCACCCCTGAACCTCAACACAAGGGGAGTCTTCATGACTCCAGACCTGGCATTCTACCCACTGCACAATCCAGCAGCCCCAAACTTACAGTCTAGTAGAGGAATAAGACACAGAGATGGTTATTCTTTAAATGATCTGTGATTTCATCCATATGAGAACTTCTTCCACAAGCTTAGACTGCATGCCCTCTCTTGTCCATGCCCTTCCACTAGAGAATAACAGAAACCTTCCTCTGGTTTTGATAATATTTCATGAAGCCACTCCACACTTAAGCTGTTCATCTGCTATCTCAATAAACTCCAATAACTCCCAATTATTTCTAGCATCAAATTCAAACTTCTTTGGCATTTAAGGTCCTCCACAACTTAGCCCCAAACTACCTTTCTAGCCTTGTTATATATTATGGCCCATTATGCATTCTCCTGCTAGCCAAACTGACCATCTTGCTGCTTCTCATACATGACATTCCATCTCTGGGCCTTTGCACAGGCTGTTCCCTGCCCCTAGACTGGATGCCCTATTTCTCTGTACTTTATATAATCCCATGTTGCCTTCAAAGTTCAGCTCAAATACAACCTCTTATATGAGGGCTTTTCAGATTCCCCCCACCCCCCATCCCAGCTACTAGTACCTCCTCATCTCAAAGCTATTTTGTATTTATTCTGTACATAATTAATAAATGCTTATTTTATATACACATACACACATATTTTCACCTGCAAAAAAATATATATATATATAAATATATATACCTACATATATACACACCTACATAGGAATATATGTATGAATGTATATATGTGTTACAGTTACATGTCATTCCCACTACAGAAATAAGGGCCTTGAAGGACTATTTCATTTATGACTTTGTTTCTCTATGTGACATCTAGTAGGCCCTTAATAAATGCTTGTCGGTTGGTTGACTATATACCCCTACATAACTAGCCCACCTCCTTTTCCAGGCACATATATTTTATATCATGAGTCACACTCAAGTCAATGTGTTTTGAAAATATGTTACATTCATCATTTTTTCCCCATTTTTTCCATTATCCTTTGGGTCACCTGCCATTTTGATTCTTCTGAGAATGTGTCATCCTATGAATACACCCATATAGCATCACCAGGAGAATATTGTGCTGAAAACAACAGACTTCTGTAGCAGAAAGAACTTGGGATCATTGAAAGTGCCACACAATTTCCCAAATGCAACAATATTACTTTTCCCCCCATTTAATTCTCAGCCTCACTCATTTTCCACATGTAGTGCCTGTCCATGATATTCATACTGACATACTAACCCAATGGGCTACTATATAGTTACATTTATATAATCCCATGTTGCCTTCAAAGTTCAGCTCAAATACAACCTCTTATATGAGGGCTTTTCAGTTGTTTTGGCCATGTCCAACTCTTTGTCACCCATTGATTTTCAGTTGTTTTGGCCATGTCCAACTCTTTGTCACCCATTTAGGTTTTTCTTGGCAAAGGTACTGGGAGTGGTTTACCACTTCCTTCTCCAGCTCATTTTATAGATGAAGGAACTGTGGTAAACAGGGTTAAGTGACTTGCCCAGGGTCACACAACTAGTGTCAGAAGCTGGATTTGAACAACTAGTAAGTGTCTGAGGTCACGTTTGCACTCAGGTCATCCTGACTCCAGGACAAGCACTCTATCCACTGTGCCACTCAACTGCATAGTATTTCTGGACAAAATGCATTTTCCATCTACTTGATTTTTCCCATGTGAATGGATAGGTAGGTTGCCCTCTTTTGAGATATATAATTTAGGGGGACTTACAGTGTACTGGTGCTCAATGCAATGAATGCAATCCCTTCCACAAGAAGGAGCATCTGAAGGACCTCATTGTCTTATAGAGACTCCCTCTTCTCTTTGGATTTTACACAGGCCTTCATCCATGACTCTGGAAAACACATTTGGTGAGTATTTGTTTCTCTGTTCTATATCTCCTTTAATATTGATAATTAGGAAACCAAAGAATGAAGATAAAGGATAATTTAGACATAAGAAATCGTGTGAAAAAAAGTGGCGGTGGGGGAAGATGGGAAGGTACAGGAGACTGCAAAGTCCATTTTGGTGAAAGCATAGTAGAGTGAGTGGAGGAGACCAGTCTGAGAGAAAACTTTAGTAATAACATGTTGTATACCAGATTATAATAGGCCTTGAACAACAAACAGTGGAATTTGAACTTTACACTGTAAGTAAATCGGCTTTTTGTGGTGCCCAAGCATTGGCAAATGAAGGGATGCCCATCAAGGATGGAAGGAAATGGCTAAGCAAATTATGGTATTGTAATGGAATATTATTGTTCCATAAGAAATGATGAGCAGGCAGACTTCAGAAAAATCTGCCAAAACTTACATGAACCGATACTCAGTGAAGTGAGCAGAACCAGGAGAACATTATACGTAGTAATAGCAACATTGTGCGATGAATGACTTTGCTAGACTTATCTCTGCTTAGCAATGAAGGTTCTAAGACAACTCCAAATGACTGATGATGGAAAATGCCATCCACATCCAGAAAAAGAACCATGGAATCTAAATGCAGATCAAATCATACTATTCGCTCTCTCTCTCTTTCTTTTATTCTTCTTTCTCTTGGTTTCTTGCATTGGTTCTAATTCTTTACAGCATGACTAATGTGAAAATATGTTTCACATGAATATAGAGAGAGCCTATATCAGATTGCAGTATATCAGTCTTGAGGTAGAGGAAGTGGAAGGAGGGGAAGAAAATTTGGAACTCAAAACCTTATGGAAGTAGATGGTGAAAACTAAAACTAATTAACTAAATTTTATTTTAAAAAAAGGAAATAGGAAGCTATTAAAGTGCTTTGAGTGGAGGACTGACAGAGGCATCTAGGACATGGCCGGAGGAAAATAAGTCACATTAGAAGGGCAGAGAAGGAAAGGCATGAACTGAGACTGAGTGAAGTGAGCAGAACCAGGAAAACATTGTACACAGGAACAGCAACGTTGTTCGATGACTAGCCTTAATCTATTTAACTCTTCTCAGCAATATAAGGATCTAAGACAATTCCAAGGGACTCATGATGGAATGTACAATCCACATCCAGAGAAAGAGTTATGGAGTCTGAATACAGATTGAAACATACTTGACTTCAAATCTGGTCTCATACACTTATTGGCTGTGTGACCCCAGACTATTCAATTAACCTCCTGTCTGCCTCAGTTTCCCCATCTGCTAGCTACTACTATTGTTAAGGTGTAGAGACATAGCAGCCAAGGAAACCAGGGGTTCAGAATATATACTTTTTTTAACCTTACAGAGAATGATAGTAAAAGATTATGAGCAGCACTGAGATCAGGGTTAGGGATACAAATCTATTAGAAAGTTCCTTGAGAATAGGGATTGCTTCAGTCCTAGCAGAGTGCTTGGCACATAGTAGGCACTTAATAAATTCCTATTAATTAATTGATTTAGTAGTCATCAGCATAGTATGGTTCCTTCATACTTGAAACCATGGAAGGAAATAAGATTGACAAAATAGAGAAAAGAAGACTGAGAAGAAGATTTCAGGGTGAAATTTTGTTCAATCAAAGGAAATGACATAGTAAAGTCTCTTAAACAATTAATAGAGCTCAGGGTTCTTGTTGGAACCTGAAATGCTGGCAAGTGGTCTCTCATATATCCAGGAGCTCTTCCATGGGCTCACTATATGAACTTGGCTATGGCTAGATCTCTTTCCCTTTCCGAGCTTCAAATGGGGCTAATCATTCCTTCTTACCTTCTTATGAGATCTGTTAAGAGTACCAGTTGTGATTGATGCATGAGAAAAAATGTGTTTTGATACCCTCCAGGGCATTATTATCAATGTAGATAGTGTAAACAATTATTACTGTTATATGCTACTATCACTATTATTATCACTGTTATTACATGTTATTGAGGTGTCTGTTCCTACTATGTTTCATATAGCCTAACCTGTCCATCTTTGCCCACCTGGGCAAGGATTCCAATGCCTGGGAGATCACCATCTCATCAATCCTTCTGCCTGCTTCTCTGTGGTCCCCTGTCTCCCTGTCACCTTCCCAAGTCCCAGTGCTTGATCTCTCCTTTTGATCTCCCAAAGCCTTCCCCCAGAGACACAGAGGAGAATAAGGAAGAGATGAAGGAAACAGAGATGCTAAGTGTGAAAAGAAGAAAACTCAGTGGGGCCATCATGCTAGCTATCTCCAAGAATCTGAAAAGTTATATCCTTTATTTTTTCCAAAAGAAAGGAGGTAGGTAGTTAAGTAGCACAATGGATAGAGAACTGGCCTTGGAGTTAGGAAGACCTGAGTTCAAATCTGGCCTCAGACACACATTAACTATGTGACCCTAGGCAAGCCACTCAACCCCAACTGCCTCAAAAATCAAACAAAGCTATCCTCCAATTTAGGGAGTAGGAAGGCAAGGTTGGATGAAGATAGGGTATCACAGAAGAAAAGAATATCTTGGGGGCATTTTTTTCTTAATGCAGAGAAAATCCAGAAGACCAGAAAGAGATAAAGACAAGCAAGGCAGTTCTAAAAGTTAAAGGATGAATTCATTAAGAACTTAAAAAGAAAAGTAAGCTATAAATAATTGAGACCTGCTATTTCATGTTCTGCTAGGTACGTGGAAATGCCCATATTATTTGGCATTTGTTAAGTTCAGAAGTGGAAAAAAAAGACTTTTGAAGGGCTTGTCTCCTTATAGAGGGATTAGACTTGTTTTGTTTGGCTCCAGTTGAAAGAAGTAGAAGACATGGGTGAGAGATGGCGAAAAAGCCAAGTGTAGCCTTAAATTAAGCTTGATGTAAGGAAAAACTCCTTAATGATTCGCGCTATCTCCAAATGGAATGGTTCTGCCTAAGTAGTGGGTTTGTCCTGTTTGAAAAGGATTTTGTGAGTAGTGGAGAAGAGATTCACCTTCTTCTTGGTTTTCCCATTGTGAGGGAAGGGAGGCAGTGTGCTTTGGTTTCCCCTTCACCTGCCCCCAGGCTACTGCAGGGCTCCTAGCATGTGATGAGAGGCTTAGGAATGCCCTAGCTCCGCTTCTCTCACCTCTAGACTCATGGGCCCCTTGAAGCCCAGCTCAACCCTGTGGCCGTTCAGGGCCTCCCTGAACCCAACCCAGTCCCAGAATTGTACTACTCAGTTGCCACCCAGCAGCCAAGCCAAGGGGCTTTGCCCACACTCCGATCTGAAAATCAGCCAGTTAGCACCCAACATGGGCAGGGCATCAGGGCCTTTATCGTCCCCAGCTGTTCTGGACTGTGTTCAACACAGGAGTGTCCAGAGAGCTTGAGGATCAAGGCCCGAGTGGAAAGGTCTGGCTAGGGGTGGGGTTAGGAAAGAGTGAGAAAGAGGCCGGGGAAGCGGATGAAAGGAGAGTAGAGCTCAGCCTAAGTAGAGGCTTTCATCCATCTCATCTGATGGAAGAATAGTAGTGCCATGGACGTCTAGCACTGGTAAGGATGTTTTCATTGCCATTTAGTCATTTCGGTCATGTTTGACTCTTCTTGACCCCATTTGAGGATTTTTGGCAAAGATACTGGAATGATTTGCCATGTCCTTTTCCAGCTCATTTGACAGAGGAGGAAACTGAGGCAAACAGGATTAAGTGATTCACCCAGTGTCACACAGCTCACAAGTGTCTGAGGCCAAATTTGAACGCAGGTCCTCCTGACTCTAGACCTGGTGCTCCATGCACTGTACCACTGAGTTTCCCTTAAAATAGTAAAGACCTTAAATCAAATTCTGTCACTTTGCGGATGGGGAAACTGAGACCCTGAGACATGACGGGTCCTGCCCAAGGTAATATAGCAAGTTAGTGGTCGAGCCAGGATAGAACTGTGTGGTCTCCCAATAGTGTTCTTTCCACTGCCCTGGATCCCCCTCTTTCCTCTACCTACTTCTTTGCCCTATCTCCTCCTATTTCCCTACCCCATACCCCAGATGAAGGGCTGAGATGGGATAGGCAGGACGTGTTCAGTTTAGTGTCTTATAACCCATGCTGAGGAAAACAGAACACACCTTTTGTAAAAAAAAAAAAATGAACATCAATGCATGAAGTAGTTAATGAATGTAGACTTGAATACAAGTAAGCTCTCAGACACTCAAAGACTGGAATATAGGCACACACAGAACACACATGCACACACACACACATACAAGAAACTACATGTACTCAGCTATATATATACTTCCCTATCACTGTTTAGGGCACCACCATCCTGCCCATCACCCAGGCTTCAAACCTAGAGGTCCTCCCCAGCTCTCCCGTATCCTTACCTTTCTCACATCCGCTCTGTTGCTAAGGTCTATCAGTTACATCTTCAGGACATTTCTCATAAATTCCCCCTTCTCTCCTCTGACACTCCGGTGCAAGCTTCATGTCTCAACTGTTACAATAGTCTGCTGGTAGCTTGGGATGGGCAAAATTGATAGACCCTATCATTGTAATTCTAGTGTTTTCCCTCTGTTATTTACTTTCGATTTATTCTGTTTATAGCTTGTTTGTACATAGTTATTTGCATGCTGTGTCCTTCATTTGGCTTAGCACATAGTAGGTGCTTAATAAATGTTTATTGACCTATACCTGCACTTCCATCTCAAAGGAGACCACTCCTACAGCTCAAGTGCTTCCATGGATAACCCTTGGTGAGTCTTCCTATGACTGAAAAGGCTGTTAAGGAAAAAATTGTGAACTCTGACAAAGGATTTCTTGGCCTCTGAGTGACTGGGAGATACATGAGTTCAGTTCTGGGGCTGGAACTCCTGGCTGGTGAAGGAGCTATGGAAACCAGAGGCTGTTTCTGTGAAGCCTCAGCCTTCCTCTTTGATTCCTTCAGAAGAATAGGAAGTTAACATTTTAAAATCACATCTTCAGGGTTGGGGAAGTAGTGATTTTCAGAAGCAGCCTCTGCATTTCAGAGAACAGCAGACCATCTGTAATGCCCTAGAAATCAGTCAGTCCCAGCTCTGTCTGGGAAGGACCCATAGGATGGCTTGGAGGAAACTAGTCTCTCCTTCCTTAATACCATTTTCACTAAGTAAGGGTGGGCCCCAAATATCATCAGCCTCCCCTATTGTTGTAGATAGATGTGATCCTAGAACTTACTTATATTTCCATCCTTCCAGACCTTCACGAAGCAGGTTTCTGGTATTATAGGGTAGTTGTCTATTTAATCCCACTGCTTATAAGCACCCATCAATGCTTCCTTATTAAATTTAGCTACATGATGACCAACTTAAAGTAATGATGCTAGATTAAAAAATAGTGGTAAAATTCATTCAGCTCAGGGTTGAGCTAGGCCAATGTAATAAAAATGATAATACTGCTTAAATTAATTTTGAGATTTAGAGCTATGCCAGTCAAATTACCAAGGAGATACTTTAAAGAACTAAACAAAAATAATAATCTGCCCCCCCTCCACCCCTTCTCCCACATGCCCCTTTTTATTTGGAGGAAAAAACATTCTAGAATTTTGAGGAAAATAATAAGGAAAAGTACAAAAGAGGTGTATTTGGAAAGGAGGAGGATTTTCCCCCAGAAGCTATTTTGATATAAAGATAAAAGACATTAATCTTTCTATTTGTTTATCAAACTGGGATAATCTAGTGGCCCTATACCACAGGGGACCCACCACCCTGGTGCCAGACTTAGTGTGGCCACTGGATTGACATTAGCTCTCCTGCAACTCAGAATTCCCAAACTCAAGCAATCTAGCAATATCAGCCCTCTCAGCCTCAGGGACTACAGGCATGCGCACCATTCCCACTCTGTCTACCTGTCTGTCTGTCTAAAGCCTTGGTCCCTGTGTACTCTGAAGCCTATGGATTGAACAGTGAAGGGTCCCTGCCCAAGCTCCATTCAATGGCTAGTTTTGGACTCTCCTGGCTTAGAGTGAATGTCAGAGGTAACACTTTCTCTTCCAAACAACAACCGTAAGGCTCCTGCCCCTCCCAGAGTGATTTATCTATTTACTTTTTTCTTTCCTATTAAAGGGGCCATCCCCCCACTACCTTTTAAAAAGGCCTATTCACTGAATGGGCATTATCTCACTTTAAGTGAGTACCTGAAAAGGCCTAGCCTAAAAGTCCAAGGTCTCCCATTGCATCCTGGGCCATCTCCAGTCATCCTCACAAATATCTGGTCCCTGGATCCAGATGGTTCAGGAGGAGAAAGTGAGGCTGGTGACCTTGCACAGCCCCCCCTCACTCAAAACAAAGTCAAGTGCAAGTCATACCATCATTTCTCTGATGTCATGGTCCTCTTTTTAAACAAAGGATGACACAAATATCTTTGTGTATATGTATATATTTAAAGAAATTAAATCAGGTGTTGGTAGTATCCATTTCTAAATGACTTCTATACATCTCCTGATACATTTATTTCCAGGGAGAAACTAGTTTTGACACCAGTTAGCTTCTTATTCTCTCCCAGAACATCAGTAGAGGACAAGATTCATATATAGCAAGTTCTAGAGAACCTCCCTGAAAACCACTGAGCACAATTAATTGGAGAATACTTTGATGCCTTGTATAGGGGTCAACTGAATAGCTCAGTGGAGTCTGAAAGACCTGAATTCAAATCCAGCCCCAGATATTAGTTGTGTGATCTTCTCCAAGTCACTTAACCCTGTTTACCTCAGTTTCCTTGATTGTAAAATGATTTGGGGAAGGAAATGGCAAACCACTCCAGGATGTTTGCCAAGAAAATCCCAGATGGGGTCACAAACTTTTCTGAACCACAATTGGCTCCTTGTGGCTAGCTCCCCGAGCTGTTCCCCCCTTGAGAAATGCTTTTCTGGCAGAATTTTCAAAACTTCCTGTATTGGGTAGCTTCTCTTTCCCAGTATCTGAGTGACACCTCCTTGGTTCCCAAATCCTGTCCAGGCTTCTGGGGATGTAATTCTGAGACTTTTCTCCAAAGAGCAAGGCCCTCAGGAAGGTCCTGGGGGTTGGGATACCATGAACAAAATGCAAAGGGTGGCACTGTCTTTTCTCTTTTAGAGGCTTCAATATATCAATTTGTAAGAAATACTTTTACACCCCTCCCGCCATCTCCAGCCTTCTTTGGACAAGGGAGTTAACTCAAGTGCTTTCACAGTTATATAGGGTACATTCTAGCTCTATCTACCTTCCCTTGCCCCATCGCCCCCCAACCACAGGAGGCTTTTCCTGGTGACTAAGAGGGGGAGAGGGTATGAATTATAGAGGACTTGATCCAGCCTTGATCTCGATACAAGTAAAAAAATGTTCCACTTTGGAAACTGCCATTTTCACCTGTGGGTCATGAATAGGGTAGATAACCTGGCTTAGATAAAATGGGGATAGGGCAAGACAGAACCCCTCTCACACACTCTGTATTTTCCTGTATTTGCCCTTCAATTCCCTCATTTCATGCTCTTGTATGAGGACCACAAAGCAAGACTATAAAGTGCTGCCTGAAATGGATGTTCCTTGGTCCTATTGGACACAGAATGAAACCAATCCCATTAACACCTGTTTTTGTCAAGTGCGTATTTCAGTACTTCAATGGATCTGTGAATCTCATCAGTGTGAGCACTCCAGTGTTGCAAATAGTAGCACCTAATATCTTCTCATCATGATTTCCCATAAATCGAGCCAAGTTGGGTCTCATGCCAAGTTTTCTGCAGTCTTATTTTCCTCTTCAGCTTTGTAGCTACATGGAACAATGGATAGAATGCTGGACCTGGACTCAGGAAGACCTGAGTTCAAATCCTACTTCAGACAGTTACCAATGTGTGCCCTGGGCAAGTCACTTAACCTCAGTCTACCTCATATTTTTTCATCTGTAAAATGGGAATAACAATAGCACTTACCTCTTGTGGTTGTTTTAGGGATCAAATTATATATCCATACAGTGCTTTACAAACCTTTAAGTGCTATACAAATTGTAGCTATTGTTATTATGAATAATTTTTCATCATTTTGTGAGGCAATATTAGTCAGAACCTTCCATCATCCCCTCCAATTTCAAATCTGTATAGGATTTACACAGCATAATCTCTGCTCAGTATGTGGATGCCAGGACAGTAATGAGCCAGGGTGCTGTTAGACTCAGCTGAGACAACGGGTCACATGAAGCACTCTGCAGATCTTAAAGTGCTACCTGAGTGCCTGTTATCATCATCATCATCTCTTTCTCTCTTTTGTTGCTTTTTCTTTTTATCTACTCATTCATTCATTCGTTTATTTATTTATTCTGGTATTATTGGCCTACAGTCCCCAAGTCTCCAGTCCAGTGATTAATTCCCTGAGCCTTGCACCATATTCCTGTCGAACTTAAGCAAAGTTTATAGGGAAATGCAGGGATGTGCCAGCAAATGTTCAACAATCGGGCTCTCTGGAAATAAACATGCGTGGACATGCTCTTCTAAGTTTAATTTGTATTGTTATCACTTTCTTAAGTCTAGAAATCAACAAAATCATAAATTGAATTCTGATATGTAACTATTTCTAAGGTGTAAATGCTCACACTGAAAATTTGACAGTTGGTTCTTGCAAACCAGTCAGGGCTGACTCCAGCAGAGCTGGCTCCAAAACTGAACTATCTGTCTGTCATCCCTTCTTCCTACTTGCTTGTCCTACCTTCTTTTATAATCATATTTTTCCTGATTAATATCTTTCATGTCTCTTGTTGCACACAAATAATCATTGGTAAGATGCTGCTGCCTAATCATATCCTGTAAACCTCCCTTCCCCACCCCCTGGCCATATTTTTACTAGTATTTTACTAGTGATGCTACATGGCTATGAATCATGGAACTCCGCTTTCTCTGCAGATAAAATGTTGTGGATGACCCTCAGGGAAAGAGAAATGCATGACAGGAATAAGTAGGCTCCAGCATATCGAACAACTTTAATTGATATAAAAAAGTCATCACAATAAGGAAGCCAAAGGAACTCAGAAACCACTTCATAGTCCACATACTTGTCATTCTTACCAAACTGAGGGAAATGATAGCCAAAAGAAAAGCTAGTTTAGAATAGTAGATCCATAAAACTTTATAAAAGGGATAATAAATGATTATGACCAGCATTGCCTCATGTTAAGGGCCATTAAGGGGTCTCCTGAACTTGTCTTTTTGAATTGTCATATTTTCCAGAAACCCTGGACCCAGAGCATGCAGGAAGCTCTGAATATGTCAGGAACAAAGACTCTCCCAAGCTGACATAATTTGTTTTTTGTACCCCAAGCTGGATTTGCTGGGTGTCCTGGGGAGGCAAGACAAGCACCAACCGGTCTATACCAGGCTGGAAAAATGCTTGTGAAGCTGGATTCCTTTGAAGATAAACAGATCCTCCTATCTTCATAGTCTAGCACAAAGGCTCCCCAACATTTTTGGCCTAGCACCCCCTTTTCAAAAAAAATTACTGAGTGTCCCCATAGAAATCTACTTCCTTTAAACCTTTAATGATTTTAAAAAATTAATTTGCATAATTTCAAAAATATATAATTTTTTTAAAGTGACATCTGAAATTTAGTAGTTTGTTATAAATTTGTGAGGTTTTCCTTCTTGAAATTTTGATGATGCAATATTCATCCACATAACCACACAGTACCATATTGCCCACAAGTCATTATGTGCACATATTCTTGCCAGTGCATGCTGGAGTTCCTAACAGTATGAGACACGCTTGCCTGCCAACACTTGTTTGTTAAGACCTGCCAGCAAACCTGACCAATGATCTGTCTTAACTTGCATTTTCTTGCAAACTTGCAAACTTCTGTAAGAGCTGTGAATTCTATGGATTTCACATACATGTTCATCTCTTGTAATAAACCTGATATCACAGCCTCATGATGTTGTGACTGCCTGTTGACACTCATAAAACAATGAAAAATAGTGAAGGGGAAAATGAGCTAGCAAAAAGCTTAGCATAATACCCAACTAAGCCAGATTATCCCAAGAGCATTTAAAAACTAAACTGGATGGAAATAACAATTCTAACAAAATTAATGTATCTGCCTAAGTCTCTCTATCAATTTATTCTCATCAGCGATGACCATGGAAACATCCCCTTAGAACACCAACTCTTCCAGCACCTAATGAGTTTGCAAGAACCAATTGTCATAGCTCTTAAGAGGACGCCATTGGGAACCACTGGACTTGAGCAAATACGTAGAGAAGAAAGCCATTCTGGAGGCAACTGATTTCATATGTACTCAAGGATCAATTTTTAAGATATTTCAAAAAGGGAAACATTCAAAAAGAGTGGAAATGATATTAGAAAGTGTTATTACCTACAAAAAAGACCTTTGAGAAGACTTTAGCAGTCACTAGTTTTTTTTTTAATTTTTACTCATTTTATTTTTAATTTATGGGATAAAACAAGCATTTCCATAATGTAGCAGAATCATCTTTATAAACATCCCCAGATCATAGGATCTCAGAGAGGTCTCACCTGGCATCCTCACTACAACATAGCAGCTCCCATTTATATAGTGCTGTAAGGTGCACAAGGCACTTTACAAATAGTACTTCATTTGATCCTCACCACAGCCCTGGGAAGGGAGTTAGTATTGTTATTCCCATCTTACAGATGAGGAAACTAAGGTTAAGTGACTTGCTCAGGGTCACATAGCTCGTGTCTGAGGTCAGATTTGAACCCCGGTCTTCTAGACTGCAGGTATAGCACTGTATTCATTATACCACTTAGCTGCCCCTGTCACCTAAAGCAACCTTATCCACTGTTGAGTGTTTGTTAGGAAGTTTTCCCTTATATCAAACCTAAACATACCTCTTTGCTATTTCCACCCAGTGCTCCTTTTTCCACTTTCTGGGGGCAACAGAAAAAATCCAATTCCTTTTCTGGGTAATAACCGTTCAAATTAAAGACAACTATCATGTTCCCCATAAATCTCCTCTTTTTCTAGCTAAAAAGTCCACCAATTCTTTAAATTTATCCCCAATTTCCATAACCTTGAGACCCTTCACTTTTCTGGACAGTCTCTAATGTATCACTAACCTTCCTAACAAGTAGCTTGGAGCAGAGCAGAGGAAAATAAGCATCTCCTGTCCCAGGACACAATAACTCTCTGAAAGCACTCTGGGATTACATTATGTTAAGTTCACAAAGCACTCGAATTCCCAGATCTTTTTCCTTTGAACTGCTATCTACCCATCTTGTAGTTGCCATGCTGATTTTTTTTGAATCCAAATGCAAGACTTTACATTCATCCCTATTGAATTTCATCTTAATAGTGTCACTGAATGTTCTAGCCTATCCAAATCTCTTTGAATACCATTCAACATGTCAGCTCTCCCTTCTGGCATTGTGTCCTTGGTGAACCTGATAATCACATTATCTTATGCCTTTATTCTAGCCAATTATTAAAAAAATAAAACCCCAAAATCAAGCATCATGGATGCATGCATAGGTCCCTGGGAAAATTCACCCAAGATCTTTTGAGATCATTTCTTAGGATTGGGCCATGCAGCCATTTCCAACTTTACCTAACTCATTATTGTCTATCATATCTAGCTATTCATCCACTAAAATGTCAGGACTTTCTCAAATACTTTGCTAAAATCAAAATAAATATTACCTGAGCCAGTTCAGTGACCCTGTCAAAAACATATACGATGGTAGCCTGGCACAACCTGCTCTTGACACCAAACTATGATGACTTTGTGATCAGCTCTTTGTTTTAGAGGGGCTTCACTAGCCATGGTTCACTAACCATCCCTTTAATAATATGTTCTAGAATTTTGAGAGGAATCCAAGTCAAGTTCTCTGGGTTATTGCTTACAGAATCCATTCTCATCCCTTCATAGAAAGGATAGCACTTTCTTTGTTCAATCTTACAGCCTCTCTCCTGCTTCCTATAATCTTTCAAAGACCACAGAGACAGTGACTCAGTTTATAAAGTAAATTGAACTTCTCAAAAGTAAGTTGGTTTTATAATCTCCCTTCCTATCTTGGTTACCAACTCCACTTATTGGCCATTTTTGTGCTTTCTTTTCCACTTAACAGTTTATCCTTCTTGATGGAAAAGGAGTTGAGTAGCTCTTCCTTCTCTCCATCATCAGTTATCATCCAACCCATCCCAAGGAACCATCATTTCTTCTTTGAGCTTCTTTCCTCCCAATAAAGCTAAATAACTCCTTTTTCGTGTTCTTCTCATTCATCTCCAGTCTTAGAGCCTTTTCAGCTTTAACACTCTGAATGTTTTTCTTATAGGACTATGCCACCATTTTGTTTTTGTTCTCCCTTATTGCTGTCCTCTCTTTCTTTCTCATTTTTTACTTTGACTTCTGTGATCCATGTTGTGCTTCAAGGTGTTACTGAAAGAGGACTTTTTATTTGTAAAAGCAAAGCTACATGATAGATCAAGTTGTCGTTGTCCTCATCATCATCAACATCAATTTCATAGTGAGATACAAGTGATAAGAGGATTCTGGGAACATGGCAGAGTATGTCAGAAAATACCAAGATCTCCAAATTTAACCCCAAAATAAGACAGAACCTCACCTCAAGGTGACCGTGGAACAGTAGAGATAATAAAAGTTGGGGTAAATCAGTCATTCTTCTAAGACAACTTGAGAGTACCTTGAGGAAAGATCAGACCCCCAGGGAGGGCTGACCTAAGTATTTATTTGATTTTTGAAATCCTTTTAAAGTTCTTCATAAGAGATTCATAAGAAGAAGAAGAATCTTCATAAGAAGATTCATTCAAAGAATTCATAAGTATAGGTTTACTCTTCTGGGTGTGGTAGTATATACCCCGTGTTACTTGAAAGGTCAAATAGTAAAACTGAAGCGTAAATACTTTGACCACGTAATGAGAAGACAGTACTCATTGGAAAAGATCTTGATGCTGGGAGAAATTAAAGGCAAAAGAAAAAGGGGGCAGTGGAAGATGAGCTTGATAGATGGTGTCATGGAAGCAATGAACATGAGCTTGGACAGACTTCAGGAAATTATGGAAGATAGAAGTACCTGGTGTATGTCATGGGATCATGATAAGCACTAAGCGACTGAACAAAAACACTTCTCTCATTGGTAGCATATGGTTTCCAGTTATAAAATCTCTATCTCAGAAGAAACCGTGGAGGGGCCAAAAAACAATGGGAAAATGAACTGTGGGAGCAAGGAAGCATGTATTTTGCCAATATGTGCATGAAGAGATATAAAAGATATATCACGAGGAATATGGATGAACAGAAAAGGAGGCAGCAAGTCCAACAGTAAAAATGAGGGATAAGCCTGGGTGTTACACAGGAACGCACAAATTATTAAAAGTGCTAGAGGAAGTCACCCAGCATGTTGGATTCGCTAGGGAAGATTTATGGAGGGAGATATACAAGAATCACACAGGATGAGAAGAACAAGGGTTTAGACTCTGCACCAGGCCAGAAAGCATCCTTGCCAACCAGATTGGGCATCCATCACAGTATCTCATTCTCATTGCAACATCAAAATATCAGATTCCCTTACCCTGGCATATTGTTTCTGAATCTCTTTCTCCAAAATTCATTCTTTTGAGCTGAGGCTGGTAGAGATAGAGATGAAGGGCAAATGCTAACCCTACAGTACCAGGGCACAACGCTAGTGGCAATGGAGGAGGAAATGAGATCAGTGCAGCAGATTTCTAAGCCCAAGAATCACAGACAATCAAGGTTTCAGGGATACAACGTAGGATTTGGGAATGGGAGAATTTAGAGAACCTTGAAAGGAGGGAGCCTCAGGAAGAGAGACAAAGGCCCACTGAGCTAGCCCTAAATAGAGACCTGAGATCCTTTACGTGGGAGACAAAGATTTAGAAATAGGAAGTAAGCTGCCCAGTTAAATCAGTCCCCTGAGAGAGACTGATACCAAGCCCTAGTTACATAACTCTCCAACAAGAGGCTGAAGTGTTTACTAACAGCTACAGTCATGGAAATTACTTACATAACTCCCAACAGTGGGGAGGTTTTTGTCTGTCACATGGAAAGGGGCCGGAGTGGGGGGCAGTGGGTAGAAAGGGAGGGAAGAAGATTTTGTTTCCTAGCCTGAAATTTAATTCTCTTCCTTTCCAAATTCAGGGGTTAGCCTGCCCCAACTTTGTCAAAGATTTAGGGGCTCAGAAGCCTCTTAGGGGAGCTGAAGATAGGCAGTTGGATTTCCTACCTCCAAACTCCTGTGGCCCAGATAAACCCAGATAATTCATATACTTCTCTGAAGTAATGGTATTAGAACTGAGAGCATCCAGCTCCACTTTACCTGTGAGAACCTTGGAGGAAGGAGAAACACGAAGATGTTTGGGGAGGAGGAAGGGATGAGAAGAGGAAGGTGGGGCCAATAGCCTGGGGGAGAAATTCCAGAATAGGACAAAAGGTAGAGGTTAAGGGAAGAGGTAGGCACAGGAACCTGGACTACAGAGAGGGCAAAATATTGACATCACTTGAGAAGAAAACCCATGAAACCATGGCAACGATCCCACCTCCCACCCAAGAGTCCATTAGCCAGTTTCTGGAAGCCTCCTCTTCGGGGACTTGTTAAGAAAGGGGATCCTGAGAAAGACTGTGGGTATCTCTAGTTTCTCTCCTTGTGGAACTTGGGGATGAGATTAGACTTGAAACTACCAATTTTGATGCCAAGAGAAAGAAGCTGGAAATGAACTTTCAAGGCTCTAAGCCACTACCCCATGATGGGAAAACACAAACCCTGGGATACTGGTCCCAGCAGATGGAGATGGTTGGGGAAAAGCAGGTTAGTCTCAGAACAAGAAGGTGCTCACCTGGGGAACAGTCACCAGGCAACTTCCTGTTTTAGCTAATTATTCTTTCTAAACAGGTACTAATCTTAATAGCAGTAAGTGTATCAAAGATCCCCTAAATTTCATTGCCCTGATACAAAGCCCTGATTCCCCTACCCTAGATGTGACTCTAGTTGACAGGTGGGGAGCGAGCTCCCTTTCCCTGAGCAAGGGACAACTAGGACCTCTACAGAATTCACCTCTAAGATCCCAGACACTTGTTCTATAATGTGATATTGGACAAGTCATTTCTCTTAGCATTGGGCCTCAGTTTTCTTATCTGTAAAATGACTTATTAGAACTGGATAACCTGCGATCTCCTGGTCAATCTGTTACTCAAGTGAACCCATATATGCCCAGCCCTGTGAGGGAGACAGAGAAAGTATAAGAGCTAATAACAATAAGTGACATTTATAGAGTATTTTAAGACTCCAAAGCATTTTGCATATAATATCTCATACAAGTCTCACAACTCCCTGAAGAGATAGGTGCTAGAGTTAATACTACCGCCCCATTTTACAGATGAGCAAAGTGAGATCCAGACCGTTTGAGCAACTTCGTCCTGGTCATACAACTAGTCAGTGTCAGAGATAGTATTACTGAATCACAGAATGTTAGAGTCAGAAGAGCCCTCAGAGTTCCCCAGACTGACTAGGACAAGGATAAGATTCCCTTTTACAACATACCTGACAAGTGACAATCCAGCCTTTACTTATAATTCTATTATCATTTTATAATAATAGTATTTGAACTTTTAAAAATAGATTTTTCATTTCCCCAAAATATTTCTAAATGTTTCTGTGAAAACACACACACACACACACACACACACACACACACACACAACCAAACCAAATCAGAAATCCTGGCTGAAGCATTGAACTTGAAAATAAGCCCAGTCAATTCCTGGAAAGGCTACATGAGGCTGGGATATTTGGTATGCAAATCAATGGGGAATATCAGGTAATGTCTGTTTTTATAAGTCTGAAGCACTAGAAGGGATTCTATTTAAATATTTTTGCAGGGTTAGCAAAGCAGTCACAGGAGTATTATGATCTGAAAATATCCCGAGGGGTGGGGGTTTGTCATGAATATTAGAGACAGATTTGGACCCTGATTTTTTTTTTTTTTGACTCTAGGTCCACTACAGAAATGTGACTTACAAATAGAAAAGAGGACTGAGTCATGCATTCATGATAAATGCCAAGTGATAGTCAATAAATTCAGAAAAGTTAGACATCATCCTGAGGTTGAGGAGGTCTTTGGATGCCAGACTAGAGAGTCTGGTAATGATTCTAGAGACAGTGGAAGCCATTGAACGTTCTTGAGTACATAACAGTCATGATGGGAGTGAATTTTAATAGGATTTGCTTTATTTCAGAATAGTCTTCTATGAAGAAGCTAGGGGAGGCTGTGTCAATAGTCTTAGTGGAGGGTAATGAGATTCTTATGTTATATATCTAAGATTTCAATCTGGAAGCAGTATTGTTAACCCAGGATTCTTTTTTTTTTAACTTGATAATATTTAATTCCACCCCTCAATTATATGTAAAAACAATTTAAAACATTTTTTTTAAGTTTTGAGTTACAAATTTTATCTCTCCCTCTCCTCCTCCCTTCCTGTGATGATAAGCAATCTGATATAGATTATACATGTGCAATCATGTAAAATATTTCCATATTAGTCATTTTGTGCAAGAAGACCCAAAGAGAAAGAAAGACGGGAAGAAAGAAAGAAATAAATAAAGGAAGGAAGGAAGGAAGAAAAAGAGAGAAAGGGAGGGGGGGAGGGAAGGTAAGAAGGAAGGATGGAAAGAAGGAAGGAAGGAAGGAAGGAAGGAAGGAAGGAAGGAAGGAAGGAAGGAAGGAAGAAAGGAAGGAAGGAAGGAAGGAAGGAAGGAAGGAAGAAAGGAAGGAAGGAAATAAATATGCTTTATTCTGTATTCAGACATCAGTTCTTTCTCTGGAGGCAGACAGCATTTTTCATCTATTTGGAACTATGTTTAAAGGACTTTGGGGGTTGTCTTAGATCATTGTACTGCTGAGAATAGCTAAGTCATTCACAATTCTTCATTGTACACTATTACTGTTACTGTGTAAATGTTCTCTTGGTTCTGCTTACTTCACTTTGTATCAGCTCATGTAAATCTTTCCAGATTTTCTGAAATCATCCTGCTTGTCATATCTTATATAGCACAATAATGTTCCATTACAATCATATAGCAAAACTTGTTCAGACATTTCCCAATTGATGGGCATCCCCTTGATTTCCAATTCTTAGCCACCACAAAAAGATCTGCTACAAATAATTTTGTACATGTAGGTCCTTTTCCTTTTCTAAAAAATCTCTTTGGCACATAGACCTAGCACTGGTACTGCTGGATCAAAGGATATTTTTATAGCCCTTTGGCCTAGTTCTGAATTGCTCTCCCAAATGTCAATCCAGGATTCTAAGTGAATTTTGTTACTGAGAACTGGAAAAGTTAATGTCCCACTGTCCTAGAGTATCACATTCAATCCCAGGCATCAACTTGTACAAAGGACACTGATAAACTGGAAGACAACTAGAGAAGAACCAACCAGATAGTGAAGAGTCTCACGCTATTTTACCTCAACACACTTTTAATTTTACCATGCATTATTAACCTTTTCTCCATCATTTTTTTAAAGTTCAGACAATCAACGAAACAATAAATTAAGCCTTGATTGGTAGCATTTGCCTGTTTCCAATACTTAAAAACTCACGCTGAAAATGTTAACAATTGGCTCTGGTTTCAGTTGACTCCAACATACTCCTGCATAAGGGTATAGATTTAGAGTTCAAAGGAAGCCTACAGATCCTAAGGTCTAAACCCCTTATTTTACAGACAAGGAAACTGAGGTCCAGGAAAATTAAGGGATTTTCCCAAGGTCACACTGTTTAGATTAAGTAACAGTGCTGGAATTTGAAACCTAGTCCTCTGATTCTGTTTTCCACTGCACCAAATTGCCTTTCTCAAGTTGATTGTAGTGGATAACCTTTCGATTTTGACATTCTGTGAATTTCTAATGTGACAATCCATTCCCCTGCTTGTAATGAAAACCATTGTTGTGATGGGAGTAAAGTATTCATAGACAGCAGACGGTTGGGTTAGACCTTGCTAGTATGGCAGCTTGGCAAGAGATCATGTGTCTTCTCTGGTCTTGAACAATTAATGTCCTCTCGTGACCTTCTCCACCACCCAGACTATCTTCCTTGGGCAGGACAGTAGTATGAAGCATGGACAGATGAAGGCCAAGAGATATTGGTTAAGACAGGTCTGGTTTTGGAGGATTGAAGGCTACCCAAAGCCCCTATCTTTAGTCCGCCTGAGATTGTGGTGCCTGACACCCTAAACTAGAAATCTGGGATCAACATGTTCACAGCCAAGACCAGCTGTCTTCTAGCTGAGCATTCTGGCAGACATTAGAACTAAGAAATGATGGACCATAAGTACATGACCCTCCCCTCCCCCTGCCCTGCAGTACAGGGCCCACATCTTCCTTATAAAGAATACCAAGACCCAGGCACCTGGTTCTCCCTAAACCTTGAGCCATTTGCTTTGTGGAGAAGGAGAGGATGGGTCAGGCCCCAAGGCTGAGCCATGGAGTAACACATGGCCAGTAGTTTTCCCTCACCACTCTGGAGCTCAGGAAGGGATCTCAGAGGAAAAGTCAACTCACAGGAGCATCCCACTCCTACCACCCTCCAGCCCCTACCCTGGTCTTCTCAGAAACCCTAATAAGGGACTGGCAGTAGGAACAATCAGCTGCTCACAAAGCCTCCTTAAAGGCATGATGTTATCTGCCAAGATTCGTAGGGATTCTAGCCATCTCAAGAGAGGAAGGAACTTTTAAGGTCACCCAGTCTGAGTTTTTACTCAGTGCAAGAATCCCTCCTCTGCTTCCCAGAGAGATTCTGGAGCTTTGGCTAGAACACTTCAGTGATTGAAACACTCCCATCCTAGGAAACAGGCCCTGTTTGTGGATACTTCTAATAGTATCATAGGTTCCCAAAATGGGGGATACCGCCCACTGGGAGGGTTGCAGAAACATTGGAAGGAAGTAGCCTTGGGTACAATTGGGGGGCTTTGAATAAAAATAAGGGGTAACCTAACCTAACTCCAGGGGGGCCTCTGAGTAATTTTCTTTTTGGAAAAGAGGCTGGTAGGCCAAATAAGTTTGAGAACCTCTGAGCAGAGCTTTGCTGTAGTGGAAGTGAATGGCATTGGAGGGTTGGAGTTGTTTTGAACTGAAATATGCCTACTTATCATTTCTCCCTGGGGTCCCTCATTCTTCCTTCTAGAACCAAGAAAAACAAACCTAATTTCTTCTGTCTTTAAAACATTTGAAGATGGCTGCAGTATTGTATCTCTCCTAAATCAACTCTAATCCATCCATTAAATGCCTACTATAGGCTGGGCACTGTGCTAAACACTGGAGAAACAAAAAAAACAATAAGTAACAATAGTAACAAAAAAAAAGATAATCCTTGCCCTCAAGGAGCTTATACTCTGTTAGAAGGGAAGGAGGCCAGAAAGTTGGGGGGAGGGGACACTGAGGAGAGGGGGATGGGACTGGGCATGGGGTGTCTTGTTTTATGGAATGGAAACCAGGTAAAGGAGCAGATGCAAAGCAGAGAGGGGCAGTATGATCTTCTCCAGGCTAAACACCCACAGATCCTTTAACAAAGCCATGCCCAGCATAGTCTCCGGGCATTTTACTCCTTTGGTTACCTTTCTCTGAACACAGTTCAGTTTGTCGACATCCTCCCTGAAATGTACTCCCTAGAACTAAAGGAAAATCCCATCCAGATGTGGCCAACTGTATACAGTGGGATGACTGGACTTCTGTGATGCTGCTGCCCAACATCCTGCCACATTCCCTGAGTGATGAGGGCCTCAGGTAGCCCATGCGATTCAAGAGGGCTCAGCAATGCTCCTGCATTTTACTTCCTAGCCATCTTCTCCCCAAGCCACAGCTTGGCTTTTCAGTTCTGGAACCATAATCAAATCAATACTGCCGCTGGGAAGGAGGCATCCACCTACTTCCTTATGACTTCACTCCTCAGTCCTCTAATTTTCCAAGTCAAAATATTTTTTCCTGGCCATCACATCCCTATAGACATTGACTCCCCCATTACAATGGAAGCTTCTTGACAGTAAGAACTATCTCTGCTTTGGAATGTGAGACCCCAGATCTTAGAATATAACATATTTGCTTGACTAATTTCAATGCATATGCTCTTAACATATTTGTGCTCTTAGCATATATAATTAATTAAAATTTTTTATTTGTTCATTCATTTATTCCAGAAAGGGGAAGTGATTTGCTCAATGCCACCTAGACTGCAGCACTGGAGTCAGAACCCAAGCCTCCGAATCCAAATCCATTGGTCTTTCCAGGACACCTTTCAAATTTAACAAATGATGACATTAGATAGCTCCCTGAGGTCATGCACTGTTTTTTGCCTTTCTTTGTATACCCAGTGATTGGCATACAGTAGGCACCTAAGTTCTTATTGACTGACTCACTCACTGACAACATGATAAACAGAGTGTTGTCCCAATGCCACATTCAATTGGGTCTTATTTCAGTGCTCTCACAGCTGATGATGTATCTACATACAACAGCAGGACGATGGGTCAATTTAATTAATAAATCCAGTGATAAAAAGGAATTGATCAAATCTTCTTGACTGTGCTGTTGTCTGATCTGAAGCTCCTCCTCCTCCACACAAGAAGCTTTGCTGAAATTTCAATAAACTCTGTTGACAATACTCCCTGATATATCACTTCCAGAAACCTGCTGAAAAAATAAATAAGGTTGATCTGGAATAACCTGTTCTCAAGGAAGCTGTGAGGGTTTACTGTGATCGCTGCTTCCTTTTTTAATGTTTTCTAATGTCAACCTAAAAGTTTGGTTAAAAGAGGTAAACAGGTTAAATTCATATTGTTTATTATTCCCTTAAAGCTAGCAGATACATGATCATGGAGCCAGAAGGAAACTTCTGACTGTCTGAGACAAGGATGACCAGGCTTAAATCTGTTTTAGGACAATCCAACGATGTCTGTGTCCCTCAGGTTTATGGTCTCTATGTGTGTTTTACTATACTATGAGAAAGGAATTTTCTTAATTGAATAAGTTGTAAATACAATAAGAGAGTTGACAAAGTTTCAATTGAAATTAAGACCAGGGTATCTGTGTTTTCTTTACCATTAATGTACCATAACGTAATATGTGTCCACAAAATATTAAGATAAGGAAAAAGTTCCACTATTCAAGCTAGTGTCCTGGGTTAAGGGTCTCATAAAGCGTGCTAAGTCAGCCCCATCTAGCCTTGTTGACAAAGGAAGAGGTATTCTCTGAGTTTACTTCAGAGAACAAAGAAGCTTTCAGGTTTGGGCTCTTCTTTTGATTGATTAATTCAGGCTTTGGCCTTTATTAAAGTCCAGAAATGATATTAAATGATTATCACTAACCATCCCTCCATTAATGAACCTCTGACCCTTTCTAGGTCTGTCTCCCTCAGTTTGCTTTAAATTTAATTTATTTTTTTTGTTCCACTTTTAAGTTCCTGTCCCCACCCTGACCCCCACCCCAGCACTTGAGGTCATCATTTAACATGGATGTGTAGATATACTTATGTAAAATTATATTCTTATATGTATATTTCTATTTCTCACTTCTTTCTCTGGAGGCACATAGCATCTTCTTTCATAGGTTCTTCATAGTTGATCTGAGTATTTATAATACTCAGAATAACTTAGTCATTTACAGTTATTCTTTGAACAGCATTGCTGTTACTGTATACAATGTTCTCTTGGTTATTTCATGCAAGTCTTTCCATGGTTTTTTGTTTCTCTAAAATCAATCTGCTCATTATCCCCCAATTTGTAAAATGAGGGAATTGGATTAGACGATAGAGGCAAATAGATAGCAGGTAGAGCACTGGGCCTGGAGTCATTCAAACTCTGCCTTGACATCACTGGACCTCTTCCTGCCTCATTTTATAAATGAAAATAATAATAGCCCCTACATCTGTGAGATATTGCAAGGATAAAATGAGATATTTGTAAAGTGTTTTAAAAGGCTGTATAAATGATAGTTATTATCACCAAATGATTTTAAAGGTCATTTGCAGCTCTAAATTCCTATGATTCTATGACCCTCTGACTATAAATCCCATCCAGTTTCATTGAGTAAACACTTAAGGACCTACTGTGAGAAAGGCAGATGAGGCTAACAGTTCAGCCGCTGGACCAGGGAGGAGGGAATGAAGCCAGATACACGTTACTTACTTAATCACCAGCTGCAGCTCTGATGATCCTGGATCCTCTCCAGGAATGGTCTTTGGAGTCAACCAAACTAAAATCAGTCTCAGTATCTGAGGAGTTGTGCCTCTATTTTCACAAGTTCACCTTCCATTCCTGGTCCAGTCCTGGATCACCAGACTCAGTGGCTTTCCTTGGTCTCTGTTACCCTCTCAGGATGGAGAATACACAGACTCTAGAGTCCACCTGGTTTGATAAGCTGGAGAAGGAAATGGGAAACCACTCCAGTACCTTTGCGAAGAAAATCCCAAAAGGGGTCATAAAGATTCAGACATGACTCAAAAATGACGGAACAACAACCTTGTGCCAAATACTGTGCTAAGCCCTGGGGATGTAAAAAAGGCAAAAGACAGTCCCTGCCCACAAGGAGCTTATAGTTAATGGGGAAACAACAACAAATGCGTACAAAGAAGCTTGACACAGGACAAGAGTAGGAAACGATTACAAGTGGAAAGTGCTACAAGCTGGGGCAGGGTGGAAGAGTGTATACTCCCAGCCTCTTCATCTGTTCTTTCTGGGTTGTTGTTGCTTGGTCGTTTCAGTCGTGTCCGACTCTTCATGACTCTATTTGGAGTTTTCTTGGCAAAGATACTGGAGTGGTTTGCCATTTGCTTCTCCAGTTTGCCATTTCCAGATGAAGAAACTGAGGCAAACAGGGTGAAGTGATTTGCCCAGGGTCACACAGCAAGTAAGTACCTGAGACCAGATTTGAGCTCAGGAAGATGAGTCTTCCTGACATCAGACCTGGCACTCTATCCACTGTGCCACCTAGTTTGTTGTTAGGTATAGTCTATTTACTCTGCTTTATAATCTAATACCCATTGTTCCTACCTCAGGCTCTATTTCCTAAGTCTTTTTACCGCACAAAGGTGGGGAAGGATTCAGAGCAGGAAAGGTGTCAGGGGATAAGAATCAGGAATGCAGGAAGGACCTGTAATAAATTCTTTCTTTTCACTCTCAGTCAGTCAACAAACATTTATTAAGCTCTTACTATGTGTCAGGCACCGGGGAAGAGGGGGGAAGGGATGGGGGAGGTGGGGGAGATACAAAGAAAGGCAAGACACTCCCTTCTCTCCCAGTCTAATGGAGAAACAATATGTAACCTATGTACAAACAAGACACAGGACACACAGTACAAATCAGAGATAGGAAGAACAGAAAGAAAGCACTAGGATTAAGGAAGATCATGGATGAGGATTACTATAAGAGCTGTTATAACAATTATGTCATAATAAGAATAGCTAACATTTAGATAGAGCTCACTACATGCCAGGCACCGTGATCTGTACAAATATTTACAAATGAGAGAGCAGAAAGCACCTGGAATATCACAAATATCATCATCTTCACAATGACCCTGGGAGATAAATGCGGTTATTATTCCCATTTTGCAGATAAGGAAACTGAGGCAACCCGCACTAAGTGACTTGCCTGGATCACACAGCTAGTAGGAGTCTTATATTTCACCTATTCCCACGTGTTTTCTGTCTCTAGAATGCTGAACACGTTGGACTATGGGAAGGTAGAGACCAGTAAGAAGGTGCCCCAGGTCACAAAGTGAATTGGATACAGACCCAAGCATTGGCGTAGAGTAGGACAAGAACTGTATTCAGAGTCAAAAGATGAGGGTTTGAATTTCTGCCACTACCCTGTCCCCGTTGGGCACTTTCTCTAAGCCTCCTGTAAAATAATGGTGTTAGATTAGACCACAGCTGAGATCTCTTTACCTCTAAACTTAGAGTCTATGATTCAGATCTCCCAGGACCAAATAGGCTCAACATATTCCGTACTCTAGCATAACATCTAAAAACTGAAAAGAATTTTAGAGATCCCCTCCTCCAACCCTCTCAGTTGACCATTGGGGGAAACCAAGACCCACAAAACAGGAGGGGATTGGGATCTAGGTCTGCTGACCTAGTGAAGGACTCTCTCCCCTCTGTTGGTAAAGCTGTCCCTGAAGCTACCCAGAGCACCCTAACCCAGGCAGCATGACCCAGTGGGGATAGTGTAACTGATGCTGAGAAGGGGTAGGCTGCCAGCCAGTCTGGAGTGGCTGCCAAGGAACTTGAAGGGGCCTGGACCCTGTTCTGGGCACCCTTCAAAGTTCTCCAAGAAGGAGAGGGGACAATGGGACAAGGATGGAGGTTTAGGATGTCCCCCCCAACTCCAAGTTGCCAGAAGTCCGGGAAGGGGGAGATGGCATTTGAGGCTGACTTCCAAGGTATACCAAACAAGCTGGCTCCAATGCTCCCTGCTCCTTCCTTCTCAACTTTCCTCACACTCCCTCTCTCAACACCATCCCTTCCCTCCCTTCTGGGTGGCTGCAGCTTTGGCCAGGCAGGATGGCTGGGCAGGGGCCCCAGAGAGGACTGGGTTCTAAGAAGGGCCCTTGCTGGCAGCTGCCCCGCTGCAGCTGGGAATTCCAGTTCTAGGAATCAGGACTGGGGGTTATAGAGAAGCCTTCCTGGAATTCTCTGCCCTGTTCCAAGGAGAGTGGCTAATGTGACCCTCACCTCCCCTGCCCTGGGCATCTACCCAGCCGGGTTTGCCCCAACACATACCCACAGTGATTATGTGTGTGTGTGTGTGTGTGTGTGTGTGTTGAGAAAAAGAAGAGTATGTATATGTAAGTATATGGAGGGGGGTAATCGAGAGCATGTGGGTAACTCAGAGTGTGGATGTTCACATTGTGAACATCTCTAAACTTGAATGTCTCTCTACAGATGCATCTATGTACATTTGCCTATGTCTGTGTGCATGTGTTTGTAGGCCTGTACATGTCTGAATACATGTGAAATTGTTTGTGTATTTCTATGTGAGAATGAAAGTGAATGTATTTACATATGTCTGAAGGTATATTTGTTTGAATTATTTATATATGTACACAGACACATATATATCTGTGTATGTGTGGGGGCAGGCATGTATGTGTCTGAGAATATGCATGTGTGTGTCACAAATTCAAAGAATTCCAAATCAGGCCAATTCTTTCTTTGCATAAATGGGGAAACTGAGGTTCAGAACAAAGGGACTGACCCAAGGTCCTTCAGGATACTAGCACTGCCAGACTAAACCAGAAGTCTCTTGCTTCCCAGACTGGTAGACCCTGAACTACAAGCAGTAGCCTTTCTTGGGTAAGAGTGTCAGTAACTTTGCATTTGCTCTAGGTACCAATTAACTGGAATAAGAGAAAGGGTGAGGAGTAGGAGGGTAATGGGTCTGGGGTAGAGGGAGAAAGAGAGCAAAAAGAGAAACCTCATTTGAGGCAAAGGGAATCTGAGATTGACTGGGGAAAGAATAGGGAGGGATGAGATCCAAAACTGCTGACACAGAATCTGCCCAGAGACTCCAAGCTCCAGACCTGCTCCCTCTCAACCTTTCACTGGCCCATAGCTCCACATACCCAGACTTAACCCCTGCTGGGACTTGGTCCCAGAACTCTGTCTGTGGTTACCCCTGCACACCCCTACCAATTACTCAGACATGCAAACTGAATAGGGGCTTCCCTATGGTTCTCTCCCAAGGCAGACAGATTTCCTCTGCTTCCCCCTCCTAAAAAGAGGGTTGAAGTCACAGTCAATCTCAAAAAGATGCCACCTTGTCACCTTCCAGGCTCTGGGGTCACTCAGGAAATATATGAAGGCAACACTTGGCATCTGAACAAAAACCAGGGATTGCTGGGCAGTGCCCTGGAGACTCTGTCTCCTTGTCCCTCCCTTCTCTCTTTCCTTCATCAAGGCCAGCTCTTTCTCCAAGCCAAGTTGGTGAACTTTGTCTACTTTCCCACATCTCCTTTGGGCACCTGCTCCCCACCTTAACATCCGATCCCTTGCATCTGGCCCTTGACCCCTCCTACTGAAGAGGAGGTAGAAAGAAGGCTCTGATAAACTAACGAGCTTAGGTGGAGAGAGAATGAATGCGCTTCCCTACAAATATGGTCCACGTTTTCAAAGAAGCCTTTTGGAGAAATTTTCTCAAGTGATGACCTCTCTGTTCAGGTTCACAGAGGTACAATACTTAGAACTGTAGATGAACTTAGACTTTATTCAGTCCAACCCCTTCATTGTAAAGATGGAGGAATCTGAGGTCTACTCACCCAAGGTCACCAAGGATCTTTGTCTCCGAATCCAGGGTCTATGACAAATTGAATTTTCCCCTCTGTGTACTGGAAGACCCACCTTTGGCTCACTGATTGGAGTGGGACATAAAAGGGGACGTTTTGATGGCCACTGATTCTTGACCCAAAAATGTGGTGAGGCTGGATCTTTACAGGGCAAAAGCATGTTCAGATCTGGGAAGTCAGCGTCAGAGGCTGTGGTTTTCAAAGTGGGCCCTTAAGATGGTACACAGGGCCTCAGTATAAGCAGCAGAGATGGCTGGTCTTTGAACACTCCTCTTGCCATTGGTCAATTCAGAGGCTTTGGGCAGGAAAGACAAGTGATACTTCTGTCCATATGCCCCCAGAGTCCAAAGATCCAACACTCCTAGTTGTCCCCAAGCAGTTCCACAGTTGCCTAGAAAACTTCCACAGAAGCAGAGTCTCAACCCAAGGACTGAGGCATGCAGGGGCCAAGGAGGCACCTCCTCAAAGGAGAATCCCTTCTAATTCTCTCTCACTCAGTCAGTCCACAAACATTTGTAAGCATTTACTATGTTCTGGGTACCATGCTAACCACAGAGGATACAAAGGCAAATGACTCTAACACAGTGATGCCATTTTGGTCCTCTTCAAGGATGAAGGGTAACAACCAACATGTAAAACTGGCTGATTTCACCCTGAAAGTGATCTGTCCCTTCCCAAAATTCACCTAAAGCATTTTATCTGGACTTCCCCTTTACCCTGTTACACCTTACCTTGTATCACATTTATCTGTATACATTCTGTTCCTCTTCCCCTAGAAGATTGTAAGTTCTCTGAAGGGAGAGACCAGGTGCCATTAGGAGTATCAGCCCCTCCACTGATGCAGATTGTAACACCTCTGTCTATAGATTCATGAGTTGCTATTGCTGAAAGAATTTATCACCTTGGGACTCAAGATGCAGAATAAGATACACATTTTTTCAGACAGGGCCACTGAAGAGATTTACTTTGACTATGCATATTCATCACAAGGGTTACCTTTCTCTGTCTCTGTGTTATTTCTCTCCTTTCTGACTCTGTCAGTCCAAAGGAGAGGATACAAATGTTTGTTCATTGAAAAAAAATTAAGTGAAAAAAGATTTATTACCTATTTGTCAATCTGTCTTTCCCCATGCACTTGGATAGATTTGATAGTAGACACATAGTCTTTCTCCAAGCCACGTGAAGTTTTTACACTGATGGCAGTCTTTGAGAACCCAAAGTCACCTACATCTTACACTGGACCCACATCCAATACTCTTCCACCTTTCTTGTCCCAGTTAGTTAAGAATCTATTCAGATGATTGTGTGATTTAGGAAGTTTTTGTTTTTAATATAATTATGTCAATTATTTTCCTAATGTTGAACTATCCTTGCATGCTTGGTAAAAATTAACATCAGCCAGGATATTTGATTTCTTGAATGAATCATAGTAGTCATATAGAACTTTATTTAATATTTCAAAGTAGATATTCATCAGTGATGTCTGTCTATACTTTTCCCTCCATGTTATTCTTCTCTGGTTTAGAGTAGGTTTAGGTAGGACTATACTTGTCTCATAAAAGGGGGACCTTTTTCCCCATTTTGAGAATAATTTGTGTATTATTGGTACTGATTACTCTTTAAAAGTTTGACAATTCATTAATCCATCATTACTAGGAGTTGTTGTTTCTTTCCTTTAGTAGTTCTTTTATGGTTATATTTTGTTTTCCAAGATTCAGTTATTTAAGGTCTCAATTTGGTTTTCTGCTTGGACATTTTATATTTTTGAAGATATTCTATTTCTTTTATGTTCTCAATTTGTTAGCATATAATTGTGTGTAGTAGGTTCTGGCAATTATTTTTATTTCTTCTCCTTTGTTGTGATTTCCCTTTGTTCACTATTTTGATTTGACGTTCTTCCCTTTTATTTTTAACCAGATTTGATAAAGATCTATCAATTTTATCAATCTTAAAAATCTAGGTTTTAGTTTTATTTATCATTTCTATAGTTTTGTGTTTCCAATTGACTTTTCTCATTTTAGTATCTTTTTTGTGCTTATTGTGGTTTCGTTTGTCGAATTTCTAATTTTTTAAAATTCATAATCTGTTCACTAAGCCTCTCTTTTTCTGTTTTGTTCATGTGTGTTTGTAGGGATATAATTTTTCCAGAGAGCTACTTTAGCTCCCTTCCAGAAATTGTGGTATGTTGTTTCATCATCACAATTTTCTTTCATATAATTATTGTTTCTGTGACTTGTTCTTTGATTTACTCGTTGTTTAGTATTTCGTCTTTAGGTCTCCATTTGGGTCTGTGTCTTTTCACCTTAGCTCAGATTTTCATCTCTTCTCCCTTGGACTCTAGCTATGTCCAGATCCATTGATCTACCTGCCTCCAATCTATGCTGAAAGATTAGCCTTTTTCCTGGAGCCTAGCTTTGATGATGTCATTCTGTTCAGAGACCTTTCATGTCTCACTTTTATCTTTAGGATTCAAGGTGCTTCACCTCTCCCTTCCCAGCCTTATCTCCTACTGTTCCCCTTCATGTATGTAATCAATTTTGAGAACAGGGAGAGCAGAAGGCTCCCACTTCCTGCTTTCTCTCTAACATCTGACCTCAGAAAGGTCAAGGTCATCCACTGCATCCAGGTCCATCACCAACTATCTTGACTTTTGTCTTGCCACTGGACTTCAATGACTGTGCAACTCCGCTTCACTTCCATCCAATTCATGAGCAAGTCAAAAGAACACCTAGAGATTCCATTGAGAAGGAAGGATGAACTAAGACTTGACCACAACCTCTGGGAATCACCTTGCTTTCCCACTACAACCCAAACATTGCTGCCCCAAGAATACCTGTTTCTTGATTTTTTGTTTGTTTTTTTGACTGGGGTAAGGCAAGGCAATTGGGGTTAAGTGATTTGACCAAGGTCACACATCCAATAAGTGTCAAGTGTCTGAGGCCAGATTCAAACTTGGGTCCTCTAGCCACCTAGCTGCCCCGAGAATACTTGTCTCTTTAGGCCTTCTTCTCCCCGCTTTTCCTACTTCAGCTCTAGACCACTCAGGATTTTAAAAGTGGGGACGAGTCTCAATTTCAGTTCAACTTAACAAGCATTTATTATTTATTTACTAAATATTAAATATTTATTATTTATTGTGTGCTCTGACCAGTAGGAGAAGGAAAAACATAACATTTAGGTATGATCCTTTCTCTTCATTCATTGAGTTTACAGTCCAGCTGAGGACAAAATACACCCTCACCTAAATATGACACATTAGGTGACAAGTGCATTAGAGACGTATAGGCAAAGTCTTGTGGGGCGTGAGGGGGTACGTCATTATCAGGAAGAGGATCTGGACTTCGCATTTGAAGGCAACCTGGGTAACAGGTCTAGGAGTCATGTTTGGGAGACATGTTGCAGAGACAGAAACAACAGAATTTAGGCACTGACTTTATGGGGAAGAAAAATAATTAGTGTTGTAGCTTGGGTGACTGGAGAAAACATCCTGCAAGAATATCAGATCTAGAAAGAATCTTAGAGATCTTCTTGTTCTAGGACCCCAACAAAACTTTAAGTAACTTTGAAACAATAACACGAAAGATGCATACGATGCAGAAAACATTGAACCTCAAGTCAAGAGAGCTGAGTTCAAGTCTTGGCTCTGATGCATCTCAGCTATGTGACCTTGGCCAAGTCCCTTAAACTTTCTGGGCCTTTTGTTCTTCCTCTGGAAAATGGGGAATAATAAACTAACAGAATTTTTATGAGGAAAAAAGCGGGAGCAGGGTTATAACCATTCACTATAGACATAGAAGTCCTTGACATTTTGTTGATGCTACAGAGCACTGAACATGGAGTCCAGAAGACCTGATATCACTTTGGATACTGTGTCACCCTGGGTAAGTCATTTAACTTCTATCTCAGTTTCCTCATCTACAAAATAGGAATAATACTTGTACCTGCCTCTCAGGGTTGTTGTGAGGATAAGATGAGGCGATTTTGTAAAGCACTCTGTAAACCTTAAAGAGCTACATAGCTAGCTATTACTAGATATTTATGATTAATATTTTAACAACTGGCTGTTATTATTATAGGACATTTTAAGATTAAATCTTAAAAGATGGAAATTTAGTTGGTAGATACGCTTATCACATGGAGGCCAAAGAAAGTGAAGGCTTCATGGAGATCAGAGATGGGGGCAAGAGGTGAAAAGCTTGCATCCCTGTGCTGTGTGACCCTGGGCAAGTCATTAATGTCTCCAGGCTTCCCTGTTCTTCCCTGTAAAATGAGGGAGATTACAGTATCACAGACATTGAGCTGGGAGGGGCCTCAAAGGCCAGCTAGTCCAACTGTCTCGTTTTACCTATGAAGCCAGGGAGGCTCTCTAGAGAGATTGGTCACTTGCCCAAGGACGCACAGGTAGCAAGTTAATGGAGCCCCTGTGCAATTATATGAGCCTACTAGAGCTGTGATCCTGTGAGCTCACTTTAATTCGTTTATTACTGTTATTTTAGAAAATACACAGTCACACCTACTCTGCTCGGTCTCACCCAGATTCCTCAAATCCTAGGCGGAAGCAACTCTTAGATCTCAGAGGGACCTTAGTTTGACATGAGCCCTGCAGGACTCACGTTGGGGGCAGAGACAGGACAATGGGGGCGATGAGGACGGGGATCCCCCTTGACCTTGAGCTCCTGCAGACCCCCTTGCCCTCTGTCCCCTGTCCCCAGTCCCCTGGTCACCATCTCCCCATCCCCTCCCAGACTCGCCCTCCAGCTCAGTGGTTCCCACACGCAGTCCCAGCGCCAGCTGGACCTGGCTCCAGGACGCTGCGATAGAGCGGCCGTTGCGCAAAGAGTTCCGAAGAAGCGGCCACCAAGGGCTATTTGGTTTAAAATTAACTTCCTCTTTGCACTGGCCGCTCCACCCGGAGCCCGCCCCGCCCCAAAAGGCTGGGCCCTCAGTTCTTGGAAGGGAGTCTCTTCGTGGGAAGAGCAGTGAGAGAAGGGGGGCAATTCCCTGGAAAACCAATCTCTGGAAGGAGGGAGATGGGCAGGACTGATAGTACGTCCGCGCTCAGTAGGTCCCAGCTCCTGAGAATCCCCACCCTCCAGAAGCCCGAGCGTTCAATGCCTCCCCCGCCCCTCCGCCCCCGCCCAGATCTCCAGGGAACTCGCCTTTATTTTCCTGGAGAAGTTGGCTCTTGGACCCAGGAAGTCTCTGTTTGGGCTGGGACCGGGCACTTCCAAGAGCACAGAGCTTGAGGGCACCTCCCCCACTGCCCACCCCCTCAAATCGAACGCGAAAACCTTCTCTTTTCTCTTTATTTCCCGCAACTTTCCTATTCAGAAACCAGTCATCCTTATAATGAACCACATCATCCGGAAATGTGCTGGGGGGAGAAGGCTAGAACCCTAGCCAAGTTCATGAAGAGGGCTAGAGCTCAGTCTGGGACTAAGGTTAGGGTGCATTCTGCCACTGGGGTAATAGCAGGAGTCTCACTACACGAAACAGGGATCAAGCATGTGACCTAAGCAGCATTTTTAAGTTAACTAAATCTCAGACTCCTGAGGCTCCATTTTGTTTTATATAGATCCGCAGACACCCTTCAATTCTCCATCACCCTTTAACAACTCTCTCTCCCAGGACATTTTTCCTCTATCTAACTTTAAAACTTTCTTCTGCACGTGACTGAAATCTTTGTTTTCCTGTCTAGGTAGGAGAGAACACCAAACCAGCCACTTTTCGAGGGCCCTCACCTCTAGCTCTTTGGGATTCTTTCCCCATTCTCCCTGGCTTAGAAAAAAAGACGTGAACCAAGCCAAGGAGAGTCAGAACAAAGAAAAAAAATATAAATTAACATCCCTAATGAATATCAGCACAGAAATATAAATAAAATATTAACAAAGAAGCAATAGCAACAAATCAAAAACATTAATCAAATGCTGGGGAAACTCTAAAGGGAGCTGTGAATAAAAAAGAATCCCAGAGAAGAATGCCATCCCACCCAGACAGTTTTAAGAAACTTTGTTACTCCAAGCGGAAGGCAATGGCTGTTAGCAGGGACTGTCTGACTGTGATGCCCCGATGCTCAAGAATAGGGCAGTAGAAAACTTAACCCTAAGAGTAGCATTCCAACAGGAGGCTGAAATGGGCCATGCCAGTCAAACCATTTTTCTCCAGTTGATAAGCCCAGTGGATAGAGCACTTGGTCTTAGAATCAGAAAGATCTGAGTTCAAACCCAGCCTAAGACACTTACTAGCTATGTGATCTTGGGCAAATCACTTAACCTCTATCTCTCTGTTTCCTCAAATGTAAAATGAGGATCATAATAGCCCCTACCTTGTAGGATCGTTGTGAGGATCAACTGAGATAGTATTTGTAAAGCACTTAGCATGGTGCCTGGCACATAGTAGGTGCTATATAAATATTAGTTATTATTCTTATTAATTGGCCATATTAATAATAAGAACAAAAATCATCATTATATCAGTAGATTCAGGAGAAAAAATGTTTAGCAAAATATACCTATATTTTTAAAAACATTTTAAAGTATAATAATAAATGTATTCCTTAATATGGCATTTTCTATCTAAATCAATAGTCAGCCTTAGATATAATAGAAATAAACTAGAAGCCTTCCCAGTGTGATCAGTGTTAAAGCAAAGACATCCATTATTCCCACTCTTATTTGATACTGTGTTGGAAAATGCTAGCAATAATAATAAGACAAGAAAAGGAAATTGAGGGAATACGCAAAAGGCAAAGAGAAAACATTTTTTTTTTTTTGTAAATGATGTGGTTTATTTAGAGAACACTAGAAAATCAACTTCAAGTTCCAGAGTATAAGATAAATCCACTTAAATCTTCAGCATTTCTGTATGTTGCCAACAAAACTCAGCAGGAAGAGATAGAAAAAGAAATTTCATTTCAAATAACTACAGAATGCATAAAGTACTTGGAAGTTTGCCTATGAAAATACACCCAGGAACTACAACACCATAGCAATGAAACCCTTTATGAAAATAAGACACATCTAAATAATTGCAGAAGCATTAATTACTCATAGGTAGACTGAGCCAATATAATGAAAATGATATTACTTAATTAACTTATTCATTATTCCAGAGGGTTGATAATGAAGCATACAGAGATGTGATGGACTTAATATGTAGAATGAGAAATATATTTTTCAACATGGCCGATCCAATGCAGGAACCTGTTTTGTTTGACTATGAATATTTGTTACAAGAATTTTATTTTCTTTTGTGCATAGGTGCCTAAGTGCCCATGTAGGGAGAGACAAGGAGGTAAAAAAATAAGACTGTATTTGAAAAAATAAAAGTTTAAAAGAAGATTTTAATTTAAATAAATCTTTTTTAGAAAAGGAAAGATAGGAACCAATGTCCTCATCAGATACCAGGAACCAGTGTGGATTTCCATTCACCCATAGCTAGCTTCAGTCCTGGGAAGGAGGGGAAACAAAGAGATTTGAAGTCTGAGGAAAGAGAAAGAACAGGGAGGAAGAAGAGAGAAGATGGAGGTCATGTTACTCCTCAGAACACTCTTTAAGGGGAATAATTATATTACATAAAACTTCAGACTTGGAAAGGACACAGCAGCAACTTCTAAGAAAAATGGTTGTCAAACCCAGGATAGGAAGTAAAATTCAGGAAGTGTAGCAGTGGTTAGTCCAGGCTGAGAATTATTACTACATTGGAAGCTGTCAACCCTTTTATTATCATGCTTAGTAATGCCTCTCAGAGTATCCCCTCAGGCACCTGGACTGGTACCCTCTGCCCCATCAAAGGACTACCATGCAGAATGAGTTGGTCATTTCCCACTTGAATGGGCCACATGCTGGGATTGGGAGGAGAAATACTTTCAAAGGCAAACTGTCTCTGATTTGGCTCTGGTTCCTGCCAAAGAATGAGGCCTTGACTGACTGTATAGCCTGTATCTAGAACAAAGCCCATCATATTACCATAGTCACCTACACATCACTTTGAACAAACTATATCCTCTCTCTCTAGGCTTTATTTTCTCATCTATAAAAGAAAGTGGCTGGACTAGATTTTCTCTAATGTCCTTTCCAGTGCTGACATTCTATGATTCTGAATAGAGCATAGATCATTACTTTCAGAGACTGGAGTCCTAGATCAGCCTCTGGTACTAATTTACTATGTGACTTTGGGCAAGGCATTGAGACTCATTCTGGATCTCAGTTTCCCAATGAGTAAAATTATTGTCCCTAAGAAGTCTTCTGGGTCTAAAATTCTGTGAACAGAGGGTACCTCCCAGGAATTCAGTCCTCTCCACCCTGAGGCAATTTTCTAGCCTTTGTGAGCAGTGGCAAAGAGAGCTCTAGATTCAGCATTAAGAGACCAGAGAGTTCTGGTCCCCCCTCTGCCTCTAACTAGCTGTGTGACCATGAATGAGTTATTTCCTCTTTCTAAGCCTCAGTGTCTTTTTTTTCATGAATCAAAATGAGACTAATTAATCTACCTGTTTATGTCATAGGCTGAGGAGTAAAGGAGAAAAGGGATATAAAAGGTCTTTCAAAATGCTACAAATTCAAGATGGGAAAAACCATCTGAGAAGATAGCCTGGGCCTTACTACATACCCCTCTCACCCTTGTTCTGGGACTCCAGGGTATTTGAAGAGGTTGTCTTGGCAACAATCCTAGTCTTAGGGTTAAGAGCCATAAGCATGAAACTCACCAGCTGTGTGACCCTGGGCAAGTCATTTTATTTTTATGGATCTCAGTTCCCTCCTTTATAATTTGGGGGTAGGCATTACCTGCTTCACAGGGTTGTTGGAAGACAAGTTTGATAAACTATAAAGCACTTTAAGAAAGGTAAAAGTCTCCGAGATAAGAAGAGATTATACATGTTACATTCCCTGATGCAGAAATGGATAAAAAACTTTTAAGAAGAGAGAGCTTGGGTCTGTGTATACTACTTCTCTCCACACCCCGATAGAGGGAAAATTGAGCCACACCCAACATCATGGGGTTAACATCCTGTGCCAATGACTGATTTCAGACAAAACGAAGCTATTAAAACTGGTAAAACAGGTTAATCTGAATGCCACTCTAGAGGTTTCTGGGTCCCTAAATGGGAAAAGGAATAATCATTTATTATCTAGTGCTAAGTTCTCTCTTTTTTTTTTTAAACTAATATTATCTCATTTGGTCCTCACAAAATCCCTGGGAGGTAAATGCTAATCTTTCCTCCATTACACACCTGAGGAAACTGAGGCAAACAGAGATTAAGTGACTTGTCTAGGATCTCTCAGCTATTGTGTTTGAAGCTGGGTTTGACCTCCAAGTTCAGTGTACTTTCCACTAGGACACCACCTGCCTCCTAGATATAAATAGTCAAAGACTATCAGAATAAGAAGAGCCTGTAGAACATAGAATATCAGAGTTGGTTGGTCCCAGGGATCATAAAACCTGATGTCATCATTTTACAGAAGAGAGAACTCAGACTCAAGACCTCTAAATTCCATTAGAGATCCCTCCAAAAGTCACATCTCTAAAATGAAGGGGTTTGAATAAATGACATTCAAGGCCCCTCCCAGATGTGGATTACTTCTAGCTCTAAATCCTATGAACTCACTGATAACCCTGGGGGGAGATAGAGAAGGGGATGGTTAGATTTCAGGGGCACAGGAATCTGGTAGGAGAAGAAGCATTCACCACATGAGGATGGAGAGCATTTCCTGGGTTTTCTTTTTATCCAGCAGGTCCCTTGGTACTGCTCTTTCTAACACTGTAATGGCCACAACAAGTTATGGTACCTGAATGGAATGGGACATTATTGTGCTGTAGGTAATGAAGGGACTGGTTTCAGAGAGACTTGGAAGATGTGTATGAACTAGGATGGAGCAGAATGAGAAGAATTAAGGGAACAATGCATGCAATACTAACCCTATTATAAAGACAAGTGTATTGGAAAGCCTTAAGAACTCTGATCAAGTTAAAGCCCATTCTTGATTCCAGAAACTTGCTGTCAGCCTTCTTACCGAGAGGTGATGGAATCAGAATGCAGATTGAGACAGATTTTTTTTTTGGACACGGTCAATGTGGGAATTTGGTGTTTTTGACTAAACATAGTGTTTGCAACAGGATTCTGGTTTTTTTTTCCTTAATGGGTGTGAAGGGAAAGGAGGAAGGAGAGAATGTGAATCTTTGTGAAAATAAAATCAAGTTGAATTTTAAAATAAAACAAACCAAAAAACTGGTAAGGATCAAGGGGACAGCTTAGCCTTGCCATTACCTACTGAGTGCCTCAGGCTTGGTGGAGATGAACAGGAGCAGTTTCCTCTGTAGAGCAGAGAGGTTACCCAGAGATCCCTGCCAAGAAGGAGATAATGAGGACCACAAAACCGCTCAGTAGTCACATTGTGACAATGGCTCATACCAGGACCATGGGTTGAAACCAACTGGGCTTGGCATCTGTAGGATTAAACAGGATTATTTCTTATTTAAAATGGCCCTCATTCTCTCACCATTGTTCTTGCATTTATTAGTTTTGAGTTACTGCCTTCATCCATGCCCTCATCCCATCCTATTTGAGACTATCGCAACAGCCCAATCTAATAGCCTTTTCTTACACTCCACCCTCCTTGACTTTTCTGCAGCATTTGATACTGTTGACAGTCTTCTCTTCCTGGATATTCTCTCCTCTCTGGGTCTGTATGACACCGCTCACTTAGCTATCTTCATACCTATTGAACCACTCCTCTCATTCTCTTTTGCTGGGTCTCTCTCCATGCCACACCTACTAACTATGGGTGTACTGCACAGTTTGGTCTATTTCCAATCTAAATTACATACTTGATAATCTCATCAACTCCCATAGATTCAATACTCATATCTATACAGATGATTCCTATGTCTATGTATCTAACCTTAACCTTCCTCATGAAGTCCAGTCTCATATTACTCTCTACCTATTGAACATTTTGAACTGAGTAGCTCTGAGTTTTCAACTGTAATATTTTAAAACTCAACTTTTTGAACTTCCTGTATAAATTCCTTTTCCATTTAAAGCTCTTCAGAACCTGGGATCTCCCTTTCTTTCTCATCTTCTTACACATTATCCCCGTCCTTGCACTCTGTGGGTCTCCCTAACTGTCTTGCTGGTCCTCACAAAAGCCTTTGTACTAGGTGTGGTCCCCACCCCTGGAACACTCACCCTCTTCATCTCTGTCTCTTAGAATTCATGGCTCCCCTCAAGAGGGCCCAGAGGTCATCTTATGTGGGAGGTCCTTCTCAGCCTCCCCTGGTCTATGCCCTTCCTCTCTACATTACCTTCTATTTGTCTCTTCTGTATGTATCTATGGAGAATTATCTATGGAGAATGTAGGGGCAGCTAGGTGGTGCAGTGGATAGAGCACCAGTGCAGGAGTCAGGAGGATCTGAGTTCAAACCTTACCTCAGACACTTGACACTCACTAGCTGTGTGGCCTTGGGCAAGTCACTTAATCCCAATTGCCTCATCCTGGGTCATCTCCAGTCATCCTGATAAATATCTGGTCACTGGATTCATATGGCTCTGGAGAAGTGAGGCTGGTGACCTGCACAGTCCTCCCTCACTCAAAACAAAGTCCAGTGCAAGTTATGTCATCCTTTCTCTGATGGCAATGAAGGACGAGCACACACACTCGTGTGTGTAAGTTTGAGAATGTAAGTTTCCTGTGTAGTCAGGGTTTGTCTTAGTTTTTTTTTTTTTAATGTTTATCTCTTAAACTTAGTATAGTACCCTGGTGCATAGTAAGTCTGTAATGAAAGTTAATGACTGCTAGGGGATTTCTTACTTTCATTCTCTCCCTTTCCAGTTTATACTGAGCCCTCTACTAGTTATTTTCCTAATGAATAGGTCACTCTTCTTCAGCTTCCTATTACCTACAGTCTGACTTTGTAAGACCCTCCATGAACTGACTTCAACCTCCCTTCCCAATTTATCTCTCACTCGTTCCCTTTACATAGTCTATATTACGGCCAAATGGGATGACGCCCTATTCTGCTTTGGAAGCTCTCTTCTCTCTTGCATCTCCTTTGGTTGAATCGCCCTTAAACCCAGACCAAATGCTGCTCCCTCAAGCAAAGGGTAAAGGGCCTACTCAGCAGAACACTTGGTTTGTATTTCTCTTGGCCCTGATTCCACCTGTCTTTGTACTGTAATTACATGTATGTGAATCTTATTCCCCCTACTAGATCACGAGCTGCCTAAAGGCAGGGTCTCCATCTGAAATGCCCAGGGCCCTACACAGAGAAGAATTCCAGAGCTAGAAGAAGCCTCAGATTAGCTGATATGGGGATAAGCTCTCCAATATCCCTGGGAAGTGTCTAATTACTTTGTGCTTGAATAACTCCCATGATGGGGAACTCATTAACTTACAAAGCAACCCACTCCTTTACTGGAGCTTTAACTCTTAGAAATGGGTCCTTCTGTGCAGTGGAAAGCTGCCTCCCTAAAACTCTTACCCTTTGATCCACATCCTGCCCTCTTTGGCCATTTAGAACAAGTTTGTTTTCAGTTCCACATGAAAACTCTTTAGACATTTGAAGACTGAGGCCATGCCACACCTCCACCCTCCATTCCTGCTTTTCATCAGGTTAAATATTCCCAGCTCCTCTGAATGAGCTTGCTATGGCTTGCTTTCTAGTCCCCAGCCTCCCTTCCTCCAACTTGGATTACACTAGAAAAAGGACACCACTACAGCAGTGATTTTATTGTAATAATTATTATTATTTTTAAAAAGTTTCTTTGTAAATCAGATGTACAATTCTCTCTGTGTAACTAAGCTAAATCATCTTCCCAGGATCCTGGGAATGAGGTTACAGTCATAGGTGAACTACTCCAATCCACCCACCCCTTGCTGCGTACCGGCCTCTCCCCCTACCCCTGAAAGACCCTGTCTCTCCAGTGGCCTTTTCAGCAATGTGCAAGAAAACCACTTGCCGCTCCAGCCCTATTTAGGCAGGGAGAGGACCTTGGGACAAGACCTTGGGACAGGACCAGGAGTGTGCCAGCTTTCTTCTGTCTGAGATTCAGGTGGGAGGGCCAGAATGGAAGCAGGGGCCTCAGCCTGAACTGAATTCAGATCAGTGGAGAGCAGGTCCTTCTATCTCTGTGGGGAAGACACCTTCTGGAGGGCTAGGGAAATGGGGAACTGGTCCTCAAAGTGGGAGAGGAGCTTCATGTACTGGCACTGATTTGGTTAGACTTCATGTGAGAAGAAAGAAGGACTTCGTCACATCAGAGAAAAAAAAAGAATTGGATCTCAGGACTCTGTGGAGAGCCCTGCAGATCAGAGGAGCAGGCACCTGAAACAGGCTGAGGCCAGCTTGCTGCATCGAGGCCCTGCTCAGGTATTATCGAATCACAAACAAACAGAAAGAATAAATAAATAAATACTGAAAAAACAGCTGGGTCACCTTTGACCTCAAGCCAAAGTGCCCCTGCCCTCCTCTCCTATGGTCTGCCACTCTTCTCTCTTTCCCAGACTTTACTGATGGGTGTGAGAGCCATGGTATACCAGGATTGGTAATTATCATAGAAGGCAAGGGAAGAAAAGAGAATTTCTGCTGCCTCTTTCCCAGTGAGAAACGTTCCTTGGCAAGCTTGACCAGTTAGGTAGTGTTCTCTGGGGGTGGGGCTGGAGGTGGGTGGTGTGTGGTGAGCAGGCTTGACTGCCTGTCTTTGGAGAAGGCTGAGCATAGGTGGTAAGCTTCTCTGTTCTGGCCTGTTCCCCAAGGCAGAAAAGGAGCCAAGACCATATGGTTCAGGTAGTTGGCACATATGTAACTGAGTCAGAGGGGAACCCCAGTCTGAGTTTGGGATGGTCCCATATCCTGGCACAGCAGAAGAGGAATACGACTTCTCCCCAACATCTCCCCGATGTGGCCAGGAAAATAAATAGGAGTCCAGTCCTATGGCCGTAGTCTGGCCCCCAGGAACTTCAGGCATAGTTACTCTCATCCTGGTCTTGTGTTCCCAGGTCTATAGACATAGACCAAGCACCTTGCTCCCCACAGGGATGGGCAGAAGTTAGGGGAGGAGGAGAGGGAAAGGGGCATTCCCAATCCCCAAAAGGTAGTTACCATAATCCACACCTGTTGGACTTGTGAGGTCTGTTTCTGTGAGGATAGGGTTTCTGTAAAAGGACAAACGATGAGGTGGCTTCCTGGTCTTCCCAGGTCTGCCAGGACAGGTGGACACTGGGTTCGGTCTCAGAGCTGGAAAGGGTATTGTCTGAGATAGTCCCCTATCCTCTTAGGCAGGGGCAGTTGGTCAACCTCGGCAGTGAGCTTGTTGATGGTAAGTCGACATAAGTGCTGTAGGCTCGGGGCACTGCTCTTCCGGACAAAGGGCTGGATGAGTTTGAGGTGCACAGCTGCCACTGCTGCCGTTGTGGGAACCGTGTCCTTGTGGCTGGGAAGGAGCGAGGCAGGGGGAGGGTAGGGAGTATCATTCTTGCCATCAGTTGTGCAAGATGTGACATAATGTTGGATGAGGCTGACCACATCCGGGAAGGCCAAAATCCGTGGCTTGGACAGACAGTTTGAATCCAGTCGGAACTTGCTATCAGCATACTCTATGCGAACGTTGGTGGGGCCCCTGTTGGTCTTGACAGAGAGTGTGAACAGATAGCTCGGGTGAGTGCTGTCTCGTACCAGGAAGGTACCCTCAGGCATCTTCTGAAGGTGCTGCTTTGCCTCACCAGCTGTGAGAGATCCCCAGTACCAACCTGGTGACCAAGAGCAGAGAGAACCACTGCTGTTGATTTTAAATATGACTCATGTAGTTACCCACTGGCCCATGGAGAGAAAGGGACCATCCCAGGGAAACAGCAGATTCCAATCTCATTCATAGGGAGGGAAAAGGGGTAGTATTGTCATTGTTAATAACTCACGTTTCTATAGTGTTTTAAAGTTTACAAAGTGGCTTTTGCCATAACAGTCCTATAAGGTATCATTTTTAGAGCAGACAGATAAGAGAGAGAACATTTGGAATATTTTGGATATTTCTAGCGCAATATAAGGAAAGATAAAGAACATCCTCCCAGGATATCGTTTCCACACCCCCATTAGACTGTGGCCTCACTGGGAGCTGGGGTCACGTTACTCCCTTCTGATTTGGACATCCCTGAGGGTAGGGACATTTCTAGCCCTCCTATGAGTCTCTCTAGTCAGGAACTGTTTCATTCTCCTCCTCTCTCAGTCTTTGTCCTTAGACCCCTAGCCAGGGTCTTCCCAGATGGGGTTCTCAACAAATGAGAGCCTGACGCTTGCCTCTCTAGGGAGAGAACCACTCACCAGATTCCCGAAGGTAGGTGAATGTCTTGGCAATGCATAACAAGTCTTCCTCTGGGTCACGAATTTGATGCAACTCATTCTCCATCAGGGTTGGTGCTGCCTCCTCCTCCTCTTCCTCTTGGAAGGAGGTCACAGACAGGGGTTGCATGACTGGCTCTGGTAATTCAGCTAGCCCAGCTACCGTCAACCCACCAATCCTTTCTTCTTCCAGTAAAGGACGGGGTCTAGAAGGAAGGATGCTCTCTTGTGAATGGAAGGTTCCATGGACAGACTCTCTGGCTTCCTCCCCTTTGCTCTCTCATCACTGATCACATGACTAACCCTCATCATACGCTCGGCAACACTTTGGTTGTCCAGCACTCTCATTGCCTCTAAACATAGGAATTGAAGCATACCCCCTAGGGTTTGTGGAGCCCCTGAACACACACACATATTTCCCTTCCGAGAAACTCACAGTCCTCGGCAGCTAGCAACTATGTTAACACAAAGCCTTTACTACATGTATTGTTTCATCTGCGCCTCACAACCTTATGAGAAAGGTACTTACTATAGGTATTATTTTATCCATTACACTGCTGAAAAAATGGAGTGACTCACCCTATAATACAAAGCTAGAAAGTGGCAGAAATGAGATTTGAACCTGGGTCTTCATTCCCAAGTCCAACACTCTATCTGCTATATCAGAGGACTTTTCATAAACTATTACCTATCCTGATTTCCTCACAGGGCTGTTGAGAGAATGATTATGAATACGCTTCTCAAAAGAAGTACTTCAAATTTTTCAAAATTAGGCCTCAGCACAGTTCTAGGTCTCAAGTCCTGGCAGCCAGGAAAAGATGTTTGAGCAGCCTTTGCTGGGAGAATGAGTTCAGGTGATGAAGTGTCAGCATCTTCTTGATGCCCCCAGATTAGATCGCACTAGGTCCCATGCCTTCCTCATGTGACAGACGGCTCAGTGAGGGATGGGACCTCTGGGCAGCCTGCCTGCCTTGGTCTCAGTCCTCATTGTGGGATCAAGAAGAAAAAGGGAATTCAACACAGTTGGAGGAAGGGCTGGGAAAGGAGGGAGGAAGATGAAGGAGGTCTTTCAATGTCCTGGAAAGAACACTGGTTTGGCAGCTTGAAATGATCTGTGTAATGACCCAGCCATCTTCCCAGAGGACATGACCAACCCCATCATATGCTCAGCAACACTTTGGCTGTCCACCACTCTCATTCCTCTAATGGCTCAAAATATCAAAATTGAAGCATACCACGTAGGGTTTGTGGAATCCATGACCCCCTGGGTGATAGAGTCAAGATGCGGAATGAGACATACATTTTTGAACAGGACCAATCTGGAAATTTGTTTTGCTTGACTATGCATATTACAAGGGTTTCTTTTTCCTTTTCTTTTTAAGGTGGGTAGGAGGGGAAAAAATGCTCATTAGGTGGGAAGAAGTAAGTGTTTAAATATCACATACTATGTGCCAGGTGCTGTGCTAAGCACTTTTACAAGTATCATCTTATTGTATAAGACAACAACCCTGGGAGGGAGGTGCTACATTAACTCTATGTGACCGTTAAGGAAACTGAGGCAAACAGAGGTTAAGTGATTTGCCCAGGAATCACACGGCTAGTAAGTTATCTGAGGTCGGATTTGAACTTGGGTCCTCAGACCCAGTATTTAGTTCACTGTGCCATCAGCTGCCTCTAAGTACAAAAATTAATTAATGAATTTTTGAAAAGATCATTGGTTTGAACTTCAAGAAGTCTGGGTTCTACTCTTGGCACTATCATTGTTTTTTCAGTGACATTAGGCAAATTCCTCTGTGGGCTTCAGTGTCTACCTCTGTAAAATAAGCATTCTGGACTCGATTTCTAAAAATCCTCTGGTTCTGATACTGTAGGATTTTATGAGGAAAGGGAAAGAGTAAATTCATAGTTTACATCTCTACAGCACTTTAAGTTTTGTGATGTGCATGCTCTCTCTCTTTCTTCCTGTAGACATGTGTGAGTGTGTGTGTACAGACACATATACATACACATATATGTACATATTAGCTCAGTTGATCTTCAAACTATCCTGCTGGGGGTCGGACAGTGAGACAGGTGTATTTCCCATGCTAATTTTACAGGAGAAGAAAACTCTGGCCCAGGGAGCTCAAGTCATCTGCTTGTAATTGCACAGCATGGAAGTGAAATAGGAATAGGGCCCAGGTCTTTCCTGATCCCAGCTCTTTCTATTTCTCCATCTGGCTATCCAGCAAAGATGTAGGATGTGGAAAAAGAATGACAGGAGGTGGAAAGAACAACAAAGGGGAAGGATGAGAAGAAGTTCTGGAATTTTAATGGCTTTATATGGAGTAGGACAGGGAGGGAAGGGGAAGATTAGACTCAGGAAGAAGGATTTTCTAGAAATTTTCTGGAGATTAGATATGGCCTTGGGATGGGTTTACCCACCCTTTTCCTCATTATCCCCCTCCCTAGAATGCTGTGGTGACAGACATGTACACACACATACACACAGAAATACACACATATAGGTCTCTCCCATTATTCCTATTACTCTGGGCTTTGGGGACAGGGCCTGCCTCCCCCATCCCTCTGACCTGCCTACCACATATACTCCAAGAAGCTGACATTTGAATGGGGGATGGCTTTTGATAGGTACATTCACCTATAGGCATGTTCATGTGGATTCCCAGGTATTTCACTCCACCATGGACCTACTGTGCATCTCTATACACTCTTATTGTATGTGATCATGTGTTTGCACTGGAGTGTTAGGGGTCTGCATATGTACAGATCCATAAGTATGCCTATGTAGGTGCAAGCACACCCCTGTGCTATACATTTAGCTGCCTAGTCATGCTAGCTAGTGTATGGGCTGGGGAGCATCAGCCCTGTATATGGGAAGAGCATTAGTTTGGGAGGGAGAAGGCCTGGGCTCTAATCCTGCCTTACGCACTTAGATCTGGTTTGACCTTGGTTAAGTGCCTGCTTCTCTCTGGGCTTCAGTTCCTCCCCTCCCCCATATAAAATATCAGGATTAGACTAGTGGGTGATACTGCCCTCTGGGGGGTGCTGGAATGATCTGGGGGGGGGGCAGTAGTAGTTTGAAATGACCCAAATTTCAAAACAAAAAAATTACAGGGTTAAAGAAAGTAGGTTTCTGGGGGGGCAGGGGGAGAAAGTGATTTTTTTTGTAAAGGGGGGAGGTAGGCTAAATAAGTTTGGGAACCTTTGGACTAGATGATCTCCAAGGGACCTTCTGGCTCTGAGTCCTATGATCTTTGCATAGCTGCAGATTGATGCTATGAGCCTAATGATGGGATGTCCGCCCTTGTGCTTGGCGCCTAGAAAGGAATGGAATTGGGCTTGGAAAGTTGGGAGCGGGACAGGATAGATTAGAAGAATTTTGTTGTTGTTATAGTTCGAAGGTGGACAGATGTACTTGAGAATGAGTAGGCAGGAAAATGGGCAACTGGTTCTCCCCCCTGCCTCCCCCGAGTGCAGCTCAGAGAGCTATGGGACACAGCAAGGAGCTCCAACAGGAGTTCAGAGCTCAAAGGGAGCCAGGTTACCAACCTACCCTGGAGTCAGTCTGTGCCTCCTGCCAAGCCTGAAACAGAACCGAGAGCACTAAGGTCTGGGACCCAGAGCCAGGCAAGCTACCTGGGGCCCCAGGAAGGCAGGGGAGAAGAGTAGAGGCCTAGAGGATTCACTGGGGCTGAGGAAGAACTGGAGGTTGGTCCAGGGCTGGGACTAAGGGTTAGGGGTGTAACAAGTAAAGAAAGGCGAGGACCATTAAAATAAGAGGAATTGGGCATGGTGGCTAAAATCTCTGCTGTCCACCCCTAGCGTCACTTGGCTGTCCCTAATGTGCAGAAGTGATGAGGACAAAGGGAGAGAGAAAGAGAGGAAAACAGGGAGAGAGGGAAGAAAGGGAGTAGAGAAAGCAAGAAGGCGAAAGGAAGGGTGAAAGGATGGAAGGAAGAAAAGAAAAATTATAAGTGGGAGAAAAGGAAGAAAAAATAGAAAAAAGAGGAGGAAGATAGGAGAAAGGAAAGGAAGATAGAGAAGGAAAGACAGAGCGAGCGAAGGAAATGAAGAAGAAAAGAAGGAAGGCAGAAGGAAAATATGGAGAGAGGAAGGTAGGGAAATAGAAGAAAAATCCCTTTATCTCTCACTATTTCTTTTCTTACTTTTTAAGGGGCAGAAAAGTTTTGAGGAGATAGGGAGATAGCAACCAACGATCCCCCAAACTCCAGCCATCACTGCCTTCCTTGGACTTCTGCTAAACTCTTCCACTGGCCCACAGTGCCAGGAAGGAGAGGGTAGTGCAAAAGGAGGGCAGGCTGCTACATGGTGGGATGGGGAAGGATAGGAAAGAGACATGGGGTATCAGGAGTCAGGTAACAGACCAATAAATCTGGAGGGTTTGGTTTTACAATCTCCAAATTTGCTTTTTTCCTCTCTCTGTTAGTCCTGAGTTAAAAAAAAAAATCCTGGAAAGGAGCAGAGGAAATCGGCAAAGGAGGGGAACCACGGTTTGGAAAAGGTCTTGGCTTTCAGTGATAGGAAATATCAAATCAAATGACCCTTTCCCTCTTTTCCAGAAGAAAATCATGCTGAGGACAGAGAGGAGTCTCCCTGGCTTTCCTCTGGTCGCATTATGGCTAATTACCCCAAAGAGATAAGAGCTAGGGTGATACATTATGAGAGTCTCCCAAGGAGGACCTGAGAAAGCCTAGAATAGATGATCAACAGCTGGAAAGGACCTTCAAAAGCATCTGGTCCTACTCCCTTCTCTAGGACAGATGGGGAAACTAAGGCTCAAGGACAGGCAGAACCTCACCTAAATTTACTCAATGAGAACTGTGGGGTCTTCACAGCCAGGTCGAGCAGGACACCTTCCACTACCCCACACCCCCCAGCACTAAGGCTAAGTCCACTAAGTCCAGAACTTTCCCACCAGAACAGGGCACTGTCTCAGCCAGAAAGAAATAGGGGAAGGCAGTTCTTACGGGCCCTGGAAACTAAAGGGATTTACGCACGTCCCATCTCCTCTCTCGAGATGGGACTTTCCTAGGTGTCCTTCAGATCTACCTAGGATACTTTTCTGGCGTGTTTTTCCCTCTTCCTACTCGGCCTTTCGCAGAAAGCCGCCTCTCCAAGTCCTAGAAAAGTCTCTACCCTTTCTTGCATCGGGGTCAAGGGGAGCTGTTTGCTCTCCATGCCTTCCCGACCTCCACTCTCCACAATCACTCAGGCTGGGAGCGAGAAGCCCCTCAGCCTGGAAAGGGACCCGGGACCCCAGAGACTTCAAACCTACCGACACCGTTCGGGACTTCCCCGAGCGCTGACAAACGTGGGGGGCGGAGGTCTGGGAGGGAGATGAACGTAGAAGAAAGGAGGGAATGGTGGCCCACACACGCACGGGACGGGGGTGTCTCTTACCCGTGGATGCAGAAGATCATGTCCCGTCGGACTCCAGGGAGGCCAGCCGCGGTCTCCCCCTCAGTCCTTTCTCTCGCCCCCTCTTCTGTCCGGGTCCGATGCGAGGGATGTACGGTGGAAAGAGAGGCTGTCCCTGCGGCGCTCGGGGAACAACCCGGGCAAATGTTAATCCAAGCTTCAGGCTCAGTCTCTCGAACTTCAGCCAGGCGTCCGCAGGGCTCGGGGGTCGAGGGGCGGCTCGGGGCTCGAGCAGGGGCTCCTGCTTCTGTGGCCTCCTCCCTCAAGCCGGCTCTAGGAAAAGGACCAGGGAGTGCGCTAAAGATTCCCGCAGCCCGCCGCGAGAAGCCGGGTCCGATCGCCTTCCTCCTCGGTCCAGGCCGGAGGCTCAGCGCGGCCAGTCAGGCAGCCGGTCCGGGACGGAGACTGCGGGAGGACTCCGGAGCCCAGGAAACACGACCTTCGCCGCGGCTGCCACTCGCAGTAATGAGCTGGAGGGGAAGGAAAGAGAATGAGTGGGGGCGGGGGAGGGGGGAGAGGAGAGGGGGGGCAGGGGGAGGCAGGGGGAGGGGGAAACGCACCACTGACTAATCTTTTGTTTGCCTCTTTTAATCTATTCCAGGAAGCGGTGAATTCCGGGAATTATAATGTATTCACATCACTGTTCCGACCGACAGAAAAAAAAGGCAGAGATACTTTGTCGTATAAATAGAGTCCCTGAGGACAGGGAGACCCGCGGGAGCAGGCGGTCGAGCCTCGGGGACTGCGGCCCCACAGTGACAAGCAGGGTCAGCAGGGGACCTGGGTGAGCGCGCCCGGGTCCGAGAGGAGAGGGAGAGAAGGAGTAAGGCGAGGAGATAACGTTAAGGAAAGAAAGAATTGGGCAGGTCCACTCCCCGGGACCAGTGGCTACAACGATGGAAGCACTAAAGGCTGAGCTCTGGGCTGGGCTGCGAGTCCTTGGCCCGCAGTTAACCAGAGTCGGTGAAAGGAAATACCTTTGATAGATTTCCAAGAACTTTCCAGGAAAACAGGGCTGGGCTAGGGAGGCCGCCCAATGGGAGCGGAGAGAGGCTGGTCCAGCCGAGGAAGCCGCCCAACGGGAGCGCAGAGAGCCTGGCTGTACGCCCAGGAGTTAGGTTCCCTCCGCCCCCTTCCCTCCCCGCCCCCCGCCCCAGGAGAGAGGGGAAAAAAAGGGAGAGACGGAAAGTGACGGAAGGAGAAGAGGCAAGGGGGGTTGGGGGGGGATGGATAGAAAGTGAGAGGAGAGAAAGGACAGAGAGAAAACAGGGAGAGTGGAGAGGGAGGGAAGAAAAGGCCAGGCGAGAAAAAGGGAGCGAGGACAGAGGGTCAGGTCCAGGATGGGTTCAAAGCTGCCGAGGGGTGCTGATTTGTCTGACAGTCCCTGATTGTAGGTGGGTGCATTATCCCTCGTCCGGATCTTTTCTTCTTCCCACTCCTCATTCCGATCTAGTGATGAGTACCCTGCTAGGCACTATCAGTCCTTGTTGAGTTCAGAGAAGACAAATCCACCGCCATAAACCCAGCGAAACGAAGGAGAGAACACTTTTGGTGAATCCGGCAGGAAGAATCCTATCACAAAACCAAGTAGAAAGGAGTTTTCCATAGTTTGGAGTTGTCTGTGTTGCTGCTCAGCTCAGTGCAGAGAACTGAGATTGCTTAACTGCTTGGGAATATAGTGGAAGCAGTGAGAAGGTACACATACGCATACTAGGCTTTCCAAGAGTTTGAACGTAGGAGAGCCCAAATGTGATGAGGTTGTTCCACAGTGACCCAGCTCTCCTGCAATAATGAGTGCAGACAGGCCAGGAGTCTTCTGACCTAGTCTGAGTTGGTTCCTCTGGGATAGGGCTGAAGGTTGGATCCAAAATGAAAAACTCCCTCTTCTTCTCTCCCACCTCCTTTCTCCCCAGGGACTCACTGCCTCAGGACTGGAAGGCACAAATTGATTTAAGGTCTTTCTCCAACAGATTCCAGCTCTTTTGCAGGATATGTTGGGGCCAATGACACACGCACTTGTAGAAAGAACTGTATATAATTTCGTATTTACATACAGTGTCCCTTGCATACTTTTTGTTTTCATCCAATATCTCATAAGGCAGGAATCCCTAGGAGACACCTTGATAGAGAAGAAAAGCACACTGGATTAACAGCAGAAATTTAACGCTGACATCTGCTGGCTACTGATCTTAGGCAAGTCATTTTCCTCCCTCTGGTTCTCTATTTCCTTATCCGTAAAATGAAAGGGTTGGACTGTACTCCTTCTAAACCCTCTCCCAGCTCTAAATGATGTGATCCTATTTGGTAGGTAAAGAAAATAAAGCTGAGAGTCTGTGCAACTTACCCAAATTCACATTTCAAGGTAGAGTTACAGTGCAACCAGACCTAGAAGGCAGCTGGGAGAGTGGAGACAGCACTGGGCTTGGAGTCAGGAAGTCAGGAAGACCTGAGTCCAAATGTGAACTCAGAGACTTACTGGCTGGGTGATCTTGGACAAGTCACTTTACCTCTGTCTCAGTTTCCTCATCAGTAAAACGGGGATGCTAATAATAGCACCTATCTCCCAGGGTTGTTGTGAGATCCAATGAGATATTTGTAAAGGGCTTAGTGCAGTGCCTGATAGATACATAGTAGGAGCTGTATAAATACTTACTCCTCCCAATAAATACCTCCTCTCAATACCTCAAATCTACTCAAAGGAAGAAAGGTCCTTTGGAGGTCATATATTCCATTGATTTGTTTCACAGAAAAGGAGAATGAGTTCAAGACAGACTGACTTGCCCAAAGTCACAAGTCAAATAAGTAACCCAGCTGAAATTCAAACCAGGGCCTCTGCCTGGAAAGCCAGTACCGTTCCTTTGCACCATGCTATCTTGGTGGTATAGTGGATACAGTCCCAGATCTAGAGTCAGGAAGACCTGAGTTCAAATCCAACCTCAAATACGTATTAGCTATGTAACCTTGGGCAAGTCACTTAACTCTGCCTCAGTTTTTCATCTGTAAAATGAGCTGGAGAAGGAAATGCCAAACCATTCAGCCAAGAAAACCCCAGATGGGCTCACAAAGAATCAGACACAACTGAAATGACCAACCAACTCCATCTACTGTGTGCCAAGCACTGTGTGTGCTAGGCAATGGAGCTATAAAGAAACAAGTGAACACTTCCCCCCTGTCAAGGAGCTTTTGTTCTGAAGTGGGAGCAGTGTACACAGATAAATAAATTTCAAATATATCCAAGACAAATACAAGATTGCTTCCCCCCTCTTCTCTTTAGCTCCAACATCTATCTACTGATTCCTTCTACGCAGCTTTAAAAAAAAAAAAAAGTCTATGTTTCCTCCATTCCTTTAGGAAAAAAACCCCTCACTTGATCTTACCAAGCCAAACCTGGCTAGTCATTTTATTCAAGATATTCCAAAAGTCTTCATGGAGTTTTAAGCTATTAAAGTTCTTTCATGGCTGAATTCCTTGAGAAAACTATTTGCAATCTCCTCTCACTTTCTTCTAAAATCTCCGCAATTTGTCTTCCAGCCTTATTCATTTGAAACTGCTCACTCTGAAATTACTCATCTCTTCATTTCCAAATCGAACACCCTCCTCTCAGTCTTCATCCTTTTTGATCTCTCCTCTTGTCTTCTCCAGCCTTTGTGATCCTGTTCACTACCTGTGTCACCACTCCTCAGTCTCCTCTGCTGTTTTTGAATCCATGGCAGGTTCACTGTGTGTATCCATCAAGCTCTATCCTGATGCCCCTTTCATTTTTGATCTATGCTATCTTGATTGGTGATCTCATCACTTCCCATGAGTTCAATGACCATCTCTAAGAAGATGATTCCCAGATCTGCATATATGGCTCTAGTCTCTTCCCCCAGCTACATCACCCATTGCCTATTGGACATCTCCACTTATATATCCTGTAGGCATCTCAACCTCAACATGTCCAAAACAGAATTCATTACCTTTACCCCTAACTACCCCCACACCCAATGTAGTGTTTCTAAGTTCCTAACAACTCAATCCCTCTCTTACTCATCCCACATGCTGAATCCATTGCCAATTCTTGTTTCTATCTTCACCGCTCTTGTACATTTCTCCTTCTCTCCACTCACACCGCCACCATCCTAGTATAGATCATCTCTTGCCTTGATTATCAAAATAACATTTCAACTGGTTTCCCTTACTAAGTCTTTCCCCACTCTAACTCATCCTCCACTCAGCTACTAGGATGATTTTTCTAAAGTATAGATAAGACCGTTTTTCTAAAGTATTGATATGATCATATGTCACTCCTCCACTCACTGAGCTTCAGTAGCTCCCTATTACCTCAAGGATCAATAAAATAAATACAATTCTCTGGCATTTGGAACCTTTTATAACCTGACCATTTCCTACCTTTTCATGGACTCTCCCCTCCAGTGACCCTGACCTACTTGTAGCTCTTTACACACTCTCTCTACTGTCTCTGTGTTTTTGCATTGGCCACCTTCCAAGCCTAGGATACTGCCTCTTGTCATTTTCCCCTCTTGACTTTCCTGGCTTCCTTCAAGACTCAGTTCAAACACTGTCTTCTTGCAGGAGACCTTTGCCAGTTTTTTCCAGGTTCTAGTGCTCTCCCCTCTCAGAGAGAAACTCTCTATATTTTGTTATACCAAGTTATTTTCATATTTTCTCCTTCATTAAAATGTAAACTCTTTGATTTGCTCTTTTTTTTGTATCCTCACCACTTGTATAACACTGGTACATAGTAAATGCTTAACATATACTTATTGACTGACTGAAGTAATTGAGGGGAGGCACTAATAAATGGGCTAAGTAGGAAAGGCTTCTTGAACTCACTTCTACTGACCCCCTAGAGGTCACATGTGGCCCCCAGGCAGAAGGTTTCCCACCTCTATGGACCTAGACCCTTCCTACAATCCCCATTGGCACTGGTCCTTTTCAGTCAGATGCTCATTTGAGTGGGCACTGTGGATAGGGGAAATTTCCTGGGGCCTGTGCTGATTCAGAGAGAGGAGTCAATCCTTATCTTCCTGGAGTTCAGAGTTGAAGTGGAAGCAGTCATAGTGTCTTGGGGCCTGACCTGGACTGGAAATCAGGAGACCTGGGTTCTAGTAACTTTCTGTGAAACCTTTGATAAATCAGTTTCTTCCTTTGTAAAATAAGGGGGTTCGATTAGAGGATTTCCAAGTTCTAAGATCCAAGCTTTTACCTTTATTCTTTAAAAGTCCTTCATGTTACCTCCTTCATGAAACTTTCTCTGATCTCCCTATAAGGCTTTGCCTAAAGGATCTGTACAAACCACATGCTCCCTTTTGTCATGTTTGTGTATGTATTTGTATCCCCCCAATATATAGTGAAATCTTTGAGAGCAAGGACTGTGTCATGTTTTTCATCCTTGTAACCTTTTGCTGATGGGATTAAATCAAATACTGCTCTTAACCCTGTCCAAAGAGCTGGAGCATCATGGCTGGAACAAGAATTCCACCATGACTCTTACAAAGTCAGTCCACCTAAATTCACAAAGCACTAGCAACTCCTGATTCTGAGAAGACAGAAGGAGAGCCTGGAAGGTCCCAGGGGATGGGATTAGATGGCTCTGCCTCTCCTTGGGAGTCTTTTCAAATGAAACTTTTACTGGTCTCTGAGTCCTCTAGATTATTTTTTATTTGAGCTCCTAAGTGGACTACTTCCTCATTTCCCCATCCCCAGGATCCAAGGGAAACCAATTTCCAAATGTGAAAGGGACACTGCTCTTGGTCTACCTTTGGCATTAAAAAAAAAAAAAGATATCAACAAGCATTTATTAAGCACTTAGTATAGCTCCTAAACATTGCACTAAACATTGGGTATACAAAGAAAGGCAAAAGAACTCAAAGAGCTCATATTCTAGTTGTGGGGGAAGGGCATTACACAAACATATATACATATGTATACACACAGACATGATCTTCTGTTGTTACTGTTTTCAGTTACGTCCAACTCATCCTGATCCCCTTTGGGATTTTCCAGCCAAAGATACTGGAGCGGTCGGCCATTTCCTTCTCCAGTTCATTTTACAGAGGAGGAAACTGAGGCCAACAAGGCTAAGTGATTTTTCCAGAAGCAAAGGACTAATAAGTCCTGAGGTGAGATCCAAACTCCTGAAGATTAGTCTCCCTGATTCCAAGCCCAAGTTCTGTTCTCTGCGCCACCCAGACACCCCTAGGCATGATCTGCCCAGCAAAATGGAAAGCATTCTCAAGTCAAGGGGTCCAGAACAGAGTCTTGGAGGACAGCTAGGATAAATGAGTGTAATCTAGGTGAGGATGCAGTAAAGGAGGCTGAGAAGCTGTGTCTTGATGTTAGAACTGCTAGGAAGCATTGAACCAGGTAGCAATATTGAAGGTACCCCAGACGGTTGACAGAGAATGGCTGGGCTGAGAGACTGATGGGGGATGAATAGAAGATGAGATGCAGAAATTAACAATCAAATTTAAGGATTTTTTTTCACAGCCTTTCCTGAGAGCAGAATTTAAAAGCTTTTGTCACGCCCTCCTTCCCCCCCCCCCTGCAAATGTACCAAGAAATAACATAGGATTTAGTTATAGCCTGCCCTGTTCCATTTCTCCCTTTCTCTTCCTGGTATTTTTCTCCTTCACCCCTTATTTTTTTTTAATTTAATTTAATTTTTGTGTGGATATCATCTCTTCTGATTCAACACACCCTGTACTCTTTATTTATGTGTGTGTGTGTGTGTGTACAATCCCTTCATCTACCCAAATACTGAGAAAATATTCAAGAGTTATAAATATTTTTTTCCATGTAGTAATGTAAACAGTTCAACTTTAGAGAGTCTTTTATGATTTTTCCTTCCTGTTTACCTTTTCATTCTTCTCTTGATTCTTGTCTTGGGAAGTCAAATTTTCTATACAGATTTGGTTTTTTCCTCATTATGAATGATTGAAAGTCCTCTATATCACTGAATGACCATTTATTCCCTTGAAGTATTATACTCAGATTTGCTTGTTAGGTGATTCTTGGTTTCAATCCCAGTTCCTTTGACCTCTGAAATATCCCATCCAAGCCCTTCGATCCCTTAACGTTGAAGCTGCCAGATCCTATGTTATCCTGATTGTATTCCCACAATACTCAAATTGTTTCTTTCTAGCTGCTTGCAGTATTTTCTCCTTCATCTGGGAACTCTGAAATTTGACCACAATATTCCTAGGAGTTTCTCTGTTCGGGTCTCTTTCAGGAGGTGATAGGTGGATTCTTCCAATATTTACTTTCCTTCTGGTAATAACATAGGATTTAGAGGTAGTAGAGACTTTTGGGGTCATGTGGTCTAACCCCATTATTTTGTATATGAGGCCAGAAAAGGAAATTATTTGCCAAGATTGGATTATAAATAAGGTAGAGAACTGGAATTTTAGCTCAGTTTCTCCAATTTCATATCCAATAATTTTCTACTCTCATTTGATACTCAGATAGTGGGAGGCTGATCCCGCTTCCCAACATTCAGAAAAGAAAAATCATTGCCTGAATGGAAAAGAAAGATTTAAGCATCAGAAAAAGGTTGCGTGTGTTGATTTGCTTTTCTTGACTGCAGTTATTTATTTTACTGGAGGGACCAATGGGAAAGTGAATTTATTTTTTGTTGTTGTTATTTTAGGAGAGCATCCATAAGACATTTAAAAAAGAAAAGTATTGACATCCATGTTCATATCATTTCTACCTCCTTCCCCATTTTACTTAACTTCTGGCTATTTTTCTATAGCTCTACAGTGCCATCTACTGGGGAAAATATGTTTGGAAAACACTACCTACCCTACACTGTCTTATTTGATCCGTATTACAAACCTTTTAGGTAGTTACTATTATCTAGTTTTACAGATAAGGAAACTTAAAGGTCAAAGAGTTTCCATGGTTCACCCAGAGTGATGAGGTGCCTGAGAACAAAATCCAATTCTGATCTTCCAAATGGCTCCAAGACCAGCATGTCAAGCTGCTTACTTACTGGAAGGGACCTTGGAAGAGATCACTTCATTTAACCTCCTCATTTTACAGAGGACATTGCCAAGTTTCTGTTATATTTACAGATCTGTTAGAATTTGATATAAATGGAAAGTGGCAGCTGGGTGGCGCAGTGGATAGAGTGTCAATCTTGAAGTCAGGAAGACTCATCTTCCTGAGTTTAAATCCAGCCTCAGACACATAGTAGCTATGTGACCCTGGGCAAGTCCACTTAACCCTGTTTGCCTCAGTTTCCTCAAGTGTAGAGTGAGCTGGAGAAAGAAATGGCAAACTACTCCAGTATCCTTGCTAAGTAAACCCCAAATGGGGTCACGAAGAGTTGGACATGACTGAAAATGACTAAACAGCAACAATGTGGAAAAAGACATGCACTTTACCTAAACTGATCAGCCAACTCATTTCTATTGAGTTTGCAGGATTCTGGACATTGTTTTACTCTGTAGCAGATGATGAATAAGACAAAGTCCTTGTTCTCAAGTACCTAAATGGATCTGCGCTCTCCTCTGACAATCAGATCACAATCCATCCATGTCTGCCCATCCTGTTTAACTCTTGTCCAGGAACTCCTCGAAGTTCATCCCAAGAGTTTCATCTAGCATGGAGGTAGACTTCCTTCATTTCTCCAATATTGCAAGGGTATCAGGGTATCCTCTAGATATTCCTTGCTCTTGCCCATGACCAGCCTTTTCCCTTCCTATCATACAGTTCCTAAATGACATCCCTTCATTTATTCTTCTTTGGAATTCCTCATTAGTTATATGTGGCAGCCTGCTGGGACCACCCTGGCACTCCTCCTCTATTCTTAGTGTGACCTTCATTTTGTTTCTTCAGAGGCAATGGCGTTCCAGGTCTCCTTATCACAGAGTAACACCAGTTAAATGGTAATACTATAATGAAAAGTTGAGTCTTTGCTTTTCAGGAATCTTGAGGTCAGTAAAAAGTGCCAGATTAAAATTTAGAAACTTTCACAAGAAACAGAAAGGAACAAGATAATAGGGAACAAATACATTACTCTCTGAGGATTTAAAAATAAGTTTTACATAGGATAGCCATGAGCAGATACACTGCCAAACAAAAAAGGAACTTGGAAGAACATGAATAAAGGATGGTATCCTATGGGAATATGTGGCAAGAGTGAGAAATGACAGGTGGGCTTCTAGAGGGGTTCCATGAGTATCCCTGAGTGGTTAAAAAAATGTGGAAGGCTTCCAGCATGTTGAATAGATCCTCTCCCCCCTCCCTCCCCCTGGCAGTGAACTTATGGGAAAGCATAGACAAGAGGTGTGGGGAATGAGTAAACAAGGATGAGTGTGATTTGTATAATTGGAGGGAACGTCTCAATTGATGAGCTCATAGATCCATTTGAATATTGATTAGTAGTGACTAATGTTCTCCTCTGGTTGTGGCTTAGAGGAAGGGAGGAGGTGTGAATGACAGACAACTGCCAGTCATTCCAAATTTCATGACCATTCCTTCTAAGGAAAATAATCTAGCTGTGTGACCTGGGCCTCGGTTCCCTCTTCTGTCAAGTGAAGACGTGGGGCCAGAAGATCCCTGAAGATCCTTTCAAACTTAAGATACTACGAACACTTTAGAATGCCTATTAAACAAAACATTACCTTGCATGACATACAGAAGACGGGAGGTAGTGGTCCCATTCTAGTGTCGCCTACCGAGAGCCTCATTGGAAGTCTTGTGTTCAGTTCTGAAGGTCATATTTGAGGAAAGACATGGCAACCTGAAGAGGCCACAAGTGAAAGCAAAGAGGGTGCTGAGAGGTTCAGAAATCATCTCACACGAGAGGCCAAAGTGTTTTATGAAAAGTTTTTAAAGGGACAGAGAAATCATTGGTCCTGACATCGGAAAGGCTCAAATTCTGCCTCAGACACTTACTAGCTGTACGACCTTGGCAAATTTTGAGCTTCTCCTCAGTCTCAGTTTCTTTGTCTATAAATAAGATGAGATAATAATAGCACCCATTTCTGGGGAGGGGTGGATAGTTTTGAGGATCAAGTGAGATAATATATGTAAAGTACTTTGCAAATTTAAAAATACTATGTAAATGCTATTTAAAAAATTTGTGAAATGTTTGTGACATAGATCCCTGTCTAATATGAATCAATCACAGTTCATTATAGAATCCCGGAGGTTGGGTGGGGGCTAAGGCACATTCCTGCAAATTCTGGGTGAGGGGAGTGGAGGGGGTAATCTTAAGTTTTTTAGGGAGAAGATTTTGCTTTAGCGGAGGCGTCAGGACTCTGTTCTTCAATAAAAACAATCCTCCTGGAGTACCTGTTGTGTGCATGACAATTGCGTTTTAGACCCCGATGAAGGAAACTAAGTAGAGGAGGGAGGTATGAGCTATATTCATGAAACATTTAATTAACAATCTGAAATGTAAAATACCATCAATAGTAGAAATAGTTTCTGACTTGGAAGAGTTTAAAATTTAGCATGAATACACAGCTACATTACATACACATGCAAACATCTTCAAAAAATTATGTTAGCCACTACTTCCCTGTCTCTTTCACTGTCCTAAGGATTCATTATCCTACTCATCCCCCTTCATTATGGCTCTGTCCTCTTCTCTCTTTACCTTCTTCTCCTTAGTAACCTCATCCACTTTCATGATATCAACTACCATCTCTATGAAGATGACATTCTAATCTACAGATATGGCCCCAGTCTCTCCCTTGTCCTATAGTCCTGCATCTTTCACTATCTATGCTCTATAATCTACCAGGACATCTCCCAATCTTCCCTCCGCCCACCCCAGACACTCCTCAAACTCAACATTTCCAAAACCTCTGAAACATCCAAGAACTCAGCATCCTACTCCTGAAAGGGCGAGGTTGGAGTCATCCCGAGTCTTCACTCTCCCCACCCCACTCCCATATCCAAGTGGTTGCCAACACATGTCCTTTCTACCTCTGCATTTCCCAGATCCCTCCTCACTTCCCCTCCACTCAAGGACCTCCCGGAGTTTAGGTCCTTATCACCCTTTCACTGCACACTTGTGGCTTCCTTATTGGTCACCTTGCTTTCAGTTTCTTCAATTTATTCTCCACAGAGCTGTCAAAAGTATCTTCCTAAAGCACAAATCTAACCATGCTCTGCTCCTCAGAAGCTCTTAGAACGGTTCCCTTTGACCTCTGGAGTGACATCAAAGCACCTCAAGATGAAGAAGAAGACATATACTTTTGAACACTGCCAAATGGGGGGAATTTGTTTTGCTTGAGTCTCTCTCTCTCTCTCTCTCTCTCTCTCTCTCTCTCTCTCTCTCTCTCTCTCTCTCTCTCTCTCTCTCTCTCTCTCTCTCTTTCTCCTGTTCCTCTGTCTCTCTCTCTATGTCTCTGTCTCACAATGTTTTTTTTTTCCTTTTTCCCTTTTCCCAACAGAGTGAGAAGGGAGTGAAAATAAATGCTTGTTAAACAAAAAATTAAATTAAAAAATTTTAACATGACATACAAACTCAGAGTCTAGCTCCAATCTACCTTCTTTTTGAAAAAAAAATGGATTTAGTATTTTATTTTCCGTAGTTACATGGAAAAACAATTTTTAACATTTGTTTTTAAAACTTTCAGTTCCAAATTTCTTTTGCTTCTTCCCTCCCCACCCACCCCCATTGAGAAGACAAGCAATTCAATATAGGTTATATGTGTGTAGTCGTATATGTTAGCCATGTTGTGAAAGAAAACAGACCAAAAAAAAAAAAACTTCAAGAAAAATAAAGCAAAAAAAAGTCTGCTTCAATATGTATTCAGACACTATCTCTGGGGATGGACAGCATTTTTCTTCATAAATCCTTCAGAGTTGTCTTGGATCATTGTATTGCTAAGAAAGACTAAGTCACTCACAGCTGAACATCTTACAATCCTGCTGTTACTTTGTACATAGTACATTTCACTTTGCATCAGCTCGTGGAAGTCTTTCCAGGTTTCCTGGGAGCACGCTGCTCAACATTTCTTGTAGCACAATAGTACTCCATCACAATCACATAACAAAATTTGTTCAGCCGTTCCCTAATTGATGGGCACCCCCCTCCAGGCTACTTTCTAAGGCTCATTTAATATTACTCACTTTGCAGAAGTCTACAGGATGTCCTAATGAAAAAAGTTCATTTGTTGGGCCCTAGATTTCCTCCAACATGCTCATTACTTCCGCCCCCTAGAATCTTTAGCTTCCTTCAAGTTGTTCCTTCACAACTCCTAAGGGAAATCTTTCTTCTTCCACATCCCCACCCCCACCTCCACCTCCCTTCTAGTTGTTAATGAGCTTTCTTTCCTCAAATTACTTTACATTTAATTATCTGTATAAAGATTGTATTCTTCCAGGAAAAATGTAAGGTTCTTGAAGATGGTCTTTTTATTTTGTCTTTGCATTTATTCTCCCTCTCTCACCCCACCTCGACATCACTGGTACTTAATAAATTCTTATTGGAAGCCTTGAAAGCATGGGAATATAGGCATAGAGCACAAGGCAGTTCAAAGCAGAAAGGTATGCCATATGTATACTAAAATATTAATTGCAACTTTTAGTGTGTGTGTGGGAAGCTGGGTGGCACAGTGGATAGAATACAGGGCCTGGAGTCAGCCAGGCTAGTTCAATCCAGCCTCAGAGACTTACTAGCTATGTGATCCTAGGCAAGTCATTCAGCCTTTGTCTCGGTTTCCTCATCTGTAAAAGAGGGATCATGATAGCACCTACCTCCCAGGGTTGTTATAGGGATCAAATTAGATAAGATTTGCAAGGTGCTTAATTTTTATAAATGCTCATTTCCTTCTTTCCTTCTTTGTGGTAGCAAAGAACTAGAAAAAAATTGGTGCCCATTGCTAAAAAAAATTGTAGTGAATGTTTGCAATACAATGTTGTACCCTAAGAAATGATAAATGAGTAATTCAGAGAAGCATGAGGCATGAGAAGACATACAAACTGGTGAGAGTAAAGGAAGTAGAATGAAAACGATGATATTCAAAATTACTAAAACAACCAAAACAGAAGAATAAAATGAAACTTCCTAACGAAAATAGCCAGATTTGGTGTGAGACAAGAGTTGAGAAGATGTCCCCTCATCCCTCAATTGCAGAGTTAGGAGAGTCAGATGGGTGTGGCTAGAATGTTGCCTATGCTGTCAGACCAGGTAGATGAGTTGGGTGATTTTGTGGAACAATTTTTTTCTTTCAAAATCTTTATTATAAGGGCTGACTGGCTTAGTGTGGGCAGTGAAAAAGGATGTATTCAGAAATAAATATCATGTACAAATAAAATACATCAATAAAAAAATAATAATTAAGAAACCCTGCCAGGTAATTCTCTCTCTCATAAATTAAAGAATCAACAAAGAAATCAACGTCCTGAATCATTTTGTAAAGCACGTAAACATTACCTCTCTTTTCCCATTTTATCAATTCTGGCTTTTGAATTTGTGAGTTCTTCATTTTGTAAAACAGATGTGCTGCTGGTAAGTAAGAAGAATTTCTGCAAATCAATTTTTAAAAAATTAAATACCATTTTAAATGCACTAGAGGGTGCTGCTGACTAAAAAAAAAAAAAACCTGAATAGGACAGTTTTCTAAAATGAATAATCCTGAAAAATCCACAATAACACTTTGTTATGTAAGTGAAAACCTAGATATGTCTCTATCGGTTTTGCAGAAATTGAAGTACACCATAATCAGGTTTGCCTACTTGGGGGGATGGAGAGAATCCATCTGAATACTAGAATAGACTGAGATCAGGAAGTATCCAGAGCGTCCAACAATTCCAGAAATGTTCCCCCCACACTGCACCAATGACATTTCAGGAGAGAGTACCACAGCCTCATTTTTAATCATTACATAGCCTGAAAATTACTCAGCTCAACTACCCCCTCATCAACAAACATCAGTCCTGTTCCTGGAAGTAATGGAACCCTCCTCTGACCATTTCTAGCAGTTTCTCTGCCCATCAAAGCCATTGGCCATATTAAAATACATCACGTTAAAAAGAGTAATAGCTCTGGGGTCAGTGGGCCTGGATTCAAATCTTTGCTTTTTTATTTACCTCAGGCAAGGTGACCTTGGGTAAGTGTGACCTTGGGCAAGTCCTTCCCCACCCCCGCAGTGAGTTAGTTTCCATGTTAAAAAATGAAGGGAGTTAGATGCGACCATTGATTTAGAGCTAGGAGAGCCCTCAGAGATCATTTAGTCCAAATCCCTCATTTTACAAATGAGGAAACTGAGACCCACACATAATAAGCTTTAGAAATAGGATTTCAACCCAGGTGATCTCTAGGGGACCTCCCAGCAATAAATCTATTTGTGTCTTTCATGCCTGACCAAACCCTAAGCACTCCACAGTGCCTGCTTCCGTGGTCTTCGTGGCTTTTGGAACAAATCGTTCATTTCACTGGGGAAAGTTTTCACATGCTTGGGGCAGACACCCCTCTAACTCACCAGCAGGTTTGAGGATCATGGGTAATTCTCACTCTATAGATTCTTGGAGTCAGAGGTGAGACAGGTAGGCACCAAAGGTGAATGAGCAGCCGTGCCCTCACACCAGAGGTGCTAGTTCTCCCTGAACACCCCCCACACTCCATTCTGACTAGAAGTCCTTGGCGGAATCTCTCAAAGATATTTGTATCTCTAGCAAGCAAGTACATGACCTTAATGAGCATAAAGTGTTGAATAGAATCAGAACCCACCAGGCAGATACTTCATCTTCCCCAACTTCCTCCAGAAAACAAAGCTACCCTTAGTGGTAACACTGAGACGCTTCAGAAACAATTATGAAAAACCTCAGAGAGAGGAAACAGTTCCTGGACCTGAGGGCACAGATTTTCATTCCACAAACAATCCTTCAGTGCTTCCAACTATGGGGAGTGGAGTGGGGAGAGACCAAGAACTTTTCTACTCTCAAGGAATTCATAGCTTGCCCAGAGGTGGTCAAGTGATACCGAGGATAGAGCAGCAAGAGCGGGGAGGAGACGCAAGTTCAAATGTGACCTCAGACACTGACTGTGTGACTGCGGGCAAGTCACTTAACGACTAATCTGTTTCCTTGACTGGGGAAACAAGGATAATTAAAGCAGCTACCTCACATGGTTGTTGTGAGGATAAAATGAGAAAATAATTGTAAAGCATTTAGCACTGTGCGTAGCAGTTGCTTAGCAAATACCTGTTCCCTTCCCCTTCTGAGGTGGGACCTTACCTAGGTGTCCCACCGGTCATGGGCACTATGGAAAGAGCTCAGGATTTGCAAAGACCAGGGCTTCCTAAATGCTGATTAGATTTAACAGTAACCTAGGTTAAGGTGGGACTCCCCCTCTATTATTTAGTGGCTGTGTGATTTGGGGCAAGTTAACACCTCTCTTTACACCTGTCTACTTAATTGTAAAGGTGGTGGACCAGATGACTTCTGAGGTCCTTTTCAACTCTAAATCCTACGACCTATGGCTAATATCTACAGCTTGCCCAAGGCAACAGCAACACCCGAAGTACCTTCTAGTTCAGTCCCACAGGTGGCCGAGAGAAGGCAGCAAAGGCACATCTGGGTTAGCCACTGGACTAGGGCCTCCCCAGGGCTGGGACAGGAAGGAGCCCCTCCACTCAGACCCTATCTCTGCTCTACGATCCTCTCCCCTCTTGTTACGGGTCCGGTTCCGACTTCCCTGTTTTCCAAAACCTAAACCCTCTTCTACAGGCCCCAGGAGGGTCTTAACCTCAAGGTGGGGCATCTGGTTCTCCTCGAACCCCCATTCCCGACCGCACCCTTTTCCCAACAGGAGGTGATGGAAGGCACACCGGCCAGGCTGGGGCAGTAAAAGCAAACACACACCACTGTTTATCGATGGATGGACGGATGGCTTGGTCCTGGCCATGGCACGGTTCGAGTTCCACGGGGCTCTGCCACTAACGGGATCACTTCCTCTCCAGGCCTCAATTTCCTCCTTTGTCAGGCAAGGGAGATCCACCTTCACCTTCCCTAATGCTCTCCCCCTCCAGCCCCAGGCAGCCTTCCCTAATGCTCTCCCCCTCCAACCCCAGGTCCGCAGCCTTCGGTCATCGCTGGGGCTCGGTGGTCCCTTCCCTTGGAGCCCCACCCCTCCCGTATGTTGCACGTAGGGGCGGGGGGCACCTTCTTCTCTCCCGCCCCGTTCTACGTCTCCCCCTCTTTTCCGATCTGCGCTAAGCTCCGGAATGCCCGACCCCGCTAGGGCCGGGTCGGGGCTCGGGGAGGCCTGGGGCGCGGGCCCCGGAGCGTGGAGGGGGCGCGGGCCGGAGCTCGGGACTGGGTTTCGTCTCCTTTTTGTCGCCCCCGCCCCTCCCACTCCGCCCGGTCCCGACCCTGGGGCCCGGCCTGCCCCTTTAAGGGCTGACCGCGCGGGGCCCAAAGTTGGGATGACGCGTGGGGCGGGTCACGTGGGGCCCCGGGCCAGTGCCAGTCGGCCGCCCTGGCCCGGGCTCCGAGTCCGGCTCCGGCACAGCCCCGGAGTGCCCGCCGCCGCCGCCGCCGCCAGGTAGCCAGCCCCTCCCGGCCCCGGTCCCCGGCCCCCGGCCCCCCCGCCCCTGCCCCTCACCTGGTCGGGCACACCTGGCGGGGCGCACCTGGTCGGGCGCACCTGGTCGGGCACACCTGGGGCAGCCCCGAGCACCTGCGCCCGCCTCTGCCTTGCCCTCCGCCCCCCACCCCATCCCGTCCCCCTTCCCCTGGCCCCGACCCTCTTGTACGCCTCCAAGACTCAGGCACATCTGTCCCCCACTGCCCCCCTTCGCTAATCCACTGAGCCCCTTCTCTTCCCCTCCATTGGGCCCTGGTACACCTGTCTTCAGCCTCACCCGTACTTAGTACACACTTTGCCCCATTCTTTGCCCTCCTTCACCAATCTGACCCTGGCATCCCCCCCTACCCCCTCACCATTGTTCAACCTGAGCCCTCTTGGCCCTAGTTCCTTTTATTCCCGGCTCTTAGACACATACACGCACACAGAAACCCCCCCACGCACATCCATACACCCATGCACGCGCACATACACACACACACAAATCCATACACCCAAGTACACACACACACAGACACACACACACCCATCACACACACACACACATCCATACACCCATGCACACGCACACACACACACAAATCCATACACCCAAGTACACACACACACAGACACACACACCCATAAACACACACACACACACCCATACACCCATGCACACACACCCATGCATTCTTAGCCCAGCGCTGACACCTTCTCCCTCTGCTCCCCAGGTGATGAGCCCTGCCGCATACCACTGTATCTCTTAACTTGGGACTCTTGCTGAATGAGGGGCCTTCCCTGAGAAGCCCCGTTTGTGGTCGTTATTTTCGAAGGTCTCTGGTCCTACCATGGACCCTGACAGTGAGGGGCAGGAGCCGATAACTGAAGAAGCCTCAGGCCGTGGCCCTGGGGGAGCCATGGGAACAGGAATGCAAGACAGTGCCAAGAGTGGTCCTCGGAGTCTGGCCTATGGCAAGGTTGAGCCTAAGAAATATGCAGTAACTGATGATTATAAGCTATCCAAACAAGTACTGGGCCTGGGTGTGAATGGAAAAGTCTTGGAATGCTTCCACAAGGTGACAGGCCAGAAGTGTGCACTGAAGGTGAGTGTTGTCACATTCCCCCAGCATCTACACTGTCTGCCAGAGGAGGTGATAGCTACTTTTGTAGCATACTTTGTATGCTGTAATGAGGATTAGTTTAAGAAACCAGGGTTGTTTAACTTGGAAGATGAGAGGATTTGAGGAAGATACGATTGCCTGCCCTTAAGTATTGGAGGGCTGTCTTGTGGAAGAACCTAGATTGTTCCTGTTGGCCCCAGAGGGAAGAACTAGGAACATGGGCGAAAGTTGTAAAGAGGCAGATCTCAATTCTATATAAGGATAAAATTCGTAAGAACTAATGATATCCAGAAGTGGAATGGGCTGCCATAGTGGGGTTCCTGTCGCTGAGCGTCTTCAAACAGGCTAGAGAGCCATTTGCCCAAGAATATTAGAGCTGGCATTTGTGTTGAGATATGGGTGGACCACATGCTCTCGGAGGCCCTTTCCAACTCTGACATTCTCTGATTTTTTGTTCCATTATACCTGTCAGGTTCTCTCTTGATAGAGTATGGAGGGAGATGGTGGAGAGGAGATCCTAGTGTGTCTAAGCAAAGTAAAACTTAAGCCATTTGTATGGGCCTTTATCAGCCTTAGTTCTTCATTTCAGTTACCTGATTTGATTGCCATAATCACTGTGAGGTGGGTAGCCAAATCACTCCCATTCTGCATTTTACAGAGGAGAAAAGTGAAATCCAAATGGTTTGTCCACGGTCATAGAGTAATTCAGTGGCAGAGCCTGGGAAATACAACTGAAGGAGTGAAACTGGAGTGTGTGTGAAAGAGCCTGTCTTCTAGACTCCCAATCCAATGCTTTCTGCCACATTAGCTGGCATAGGGACTAGGGAGCACAGACTCCCTCAACCTGGAGTCAGGAAGACATGAATTCAGATCCTGCTGTATTCACTTTCTAGCCATGTGACCCTATGCAAGTCACTTAACCTCAATCTGCCTCAGTTACCATCTCTGTCAAATGGGAAAAATAACAGCACTTTCCTCCCAAAGTTGCCATGAGGATAAAATGAGATACTATTTATGGAGTGCTTCACAAACACTATATAAATACTAGCTATTACTGTAATGATGATAATGTTTGCCACACTGTTTTCCCTTGTGCCAGTGTCTGATGTTATTACTCTGGAGATTATCCCTTTTCTATAATATCATTGTTCATTTCTGGACTTGGATCATGTAAAGAGGGATCCGGATTTGGCTCATTTGTGTTATCAACAGGCCTGGATGGGACCTTAGAAGGCATTTAGTCCAACCTTTCCATTTTACACAGAAGGCAATGGCCCCAGAGAAAGGCAATGACTTCTACAAGGTCCCCTGGAAAGTTGGTGATAGAATTGAAGCTAGAACCCAGGCCCCCTCACTCCTGGTTGAGTGTTCTTTATAAGACATCAGGCTGGTTCCTTTTTTTAAATACTTCAATCTCCCTGTTGCCTGGGTTACCGATGTCTCCTGCTACTGCATTGTAAGCTCCCAGAGGGCGGGGACCACATCTCTACCTCCTCCACATCCTGTCTGCCCGCAGCATTCTGTATAGGAACTGCTTATAGACAGTTACTTTCTTTATATGGAGGTAGCAGAATTGATTCCATCTCCCTTGGGGACATGCACTCTTTTAGGGCTACAGGCCCCATCAGCCAAGCTAAAGACTGAGCCCCTAAGGCCTGAATTGTAAGACAACGCAGAACCATCTGTCAAGGCTGTAGTAGCAGTGACCTGGAAGTTACTGAGCAGGTCAGTGCTGGGCAGACCTCCTAAGGCACCTGGCTAGCCATGTTCTGTCTGCATCTTTCTAGAACACATTTTATGTCATATATATTACGGTTATCTGTATCTGTCATTCCCCTGATTGTGAGCTCTCTGAGGGTAAAGACTTCCATAGACTTTATATCTTCCCCAGAGCTCTGCTTATAGTAGGTGCTTAATAATTGTTTGTTGACTTGAACAATGAGAACTGACTATGATGAGACTGATTTCATGCGGAGTGTGAGCAGCCAGATCCTGAGACTCTGGGTCACTTGAGTGGAAGGGAGGAAGGATTTGTTCTCTCCCTCTAAGCTAGGGAAAGAGGGTGACTGGTACACTCACTGCTAGTCCTTCCTGATAAGAGTGGAGCCAAATGTTGGAGAGAGAGAGAGCTCTATTGACCTCATTTTTAGCTGAGGAAACCCAGGGAGCCAGAACTCTCTGTCCCTCCCTTCCAGATGAGGGTTGTGTAGACAACAATCCTGTCTCCATAAATGGTTCTGTTTCCATCTGGTATCTTTTAATTTTCCAAAGCTCTTTCACCCCCTGTTAAATTATTTGATTGTCACCATTACCATGACCTTGTGAAACAGGAGATAGATGTAGAGCTTCCCAATTTATGCTTGAGGAAATTCCAGGTCACGAGAGAGGAGGAGTTGCTTCCGTCTTCTACTTCCTGAACTGGAGCCCAGGGTTCTTGATGTATAAACCTTGTGGCCCCTGGTATGTTCTTGCAAGGTTTCATGGATCGAGCACTGAATTTCAGGTCAGGAGACCTGCCTTTGAATCCTAAGTCTGACTTGTTACCTTGAGCAAACACTTATCTGGACCTCAGTTTCCCTATCAGTATAATGAGGCGCTTGAATTAAAGGATCTTTTCTGGTCTCTTCTAACTCTCACATCTTGTGATTCTTTTCATTGGTGGCATTCAATCTGTGGTTGCCGTTGGGGATCCTGAAAAGGTGTACAAGGAAAGGCTGGAAGCGGGCCCTGGGCCAACCTGAGCTGGCTACACTCTTGAGATACCATTTTTTGCCATCAAACTGAGGGTGTCAGAGTTTGGGGGCCACAGTGCAGGGCTTTTTTGGGTCCAGCTTCCACAGAGGAGAGAGTTAAATGTTCAGTTTTCAGTGTGAGCATGTACACCTCTGCAGTTGACAAACGCTACAAATCGGGACCTGATTCATTGATTTGTTATTGGTCTCATCTTAAGAAAGTGATGAAGAAAACGTTAATAATGCCAATTACACTTCAAGGTATATCATGCGGAATTTTTTTAAATTCAAGAAAACCAGTGGTTAAGCACTTACCAAATAAAACATGCTTTGTGGTGGGACCAAAGTTGAAGGGGTAGATGTAAGAGACTCGCTGGTGCGAAGAGCTGGACAGTGTTTATAAAAATTGTTTATGGAGCCGTCCCTGTAGGGAACTTCTTTTCCCCTTTGGTGGCAGTTTCCAAAGAGTACATCTTTCTTCCCTGGAAACCAGAGCTGAGCTGATTCTCTCTTAAGTGTTTGGAGTTTATTTTTTGTTTTCGTTTTTGTGTTTTTTTGCGGGGGAGGCAGGGGGATGGGATCTAAGGAAAAAGGTCAAAGTACTCTGGGAGAACTTTAAAAATCAGTGAGTGCATCTTCTTCCCCTTCCCCTCCTCTTTGCCCAAGCCCCATCCTAGCAGGAGGAGCTAACCATGTAAGCAGGAATAGGCAAGATACTTGTCAGGATCAGAATTCTAGGTGGGTGTGACTCTATCAGGTACTGTGAGCACCTAGATTTAAAAAGTGAAGTGGCCAAGCGCCTTAGCATTGAGGTGGGCCAACCCAACAGAAAGACCTTGGAACTGGGAGCCAGAAGATCTGAGTTTGAATCCTGGCCCCTGCCTTTGACCTAATTCTGTGCCTTTGGTCAGTTTTTCTGTGCTTCATCTGAACATGATAAGGATGGTAATAAGTGCTGTCCTTGTCTTATAGAATCCAGTGAGATGATGTTTGTAGAGGCTTTGAGAACCTTACAGTATTTTGTAGTGTAGATCATTCTTACTTGCTTCCACCAAAATCCTTCCCTAGCTTCTCACAATTACACTGAGCACAAGTGTTGGCAGGTCCTATTCTAGTACAGTGTATAGGGCACTAGACTGGCAATCCTGGGTTCAACCCCATCTCAGATGCTTACTAGAAAGTTAAGTAATTTAACCTTCCTCAGTCTCCATTTCCTTGTTTTTCAAATGAGGGGATTGAACTCAGTACCCTTTAAGGTCCCTTTTAGCTTTAAAAATTTGTAATTCTATGAGTGCTTACCCCAAAATGGGCTGTTGCCTGTGGGCCAGCCTAGCTAGGCTTAGAGAGACTCATCATTGAAAGCTCAGCCCCTTAAGCAGTGAAATTGGTTTTTTGGCCACAACAACTGATAAAACCATCTTCTTGAAGCAGAGAGGCCTGTGGTCTGCAGTGATGGAGACAGGATCCAAATGGACAAGATCATGAATCTTTTCATTATACCGAAAGGCAGGTATAGCATGATGTCATGGAAAGAGTGCTGGATCTGAATTCAAGTCTCGTGTCCCTGGGCAAGTCTCTGTCTCTCTATCTCTTCCTCTCTTTGTCTCTGTCTCTCTTTTTCTTTTCCCTAAATTGGGCTTAGGAATAGGATAGTGGGGAGATCAACCTTGCAATCAGGAACACTTCAAGTTCAAGGCCTGCCTCTGACATGTAATGGCTACATGACCGTGACAAGTCACTCATCCTTATGGCATCCACGGGCAACTCTCTTAAGACAAAAGAGATGTAGATCTGTATTAGTGGAGGAGCTACTGTGTAGATCTGTGTTAGTGGAGAGAGATTTCCTCCACAGATGAAATCACAAATTCTAACTGTTCTTCTATCCCTCCCCAAAGTGTACTACTACCTATTTAACAGGATTATTATGCAAAAACCTTTGTAAGGTCGAAAGGGCAGTTTCAATGTAAATGCTTTTTACTGCTAATTCTTGAGCAGTAGTAGGACCCAGAGAGTTCACCCATTTCTCCATAGAGGTGCCATGGGTAGTAATATCTGGCAGTGCTAACCTTGTGAAAACTCCATTCTGGGAACTGAACTGCCAAAGGGCCTTTTCTGCTGTTGGGGCCTTGCCCGGAAAGTACTCTAAGGAAATTTGGGAGTGTTTTGATAAGATCTTGGGGGGAGGGGGCAAGCTCATCTTGCAGTGCTCCTATCCTTGGAGGGTACCTCTAAGTGACTGGTAGAAACTGATCCCAAAGACAGCACTCCTAATCTTCAGTGCCCAGCCTTATTACTGCAATGACCCGAAGTGTTCATCTGGTCACAGCCTCTTCTCAGACAGAATTATTATTTCCTTTTACCATCAGGCTACTGTTTCTTTAGCTATCACGAGAAACCAGAAGGAAACAGTTGCTTCCCTTTCTCTCTCCCTTCGTTCTTTCCTCTTCTCTTGCCCAATCGCTGCCATTATTTTTTAAAGCCCTTACTATATGCAAGCCCTGTTTTAAGTCATCTGGGGTAGCAGGTAAGGGGAGAAGTTAGAGCATTGTTTATCATGTGGTTGTAGTGTTCAGGGAGCTTACTGTGTATGGGAAAGACAAGAGCTGAACACAGATAAATGTGCTAAACAGTACCAGGCTGTGGGTGCCCAGTGCTTGTTGGGCAAGGCAGACAGTTGAAGAGCTGAGAGGAAGGAAGGATTTCTGTGAGCTGAGGTGGACAGCAAGGGCTCCCGAAGGATGGGGGAGGGAGATTGGGCTAGGCTTTGAAGGAGAGTTGGAAATAAACTCCTCAGCAAGGAGGTGCTTGGGTTATGAAGTTCGTGGTTATTCACTCATTTTCAGTTATGTCCAGCTCTTTGTGACCTATTTGGGGTTTTCTTAGCAAAGACACTGGAGTGGTTTGCCATTTCCTTCTCCTGCTGATTTTACAGATGAGGAAACTGAGGCAAACAGGGTTAAGTAGCTTGCCCAGAGTCACACAGCTAATAAGGGTCTGAGGTGGAATTTGAACTAAGAGCTTCCTGACTCCAGGCTGGGTGCTACAGCCACCTTGCTGCCATGAAGGGATATGAATACAAAGAATGAAATATATCCCTGCTCTTAAAATTATAAGTCCTGGCTCTTCCACTTACTAACAAACATGTCCTTAGGCTAAGTCACTTAGCTTCAGTGGTCCTCAGTTTTCTCCTCTGTAAAATGGGAGAGTTGTAGACTAAGCATTCTTCCAGCTTTGAAATTCTATGATTATTAGGGAGAAGGGGCTGAGAAGAGGCCTGGAATCGTATCCTTGTGTGGCCCAATCCATGAGAAACCTGCCTCAAAGCTGAGTCCCAAGAGCTCTTTTTTTTTTTTTTTTTTAAACATCTGATGTTTAGTTGCCTGGGCTGAGGTAGGAGGAAAGGAGAAGGTGGGTGGGTGAATCATAAGGAATCCTAGAGATAAGCTTGTCCAATCCTCACGTTTTAGAGATTAGGAAACCCAAGAGTAGGTGAGGTCAAGTGATTTGCCCAAGACAACTAAGTAGAGCTGGGACCTGAGTCCAGCCTTTCCCATTCCTGCCTCAGTCTTCTTTCCAGATTGCAGACCAGAGAGGATCCAAGTGGTTGATCTGAAACCTCTGGTACTCTCAGCATCCCTGACCCCAGTGAGAGCACCATCAGAGTGTGGTCATACCTAACTTTTTGCCAGTCTGCTGTTGAGCTCCAGGGCTGGATAACCCATTGATCAACCTGGATATTGATCAACCTGGATCACCTGGAAAGGACTTTGGAGATCGTAGCCAATTCAGTCTCAATTAGTGTAAACAATGAATTTCATACAGTGATCTCAAGTATTTGAATTCTCATGATTCAAAGTTACGATGATGTAAAATATGGCACTTATTTCCAGCCCGATAGAAATAAGCAGTACAAATTCAAATAGTGTGAATTGGATAATTTCATAGGGTTCATCAGATAACAAAACTGAGGTCCAAAGGAATGGTGACATGCCCCAAATCATATAGATGGGAAATGTTGGAGCTGGAATCGGAACCAAAGTTCTCTGATTCCAAATCCATTATAGTGGGCTGCCTCTAAGAGTAGCCAGCAAGCTCAGGTGTGTGGTGATTCCAGATCCTCTCAGAAAAGAAATTCCTTCTTTATTTACTTCCCTTTCCCCAACTTGACAGCTCTCAGTTTTGGTTAGAGATGGTTTAGGGCAGAGCTATCAATCTCAAATAGAAATGGGTCCCTACAGGCAGCATCCTGACTTAAAAATGACAAATTAAGATTATTTGTGTTGTGTTGTATTTTTATTTATTTTAGTAAATATTTCTCATTTACATTTTAATCTGATTCAGGCCTCACTAGGGTGTTTTGCAGAAGATTCTTAAGAAAATGACTGTTTGTGATTCTTGTGTTTCTTGGAGATTCCCTGTCTTTCCCAAGTTGACCCTACAATTCTACACGCTCAGGAAAGGAAACACATGTCTTCTTCTCTTAGGATACAGAACACAGAGGGTTTGGTTTGTTCAGACACACAGTGGACCTCCCAGAACATAAAGTCTACAGTGCTGAGGATCTTTTCTTACCTAACATTTCTGTCACTCCTAATGCCTAACCCAGCTCTGCCCAGAGCACGTGCTCCTCAGAGGTTCTCCTGGGCCCTCAGTCAGATGCTCAGCTGTAGCTTAAAAACAAAATCACAAGATTTCCTTCTTCTTTTTAAAAAGATGCTATGTAAAATGAGCTTGTTTGCAGAAAGTCCCCAGTTCAGGATTGCTCCTGTAGATTGGTTGTTTAAATTTCAAACATGTTTTCCTGCAATAGTATTATAAATAATGTTTGGCTTTACAGACCAGCCCACAAAAACCTATATTGCCTACTATACAACTGAACCATTATATAGAGTTGCCCTAAAAAAATGTAGAAAATCATACAGGTATAAAACTATCTAATACACAAAATAAACACCTTATAGTTCTTTCTTATCCTTAATCCTGGTTCAGGTGAGCAAATGCAGTTTGGATTAGATATCACCTATTGCAGCCCTTCTATTTCACAAATTAGGAAACTTAAGTCCCAGCAATTTAGAAAACCTCACAAAAAAACCCCAAACCAAAACATAAGCCACTGTGTTTCTCCTTAGTTCCTTCAGGTTATGTCGCCAAGACTGGGGTCACTTTGGGAGAGACAAAGGCTACCAGTGGGCTTCTTTACTGAATCACAACTCCAGTGTAATTGGGGAGGGAGGAGTGAGAGTCAGTGCTCCTTTTAGCTTTGGCAGTGACCTACCAAAGTGGGTCCTCATCACTAGAAGGAAAGCTGCAAGCATTTAGTAATGCCTTACTCTGTGCCAGGCATTGTGCTAAAGACTGGGCCCAAATACAAGTGGAAGGAAAGGCAGTTCATTCCCTTCCCTCCAAGAGCTCATGTTCTAATGTGGGATAAGAACACATAAAAGGGGGCTGAAATCAAGGGGTCATGGTGACAAGGTCCCCAGAATCGGAATCACAACCAGGAGGGGTTTAGAACATGGCCAGTCTGTGCCTATTCCCAAAGTGGAGGCCCTAGAAAGAATTCACCAGACACAACAGAAAGATGTTCTAGAGTGAGAAGGCCCCAAGTATTTAGGGAAATTCCAGGGTGAGATGGAGCAAGCCCCAGCATCAACGTAGCAGCCCCTACCCGTATCCATTGAGCAAACTTGCTGCTCTGTCAGCCCCGTCCTTGTGCCTTTGAAGAACTCATAGCTTAGTTGGGAAGATAAGGGCGCTTTAACACTTAATAAATGCTTAAAATGAAGGACAGGTAAAGTCCTGAGGACAACCAGGATGCTGATATGTTCAGAGAAGTTCGGTGGTCAGGGAAGGCTGATTGTACCTTGTGTTGGGTAGTATAAAAGGTGGGTAGGATCATACTGCCGTGACCACTGTGAAGTGGCTGTCTGATCATGTTAGCTTTTCACCCTTGCCAGTGAAATCTAAAGGCATCACTGTTCTTGGAGTCATCCCAAGAGAATGGAGAATGGAATTGGAGAATTTCAGAATGTCCGCTCTCCCAAGGGTGGCCTTTGGAAATCGTGGAAACCAGTTGCCCCGTTTTACACGTGAGGGAACCAAGGATGCCCACAGAGGGGAAAGCTCACACGGTGAGTTAGTGGCAGACCAGGGGCTGGAACTCTCTAATTCCAAACCTTTGCTTTCTCCCCTGTACCTCTCCTAAACATTGGAAGAGTTTGGGTTGATTCAAGCATCCAGTCGTACAGGAAGTGGAGAGAGCAGGGCTGATGAGGATTGCCCGTGGTGGGCACTTAATAACTGTTTGCTTGAGCGGATTTAACAGACCCTGAGCCTTGCTGAGATATAATCCCTGCTCCTAATTGCAGTCTGGGGCCCTGGTCTCCATTTTGTGATGGCAGACTTGCTGCAGACTCAGGGTTTCTTGGCTGTACAACTTCAAATGGTTCTTGCAAATGAAAGCTAATTAAAAGAACCTTACAATTGCATGCTACAGCTTAATGAGATATTTTTTTTTTTTGAAGTTGGACAAGATCCACAAAACCACCTGCCGTAGCGTTGGCTGTTATGGGGAGGAAAGTGACCAAAATGAGTTCTCTTGGTTCCTGTTTTCAGCCTGGCAATTCCAAAGTATTAGCCCCAAATAAAAATAGTAATTAATAATAAGCATAGCAGCAACATCTCAGATGTATTTCCTGCTTTTAAGTTTATAAAGTATTTCCTTCGTAGCAACTCTGTGAGCTAGGTAGTGTGCAAGTATTAGCATTCTCATTTTTACTGAGTGGGAAACTGAGGTTTAGAGAAGATAAGCCTTTTCCAGTTATTCCATAGCTAAGCCTCAGACCTGAGATATTCCCACTTCACCAGCCCTTCTCTTCTTCTTTGATCTGAACTTGTGGGTCCTTTGGCATACCAGGTATGGCTTCCCTTCTGTTGTCCTTTCTTTCCCCGAGTGTGAACGAGAGGCCCCATCCCGTTTTCTGTTTCTTCTTCTCTGCCCTCATGTTTGTCCCTTCCAGATCGAGAAGAATGCCTCATCTCTCTCAGAGACATGCAAGGAAGGTACTGGAAGGCAGATCTCTGGAAAAGAAAAGTCAGAGGCTGCGTAACCTTTCATTAGGGATGTGTAATAAAGAGGATGGCCCTGGAAATGAGGCCCGCTGCTCGTTGGCTATTTAAAACTTCAAGTCCTAAACAGAACCCTATCTCTGGAGTTATCCATCATCACCATCTCCTCTCCTTGCCATGTACTATAGGGATACCAGGAGGAGGTGTAACCTGGCTCTCTCCTCTCCCTCTCAGATCTCTCATTGCCTGAGCACTCAGCATGGTATAGACTGGGTCCTAGCCCAGTCTATAACTTTTCAGCTCCTCTCTATACTTGTCTCTTTTTCTACTTCTTTCTTCCACCTTTCTTTTTAACTTAAAGGAAGCTGCCATTCTCAAGATCAGTTCCCCCCTGACAGTCAGGTACAGTGTGCCAGTGGGTCCTGTTCCCCCATCTCTCCCCAGTAGGAGTCAGGGACCTGAAAATGATACAAGGGGCCATGGAAGCCTATGACATCAGAGGTAGAAGAGGTCCTGCGGTCCAACCTGTCAATATCCAAAGCATGGCTATCAATTACTTGTTAAATGCTTGATAGGATCTCTTGTAAATAAATGATCTTGATCAGAGAGCTTTCTCTTTGGCACTTTATTATGGCTCTTTCACTATAAGGACAGAAATAGGGGACATGGTACAGTGGATACAAGGCTGAATTTGGAATCAGAGAAGCTAGATTCAGATCCTGCCCGTGCTTCTTGTTAGCTCCCTGTCCTTCTCAGGTACAAGTGGACAAAAAGGCCTTTCCCCTTAAATCTGTGTTCCCATGAAACAGCAAAGTGGTGGAATATCACTTGTGGCAGACCTGGGATTAGAAGCCAGGCCTCCTGACTCCCAATGCTGTGCTGTCTTTAAATCACAACGTTGCTACTCATCAGCAGTGTGCACTTGAGCAGATAATAGCTCACATTGCTGTAGCATCTTTAGACTTCAGCCCTATGTAGTAGGTAGTGATGATGATATCCCCATGGTGCAGATAAGGAAATCTCAGAGAGGATCACGTAGCTTGCTTCCTCTTACTCGCGTCTTGTCTCTTTTCTCTGCTTTCTTAAGAGCCTCTCTGGATTCTCTTCCCACATCCCCCATGCACACTTTGAAGCAAATGGCATCCTACTTCACTGTGGATGGAGATTGAGACCATCAGATGGAAGCTTCAGTTCCTTTCCTCAGTTTCTCAGAGTTGTTCAGGGGCTGAGAAGAAGCCTCCCTATCCTTCACTAAGATTGAGCGAAGTGACTTGCTTGCAGTCACACAGTCCCCTACCTTCCTCCTGGTCCCACTGCCTTCCTTCCCTCCTGCTGGACCTCATTCTAGTTGCCATCCTCTTTCTGTTGCACCTTCAGTTTCTCCTCCACTGGTTCCTCTCCATCTGTCTGTAAGCATGTTTAAGTCTTCCCTTATCCTAAAGAAGAGCCTCCTCTGGATCCCTCATCTCTCTCCATCTATTCAGGGTCAAATTTCTCTTGAAATTCTATACCTGATGCCTTTGTGTTTTCACCACCCTCTCCTCTACCACTTGTATTACAGCATTTGTCCTTACTGCTCTATGGAAACTGCTTTCTCAGAGGTCACCAGTAGATTTATTCTTATCACCAAATCCAGTGGCCTTCTCCTCTGTGACCTCTCTGGGGAACCGTCCGTCCTTCTGAATACACTGCATTCACTCAACTTCAGGATCGCCACACTCTTCTCCCAATTCCGTCATATGGATTTCACTGTTTCTTTCACTGCCTTCTCTTCCTAATCCCTTAAGGCAGCCATTCCCCAGTATTCTGTCCTTGGCCCTCATCTCCTTCTTTTTTACAGGGGTGCTGAGTGCACAGATTCAGTAATCACCTCTCTACTCCATCCTTGACAGATTTTCTTAGCTTTCTGTCCACATGGACAGCCAGTGGATGAGGCTCTAACTCCAGAATCAGAATCCCATCTTTGACTCCTACAGCCTGTAAGAGAAACTTCATCTCTCTGGGCCTCAGTTCCCCCATCAGTCAGATGAGAAGGTTGGATTAGATGACCTGTGAGATCCATTGTAGGTCCTGACCCAGGAGTCCATGATCCCTAAAACCTCTGCTTCAAGACTTGTATGTCTCGAGTGCCTGAAAGTGTGACCCAAGCCGTCTCTCCCCTGCAATCTTCTCTTTCCTCTGACATCATTAGGTTTGTTAATGCCCTCACCGGTTAGAAATTCAAGAAATTATTTTAACTTATTTAGTCCCCATCCAAGAATTAGAAATGCGGGGGTTTGCTGGTTCCCTTTGGTTAGCGATATTCCCTATTCCTGAAATGCCCTTCTCCCTCACTTTTTTCCCTCTTGAATCTCATCTTATTCTTCTAGAAACGCACTCCAATGCCCCCTCCTCCAGGAAGCCTTCGCAATCCCTGCCTTCCTGTCCTACACCTACAGTCAGTAATGACCACTTTCCTTCTGAGCTGTCTCCTAACACTTGTACCGTTTCCTGTCCGTATCCTATACTGTGCTGTGAACACACACCATGGCGCTCAGCACAGAGCTCTCTGCACACAATGTGCTTGATGCAAGCTTTGTTACTAGTGTTGTTGCAGTTAAACATTCTGAACAAGTTGTGCTTTCTATTAAGACAAAAATCTGGAAACTTCTGCCCATTTTTTCCTGCTTCTTCTCTCCTCCTGGGCCAGGCAGGACAAAGCTCATCCCTTTTTCCCATGAAGGTCTTGCAGATATTTGAAGGCAAACAGTGTACTACTAATAATTGGTGTTTATACTGGGTTTTAAGGCTCTCCGAAGGACTTTACATACATTTTCATTTCATCCTTGCAATAATCCTGTGAGAGTGATATTAAGATTTTATGACCGTCATTTTACCCATGAGGAACCTGAGAATCAGGGAGGGTGTGATTACCCCAATTGTCAGAGGTGGGATTTGAACTCAGGTCTTTCCTGAGATCTCTTTCTACAGCACTGTCTTCACCATGTCCAGTCCTTAGTTCCATTGTAGGAATTTGAAGTTATCTAGAAAGCATGAAAGCAGAAAGGCAGGTGGTACTAGTCTTGGAAGATCTGACTGAGTCCTGCCAGCTGTGTGACCTCAGGTTAGTCACTTACTCTCTCTCCAACACTTGCCTTCTCTGTCAAAGGAGAGGAATTATACTTTCCCACCTCTCAGGGCATTGTGGGGAAAGTCCCTTGTGAACCTTAGAGAAATCTTGAAATGGGAGTATAAGATCTGGTCCTTGCCTTGGAGTGAGGGTGGGATGAGTCCTCTTAGAGCCCTGATAGGACTATTTGCTTTTGGTCTAGTGAGCTAGAAGGGTCTGGGGAGGTTTCCTGGAAAAGAAGAGTTTGGAGCTGGAATCTTAATTATGGGTCTATTTTGAATGAAGGGACGAGGGGGCAAAGGGCATTCTGGGTCGGAGGCAACTTCCTAACAATTAGAACTGCCCAAAGGTGGAAAGGCTGCTTCAGGAGGTGGTGGATTTCCCTTTCTTTGATGGGGCTGGATAGTCTCTTGTTGGTACGTGATAGTAGTATAGATGGCTAACTGTGGAGGTCCCATGAAACTCAGGTTCTGTGTTTAGATGCAATTTTGAGTGAAAGCTTGGCTTTTGAAGGTGGAATGGGTATAGTGTGTGTGAGACAGTGAGGAAGTTGACTGGAGGGGGACTGTGAGTGGCGTAGGATACAGATTTTGGGCTAGAGGATACAAGACTTGGCTCCCTGAAGACCTCCAGCTCAAGGCATCTTAGATGCCACTGGAAACAACCAGCTTCGTATGGGGCGGTAGAAGGAACAGTGGGCTCCCCTTATTCCTTTGTGCCAGTTGATGAAGTCAGCCCAGATAGGGCAGGGAGGATGTGGGAGGGGAGATGAAGCTCAAGTGCTGCTGTTATCTCCATCCATGTGCATCCCATGGTGCCAGGGCCCTGGGACCTTTCAGGCTTCATTCAGGCGGCTGTCGCTGAATAATGGTGACTTGCTCTACTGGCCTAAAGCGATTGTGCTTGCGGTATGTACTTAAAAGCCCAGTTTACATTCTGTGTGCTGTTTGAGCCTTGCTGGGTCTAGACCTTAAGGGCCCTACTGGGCTCCATTAGTTAAGGAAAGTGGACTCATCTGGAGGCAAATGGCCCCAGACCCACTTAGCTTTGTAAGGAGCTTGTAGACTCTCTGCCTCTCTTGAGTTTTCTCTCCGTAAGGAAGAATGTCTCTAACATTAGTAGTGACTTCTGAGAAGCTGGCACAGTTGTTTGTTTTTACAGGTCTTTACAGCTTCCAAAATGCTTTCAGATGCATTCTCATATCCAATCCTCAGGGTAGCAACCTAGTGAGGCAGGTAAAACAAGATCAGCCCAGTTTACAGATGGAGAAATAGAGATAAGAGAGATTTCCACTTAGCTGGTAAGTGGTGGAGCTAGCACCGGAACCCATGTCTTCTGACTCCAAGTCTGCGACTCTTTTTGCTAGATACTCTTTCTTTTAGAAGCCACAATCTGTCTTCATTCAAGGGCTATGCTGGTGGAGTCATCTGCAGCAAGACAGACTAGTATTCCTCCACCAAGCTTTCCTGGTCATTGGACTCAGTTTCCACATCTGAGAAACAGGGAGAATGTGGATGATATTAAGACATATCAAGGAGTTCTATCAGCATGCAGTATATACAAGTGAGACATAGGGGAGGCCACATGGATGGACATCTTTGTATTGGACATAATGGAAACTTTTGTCCTGGTATCGTAATATTATAGATATAGAGGTAGAAGGGATCGTTGGTGTTGTGCAGTTGTGTCTGACTCTTCATGACCTCATTTGGGGTTTCTTGGCAAAGATACTGGAGTGGTTTGGCATTTCCTTCTCCAGCTTGTTTTACAGATGAGGAAACTGAGGCAAAGAGAGTGGAGTGACTTGTCCACAGTCATACAGCTAATATGGGTCTGAGGCAAGATTTGAACTTAAGTCTTCCATACTCCAGGTCTGGTGCTCTATCTGCTTTACCAGCTATCCCTAGAAGGGGCCTTAGAGATCATCTAGCCCAGTCCCCTCCTTATAGAATAGGAAACTGAGAGCAGAAAGGACTTACCCCAGGTCTCATAGATAGTGAACGGCAGAAGCAGTATTGAAACCTAACTCCCCCCATGACAATGCCAGCTCTCTTTGGCCCCCACCCTATAGTCAAACATGACATCACTTTGAAGTGAGTCATTAAAGGCCATTGAAGAAACAGGGATATTCCCTGTGCTAGTGGAAGCCATGAGCAGGTCCATGCAGGGAATCAAACAAGCATTTAATTTCCCATGCTTTGGGAGCCACTGAGCCTTCCTGAGTGCCTCGAGGCCTGGGTGCGGTGGCTACTGGCAAGTTGAGGCTCATCTAAACTGCGGGCTAAAAGAGACTATCTGAGGGCCTCTAGGGTGGGGTGCTACTTCTGGGACTTTCTGGTTTTACACTCTCCTCTTTTTCCTCCTCCCTCACTTCCCCCTCCCCACTCACCCCCATTCACAAACCTGTTGATTCTAGCCTGCTACAAAAGCAAGTTGATTATTAAATCAACAAAAGCAGATGTCCCCAGAGATGGCAGTACCCTTGGCAACCACCAGACAGACAAGAGGAATTCTCTGGAGTTTCCATGCCCAATAGCTGTGGTTCCCCACCCCCGAGGTCTTCTCATAGACTCAGTAATGCAAAATAGATGGCTATGTGATTTGAGTATTTGATTTTTCAAGAGGAGCTTTGACTGGGCAATACTTAGTGAGGAGAAGTAAACCTCTGTTGAGGGACTTTGGACAGTAAGTGAACACGATTCTTTGAGGGCAAGGTAGCCTTCCCACACTCCCCTTTACGGAAGAGGCAGCCCCGTCTGAGGCTTCACGCTGTACGTTTCTCGCAATTGGTAGCGTTTCCAAGTCTTCTTAACCCTTTGACCCAGAAGCTTGCTCCTCCCCTAGTGGGGAAGGGAGCTGTTGGCTGTTCAAACGTACCTTCTGGGCGTTTCCCACCTATTTTCCTTGGTAGCGGTGAAAAGACCTATTTGCAAACAAGTTCCTGTCAGGTTCTTATCTCTGCTTCTAACTTTCTATAAGACCTTGACTAGGTCACTTTCCCTTTCTGAGTTTCCTCTTTCTCGTTAGCAAAACAGCGATAATAATATCTACTTTGTTCTATTGGTCAAACAGAGCCAATGCCCAGATTATAGGACAGTGCAATGTTAAGAGCTACGAGGAGCCTGAGGGATCAGCATATTCCTAACATTTTACAGGTAGGCCCAGGAAAGAGTAGTAACTTTGTTAAGACCAAAGATGAATTATTATTGGCCAAACTGGGATTGGAACACAGGAGGCTTTTTGGCTCCCTGCAAAGTTCTCTTTCCACTACATCCTTCTATGTCCTAGAAGAGATAATAGAGGTGAGGGCATTTAAAACTGTAAAATGCCATATAAATGTAAGAAATATCTTTAAGGTGACCAAAGCCTCACCAAACCATGTCCAATATACCAAAGGACCTGAAAAGCTCAGGGTTCTAGGGAGGCTGGACCTAGAACTGTGATAAAACTCCCTCTTATATGTGTGGATAGATAGATCGATCGATAGATAGATAGAGATATTGATACATGTATCTATACATATGTGTGCATATATATGTATGTATGTATATAAAACATATATGTATACATGCACATCTGAATCTCTTAACTTCCCTTTTGCTCCTTATAACCTTCGGAGTTACTAACTCTCAGAGAGAGCTTCAAGTGATTGGCCTTTTGGACAAATGGCCAAGTTAGTGATCCAGCTAATAAACTTGCCACCTTCCTCAGTACCAAGACCTTATGCATCCTAGAATTTCAGAGGAGAGAAAGATTGTTTAACCTTTTTTCCAGATGGGGAAGTTGGGGCCCCAAAGAAAATTTATGATTCAATATTTTTTCTGCTCCGGCAAAGCTGTTTTCTAGTGTATTCCTTCCTGATTATTTGTTCAATCGGTATATATTGAATGTGTACCATGTGTATAGCTCTTTGTAGGATACAAAGAATAGGACATGGGGCTTTACTGGGAGGGAGCAGAGTCTGCGTTAGGAGTCAGGGTTTACACACATGGCCTCTGAAGTCCTTTCCAACATTAAGATTCTGTAGATCTGGTGTACTTTTGAAAAAGTAAACAGCTCAAAAGCTTGGTCAAAGCAGTGTGTATTAAATGAGAACTATAGACAGGGCTCTTTGAATTAGTAGTAGGGGGGCTAGTCCTGTGGTGGTCTGTGAAGTTACTTCCTTCTAGGAATTGACTTCCCCTGAAAAAGGGTGTGGGGAACAGTCTCCTCTGTTGAGATCCCCCTCTCCTGGACTCCACGGCTTCTTTAGAAGTTTTCTTAGGGTTTTTTTTGTGTGTGTGTGTTTGTTTTGTTTTTTGAGGGGGGACTTGTTTTTTTCTGGGCTTTCTTAGAATTTAGACTGACAGAGCTTAGAAGGACCATGAAATATAGTCAGAGCTAAAAGATATGTCATGGCATGAAATGTAGAACAGGAAGATAGGACAGCATTTAGAACACAGAATATTCTGTGTGAGAGTTGGAGAAGACGTTGGAGACAGTGTAGTCCAGACCCCTCATCCAGGGAATACTTAGCTATGATGTAGCGGCTAACATGATTAGGAGGGTCATGGCAGAAGACTTAGTAAAGTCACAAGCTCTGACTTGGCCATAGCTATTTGGCCATGTTAACACATTGTTTATAAGATGTACCATCCTCCAGAGTTTTACGATCTGCAGAATTCAGGAGAATTGACAAAAAAAAGAGGAGTCTAGGAGTAGAAGGAAGAGATAAAGCTGCGCTACAAAGCACTGATGTCTGAGATGCTAGAATGATAAGTCTGTAGTGATCTTCTCCGTGTGAGTATTCACTCCATTAGACTGATGAATATTCCATGAACATTATGGAGGTGCCAAGGATGTGTGAACAGATGGAGAAATTCTTTAACTTCATCCCTGTACTTTCTCTCCTTCTCTGCTCTGCCTGATCCCACCTTAGTTTCCCATCTATAAAATAAATACCTAACTGATTGTTAATATTACTTCCAGATGAAATACTTTGACTTGGTACCTTCTTCCCAATTTTTCTGTGTGTAGTCAAGTTAGAGAGCCACCAAGACCCCAGTTTTATCCTTCTTTCAAGGCTCAGTCTCAAGCCTTATCTGCTTCTCCCCACTCCCTGCCCAGCTAAAGATGATCTGTACTCCTGAAACTTATCTTTTCTTCCTGCTTAACTCACATAGAATTCCAGATTCTGAGACTTAGAAGGAACCTTCAGGACCATCTGGTCAGTCAGTCATCAGCAACCATTCATCAAGTCCCTACTGGGTGCCAGGCACTATGCTCCAAGTATACGAAGAAAGACAAAAAGACAGAAGCCAGTCCCTACTCTCAGGGAGTCCACACTTACGGGGTAGACAGTGCTGGACAAGAAAGATTTAAGAAAGTCGGGTGGGCTCCGACGGAAGGCACTGGGACTTAGGACTGAGAAAAGGAAGGAAGCCAGGGAAGCCAGGAGGCAGAGATGGAGACAGTTAGTGGAAAAGTCAGGAGGAGGAGGGCCTTTGGAGCTGAGAGTACATGGAGGGGAGAAAGGTGCAAGAAGACTGCGAAAGTAGGAAGGGGCCTCACCCCGCACGTCTATCTAATTAGTTGCCAGTCTGGGAATTTCTTCACAGCATCTCTCCCATGTGTTCCCCTCTCTCCGCTCACAGCCACCATCCTCGTTCATACGCTTATCATTTCTTGCCTGGATTATTGGAATAATTTTCTAATTGATCTTCCTGCCTCAAGTCTCTCCCCACAGAACTGTCAACAGCCATGTCACCCAATAAATTCCAGTGGTTCCCAGTTATCCTCAGGACCAAATATAAAACTCTTCATGATCTGGTCCTTTCCTCCTCTCCAGTCTTTACTCTGCTGTCCTCTACGCATTCTACAATCCAGTCACACACATTTTGCCGTTCCTCAAACCGTATGCTCCATCTCCTGTCACCTTTGAACTGACTATTTCCCATGCTTTCCTTCCCAGCCACCAATTCGAGAATCCCTGGCTTCCTTCAAGGCCCAGCTGAAGGGACGCTTCCTCCAGGATACTTTTTCCCAGCTGCTAGTGCCATCATTTCTCAGATTATTTTCCATTTATTCTGTATTTATCTTATGTGTTCTGATTCACATGTTTTGTTTTCTCCATTAAAATGCAAGGTCCTTAAAACCTGAAGGTCAAAAAGTTAAAACAGTTTTAGAAAGTGTTTTTCACAACGCCTGGTGTACACAGTTTAATAAATGCCTGTTGATTGACTGATTCTTGGGAAAATTCAAGAGTGGGTCGTTACAAAGAGGGTTTGGTAAGCATCTCAGGAAGGGAGGGGCGGTTACCAGGAGGCAGCAAAGTTTTGTCAAAAGTGAGTCAGAGCAGATTAACCTCATTTCATTTTTATCAATCACTAATCTGGCAGATCGGGGGAATACCGTAGCTATAGTTCGTTTAGACTTTAGCAAGCCATTTAATAGAGGATCTCGTACTATTCTCATCAAGAAGATGGACAGGGATATAGATTAGATGGCTATGCAATTGGATGGATGGCATGGCAGAACTCAAAGAGTAACTGTACGTAGTAGTATCCCTGGGATCTGGATTTAACCCTGCGTCTTAGATAAAGGCATAAACTGCATGCTAATTGAACCTGCAGACGACAAAGTTGGGAGAGATCTGGATGTCTCCAAAAGATCTTAACAGACTGAATCTAAATGATAAGGTGAAATTCAGTAGGAATAAATGTAACCTCTTATATGGTTACAAAAAATCAACTTTACAAGTTGGGAGGAGGCATGGTTAAGTAGTGGTTTATGGAAAATGATCTAGAGGTTCAAGTGGACTGCATGCTCAAGTCATTAGTTTGATATGGAAACAAACAAACAAACAAAAAACCAACCCCAAATCAAAACTCTGTTGTATCTTGGACCCATTAAAAGGGGCATAGCTTCTGGGAATAAGGAAGTGATGGGCCCACTGTATTCTGACTTCATTAAACTGCATCTGGAATATTGTGTTTAATTCTGTGCACCACAATTTCAGGATAATAAGCTGTATAGTGCTCAGAATAAGTCAACCAGGATTCTGATAAAAGCCAGCATTTACAGAGAGTTTAAAGCTTTGCAAAGTACTTTGCAAATATCTCAGTTTATCCTCACAACAACCCTGCTCATATTATACCCATTTTATAGTTGAGGAAACTGAGGCTTACAGGTTGTGACTCAACCAGGCCTAACCCTAACCCTAAAGTGTCAGAGGTCAGATTTGAACTCAGGTCTTCCCATCTCCAGGTCCAGTGCTTTGTGCATTATGGCACCACTTAGCTGCCTCTGAGGTAGTGCCACTAGGCTAGTGAAGGGCCTGGAGTCCATGAGGATTGGTTGAATGAACCAAAGGAGTTCAGCCTGAGGAAGAGAAGGCTCCAAGGGGTCATGATCTCTGTGTTCAGTGAATTGAGGGGTTATCATATCTAGCTTAGATAAACTGAGGGCACGACTAGGCACAGTGGGTGGAATTTGAAAAGGGATTCACTTAGCTTTGGTATCCAGCAAAACTTTCTAAGCCTTAGAACTGTCTGAGAAGCCGATGGGCTGCTTTTGTTTGCTCAGCGTACTTGGGGCTTCCCCTCCTTTGAGGTCTTTCAGTCCAGGCTGTGCATGTTGGATATGTTGTGATAGCAGCTCCTTTCAGGTGTGGGTGAGGGCCCGTCCCACTCTCACGCTCAGTGATACCCATTCTTCTTAAGACTTGCTCTCCAGAAGTGTGGTTCCTTCAGGCTGGAGCAAGATGCCCATTTGTCAGTGGGGTATCTCTTCACTTATAGGTTGGACTTCTGAGGTCCTTCCAAGCTCTGAGGGCAAGGCCTGGGTTTTTGCGTTTCTTTGTATCTTTAGTGCTTATGACTGGGCCTAGTCAGTGGTGGGTTAGTCAATACTTGCTGACTGAAGTTCTGTGATTCTGAGTCTCTTCTGCTGTTGATCCAGTTTCTTTTCCTTTTTAGTGCTTGGAGAATGTTCTTAGAATTCGCTGCCTCCTGATAGCAAAAAATAAAGAAAAAACAAATGAAAATGCTTGTGCTAGAAATGAGACAACTGGGTTCTGGTCTCAGTTCTTCCACTGACTCTCTGTGTGACTTTGGGAAAATCCTCTCTTTGGGACACCGTTTCCCTGTTGTAACATCTTTCTTGCCCACCACATAGGGTGGTTGTGAGGGTCAAGCAAGATGATGAATGTAAAATATGCTTTATAAAAAACACAGCATTCTGTGAGTAGGTTGGACTTATGGGGCCTTCTAATTCTAGTTGTCTAAAAATTTAAGATGGCATTTATCAATAGTAGTATTTCACCAACTGCCTCTCTAGAGCAAGTATCACTTCTGCATTTGTGTCTTATCTACTTACCAGGGCATAAGGTCCATGAGGGTGACAATTTAGCTGGCAACTAGCACAATGTCCTGCACCCACAGAAGGCACTTAATAAATATTTGTTAAATTGAATGAAATTATATTAACTTCCTTAATTGGGCTAACGTTCTGCCATACACCACCGTTTTTAATCTTTGTAAGCCTCAGTTCAGAACTTTGTTTCCATGCCATATGCTCCTGCATGTCATGAGATTACTTGGTGTCCATTTGGACCCTGACATGTCAGTTGCAGGAAGGTTTTTGACCTTGATTGGATGGCAAGTGTGTTGTTAGATTTCCAATTGTGGAAGCTCTGTCCCAATACTGGAGTGATTTTTGTAGAGCCATTTCTTATAGGATGGTGGCATGTCTGAAGAGCTCCTTCCTGGCTTTAGAATAATTCAGTTGGGATCCTTCTTTTGTCTTTGAGAGAAAGAGTTCAGAAGCATTGTGAACACCCAAATAAATCATTTCCTGTGGGGTTGAGGTTTTCACTCCCTAGAAGCAGTAGCTGTGGTAGAAGATCTGCTTCCTGCTGCTTCAACTTTGTGGGCTCCAGATAAACAAAAAATTAAAATGCCCAATCTGACCAAAAATACTGATTTCAAAAGGGCAGAATACTTTTGTGAAATCAAGACTGTTCCAGTAAATGAAGGCTGTAAGGTCACCACACATATCTATGTGGGATGAAACTGAACAGGGATGTAGGCAGTGGAAGAGCAGGGATAAGAATTGACTTTGATGTGTTCTTGCTTTGTCCTGTTGGACAACGTTCATCATCTTTCTTATCATTTGTGTAATCTTTGTCACAAGATAGTTAGGAAGAAACTGCTATAAAGGAGAGGGAGTGACCATTGGCATAGAACAGGAATTCTTAACCTGAGGTCTTGGGTTTTGGGGGAAAAAATTTATAACTGTATTTTAATATAATTGGTTTTCTTTCTGATCCTATGATTTTATTTTATGTATTTAAGCATATCATTCTTAAAAGGGGTCTATTTTGGCTTTATCTGACTGCCGGAGGGGATTGTGTCAAAGAAATCCCTGTTATCCAACATTGGAGCTGGAAGAAAACCTGAAAGGTCATCTAGGGTAATTTCCCTCCATTTTGCAGGTGGGGAAATTGAGGCCTTGAGAAGGGAAAAGAGTGACACAAGTTTACACAGCTAGTTAGTGGCCCACTCAAGAGGTCAGGTCTCACGATTCCCAGGCCAGCCTGAAAAGTTCATGCTTACCTGACTTCATATACCTGGTATCTGCCAGGTTTGTTGGAGGGGGGTAGTAAAGGAGGGAGGCAGGTTTCCTCCTTCTTTTCCCTTTCCCTAAAGCAATCCTACTCCAGGAACTTTCCCATGAGGCTGTCTGAGTTTTTGGTCACCTCCTGCACCTGCCTAATTACATCTCTGAAGTAATTTATATTAACACTTAGAATGTGCTATATGATGTATGATGGTTCCGCAGCACATTGCCCCTCCATAATTGCATTTTGCTCAGGATAGAATTTAAATGAGTTTGCGTTCCCCAAACACCTGTCAGGGAAGAGCATGATCAGGACTGTAGGAGGTAGATGGCCGCTTGGCTGGGGGCAGAGGGGATGGGGAACACAGCAGGGAAGAGATTGAAGATATTGAAGATTTTGACAGCATGGAGCGTCTGTCCTCAGACAGGACTAAACCCTTTGGAAAGCCCCATTTCTTCACTGTTTCTGGAAGCCATTCCCAAGAAGCCTCCTAGGAGCTTTATTCATCCAGGCTTCAGTTGCTGCTGTGTTTGTTTCGACATGGGAAAGACAGCTCCCTTGCTGGAAAGAGAGTGAATGGTATGAAAGGAGCCCGTTGTTACAATGGACGCATTTACTTCCTCCAGCCTCCCAGATCAGATGCCCCTGGTGCCTGGAGGAGCAGAACTGCTTTCTAACTCTTAAGTAGATTAAACTTTGTCTAATTGTAGCAAAGTCCAGGCTGTAGGGGAACTTGCATTCTTTTTTTTTTTTTTTTACTTTTTAGCTTATAACTAAAGTATAACAATGCCCAGTAGACAGGCAAGGCTTCTCTTCTAAGAAGCCAGGAGATTTATCTCCTTAAGCCTCAAGCGGATGATAGAGGACCAGGAAGCAGCGGGGAAGACTCCAGAATAGCCTTACCTTCATCCTCTTACTTACTTATTTCAGCTTCTGACTGCTGTTTTGTCTTAGGGCTTTTCTCTGCTCTTTTCTCCATGCTCTCTGCTGTTTGGGGGTGTTGAGAGATTGACTTAGGGGGATTGTTGTTTTCCCTTAGGTCTCAGAGGACCAGCGACTTCAGGAGGGTGATGCCTGGACTTGTAAGTGAATGAGGCAGAACTGTGCAAAGTCATCAGCCTCACTGTCTTCGTCCAGTGGCAAGACACAGGTCAGGACAACTGGAGATTACCCCAGAAGCAGTGAGAGACCTTGGCCCTTTCAAGCTAAGGTCTTTCCTAGGTCTCAGTTTGTCTGAGGCAACACCCATTCAATAATTTAAGGCTAGGTAACAAATGAGGCAAAAGATGGCTAGTTTCCCTACTTTAAAAAAATCAAACAGGGAGAGAAAGACCTTCAGGGTTTCTGGCCAGAACAGAAACAGTTGCTGTTGATGCTCTGAGCCATCAAAACCCGAACAATGACCAGGGGAGGCTTGGGCTGGGACTGATTATTGACCAATCGATGAGAGCCAGTGGTTTGGGTTTAAGGCTAGTGGAGGTAACAGAGGGAGAGCTTGCAGTCTGCCTCTTCCTTCCCTACCACTCACCTGAAGTTGCCCTCTCTCACACTGCCTGTGGGTTTTCTTATTGCTCATCTCCCTTTACCTTTCTGCACTTTTTTTGACATTTGCTGTTCACCCCCATCTTCTGGGTAATTTCTCCTCCCTGCTCAGTCTGTGGTTCTTTTCCTGTCTAATTGACTCTTCTCAGACTACTTTGGAGGATCGTCATTTTTGTCACTTCCTTGGTGAGCTGGTGTACCCCGAGAACTTATCCTGGATCTTCCTTTGTTGCTTTCCTTAACAGATTCTTCCAGTGATCTCATCAGCTCCTTTGAGCTCACCTGTTATCTCAGTGAACATGGCTATAAAATCGAGTTGCCCAACTCTCAGTTCAGATGACTTTAGACTCTACAGATCTAACTCATATTTCTCTGTTGAGCATTAGTACCCTCAGCACAAAGTTCCTGTTGGACAACTCAACTTCAGTGTTATCTTTTGTCTGAAACTCACTCCATCCTTCTAACCTCCATTTCTATTGAGGGCACCATTATTTTTCTAGTGAGCCCATTTTGAAATCTTGGAGTCAACCATGACTTCTCACTCTCACCTCCACATCAACCCTACTTCAACACCTCTTGCATCTCCCCTCTTCTCCTTGACCCTACCACACCCATCCTAAGTAGAGAACCTCATCTTCTTCTAACATCCCTCTGTTTGGCGCTTCCACATCCCATTTCCCTGCTTCGATCTGTCTTCCACAAGGTGGAGAGAATAATATTCTTAAAGCACAGGTCTGATCGTGTCAGTGAACTCCATTGACTTTTAGTTATTACCTCTAGGGTCAAATATAAACTCTTCTTGGCATTTAAATCCTTTCACAGTCTGACTTTAACTTTCCAGGTTGATTACACTTTAATCTCCTCTCCTTCTCCCTCCATGAACTTTGCCCTTAAGCTCAGCTGGTCTATTTGCTATTCCTCCTGCACGACATTCTATGTATTGTCCCTGTGTCTTTGTATAGGCTGTCTTCTTTACCAGGTATTCTCCTTCTCCTGACCTGTGATGCCTGAGACCTCTGCCTCTAGCTCTGTGGGTAGATTTCTGGAAGGACCAATCCCAACCACCTCAAATGAGAAATCTGAGTCTGAGAGAGGTTGAGGGACTTGCCCAGGGTTACATTTGAGCTTGGGTCTTCCTGACCCCAAATCCAGTGCTCTGGCTCAACTCAAGAGCCACATCCTTCTAGAATTCTGTCTTGATTTTTTCACTTGCTACCGTCCCTCAACCTCCATATCACTTTGAGTTTATTTTGTATTCATCTTGAATTCGTTTATTGGGGAAGTGGAAGGAGTACTCCTTGAGGACAGGGACTGTCTCACTTCTGTCTCTGTATGCTCAGCATCCAGCCCACAATAGGAACTTAATTAATGTTTATTGATTGATTGAAAACTAAGGTTTGAGCATGACTGTTTCCCTGTTTGGGCTTCAGTTTCTCTATTTGAATGCTAAGGATTTTAGACTGAGATGATACAGTATCATAGATTTAAACCTGGAAGGGTCCTTGGAGGTCATGTAGTTTAAATCCCTGATTTGACCAAGGTGACCCAGATAGTACGTAGAAGAACCTGAGCTCTGACATTTGGCATAGAAGAGGTTTCAGTTTTTCCCACCTCTCTAAGCTTTATTTTTTTGTCCACCCAGTGGGAAAATCTCTGAAATATATATATACACACACACACATATATATATATATATATATATATATATATATATATATATATATATATATATATAGAGAGAGAGAGAGAGAGAGAGAGAGAGAGAGAGAGAGAGAGAGAGAGAGAGATATGGACATATATATTATATATATATATGACTAATGTGGAAATATTTTCATAACATTGGGTATTCATATGACTTGCTTTCTCAATGGGTGAGGGAGAGGCTAGAGAGAGAGAGAATTTACAACTAAAACAAAATAGAATATTGGAGTGGGGATATGCCTATGTATTCTCTCTCTATAGTTTCCTCTATCAGCATCGAAAAATTCCTACATACCTGGGTATTCTTGACTTCTTTGTGATCCTTGGCAGCAAATACTCATCCTTCTTTCTAACAGTCTAGTAGAATGGGAAAAGCCCTGGACCAGGAATCAGAATCTAAGTCTGTTTCTTTCTAGCTGTGTAACCTTGAGCAGGTTCCTTCTCCCCTTTGGCCCTCAGTTGTCACCTGTAAAATGAAGAATCAAATTAGACAATCTCCAAGGCCCTTCCTAGCCCTGCTTACCCCTGAGACTTTGCTCTCTAAGCTGCTTTTAAGGGCCTACTTTGTTAATACTCTGTGTATGTGTGTGTGTGTGTGTGTGTGTGTGTTTAGTATTACAGAATTAAATAGGTGAGGCTCAAACCTCTAGGGTTTGCCTTTGTTCTGAAGCAAGATGTTGTCTTTCTAGGCAAACCTGTTATGGAAGAATTAGATGGACTGAATATAGATTCTTCACATCAGAGTGCAAGGGACATGGGAGAATGTCCTTTAGGGAGGGGAAAGGTTGTTTAGGAATTTTCTAGGACATGATCAATAGCAATAGAAAAGAATCCTTTGGTGGTTACCTAGTGCTAACAGAACAGTGGAGTCATAGAATTTATTTTCTTTAAAAAAGTTTTTATTCTGAACTTAAACACCCGAAGAAAATCATTTCCATATATACAACAAAACATGAAAAGAGGATTGTATATGAAACCATGAATCTGCATTTGATAGCACTTGGTTTAAATATATATATATATACTAAATTTCCTGTGTTATTTTCAAAACTGTCCTACTTTTCTGTATTCTGTGCTTACTCCCAAATACCCTTCTGTTCCCTAAATGTGCATTTAAAAAAATGTCTCTCTCTTTGTCTCTATCACTGTCTGTCTCTTTCTCTCTCTGTCTCTCTCATATATTACTTTACTAGCCCCCCCTTCCCCTTTCCCACCCCTCTAATGAAAAACTGAGAAAGAAAAACCTTCTGTAAGAAAATCAAAATCAAGCAACACAAATCCAAACAGTGGCCTGTAACAGTAAGCACCCCAACATACATAGGGGGGCCTGCTATCAGAGGTTCTTAGATCTGCATTCATAGAAGGAAAGGCAACTTTGGAGGAGTTAACAATCACGTTAATCAAGCACATGTATCATTCTCCTAGTTCAGAGGAGTCAGCACCCTGAACTTCAAAGGAAATACAGAGAAATCAAAAAGTCAACAGACACGGCTTCCCCTGCCTGACCATAATTCAACAGACAGGTCCAATTGTCTGACCATAGTTACAAGAGAGGGAAGCACTGACATTTGGATTTTCAAAGCTAGGGAGCTCCTTAAAGCAGATTCCCAGAGTCCTGGTCTGGCACTCAAACATTCTTACAAAAATTAAGCCCCAGAGTAAAACCTCATGTAAGAGTATTTACCTTTTTTTAGAGCCAGAGGGTATAACCCTTCCTGTGGACCCCTGGCTACCCTGAGGCTTTATTGGGGGAGCTCTGTTGTTGCTGCCTCCAGATATAGAACCATGCTTGCTGGGAAGCTGTAGGCTTGTTTATCTGAACTGGCACTGACTTTCCTGGTGACTCTCCTTACTAGTGTCTTGAAGCCTTTGGCGGACTTTTTGCATTTCTGGGGTTAACATAGTCACTTACTGTTGTTTGTAGTTGAGTTTGTTGATCATTATTTGTTCTGGTATGAAGTTCAGGTTTTTGCTACAGCTAGGTCCTTGTCTAGAAGTCTCTGATTATAGAATTTAGGACTGGAAGAGAACATTTGTTTATCGTTTTTCCAAATTTGTTAATTTATTTTTCTCTTTTCAGTGTTCACTTTCATAAGTTTTAAATTTTCCCACCCTCCCTCCACAAGATGGCATGCAATCTTATATGATCTCTACACATACATTCCTATTAAATACATTTGCACACTAGTCATGTTGCATAGAAGGAGTATAACGACTGGGAGAAACCATGAGAAAAACAAAACAAACATAACAAAACAGAAAGTATCTGCTTCATTCTGCATTCTGACTCCATAGTTCTTTCTCTGGATGTGGATGGCATTTTGCATCATGAGTTCTTTGGAAATGTTTTAGGTCCTTGCGTTGCTGAGAAGGGTAAGTCTATCAAAATCAGTCCTTGCACACTGTGGCTGTTTCTGTGAACAATGTTCTCCAGGTTCTGCTCACTTCACTCAGCATCAGTTCATATAAGTCTTTCCATGTTTTTTTGAAATCCACCTATTCATCATTTCTTATAGCAAAATAGTATTTCCTATACCACAACTTATTCAGCCATTTCCCAGTTCATGGGCATTCCCTCAATTTCCAGTTAAGAGCTGCTGTAAATATTTTTGTACATGTGGGTCCTTTTCCCATCTTTATGATCGCTTTGGGATACAGCCCTAGAAGCAATATTGCTGGGTCAAAAGGTATGTACATTTTTACAACCCTTTGGGCATAGTTCCAAATTTCTCTCCAGAATGGATGAATCAGCTCACAGGTCCACCAACAATGAATCAGTGTACCAACTTTCCCGCATCTTGTCCAACATTTATTATTTTCCTGTTTTGTCATGTTAGCCAATCTGATAGGTATGATGTGGTACCTCAGAGTTTTTTGATTTGTGTCTCTCTCTAATCAATAGTGATTTAGAGCATTTTTTCATATGACTATAGATAGTTTTAATTTCTTTCTCTGAAAACTGCTTGTTCATATCCTTTGACAAATTATCAATTGGGGAATGATTTTTATTCTTTAAAGTTGACTCAGTTCTCTATATATTTTAGAAATAAGACCTTTATCAGAGCCACTCATAAAAATTCTTTCCCAGTTTTCTGCTTCCTTCCTAATCTTGGTTGTATTAGCTTTGTTTGTGCAAAACCTTTTCAATTTAGTGTAATCAAAATTATTCTTTTGCATTTCATAATGTTCTCTATCTCTTGTTTGGTCACAAATTTCTCCATTCTCCATAAGTCTGACTGATAAACTATTCTTTGCTCCCCTAATTTGTTTATAGTATCAGCCTTTTTACCTAGGTCATGTATCTATTTGGACTTTATTCTGGTATAGAGTGTCAGATGTTGGTGTATGGCCAGTTTCTGCCACACTATTTTCCAGTTTTCCTAGCAATTTTTTTCAAACAATGAGTTCTTATCCTAGAAGCTGGGGTCCTTGGGCTTATCAAAAAGTAGATTGATAAAATCATTGACTATTGTGTCTTGTGTATCTAACATTCCACTGATCTACCCCTCTATTTCTTACCAGTACCAAGTGGTTTTGATGATAGCTCATGCAGCATTTATTAAATAATTATTATGAACAGGAGTCTGTCTACCTTGCTTCACTTTACAGAGAAAAAACTGAGTCCCAGAAAGAACAAATAATTTGCCCATGGGTTATAGTAAAGAAAGTTCCCTAAAGTACCGTACAAATGTGAGTGGCTTTTATTGTTATGGCAAGTTATGTGGCTATTAAGTGGGAGATATAGGACTGCAAATTGGATCTTCCAACTCCATATTATTTTTCATCATACTATACCCTCTCTCTGATGAAATGGAGGACACGAATTTAATCCCCACTTTGGCCAATTAACTTGGCTCTGTTCAGGTTCACTCCAAACCTTGATCATCCCTCTCACAGATATAGGCTGTTGGCCTCAAGAGGATTAGGAAAAAAGAGAGCCTGCCTCTGAGCCTTATTGCAGGGCCCATTATTATTGGGAGCCCATTTCCATATCCCTTGGATCCATCCCCCACGTCCTTCCAGCCTCCATCCTGGTGTAGGACTGCATCCCCACCTGGCTGGGCTTTTACCACAATCTCCAGTTATTGTTCACCTTTCTTTCAACTCTCCATTCTTCTCTCACATCCTCCATACATCACCTGAGTGGGCTTCCTTATGCCTGGCTCTTATAAAATCACTTCTCTACCCAAAAATGTTATAGAAATGTCAGTGGCTCTTCACTTGGGTTTCCTATCCATCCTTAAAAATCCAAATGAAATGCCATCTCCTCCAGGAAGCTTTCCATGTTTCCTTGGTCGGTAATGGCCTTTCTTCCCTCAGATTGCGTTTTGTTGGCATTTCTTGGATACCCTTATCATGTACTATAGCCATTTGTGGCTATGTCCTTCCTTTCTCTCCCCCACCAGACTGTGAGTGATAGCATTTTAAAAAATGCCTTGCCTTCCCCCAGTGTCAGCCCATAGTGAGAATGCAGCAGGGACAGAATGGAAAAACACCAGATCTGAAGCCACAAGTTCTGGGTTCGAGTGCTCCTTCTGCTTATTGCCTGTATGACTTTGAGTAAATCATTTTCCTAATCCGGGCTCAGTCTGATAGAATCTAGATTTAAAACTGAAAGGCGGGCAGCTCGGTGGCAGGGTGCATGGAGTACTAGCCCAGGAGACAGGAGGACCTGAATTCCAATCTGACCTTAGACACTTGACAGGAACTAGTTGTGTGACCCTGGGCAAGTCACTTATCCCCAGTTGCCTTGCCAAAAAAGAAAAAAGTGAAAGGGACCTTAGAGGTCATTGAGTCCAACCCCCTCATTTTATAGATGAGGAAACTGAGACCTGGAGGTAGAGTGACTTGCCCAAGATCATAGAGATAATAGAACAATTTATCTCTGAAATGAGGAAGATGGATGGATTTCTTTTTTCCTCAATTTTTCAATGATTTATTATTGATATTCTTTTAAAAAAATTGAGTTCCAAATTCTTTCCCTCCTGCTGACCTATCGAGAAAGCAAATAATATATCAGTTATACATGTGAAATCATGTAAAACACTTTCATACTAGCCACCTTGCAGAAAATACAACAAAAAAGCAGTAAAAATAAAGTTTTAAAAAAGCATGCTTCAGTCTGCACTCAGAGTTTCTGGAAGTTGATTGCATTTCTTTATGGATCCTTTGGATTTTCTTGGATCATTATATTAATCAGTAGTGAAGTCTTTCATAGTTGATGATTATTACAATGTTGCTGTTACCGTGTACAATGTTTTCCGTGTTCTGTTCCCTTGACTTTGCATCAGTTCATATGTCTTCCCTGGTTTTTCTGAAACCATCTCGCTAATCATTGCTTATTCCATCATAATCCATTATAATATTCCATTATAATGACAACTTGTTCAGTCATCCCTCAGTTGATGGGCATCCCCTCAATTTCCAATTCTCTGCTACCACAAAAAGAGTTCCTAATAAATAAATTTTTTTGGTACAAATAGGTCATTTTTCCTTTTCTTTAATCACTTTGAGATACAGACTTTGTAGTAGCACTACTAAATCAAAGGGTATGCAGAATTTTGTAATCCTTTGGGTATAGTGATTGGACAGATTTCTAAAGATGTTCTATCTCTAAATCTCCTTTCCCTCGGAGTTGAGTACCTTCTGTTGATATGTCTGGGAGCCTTAAGTCTGGTTAGTAACTCTGAAGGTGAAGGATAGCTCACTGGGGGCACATTTCCTTCTAATTTCCCACTTGTGCCAGTCAGTCTTTCCTTGGTCACAACATCATGAACAAAGGCCTGAGGAGAGAGAGAAATTCACAGCTGTGGGCAGAGGGTTGAGTGGTGTAGACTGGTTGTCAGGCCTCCTGACTCCATTAATCATCCCTGCCTAGGGGAAGAGGATGTAGCTCTAAACTTGATGTGAGTGAATTACAAGCTAGCTCTGCCAAGGCTTTCGGGGGTCCAGCTGGCCCTTCTTTCTGGCAAAAAGGTTAACTTGGGCCCCAGACATAATTTTCTCCCTGACTCATCTAGGGCACTGCCCACCTACATAGAGATTGAAAGTACTGAGGAGGGTTGCTTATGGCCATTTGCAGACTCCTCTGTGGAGACTCTTACTATGCTGGGGAGAGAAGGGTGTGGATGTGGGGGAATCGGTATGGAAACCTGCTGGGGCGACACAAAGTAGCGGCAGCTGGGGCAGGATTCTACAAATTGTGTTCAGTGAGACTTCCTCATCAACAGCTGTTGTGCAATGGAAACACTGTATCTTATTCAAGCCAACAGCTGGAGGTTTGGCTTCCACACCCTCATGCTCAGAGAAGGATGATTGCCCTTCAGAGCATTAGAATGAGGGCTTGACTTAAGGAAGTGAAGGGGAGGGAGGAGAAGGAGGGCAGGATGGGGTGTGAGGAGAGCTCTGTGGGGAAACACTTAGACTCACTAAAAACCTAGCAAGCCCTACCCTGCCTGCCTTGTATCTGAAACCTTGGGCAAGGAGGGTGAAAGGATTGACTTGGGATCCCTTCCTTTCTTTCTTTTTTAAAAAATATCTATTTATTTAGGGAAATAGCATTTTATTTTCCAATTACATGTAAAGATAATTTTCAATCTTCATTTTTAATAAAATTTTGAGTTCCAAGTTTTTTTCTCCCTCCCATCCCCCTTCCCCAAGATGACAAACAATTTGATATATGTTATACATGTACAATCATGTTAAATATATTTGCACATTAGTCATATTATAAAAGAGGAAACAAAACAGAAAAGCCACAAAAAACAAAAAAAGCAAAAGTCATCTACTTCGATCTACGTTCAAATCCCATAGTTCTTTTTCTGGATGTGGAGGGCATTTTCCATCCTGTGTCATTTGAAATTGTCTTTGATCATTGTCTTGCTAAGTCTGTCATGGTTGATCTTAGCACAACTTTGTTGTCACCGTGTACAGTGCTCTCCTTGTTTTGCTCTCTTCTGTCAGCATCAGTTCGTGTAAATCTTTCCAGGTTTTTCTGAAGTCCTCCAGCTCATCATTTCTTATAGCATAGTAGTATTCCATTACATTCATATGCCACAGCTTGTTCAGCCATTCCCCAGTGGATGGGCATCCCCTCAATTTCCAATTCTCTGCCACTACAAAAAGAGCTGCTATAAATATTTTTGTACATATGGGTCCTTTCTTCCCTTTTTTAACCCCCCCCTTTTTTTTGACCGACTAGTAGGATGAGTTTTTTTTTTCTTTTTAAAAAAATTAATTTATTTAAGTTTTCAATATTCATTTCCACAAAATTTTGGGTTCCAGATTTTCTCCCCATTTCTCCCCTTCCCCCACCCCAAAACACTGAGCATTCTAATTACCCCTATCACCAATCTGCCCTCCCTTCTAACATCCCTCCCTTCCCTTATCCCCATCTTCTCTTTTGTCCTATGGGGCAACATAACTTTCTATACCCCATTACCTGTATTTCTTATTTCCTAGTTGTATGCAAGAACAGTAGATGAGTTTTGATGTAAGAAGGGGTCATTGGGATTTAGAACTAGAAGGGACCTTAGAGGTGATCTAATCCAAGCACTCTCATTTTAGAGATGAGGAAACCGAGGCCCAGAGAGCTCCAAAGTTGCAGGCATGAATTCCTCAAGCAAAGAGTCTCCCTTCCTTTGACATCAAGGTCTGCTTCCTCTCTGCCCTCCTCACCCAGGCTTCTCCTTTTTTCTCAATGATGATAATAGATAATATTATGTAGTGCTTACAATTTACAGTTATTATCTTATGTGATCCTTACAACAACTCTGGGAGGTAGGTGCTGTCATTGTCATTTTACAGATTAGGAAACTGAGGCAAAACAGAGGTGAAATGACTTGCCTAATAAGGTCACCCAGCTAATTAAACATCAGAAGCTGGGCTGGAGTTCAGGTCCTTCTGACTCCAGGCCTGGTGCTGTGTCCACAAATAATCTTAATAATAGTAGTAATAAGCAGAATAGCTGTGGCTGTTGTCCTTCATCTTTGAAGAGGACCAGAATGACATCACCATTGTAAAGTGAAATTTCAGTGTGTCCAGCTGTGGCTGATCAGACCAATAGGAGCTCAGAATGCTCTACAGGTTGGGCCCAGATAGTCCATTTGAGTATTTGGGGTGGATATCCCAAATTTGCGCACCCTGCGTTTACTTTGTGCTGTCTCAATTCTGCTTTGCTCAAAGAGCACAGCACCTTTTCTTATGTGGGCATGCCATGCTGAGCGTTCCTGTGCCAGTGTCTCCCATGTTTCACAGTCAAGTCCAGAGTTCTTGAGAGAGACCTTGAAGGTGTCCTTGAATCATTTCTTCTGGCTACCATGTAATTGCTTGCTCCATGCAAGTTTTCCATTTTGCATTCAAACAACGTGGCTAGCCCATTGGAGTTGCGCTCTCTGAAGCATAGTTTGAATACTTGGTAGTTCAGCTTGAGCAAGGACTTAAGTGTCTGGTACCTTATCCTGCCAGGTGATCCTCAGAATCTTCCTAAGATAGTTCAAATGGAAGTGATTCAGTTTCCTGACATGTTGCTGGTAGACTGTCCATGTTTCACAAGCATGTAACAATGAGGTCAGCACGACTCTGTAGACCTTCAGTCTGGTAGTCAGTCTAATACTTCTTCTCTCCCAAACTTTCCTTTGGAGCCTCCCAAACACTCAACTAGCTCTGGCAATGCGTGCATTGTCAATGTGTACATCCCTGGAAAGTACACTCCCAAGGTAAATGAACTTATGCACAGCATTCAAAACTTCTCCATTTGTTGTAACCAATGGTTCCACGTATGGATGGTGTGGTGGTGGCTGATGGAGCACCTGTGTTTTTACTACATACTAGGCACTGTGCTAAATGCTTTATAAATATTATCTCATGTGATCCTCAGAACACTGGGAGTTAGCTGCTAGTTTTCTTCCCACTTTACCGATGAGGAAATTCAGGCAAACAGAAGTTAAATGATTCACCCAGGGACAAACTTGGACTCCAGATCCTGAGCTCTGCACCCCCTATTTCATGTCACATATTGGTTAAATGTGGACATTTGAGGACCAGCCTTCATCCTGAGTTAGGAGGCTGGCTCACCTTGGGCTTTTTCCACACCACCAGGCCTAGGCTGGGGAGGAGCATAGCATATCATGGCACGGTAGGGCCAGTCATCTTCTGAGATGGCATGCTGGACAGGCAGTTTTCTTTCAGACTATATGGTGGTTCTGTTTGAGGAGCAGTTCTCCCCTCATTTTCACTTCCCTCTTAGGTGCCCAAGAGCCTAGGAGACTGGAATCAAGCATCAGAGGACCTGGGGTCTTGCTCCATCACTGCCCACTTCTTTGCCCCCATTTTCTTTCCCACAGAATTTACTGTGTGACCCTCAGAAGGTTCCTTCTCTCTGAAGCTCAGTTTCTAATTAAGTTAAAATTTCCCTTGGCTTCCAGTTTCTTTATGAAATAATAAATTGGACTAAATTCTCTGAAAAGTCCTTTCCAGCTCTAAAATTCTTCCATTCTACTTTATCTAGTAGGTGCTTAATCAGTTTCATATAATTATTAGATTATTCGAATCAGTAGTCCAGATCACAAGGATCTCTCTTCCCTCTGGAAGAGTGGGACAGAGTTTGTGAGCTCAGACCACAGGACCTTCTCTTTCTGCGGACGTCACCTGCCTGTCCTTCCCCCATGTTTAAAGGGCAGCCTGGTCTGAAGCATTTCTCTCTACTGGCCCAGCTCCAGCACCAGAGAGGTAGAGGACACTGCTTGAAGCCTTTTCTGGGGAAATCTGCCTGGGGATTCCCCCAGCTGCTAATGAGCTGCTGAAGTGGCCTTGCCAGAAGACTGGCCTCCCTGGGAGAGCTGCCGACTGTTCAGACAGGAGGCTTGAACTATGCCAGAAAGCTGTCCACACTGTAGACTCCATCAGCCCATCGGCAAGGCCTTCCTGGATCATTCCAGGGGCCCTTCTAGGTCCAAATCCTCAATCTGATGTCTTTGTAGGAGGCCTAGCTCTCTTATCTTGCCACAGAAGAGTAGGAACTGATCCCAAAGACACCACACCCCGCCCTGGCCTCCAGTTGCTCATTAGGGAAATTATCTCCCATTTCTTTCCTTCCATCCTTCTGAATGAGTCTAACCCCCATTTCTGTTTCCAAACTCTGCCGTGTCTTTGGGGAATGAATTCAATTCAGCTCAACACTTACTAAGTACCTACAATATTCAAGGCATTATATATACCGCTTCTGAGCTCAAGAGGTGTGTTCCCAATCTAGTAAGGGACACACACACTCGCATAATATACATACATATGTACATAAGTATATACAATTATTTGTACATGTTGCATATATGTGTATATGTATACACAAATAAATCTACATATGTATGCATATCTCCCCCACTAGACGGAGAACTCCTTGAGCTCAAGAGCTGTATCTATGCACACGCACACACACACACGCACACACACACACAAATTGTGATTCTAATGAAAGACTGGGCATGAGAGATTTTGATAGAAGAGAAATCAAAACCAAAACAGAACATAGAAGATAGCATCCTTTAGCCAGAATCTTGTTCATTCCCCTTATACTTTAGTTCCCAAGCTGGTTCTCTCTTCTCTGTTTCCATTGTCACCACTCTCATTTACTAGGAACCTATCAGGTCTTTCAAATTCTGCTTTCTCTCAGCCAGCGCTAGATTAATTCACACCACTGCTAGATTAATCTTCCTTATGATGATATCTGGTCACATCATTTCTCTGCTCAAAAATTGCCAATAGTTCTATGTTTCCTTCTATGTTAAGTTTAGACTTCTTCCTTGGCACTCTAATTAAGTATCACCTTCCTTTTTTATATTGTCCTAATCCTTTCATGTACTGTATACTCTGACAAATTTGAACCACTGTCTCTTGAAAACGTTTTGCATTTTCCATTCTCTGTACCTTTATGTCCCATTCCCTGAATTGGCTTCAACCCAACTAAAATGTCATCTGCTCTAGGAAGCCTAAACAGAGGAATTTATAGTTAATCCTGTTGGAAGTAAACTCAAGTTTATGGAGTGGGGAAATGACATGGTCATTGTACTTCAGGAAAATCACATTGACTTTCACTTTGAAGGGAGGACAAGAATGGGGAAACACTGGAAGCAGGGAGATTTGGGGGAAAAAAGAAGAAAAGGATCTCATGGTAAATGGCCATTGTTTTCTCCTCTGCTGAGGAGGATTTTGGCAGAGAAGAGGTTAACAGTAGCCTCTTTGCAAAGTGGGAAAGACTCAATTAAGAGAGAAGTAGAAGGACTGCTTTACTGAGGGTACAGCTGAAGTTAGATCACAAAACTGTGGTGGGTTAGGTTGGCCCAATTATGTGACTTCCTCCATTCCAGTAGGAATAGGTGAGGCAGCTGGAGGGAATAATCTAGGGTTGGATTATTTATTATAGTCCCTGTTTTTGTGTCTTGCCTCAGTCTCCTCCTCCTGCCTCCTAGTTCCATGAGGGCAGGGTTCATATTTTAACTAAACTTTGTATCTCTTCTAACAAAAATCAAAGGGTTCTGTATGTGCTTAATGAATGTTTGTTGAATGAATGAACACACATGGGAGTAGGAGACAAGAAAAGCTCCCTAGGAAACAGGGCATATCCATACCCCCTGACATCTAGACCTCTCCAGTTTCTCTGCATGGTGTCTCTGATTTCAGCTGCCAACTCCTAATCTCACTTCAGTGGAAATTCCCCAGAGAACACAATTCTTAACTTGGGGGTCTGTGAACCTTTGTTTTTGTTTCTTAAGTTTTGGATAACCACATTTCTCTATGATTGGTTTCCCTTGTAATCCAGTGCATTTTATTTTATACATTGAAAACCATGATTGAGAGGAGTTCATGGGTTTCACCAGACACTGTTGAAGGGGTCCAGGACACGAAAATATGTTAAGAATCTCTGACCTATAGAGGAAGAAAAGAAATCAGAGAGGGAGAGAAAGAAGGAAAAGAAGGAAGGAGCTCTGAGGAATCAGGCCCAGCTGCAGCCTTTCCAGCCACAAACAGCTGGCCCCATGCTGAAGTCAGAGCAGCCCCTCATTGCCATAGTGAGTTGGCTTTCTGAGGTGAAGTTCACTGTGGGAGACTCCAGAAGCCTTCGCCAGAGCATGGAGACTCACTACCTGTTTAGTGCAGACAGGTCTGCAGTGCTTTCTCCTCCTGTCTGCCTCCCCTCTCCCTCCATCCTTTGCTTCCTGTCTTCCCTTCATCTTTATTTCTTTCTCCTCCTTTTCTCTTCCTGATATTCCCTCTTTCCTTTTCCATCTCCTTTTTTTCTTTTCATCCCTCCCTTCCCGATTCTTTTCTCATTTCCCTCCTTGCCTTGCACCTTCCCCCTTCTCTTCTTGCTCTTTCCCATCTTCCTTTTCATCTGCTCAGACAGGCTCAAGACCTTTCCTGTCCTTCCCAAGGAGGGACATTAGCAGGGGAAGCATATGGGATCTTGTCTTTGTTTTCAGCAGAGCGAGTAGTGGAGATTTATGCAGACTGTGGGGATCACAATTGAAGCAAACTTTGAATATTTTTAGCAAAACTTGAAAATTCACAAGTATATGTGTGTGTTGCTTTTTTCTGTAAATAGAGTTTTATATAAAGATCTTTTTGGAGCCTGACTCCCCCCACCCCTTTCAGAGTGACACCAGGGAAGTTTTAGAAAGTCTCCTGAAGACAGATAACATTTCATGCCTATAGGCTGACTTCAGGGTTTCTCTGACACTCCCTCCTGCTTGTATATGAGCCATCTGCAGAGCTGGTAATACCAGGAGAGAATATCTCCCTGCAGAGCTTCCTGGCAGGCAGGCAAAAGCAATGATCTCATCCTCTGATTGGGGAGGGGAGGGTAGTCAAGGAGAGGCAGAAATTGTTCTCTTCTCGTGTTTGGTTCCCATTTTTAAGTCATTTGACCTCCCCATACTACCTTTGGGCCTAAGACCTTTGGCTCTGAGTAAGAATGGGATTCTTTAGAGAATGAGACTTGGTGTCTGTCACCGTGGGAAGAATAAGGCCCAATGGTTTCATTAAGATGCCCCCTATCTCTTTCCTCTTCAGTGGCTTGTGGCCATGGGAATGACTCCTTTTCATCACTGGGCCTCAGTTTCCACCTTTTTTAAATGAAATGGTTGAATTAGACAATCTCCAAGCCCCTTTTTGGTTTTGATGTTTTATTTTTCTACCTTGAGCTGGGCTATCGACTTTTGAATTTGGCCTATTTACCAGACCAAGGCAGAAGAGGGGAGAAACTTGAGGAGTAGATGATAACATATAATCTAACAGAAAGAGAAGATTACTGGCTAAATGAAGAAATGGTAGATTATCCACAAATCTTTTATCTTGCTTTGTGATACCTTTTCTGACTTCCTTTTTTGAGGCAGATCTGCTTCCTTACTTCCCTTTTCCCACAATTATATAAATATGCTACATTCCTAGACTACCTACTAACTGATAATGAAAGAAGGAGCCTAGAATGTTTCTCTAGTAGAGAAAGCACTAGATTTGAAGAAAGAAGAGCTACTTATTACTTGTGGGGCCTTTGGCAAACAATTCTCTCTGGGCTTTATGTTTCCTTATGTGTAAAATAATATGGAGGCAGCCAGGTAGCATCGAATCTGAACATAGAAAGACCCAAGTTCAAATCTAGCCTCAGTCATTTACTAGCTGTGTGATCCTGGGCAAGTCACTTAATCTCATTTTGACTCAGTTTCCTCATCTATAACATGAGCATAACAGTAGCACTCACATAGTAAGTTTTGAGGATAAAATGATTTAATATTTGTCAAGGGATTTGCAAACCTTAAAGCACTATATACGTGCTAGCTGTTATTAAAATGAGGGGATTGGACTAAGATGGAAAAGTTTCCAGTGATCCTTCCTAGCTTTAAAACCTGTGACAAGCTTTAAAGATCTAAGGTGGTTTGGAGTCTTATCCCCCTTCTAAAATGTGAGCTTCACAAGGGAAAAGACAGTATCTTAAACTTTGTATCTCTCTTAAGTCAGGGAAAGCTAGCCTGGACTTCTAAACTTGCCATTGTTAAATAATATGTAACATATATAAGCCAATGTTGGGAAACTGGAAACTGACCGACACTATTGCCATTTACAGATCCAGGGCTGGTGTGTTACTAAGGAAACTCAGAGAGACTGGGATATGGTCACAACTTAATGAAATGAGATTTGGTCTGGAAGGAGGCCAGCTAATCCATATTTGTAAAATTGCTTCAATTATCTCCCTCTGAACGAGGATGGAAACCAAGAAAAATGAGTGTATGAGTGGATAACAGGGCAGGGCTGAGCTTGTAATTTGAACATGTGGCTGAAAAGCTAGATTTGATACCATCGTAATATTAAACATACTCATCAGAGCCCTGGCTGGCTCTGGGGGAAGGATCAGCAGTGTCCAGTTTAATAAGCAGGGATGCTTCAAAAGAAAACACTGGCTTCAAGGCCTTGGAATTCTGGTCAGTAATAGTATCAGGACCATCTCTGACTTCTAAATGAGTGTCCACGTTCCCTCCCGCTTTCACTGTTCCTTGGACACCAGGAAAAATCTGGCTGCAAATTAGTTGAGGACCTAGCATGTCCAGAGAGCTGTTCAGTGTGGTGTGGGAGTGGGAGAGATTATACAGTTTAGAAAAAAGCATGATTCTTGTTTTCTTGGAGCTTATAATCTAGTATAATGTATATATAAAAAATAGTAAATGACAGGAATCAGAGAAGTGAAAAATGTTGGGGATGGGGTGGGGTGGGGAGGGAGGCAGGATGGTTTGGGATAAAGGACGGTTTGTGGAAGAAACGGATTGGCGGTAGGAAGGTCTATTAAGAGGGTTATTGCAGTAGTCTAAGTGGATGATTAAAGTGGAGTAGGGTGATGGTAGGCTGAGAGGAAGGGAGCAGAATCTTGTTTCTTGTGGAAGTCAAATCAGTAAAACTTGGCAACCAGTTGGGCATGAGAGTGAAGTAGATGGAAGAATCAAAGGTTATACCAAGGTTTTCAACCCAAGAGATCAGGGTAAATGATTGATCAAAATCATGAAAATGGAAAAAGGACAAATAATAAGCTTGATTTTGAACATGTTCAATTGAAGTTCTCAGGATATCCAAAAGTGGGGATGGGGTGGGGTTAGGAATGCATCAGTGCTTTGTACAGTTAAGGGTTTGGCTATGAAATGAACTAACCCTACTTTACTGTTGACTCACCTTGTAAAACCAGAGATGGGTCTCCTGATGAAAGAGGTCTCTCAATAATAGAAGTTGGAAAACTTTTCTCAAGGAAGAGGGTGAAGTGGTTACATGCTTGTGACTTTTGGAAGTTGTAGCACTTTTGCTCACCTTGTGATCATGTTTTTATCTAACGTTGCTTGTTTCCTCCTCTTCCTCTGGATTGTTCTTCACTTGCGTACTGATTTGAATTCTCAATCATTTGTTTCCTCTTGATTCTTTGATGAGGCTTGCCACTGTGGCAAAAATCAAGTTTTTCAATTCTGCCAATTATTTCTGCTTTAAAGGCCATAAATTCTGATCTCACAGTTCTCATTTCTCTTTTAAGCTATTCAGGAAGTTCCATCTACAGTTCCACGCTTTCTTATGAATCCCCAGGTTCCTCTGCCTCATCAGGTGTTCTATTTTCCTGTGTCTTGCAATATTTGTTCATGGGTGTCTGGACTCATTTAGCTGATCTGCTATTAGGCCATATTCCTTTCTGTTATTAGTATCTTTCTGGTTAGGAAGCATTTTCTGTTCATGTTCCAAGATCTTTAACTAAATTTTCTTCCTCCTGGGATCTTTGGTAATTTTAGTCTTTTTTTCTTTATATTCCCCTACTGCTAACTTTCTGATTTCTTTGATGGTGGTTACCTGGTGACTGGACTTCAAAGATGTCTCTGCTTCCTCCCTCGCTGGGGAATTGGTTTCTGCTTCAGGAATACAAAACTGGCCGTACCTCGATGCTGAAGCCTTCTTTCCCAGGCTTAGTGGAGCACCACACATGTAGACAGCCTTCCCAGTTCCCTGTGTGCCTCAGCTGCAGTTGAGCTGAGCTCTGTTGCAGTTCAGAGAGCTTGCTGCATTGCCATCCCAACCGGAGTAAGCTTCTACCATTTGGTTTTCCAGGGCACCACACAGAGGGGAAGTAGTTGGGGCAGTTAAATTTTGTGGCAGCTTTGTAAGTCCATGGTGGCTGGTGGAGGAGAGGGTGTGGAGTGAGCTTGTGTTAGGAGTGAGGGATTATCATCTTTTCTTAGTTCTTTCGGTTTTTATCTTGTTAGTGTTCTTGATGTCCCAGACTATGTGGACAGGTGAAATTGCTTTATCTTTTATGCATAATTCCTATTTTGGAAAGGTTTGAGAGGTTCTGAGGTTCAGAGCAAATGTCTCCTCCTCTCTCTTGTTCATCACGGATCCCAGTTCAGTACTCTGCAGACTTATATTTCAGATGTGCTTTGTAGACCTTAATGTGCTATATCATGAGTATTGCCAAAATAAGAGTTACTTCAAATGAAACGTCCTGCCTGATGGATCTAATGTGGAAAGAAGGTGACCTTTCCAAGCCCCACAGGTGGTAAGCAGACACTGGATTTGCCCACAGGCCTTCTGGCTCTGGGCCTCTGTAGCACAGTGCCTTCCTTTCTCAGGGAGTTTACCTTATTGTCTTTAATCCGCATTTATTTTTACAACATCCCGAGGAGAGAAAACCCAGGATGTGCCTAGGGAAAATGAGTTTGCAGATGACCTGAGTGGAGTTGGTGTAGAATTCAGCCCTTTACTAGAGTTATGCCTTCTGGGCAGCTAAGTGGCATAGTGACTAGAGCTCTGGGCCTGGAGTCAGGGAGATCTGAATTCAAATCTAGCTCAGACTTGCTAGCTATATGGCCATGGGCAAGCCACTTAACCTCTGCCTCCTTCAGTTTCCCCATCTCTAAACTGGGGAAAACAATAGCACCTACTGCCAGGGTTGTTCTGGGGCTCAAATGATAACATATTTGTAAAGGCCTTAGTACTATGCCTAACAATAATAGGTACTTAATAAATACTTCTTCCTTTCCTTTTCTTATTTCCCCCTTTACTATCCCACAACAACAGACATGCAGAAAGTTAATTCCTCTTCAGTGATCTTGAGCCCTCGCATTTGAAGAATAACCAAGGTTAAAGGAGAATCCATCCTTGGTTGCTTTGCCAAGAAAATCCCCTAGTGGGAAGGAAGTCAGAACAAATTCAATTATCAAATGCTTGTGCAGAAAATAAGTAATGGCAGCCAAGGGGGGTGAAGGGAGAGAGCTGTGGGGCTGGGAGAGACGAAGAGGCTTGATCTCTTCATGAGAAAGGCCAAGACTCCCTGCTTCCCTGTCCTTCCATAACTTCCTCTGTGGGTTCAGCTGGTCCTCACTGAGCAGTCTCTGTGGGTGCTGGCTGCCATGAGGGAAGGGGACCAGGGAGAAGATCCAGGCCCAGCCCCTTGAGAGTTTAGGAGATGATTTTATTCCAGGTTTTTGCAGAAACCAGAGTCTCCAATTCTTTAATGTGACATCACCTCTCCATTGGGAGAGGAAATTTCAGAACAGCCCACTTTCCCCGGAAGAAGTAGGTGTTTCTTCTAAAACCTAAATGAAACTTGGCCAGAGGCTCTGATTTAATTGAGGGAAAGGTGAGCTTAGCTGAGAAGATATGAAAGGATAGAAGGGGTGGGGGTGGCAGAGGAAGTCTGCCAGTCTGGCCAGCAGATGAGGATCTTGTGGACACTTTCAATTAAAAGGCAACCAACTAGCCTTGGGGAGGAAGACAGAGGGGAAGTCCTTGAGAAACTGGGTGCCAAGGGTTGGAAGGGCCTGGGATGGCCAGAAGCTCTGTTTGAGAACTGTGAGGGCACCTTTGGGAGTCTCAGAGGTGGGTTGTTTTTAGACATAGAATCATTAGGTGTTTAGAGCTGGGAGCAACCTTAGAGATCAAATTCCAGCCCACAGTGACAGAGCTTAGGACCAGGACACAGAGCTCCTGATTCTGTTTATTCATTCAGCAGATGGGATGGGCTCCTGTCTTCAAAATGCTATAGAAGGTGCTGGAGAGGGGATAGAAAGTTTAGATAAAACAGTCCCCTTGGAGCATATAGTCCTTGAGGCAGTAAAACCCAGTAGACAACTGTACATGATCAGAGCAAATGAATGTGAAATCTAAAGGTAACCTTTTTTACAGAACCAGGGAGATTAGGGAAATGCTTTAAGGAGGAGATGGCATTTCAATTGAACTTTAAAGGATGGGTAAGAATTCAGCAGGTCAGTTGGAAGGGGAGGAATGTTCCCAGCATAGGAGATAATGTAAGTGAGGTCGGGAAGGTAGGAGAGCTCCTGCAGGGAACATAGTGGTCCTGTCTGATGGGAGCATCGAGGGGAACAATACGAGATAAAGACTGGAGAGACAGGTTCTGTCAGACTTGGAAGGGTCTTGAACGTACAACCTCCTCCTTCACAGTGTCATAGTATTCTCAAACGAGAAGAGACCACAGAGACTGTCCAGTCCAGAGGGGATCAGTGATGAGCCAAAGGGACAAGAAGGGAAAGGCAGATCATCTCTGATCTCTGACCATCAAGACTGGAACTTGGGTCTCCTGCATCCTGACCATAATCCCTTCTGCTATTCCCATATTACTTATTATTCAATTTTTAGGATGACTAATAATGTTGATTACAAATGCCCATTTTCAAAGGAAGTAAAAGTAACCTGCATATGCATCTTTGTCTGATTCTCTGGAGGATACGGCAGTCACATAAGAGGAAAGTCAGAGGACACAATCTTAGAACCAGATTTAGCCTAAGGCTCCCATTTTATATATAGTAAGGCCAAGATCCAAAAAGGGGAAGGGGCTCAGCCACATTGATCACCTTTCTGATTGGCCTTGGCTTTGATCTAAATTTAATTTTTAATTTCAAGTTTCTTAGCTGGAATGACATCCTATAGGACCAAGTTAATTACTATATGAAGCTTTACGGATAGAAGGATCTTTGCTCTACTTATCTTTTCTGGAAGACTGAACCCAAAGAGGATCTCTATGAGGGACGAGGAAAGAAGTCCCAAAAAAGAGTTCTGTGATCATGTGCATCAGGGAATAAGAAGGTACAGAGTCTTCAGTAAGAGAACATAAACCTGGAGTACCTTGCCTAGAAGAAGGAGAGTCATCAGAGGAACAGAGAATGAATGGATGAAGTCATTTAGCTATCATTGATTAAGCCCTTAGTATGCGCTAGACATAGAGCTTGCTGGTGGGCATACAAAGACAGAAATGAAAATCTTCCTTTAATTTATATTAGAGGATGTTTGGGGAGGACTAGCACCTTAAATGTGATGGCAGGGATCCTCATCCACCTTTGGTATCCACCTGCTACCCAATTCTCACCTCTGACCCCAAAAGGCTATAGCATGGGTAGCAGCCACACCCTGGTAAAACTATTTCAACAGATTGGCTAAACCAGGTGGAAGGTAACTGGCAGGCTTCAAACCCATCTGTGAATTTGGTGGTGTCTACTCCAAGCATGTGAAGACATCCCCCAAGGGAATGGACAGATGAGAACAATTTGTTCCAACAGCCATGAAGGCGGCTGAAGCAGGTGCAGTGGAGCATGAAGACCTTGGGCAGACTTTGAAAATGCCAAGGTCGTCCTCTGAGGCCATTGTCGGTCATCCTGACTTATCTTGCCAGTGGACTTTGATGACTCTGAAAGGGATAGTGTGGCTGGTGACTACGCAGCTGCCCCACTTGAAATACAGTTCACTCACAGGTCAAGACATCGCCCTTGAAGTCAGCGTTCCTCTTCAGAAATGAAGAATGCACAGCAAACAGATAGGATATAACTTGCATACATATATATGTATATAAAACATATTATTATCATACATATTATTATATACATATTATTATATTAGCAGGCAGCTACGTGTCTCAATAGAGCTCTGGACCACAGTTAGGAAGGTCTGCGTTTCAATCTGGCCTCAGACACCTACTAGCTCTGTGACTCTAAGAAAGTCACTTAGCCTCTATGTACCTTAATCCACTGGAGAAGGATATGGCACACCACTCCAGTGTGTTCGCCAAGAAAGCCCTGTGGACTGTATTGGCATCTTATGGGTCGTGAGGCCACTGAACAATGGCCCACAGACACAAATAAATGTACAAACATATACATAAATTAGTTTTAGTCTCGGACTGTTATTTCATTCGTGTAGTGAGTCCAAATGAGAAAACTTTCTCCTTCTCAGTGCAAGTTGACATGTGCTCTTTGTGTCCTGGGTGGGATTTGAAATAAGCCTTTTTCTGCTTCTTCTCATACAGATTGCGTATGTGTGTGTGTGTGTATGTGTATGTGTGTGTGTGTGTGTATATGTGTGTGTGTATATGTGTATGTGTGCGTATGTGTGTGTATGTGTGTGTGTATGTGTATGTGTGTGTGTATGTGTGTATGTGTATGTGTGTGTATATGTATGTGTGTATATGTGTGTATGTGTGCGTATGTGTATGTGTGTATATGTGTGTATGTGTGTATATGTATGTGTGTGTATGTGTGTATGTGTGTGTATGTATGTGTATATGTATGTGTGTATATGTGTGTATGTGTGCGTATGTGTATGTGTGTGTATGTGTATGTGTGTATATGTGTGTGTATGTGTGTGTGTGTGTGTGTACGTGTGTGTGTGTTTGTGAGTTCCGAGTTCAAGCTGGACCCAGGTTCAAAATCCACCTTAGACACTTACTAGTTCTATAGCCTGGGGCAAGTCTTAACCTCTTCTGGCTGTAGTTTCTTCATCTGTAAAACAGAGAGAATAATAACATCTCTCTCATAGGGTTGTATTGAAGATCACATAAAGCGCGTTACAGTCTGTAAAGTGCCATGTAAATGGTAGTTACTAATATTATCATTGTTATGGTTGCTAGTACGTGTTATTATTTTACTGTGATTTTTCCGCCGTCCCCCACTGCAGCTAGACAGAATGGATGGAGGGGCCGCACATGGGAGAAAAGAGGAGCATAACGAACAAGGGTAGCAGGAGGTTAGTCTCCAGGGATGCTCTCTGCTCCGGAGCCCTGGGGGGTGGCAGAAGAGAACTGAGAGGGAGGGGGCAGGAATAAATAGGGTGCTGAAGGGAGTAGGGAGTGGGGAGTGGCTGCTCAGAAGCGTCCTCTCAAAATAACTCTTTTTGCCAAAGCTTGGAAAGGAGTGGGGCGTGTAAAGAAATGCCAAGCAAATTAGACTTCTTGTTCTTCTGCTGATGTGCAGGATCCCTCAGCTATCTCTCTGGGGCACTGCCACCTGACCTCAAGGGGATGGGAACTTCTCTGTCTCCAGGAGGCTGGTGTGACCCTCCTCTGGGAATCCGTTGACCTTTTTAGGAACACCCAGGCTGAGCACACCAAGGATGGTTGGAGCAAATCATTGACAGCTTTTTGTTCGGTCGTTTTTAATCATGTCCAACTCTCTGTGACCCCATTTGGGGTTTTCTTGGCAGATATACTGGAGTACTTTGCTATTTCCTTCTCCAGCTCATTTTACAGATGAGGAACTAAGGCAAACAGGGTTAACTGACTTGCCCAGGGTCACACAGCTAGTAAGTATCTGAGGCCAGATTTGAACTCAGATCCTCCTGATTCCAGAGTTGGCCCTCCATCCACTGTACCTTCTAGGTGTCCTTCACTGAACCCTAGGGCTGGCCTTTTTCAGCCAACCTAACTGATTGTTAAGGACCTCTATCCTTCCTTTCTTTCACTCCCTGTAATTTGATCAGAATGACAGTGGGAGTGTCCCTGTTTCCACTTTCTGGTTGAAAGGAACAATTGAAAATACCTGGCATTTATAGCTTTAAATTACAAAGTACTTTATAGACATTATCTCATACCCCCAGAAGGTCATAAGTGCAAGTAAATTCTTCTGCCTGTTCAGCAGAAGAGGAGACCAAGGCCCAGGGAGATGGAAAGAATTGGCCAAAGTAAATAGAGGAGCCAGGGCGGCTAGATGGCACCATACTGCACAGAGCACCAGACTTGTAGTCAGGAAGACCCATCTTCCTGGGTTACTAACCGAGTGACCCTGGGCACGTCACTTAACCCTGTTTGTCTTGTTTTCCTCATCTGTAAAATGAACTGGAGAAGGAAATGGCAAACCACTCCAGTGTCTTTGCCAAGAAAACTCCAAAAATGGGTCCAGAAGAGTCAGACACAACTGAAAATGACAGAATGCTTGAACAAGTTAGGGACCCAGGTTAAGTCTTCTGACTTCAGCTCATAGTGTTCTTTCTATGACATCAAACTGTCTCATTAATGTGCTGGTTAGTATAGTTTTCTACCAGAGATAGAGTTTTAATATCCAGGCCCCACAAAGCAAAACTTGGCATAAAAAGTTTCCCCCTCTTCCAGTCTGTTTCACTTGCCCTCCATCTTTCATGTGCTTCTTCATGTTGAAGGTCTGGGGGAGTGACGTGCATTTAGACCTTTAATTCACCTCCTGTGTAGAGGCCAGGATCCATACACATCAAGCAAGGAGAGAATAATTCAAGGCCAAGAGATACTGTAGTGATTATAGGGCAGAGAGGAAGGAGGAGGTTTAGACAAGGGGGCTCCCCAGCTGTGTGCTGGGTAGTCCTGAAAGACTTTTTGGAAGGAGAGAGAATTTGGATGGACAGAGAGGAATATAGAAATCGTTGTAGTCGGAGACAGCAGCGTGTGCCTGGCGTGTTGGGAGGTGGGATGAAGGAGATAAGGCCAGATTGATTAGGGTGTGGCTGGATTTTAGAAGGTCTTGAAGTCCAGGTTGAGGAGTTAGAACGTGATGTGATCAGCATTATGGAGTGATTCCATTTTCTTGAATTGAGGAGTGGCATTGCTGAAAGTGATGGGTTTTTTGGTGGCTGTTGGGATTAAGTGACTTGCCCAGGGTCATGCAGCTAAGCTAGTAAGTATCTGAGGCCAGATTGAATTTAGCTCCTCCTGACACCAGGCCCAGTGCCACCGCACCACCTAGCTAACCCCAAAATGATATTTTGAAAAGATGAATCTGCTCTGGTGGGTTGGAGAAGAGAGCGTTTAACTCCATCTCACCAATAAGGGACCACCTGCCTTTGGTGACATTGGTGCCGGAGAAACTGTGGAGCTGCTGAAAGGGAGCTGCCAGCCACCTGGAGTGTTGACAGCCCGAAGGCTTGATGGGAGGGAGAGAACCAGTTCTGTTCAGTTTGGCAGTTGGGTCCTGTAAATGGCTCCCCCTGCAATGTGTCTGAACATGCAGAGGTTTGTGGCTGGTCTACAGCTTTGTAAGGATTTCGGCTTATGGTTTTCCAAGCAAAGAACTTAATCACTCTTATTTAATATAGTGGGGGTTTTTTTGAGATGGGGGAACCAGAAATCCATAGTGACATGGTGAGCTGAAAGCCCTTTCCCCACCCCCTGCTCCTCTTATCCAGGCACTGGTAGCAAGGAGAAATGCCTATTTTAATCTGTGTGGGGAAATAGCTTTTCCTAAATATAGACCTCTCTAGAAGAGTGGCAGTGGGGAGGTAGCCTGGGAAGGAGATTCAGAAACTGGAATAATTCCATCCTCCTGGATGCAGCACAGGACTTGGGCAAGACCTTTACTCAGGACATGCATGTGGTGATCACTAGCATTTTGTCTATCTGTCCCCCCCACCCCCCAACCCCAATCATTTTTTTACTTTCTCATTGAAACTCCCAGAGTTCAGTCTTGGCTGTGCCATTCTGACAAGTGCCCACCTCCAACAGTTTCTCCTTCTCTTTGATATAATACAGTCAGTCCCAAGAAAAGAGAAAGCTCTTTTTTTCTGGGTGACTGTTTTTTTTTCACAAAATCATTTGCTGAAGCTTCCAACAATTCCTCCAAAACAGTATAGCTTTGGTGAGAGAGATGGGATGGGAAGTGCTGACCTTAAGCACTTTGTTAGCTGTACCATCCTTGTAGACTCTCCTTGGTTAGCTGAGAGAATCTGTCTGACACTGATAGAATAGAGGAAGTGGCGGGGAGGGAGAGACAGAGAGACACCTAGAGAGAGACAGAGAGAGAGATATAAAATGTTTTAAGTGTTTCCCATTTGCATGTGAATAAGAGGGGCTAGTTAGCTTTTCATAGTTGACATTGAAGGTCACACTGTCCCAGTTCTATCTTTCTCACTTTAGGATTCTACCATGGTAGACAGGGGTCCTTTTCTTTCTTGTCTTTGGTGTGGAAAGATCAATGCTGGGCAGTTGAGTGCCCCAGGAATAGCTCTTGGGAGCCTGGGGGTTTGTGGAGTGTAAGGGAATCTCTTTAGGGTTACTGAGAATCCTTTCTGTCTGCCTGCTGGCCCCCATCCTAGTTCACCTCATCCTGTCTCTCCACCAGACCACATCCCTCTTATCTTATAGAGAGCAAGCCTGAAGCCAATGGATCAAGTCATTAATGTCTCAGTAATTGGATCAGGAACCTCGGTAACGGGGAGAAAACAACTTTCTCCTCACCTTTCTCCCCTGTGTTTCCTGGCCACAGCTGAGAAGACGCTTAGAGGAGCTATTTGTGGAGTGGGTTACCCAGCCTGGAGCTGGGAGTCCCTGGAGGGGCAGCAGCACTGGCTTCCTTCCATGTTTGACTGAAGGCCTTGGAAGTGTGGGCAAGGGAAAGGGCCGGTTTCTGACTGTGGTGCGTTATTCCCTATAGCCCTTAATGCAGCATCTGATGGCCTGCTAAGTTAAATGTGGGTTTGTATTGTTTCAGAAAGAATAAAGCAGGCATTTATTAAGTCTCTTATGTGCCTTGCACATACCTTACAACAATCCTAAGAGTTAGATGCTATTATTAGCCCCATTTTATTATTTTTTAAAATAATTTATTTTTAGTTTTCAGCATCACTTCCATAAGATTTTGAGTTTAAAATTTTCTCTCTCTCTTTCCTCCCCCCTCCCCAAGATGGCACACAGTTTGATACGGGTTCTGCTTCTACATTCATATTAAACATATTTTCACATTAGTCATGTTGTAAGGAAGAATTAGAACCAATGGGAGAACGCTTGAGAAAGAAGGAACAAAACACCAGAAGAAAAGGAGAGCCCACAGTGCACCTCCATCTGCATTCAGACGCCCTAGCTCTTTCTCTGGATGTGGAGAGCATTTTCTATCATGAGTCTTTGGAGTTGCCTTAGCTCCTTGCCTTGCTGAGAAGGGCTAAGTCTGTCAAAGGCAGTCTTTGCACAGTGGGGCTGTTACTGTGTACCATGTTCTCCTGGTTCTGCATCCGTTCATGTAAGTCTTTCATCTTTTCTCATACAATAGTATCCCCATTATATTCATGCACCACAACTTGTACAGCCATTCCCCAGTTGATGGACCTCCCCTCAATTTTCACTACAAAAAGTGCTCCCCTACTAACCCCATTTTAAAGTTGAAGAAACTGAGGCAAACAACTTGGCCAGGCTCACACAGCTGGTCCAGAGCCAGTGTTCTATCTATCATACCATCTAGCTGCATCTTACCAGCACCTTCCTTGAATGGGCAGAACCAGCGCCAGGGACCACAGCTTACTGTCTCACCCTCTGTCCACTGGGGTGAGTAGACATTAAACTGGAGTGAAATTGAGTCAGGATGACTTGGGTTGAAATCCCACCAAAGATCCCACACTAGCTGTGTGACCCTGAGCAACTCACTTAACTTCTCCGGCTCTGTTTCTTCTTTTGTAAAATGGGGATGATAATAGCTACAGTACCAACCTCCAAGAGCACTACATTGAAACTCCAGTACGGTGATATGTTCCAAGTGCTTTACAAACTGTCAAGTAATCGACTAGCATTTATCCAAGTGCCTCCTATGTGCAGGCGGGTAGCTAAGTGGCATAGTGGGTGGTGCCAGGACTGGAGCCAGAATTTGGAAGGCTCAAGTTCTAGTCCGGCCTCAAACACTTACTTGCAGTGTGACCAGTGGGTAAGTCACTTAACCCTATTTGCCTCATTTTCTTCAGTTGTAAAAGAAACTGGAGAAGAAATGGCAAACTGTTGCAGTATCTGCCAAGAAAATCCCAGATGGGGTCATAGAGAGTCAGACATAACTGTGTCATGAACAGGCACTGTGCTAAGCTTTGAGAATAAAAAGGAAGTGGAAAAAAACAGCAGCAAACCATCCCTCCCCTCCAGGTGCGGACAACTACACACAGAGGAGATACAGTGTGCTTGGGAGATAATCTCCTGAGGGGGCACTAAGATTAAGAGGACCAGGAAAGTCTTCTTGCAGAAGGTGAGGTTTGAGCTGAATCTCGAAGGATGGAAGACCCTCCCAACCCTCGGGGTAGACACCTGTCTTTCCTGGCCTGCTTCAGATCAAGTCCTGATGGGAGAATGTCTGTCCACTTTACACTACACAAACAGGAGGGCTTAATAGGGAGGGCAGGGCTGGGCTGGGCCAGTCTGGGAGTCTGCACAGTCCTAGGTCTGTGCCTGGCTTCCTTCATGACCTTAGGTAAGTCATTACCCCTCTCAGCATGAGTATATGGAATATCCTGTCTCAGTGGCAATGTGTTGAGAGCAAAGGAGGACCGAAATAATCTCTGGGATGCTTCTTAATGATTTTGTAGGAAATTCTTCCCTAAAGTCCTCTTCAGGTCTTTTAAAAATGCTTATTGCTATATTTTGTTTTGACATTGTCTGAACTTCCCAAATCTATGCCTCCTTCCTGACTCAGAAAGTCATCTCTTGTAACAAAAAATTTTTTAAAAAGAGTTGGGGGGAGGGAGGAGCAACTGATTCATCAGAACTCATTGCCACATGAACCAAGTCTCACAACATGTGCAGTGTTTCGTAGCTGTGCTCTCCTCCCATCTCTGTGAAGGAGGGAGGGAGGTATCTTTTCTGTTGTCTTCGGGATCAGATGTGATCATGATAATTACATGTCATTCACTGTGGCCATTGCTGTTCTCCTGGTTCTGTGTCTTTGTTTTGCATCAATTATATGATCCGATCAAGATTCTCTGTATTTTTCATATTCATTGTTTTTTATGATTTCTTAATTTTCACTTATATTCACATACTGAAATTCGTTTCTCCATTCCCTGATCAATGAGCATCTTTTCTGTTTTCAGTTCTTGCTACTATAAAAAAAATGATGCTATAAATATTTTGGTGTATAGGAGACCTTTATCCCTTTCTTTGACATTCTTGGGCTGTATCATCCCTAGGCCCTCTCCACTGTTCTGCACCGCCATCCTCAGCCAGGGAGAAGTTGTTTAGCTTGAAGGACACAAGGGTCAGGGTCTCCACCTGATGGCATGCCTATAATTCTATACCTCTTTCAGCTAAAATAAATGTCAGGTTATTTCATAATCTACAGACTTTCTTATAAGGAAAATGACCACTCCTTTCCACTGCCCGAAGCACTGGGTACCTGGATTGATAGAGTAGATGGAAGGGGAGGAAGAGGAGGATGAGGCTGCTTACTTGGGCCTTCTCTCTCATTGAATTCATTCAGAGCCTGTCTGCCACATACCTGTTACTGCTACCCTGGCACCCTCCTCCTGCTAAACCCTTCTTGTCCCAATCCAATACAACATTTATTAAGTTCCTACTACATGTAAGGCACTCAGGCTTAGCTACCACCATGCATTTCTGCATTGAGTGATGAAACTACACATACACGCTGTTCACCTGTGTCCCCAATCCCCTTTTCACCCATTTCAAGTGCTAAGTTGAGGGCCCAAAGTCAAAGAGAATGGTTCTTGCTCTCAAGTATGTTCTGCATATTGCATCTTCCTTCTACCACATTCTATGTGACTTCCTGGGTGGTAGTGTGCTCATTTAATTAACTCAGTGTCCTAATGTACTAATGGAAGTCTTATAGGGCCCTCCCTCCAGTTAGTAGGCTACACAGCGGCATTATAACAACTGGTTTTTGAAGGCGCGTAAATATTTATTATTTGATCTTTCTGTTACATGTTTATTAATTTGCATAAAAATAATAAAAATGTGCAAATGACTACACATAAAAGTATAGACTAACATCAAAGGAAATTATATGTGTATGTATAAGATACAATCCTGCTCTTCCTTTGTATATTCTACCAATTATAACCTTAAAAAGCTCTTTCCCTTTCCAACTGTGTGGACTACTGCACGATCCTATGGGCAGGAGCAAAGGCATTTTAGATCCTAAGCCCCCTCCCCACTTCCACACACATGGCTTAGGATGAGGAAGCTGCCCCTTTAAGCTATGGGAGGTGGGGAAGGAGAGAGGTGCTGAGGAGAACTTGGACACTAAGAACTCTTGTTCTTCTCCCAGACTCTCTTGGTCCTCCCTCACCTTTTCCACTGAGGGAGAGAGGAACGGTTCTCAGTTCCATCAGCCTTGTTCCATCATTTCAGAAGGGCAGATGAATGAGATTAAAAGTCTTCAGTCCCCCTGGTGCATCTGTGTTAACTCTCTGTAGGGAGACTTAATTCAATTCAGCAAACATTTACATGAGTCCTTTGAAGCTCTTGGCACTGAAAATCCAACACCAAACGGACAGCTGGCCCCTGCCAATAGCTTTGTTGTATGACCTTCAGAGAGTCACTTTCTTACCTCTGACTCTCAGCGTCCATCCCTGCTCACAGGGGGTGTTGAGGAGAATTGCACTAAATGAAAATAAAGGCTTCTTCTGGCTTGTGGCTCTGTGATGCCAAGTGATACAGTTCATATTCTTCACTCCTTCTAAGGGACATTATCTAATTGTGGGCATGGTGAGCTGGAGGGAAAAACACCTGGTTATGTGACCTTGGTTTAGTCATTTAAGTGTCTACTTAACCTAACCACTAATTGTGACCAAGTCCCAGAGGAATCATAGAATTCCAGAAACAGAAATCTAGAAAGGGAAAAGACCTCAGAGTCCATTTGGTCATTAGGATCAAAGGTCTAGAACTGGAAGGGATTTCAGAAGCCAGCTAGTCTTCCATCCTCATTTTACAGATGAGGAAACTGAGGCTTGGGAGCTTAGGTGACTTGCCCAAGGTCACACAGGCAGTGAGCATCAGAGGTAGAAATTTAATCTGGTCTCCTAACTCCAATCAATGCTCTTTTGTTTAACTGAACTATGTCTTTCTGACAAATGAGGAAACTTGAGATTCAAAATGGGGAAAGAGCTCTTTTATATTGTGATCTCTCTCTCTCTCTCTTTCTCTCTCTCTCTCTCTCTTTCTCTCTCTCTCTCTGTCTCACCCTTTTTCTTTTTCTCTCATTTTCTCTATCTCTCATATAGCTGGCAAGATGATATGTCTGAAGCATCTCTGGAAGGAAGGGGGCTATATCTTATTAGTGGTCATGACTGAGCAATTAATTTCATAAATACCTTTTCCCAGCAAAGACAGTTTCATTTATAGCCTCTCCTCTCTGAGAGTTGGAAGGCTTCCTTTCTCCCTCATGTGGTAGATCGAAAGCTTCCTTTCATTTGAGAACCTGGCTGTCCACTCCTGCCAATAGTTCTTGCTGGCAGGACTGGAAAGTGATGACTAAAGTTGCATTCCCAACCATGCCAAGATGAGAGGGGGAGGGTGAAGAACCCAGCAGACAGATGTGGGGTGGACAAAGCAAGGAGTCCATCCAGACTGTTGTCAGCAGGTCTGTGCGGCTGATTTCTGTGATCATGCCACTCTGGCCAGAAGGCATTAAGAGCACAGTGATCTCCCATGTGTGTACCCTGTATGGGTTCATTCTCTGGATGTGGGACCATGACGGCTCTTTCATGGAATATTAAAATCATAGACTCTTAGAGTTAGACAGCATCTTAAAGTCAGCAAAGTCCCACTTCCCACTCAGATCACCATTTAGTCAGTCAACAAGCATTTATTAAGCACCTACTGTATGTCAGGCACTGTATTAAGAGCTGAGTTTACAAGGACAGGCAATAAAACCAGAAGCTGACATTCTAACTGATGAGAGAGCATGTAAATGACTATGGATATACAAGTCATACACAAAGTAGGCGTAAAGCAATGTGAAATGAGAGGGTCAAGGAAAGTAAGAAGAAGGGGTGAGGGCCAGAACATTCCAGGACTTGAAGGGGGGAGGGGGTATCAGTACAAAGGCGTGGAGTGTCATGTGCAGAGAACAAGTGGTTCAGTGTAGTTGGAGTGTGGGCTATATGTTGTTTTGTTCAGTCATGTCTGATTCTTTGTGACCCCATTTGGGGTTTTCTTGTAAAGATACCAGAGTGATTTACCATTTCCTTCTCCAGCTCATTTTACAGATGAGGAAACTGGGGCAAACAGGGTTAAGTGACTTGTCCGGGGTCACACAACTCGTCTGTATCTGTGGCCAGATCTGAACTCAGAAAGACTCATCTTCCTGACTTCAAGCCCTGGGCTCTATCCACTGCTCCAACGAGGTGCTCTTATTGATATGTGGAGCATAGTAAAGTGTAACAAGAATGAAAAAATAAGGGGTCAGGTTGTGAAGGGAAATTTAAATATTACAAAGCTTTGTATATGATCTTGAAGGCAAGAGGAAGCCACTGAAATTTATCGAGTATGAAGGAGGGAGAAGGGGTGGTGGTGATGTTATCAGACCTAATAATTATTAATAAATAAATCCTGGTCTCTAAAGTCCTTTCCAGTTCTGTGAACTGTCATTCTGTGAACCATAATGAATTGTTAATGGTGGAATTTCAGGCACTAGGACAAGTGGGAAGGAGTCGGGGTGGGAGCAAGAAGGGGAAGGCATTTTTTTTTTGGTGAGGGTGACAGGGATTTCCAGCACCCTTCAAATGGCACCACCCAGTATATAAAGTAGTATTCTTACCTTTACAAAGGAATGAATGAACAAATGAATGAGTGCATTGTACTTTGGAGTCTTTAGATGAACACTCTCAGATAAGGGGAGCAGCCAGAGGAAGCATCAGAAGAGTTTTCTGAGTACTGGGCATCTCGCTATCACACATAGAGCTCTTATCAGTGTCATTGGGCAGTACCAGCTGAAGCTTACCGGCTCTTCATGGGCTCTGGGTAATCCTTTAGCAAACAAACATTTTCACCAATGAAGCCATCCCTTGGGTGCTCCTCTGAGGCTGTATTTCTCATGCTCCCTTGCAGTTTGGTTGCTGAGCCTCATTTCATCTTCTTGGAACCATATTGTCCCCCAGGTTACTCCTGTCAGGTTGTTGTGATAGCCTCAGGCTCAGCAGAAGATTTCAGCTGGACTTGCCATGGCTCTGACGGTGCTACCTGCTTGGGACTTCTCGCTGTAATGAGGAATTCTTGTGCTTCAGGCAAGTTCAGTGGTGTAGAGAGAGGGTTTGAAGAGCCGCTGCCCTCAGATAGTTCAGCCCTGTGTTTTGTTGTGTAGGCAGAGGGCTGCCTATTTCCCAGAGAGTCTAGGCTGTGCCCACGTGGTAATAGCAGAACACACAGGTCAGTGAGGGCTCCAGTGTGAGGTGGGAGAATGACCGCCACTCCAAGGAGGAAATGTTCTTTCAGGATTGGATAAGGAGCAGTGGTGCCCCTCCCATGCCATCTGCCTGAGACAAAGCCCTGGTCTCCTCTGCCAGTTATCAGTCTATTCCTACAATTTCAGGGAGTGTTTAGGCGTGACTTAAGTTGACTGGTCTTCTGTTATTGTGTGCCTAGGGACCAGGGAAGCCCATGGCTCACATTGGCCTCTCCCTTCCTTTTTATCCCACCTAACTCGTATCCTACACTGCACTTAGGGCTCCCTTTACATATTGTTCTGTGAGCTTTCCAAGGGTAATGACAGCTTATCTAAACTGTGGCTTTCCCCAGAGGCCTACTGCAATGATCTGGACATAGCATATTTAATAATTTAATTTAATATTTAAATAAGATATTTAATAAATATTTCTTGAAAAGGTTTAACTGTCTGTGCCACACAATCACATACTGTTTAGATGGTTCTATAACTGTCTGCACTACATAGTTGGCATTTGACTCTAGCAAATGCCAGAGTCACCCCTATCCATGGAATATGTGTGCAATGAGTTGTGGCTACTGAGTTGTTTTTCTCCTAGGGGGTTAATGACTGTCCCTCTCACTTTCCTGTTCAAGACAAGTGACAGCCTTCCCTCTTCACTTCTCCCAACCTGAGAGGATTTGGCAAGCCTCTTGAGAGATTGCAACTTATGGCAGAAACTGGACTAGGAATTTCTCTGGTATAGGACCGGCCATTGAAGAACTTTGTCTGCCAGTAGAGGTAGAGTTGCCAGGAACTCTGAGAGTTTAAATGTCTTACTCACAGTCACAAAGCTAGTGTCCTTTTCTGAATTTTGTGTGTGATTCATGTTTCCCTAACTTGAGTATGAGTTCATTAAGAGCAGATGTTATTTTTCTTGATACCTCTATATCTTCAACAATGCCTGGCACAGGACTGGGCACGTAGTAAGAACTCAAGAAAGGCTGATTGATTCAGTTTCACTTCCTAGAGTAACTATTGGGGGTAGACTGAGGCTCATGTCATTGCAGATAGTTAGTGACATAGGTAAGAAGAGAAAGGTCTCATTCTAATGATGATAATCTCCCATCTTAAAGCCACTTGATGGGGCCGTGGGCTTCTGGTATTTGGAGTCAAAATGTCATGATGCGTAAGTTTCTAACCAGAGAATCTACAGATTATGGAGTCCCAGGTCCACATACTCCACCACTACCCCTGTGTTCCTTCCTTCTCTGCCAGCATATCTGCCCAAATCACTCTGGCTGTCATTGATTGGCCAGCAGTAGGTCAAAGCCCAAACTCCGCTTAGTGTTCTTTGTTTGGTACTTGATTGGCTCAGGGTGAATGAAAGTAGCAATGGCTTCTGTTTTGACCAGAAACCCTGAGGGGCTTCCCATAGTTTTTATGGGGGAGGAGAGCTAGGTAAAGAAGCCATTCTCAGTCTCATTCTTACCTAGCCTTAGTCACTGAGTGAGCATTGTCTCAGTCAGACTGAGACCTGTTAAAGACCTTAGCTTTAAAAGGCCAAGGTCTCCCACTGCATCCTGGGCCATCCCCAGTCTTCCTGATCTGTATCTGGCCATTGGACAGAGATGGCTCTAGAGGAGACAGTGAGGCTGGTGACTTTGCCCAACCCTCCCTCACTTAAATCCAATTCACTTGCATGTCATGGAATCACCTACCTGATATCATGGTCCTCTTTGAGAATGAAGGATAAACAGCATCTTTCCGATGGCTCTCACCAGCTCCTTCTTCTTTTTTATACTAATGACATTTTCCCACCATCTTTATTGTCATGTCCCAGAAAGACTACTGTTCAGTGTCTTTGTCTTCTGCAGTGGTACTTCAGTGGATCCATTATCTCAGTGAGAGAAGTATGTGAACACTCTCTCTACCAGTTACAATGGAAACTTCTCTGACTTCTTAGATCTTGTGGCTACCAGTCCAGCACTCAATAGTCCATTCGTTGCTTTTTGCCCTTCCCACATGACTTGATGACCCACTTTTCCATTCATAAATAACCCTGATGGCATCTTTTATGTTGCTTCTCCATGCAGGACATTGTCATTGTGTGTCTTTATACTGTCATTGGGTCATTTACAAGGGGGAGTCTTCAGAAATCATGAGTGGCCTGTGATTTGCAGCCAAATAGAATCCTCAGGAGAATATTGGTATTGAAAAGATGTGCTTTTGTATCAGCTCACATTTAGGTAATTGAAAGTTCTGGACACTTTTTAAAATATGGTCTAGTCCACTTGCCACTTCCTGTGCCATTCTGGGTTGAGTTTATGGTTTACCTGTGGTACCGATCCAAGATGCGATTTATGTATATTCATACATAGGTGTCCATATATGTATGTGATATAATGTACATCACCAGAAGGCAACATGGACAAAGGGCCAGTGCCAGAGTTAGGAAGACATGAATTTGACTCTGGACTCTGACATATATTAGCTGTGTAATTGTGAGCAAGCCACTTTAAGTATCCCCAGACAAATCTTCAAGAGTCTAAGATTGAGGGCAGTAACTGATCTGCACTGATAGAAGGAATTTCCTCCCTGGGAGTTCCCTAAACTGAAGAATTACAGATCAATATGTATGTATATGTGTGTGTATACGCACGTGATCTACATGTATGTATGTAGTACATACATGTACTGTATGAATCTACGAATTAATAAAATGTGCTTCGTCTGCTTTGTTCTTCCAATGTGGATTATTAGACCACTCCTTTCAACAACCATGGATCTCATTGAGGAAGTCCTATAGTGTGCTGGGGGCTGAGTATATAATCAGCACATTATGCTCTACAAAGAGTTGCGTCTATTAAATAGCTTTCTATCACCAGGAAATTCTCTTATTTGGATTTGGTGCAGGATATCCTCCATGACCTAGGGACTTTGGGGAAGCTTATGTCTCCTTTTTATGCCTCACTTGATACTCAGCAGATGACTGGATGGAGCTATCTCCAACAGAGATAGTCTTATGGTATCACATAACTTTAATGTATATGTGGGAAAGACAGAGTCTTAAGAAAAGCCTATAAAGCCTTGTTTTGTTCTAAGGACAGTTTTTTTTTTTTTGTGATTGACAAATGTTAGACCCAGTACAATTTTGTATTCTCCTTATCTTTCAGTCAGTTATGTTACTCTGAAGATGGAATCTACTACAGAAATCATCTTCATTAGACTTCCTGTTTCCTTCTCATGCTTTCATCAAGGATGCCCCTTGTACATGTGTAGACCATTCTTATAAAGATTTTCTAGAGATGAGAAAATGGGCATTTCCTTTTGAATTTTGTCTTGAATACCTTTTTGAGGAGGGGTAATAATACCACCATTCATTTGGAATTGTCCCTTTCCCCCTCTTTTTCATTCTTTTGAAATCTTCCCTTTTTTGAGACTTTAAAAAAAATTCCCAAGTGCTTTTAAATTGTGCTGCCTCGAGTATTGCAAACCAATAGGTTTTTCCTACTTGTATTTGGTCAGTCCAACCATACTTCTAGATTTCATTTCCTTAAGTGCCATTGCCTCAATAAATCCAGGATTGGTTGAGGCAGTCCAGATGTAGCAGTTTCACTCCTGTCACTGCTGAGAACAGAGCACCGTAATTATTTAGAAGCTGAAGTGGGAGATTTTTGGAAAGGAACTCAGCCACTTTCAGTAGGCTATAAATAATGAGCCAATGAATCACTGCCCAGATATTTAACTATCTGAGCAGACATTTTACTGGTGCTTTCCTGGAGTTGTTTCCTCATCATCACAAAAACCATAGTCGCTGACATCAGGAGGGTGTTTTTGAAGTTCCACCACACAAAAAATGGCAGCCACCTACAGACCATTCTCCAAGACTCTTTAGTGACAAAGCTATAGCCCAAATTTTTTGTGGGAAAAGGACTTGATAAAAAAATACTTTATGAAGAGAGAATTGGTTATTGATTGATTATAAGTCTGGAAAGCTTTATAGAACTTTCTGTAAAAAGACATTCCTTTGCCCCTCAGTACTCTGACAATGCTAATTTTTGTAGACCTTTGATCCCCTTTCATTGGATAGACACCCCCTCCTCTTTTGTGGGTCTGTATTCAGATCTTTAAATAAATTGGAGGGTTAGCCCAAGAACCACCCATCTGACTGGGTGCTTAGTCTAGCTACAGAATGATGTGTGTGTTCATCCTTCATTGCTGAAGAAGACCATGGCATCAGAGAAATAATGACATGACTTGCACTTGACTTTATTCTGAGTGAGTGAGGGCTGTGCAGGTCACCAGCCTCACTTCTCCTGCAGAGCCATCTGAATCCAGTGACCAGATATTCATCAGGATTACTGGAGATGACTCAGGTTGAGGCAATTAGGGTTAAATAACTTACCCAAGGTCACACAGCTAGTGAGTGTCAAGTGAGATTTGAACTCAAGTCCTCCTGACTCCTGCACTGGTGCTCTATCCACTGCACCACCTAGCTGTCCCAACTACAGAATGATAGGCTTTCTCTGAAAATGCTGTTGACAACTTTAACTCTCTCACAGGGCAAATCTAGATCACTTCTCAAAAGTAGTCATTGATTAAAGGGCTAATGATGGAGTTTTTAGTTAAAATGCTTTGTCTGAAAGGTACTTATCTAGGACCCGATGTTTTTAGATAGGACAATTAAAAGTGACCCTTTTGTTCTCTCTCTGGCCAGTCATTCTTACATTCCTCAAGCTCAGATTAATAAGTCACTATGGTAATTCATTTCAAAACCATGCCCACCACCATAAATCACCAGACATTTATTAAGCATTTACTGTGTGCCAAGCACTGTACTAGACACTAGGTGCACAAAAATAATAATGAAACTATTCTTGTCTTCAGGAGAGCTAACATTCTATCAGGGGAGACACATGAATAAAGAAGAACACACAAAATATGACAGATAACCACTGTCTTCCTCCAGTCTAGCTCACGTGAGCCTGGGAAACCTCTGAGTCCGAGGACTTTCACGTTATTTGTCCCTGTTTATCTGAATCACACAGAAATTTCATAGGTAATTTTAATCAGCATTTATTCTACCAAAGTCTCACCATTAAAGTCTTCCTTGGGTGCCTTAACATGGCAGGGAGGTGAGCCTGGATTCTTTAAGGATGTGCTGGCGGAATGAAAAGTTCAGGTAGGTTCCACATGCTAGAGAGACTTCAAGGATGGGCTTGCGGTGGGATTGCCAGCCAGGCCCCATTGCTATAGGATGAGCTATCAGGTGCAATTCATGGAGGCTCCTCAGCGATAGTGGGGCTACAGTATGTGTTGGTGAAGGGAACTTCACACTGATGAAAGCAAAGGTCCTCACCATATTGAAATGCTCACTCTAGAGAGCTAGAAAGGTGAATATACGTAAGTGATTTCCTCCCTTCTGGCATGAAGACTTATGTAACTTTTAGAACGTCTTTTTGCATGGACCATTTTTCCAATTAGAGTGGGAGTTATTTATACAGTTAAAATGCTGTGGTAATGCCTCTTGTCTGGAATTAACTGAAATGTTCCTGATGGTCATGCTTGGTTTTGCTCTTTATAGCTTATTTCCCAGATTGCATTTGGTAAGTATCGCCATGGACATTGGCCAGAAGCAGTAAAATTGTCACGTGACCTGCCACCTTAGGCATGGGAATGCAGCATGGCCTCAGTGCCTGGAGGACGTGGGCTGAGAGGGAGCACCGATTTCACCATCCAGAGGAGAACGCAGACGGTTCCTCTGCCTCCCCTCAGAAGGAGTGTTTGTTGCTGTTCTTCGGTCATTTCAGTGATGTCTGACTCTTCGGGACCCGTTCAGGGTTTTCTTGGCAGATTCTAGAGAGCCTTGTCATTTTCTTCTCCAGCTCATTTTATAGACAAGGAAGCTGAAGCAAACAGGATTAAGTGACTTGCTCAGTGTCAGACAGTCAGCAAGCAGATGAGGCCAGATTTAAACTCAGGAAGAGGAGTCTTCCTGACTCCAGGCCTGGCACTCTATCTACTCTGCTACCTCATTTCTTAGGTAAAAGGGAAATTATGGTATCATGTGGCATGCCTGTCATGGGAAATAAAATTCCAGTGAAGCTAATGAATCCTCTCCCAGTGTTCCTAGTGCTATGGGGATAAGGTAGGGGACAAAAGCCTGAGAGTCTTAAGAGATATGTGAAATTCCCAAACCACTCTCGGGACAAAAATAATCCAAATTCTTTTTGTAATAGAAAAATATATGTCATAGAACACTGCTGGTGTAAGCGTAAGGAACTGGGTATTGAAATCAGAGGCAAGTACCACCATCATGATTTCCCAGTGGTTGTCACTTGTGATCTATAAGCACAACTGGAGTATGGATCAAGTCACTGGTACAAGGACTGGTGGTGCATAGGTCTAGCAAAGAAACTTTGAGGAACTTGAACTCATTCTAAATTCCTGTCTGGAATCAGTCAGTCCAGCAACATTTATTGAGAAACTAATGTATTCAAGAACCAGCCAAGGTGGTATGGAGGATACAAAGATATCTACCAATAACAGTTTTCATTTCTATAATATTTTAAGATTTACAAAGCACTTTCCACACAATAACCCTGTTAGGTCATGTAAATGTTTTCACCCCTATTTTATGGATGAGAAAACTGAGGTTCGGAGCTTTGGAGTGACGTGACAATAGTCATAACTGGGAAATGTCTCAGCCAGGTCTCCATACCAGGTCTTATGCCTGGGAATCTGGAGATCTTTCCATTATGCCAGGCTGCCCATCCCTTGCTCTCAAGGAATACCTTTACAATCTAGTTAGAGAGAAAGGACTCTTGTTAAAATAGAAGTTCTTGAGGGCAGGAACTCTCTTTATTTCTACTTGTATTTGCATTCTCATTGCTTAGCACAGTGCCTGGAACATAACAAGCGATTAATAAAATGCCTGTTAATATATGAAACAGAGAATAAGGAAACATGGTATTGGGAACATAGCACGGAACCCCCAACGTCAGATGACTTAGGTCCAACTTTTAACTTAGTCATAAAATATGACCTTGGGCAGGTTCTCTTTGCCTCACTAGGCTGCTGCTCCCCATTCATCAAATGAAGGGATTCAATCCAGATCTGTTTAGTCCTGACATCCTGTGTACAATGATTCGGCATTCTTCTCAGTTCTAACAGGCTATGACGTAAGTACTAAACTGTGTGGCAGAGACTAGAAATGCTGCAGGAGTTCAGAGAAGGGAGAGATTGCAAGTTAGGGGAAGACTTCATGGAGGAGCTGGGACTTCTTCCGGCAGTCAGGGATGAATCAAATGGACAGGGAGGAGCAAGGCAGTCCATAGTGGGGGAGGATTCTGAGCAAGAGCACAACAGTGGAACTCACCTGGCCTGTTTGGGGACATCTGGATTAGCGTGTCCTCATGACATGATATAAAGAATGCCACTAGACCAAGTCAGGAGGTCTAAGATCTAGTCCTAGCTCTGCCACTGCTAGGCATTTAACTTTGGGGAAGTCTTCTCTCTTTTTTGTGCCTCAGTTTCCCCATATGCAAGGGAGATAGTATCTTCTCTGTCAAACTCCTGGAGTCATTGTGATGAAAACTCTTTGCCAACTACAATGTCTGTGGAAATATAAGATTTTCTTCTTTTCCTAGTTCTGTGGTGTGGAGATCCTCCCTCCCCCAACCAGTCCTGGAATGGAGAAACAAAGTCCATCCCAGACCTGCTGTCTCTCACTAATCAGTAGCCAACCACAGGAGGTTTCTTGAGGCTGAGCATTGCCTTCTCATGTGCTGGGAGAAATGAGTCACCAGGGAAGAAAAGGGCTAGTAGGACAGAGATAAACATTCCCTCTTTGTTAAGTGACTTTATCTCCCAGGGTCCCATGGCTGCCTCCTTCCTGCTCAGTGCTTTGGTAAAAGAAGAGTCCAGTGTGCCTCAGTATCTCTTGCCTGGCATAGTGCAGTACGTACTGATGCTCACTGAGCAGAATTCTCTCTGAGGTTCAGAAGATAAGCCAGTAATCTAAAAAAGAAAAAAAAGGCCTATTAAAGCTATTGTCGTTGGGAGAGACCAGAGTCCAGATTATAGTACATTGCTTTGGCGATGGTAGAAACCTCTGTTGATATTAATTATTTCTACTTCTCTCTAGAATCTCGACCTCCATAAATCAGGTCTCTCTCCATACCTCCAGTTCCCTCTAAGGTAAAGAATTAGATTTGAACATTGGCCTTGATGATGAGGTCATTCTAACTTGAGATCATGAACTATTAGGCAAGTAGGATCATGAAATAATCTGAACTCAAAAGAATCTAATCCTTTTCAGCTCCATGTGACCCTCTTCAGAGGATGTGAAAATGCAGGGTTAGACTCGGTGGGTTCTTAGATCCCTTCCCCTCCAGATACCAGTGGCCCTAAACACCTGTGACTAGCACTTCTGTGGGAGGTTGAGAAACCTGAGCCTTAAAGAGCATTTTTGACTGCCTTTGACCACTGTTGATTCAGATGGAACTTGTAGTCCAACAAAACCCCCAGTTCTTTTTCACATGAGTTGTTAGCTAATCATTCCTTCCCACTTTGTACTTGTTTGTCTTATTTTTTTTTAAACCCAGGCAAGGACTTTTTATCCCCATTAAATTCATCTTATTAGATTCAGTCTCCCAAGATGATCATACAGAGTAACATCTGGGGCCTAGGAGGGAGTCACTGGCCAGGTGTCTCTGGGTCTGCTTGGTTCATTTGGTTGCAGCAGGAGGCCAGGTTTTTAGATGTGATCTCAGTAAGATCCCTTAGCTTACTTTGTGTCCCCAGACCTCACAAATACATTCCCTCGGTCACAAAGCAAACCAGATCAAAACATGCAGGCAGCAGCAGCACAGTGTGGTAGCCCTGGCCTTGATGTCAGGAGGCCTACTTAACTCACTATGTGACCCATGGCAGGTGGCTTCATATTCTGTAGCCTTGGTTTCTCCATCTGTAAAATGGGGGTGATAGTGCCTGCCCTGTTCCCTTTACAGAATAAAGTAAGGTGATGGATTGAAAGACACTTTGGGAAGTTAAAAGCCCCTGGAAGAGGTCTCCTTTCAGAACCAGAGAAGATTCCTGACTGTCATACTTAGAATCTTTGTCTTTGGGCAAATCACTTAACCTCTCTGCTCTAGCTTCTTTATAAAATGGGGATTATAACACCATACTAATTACCTCACAGGCTTGCTATGAGACCCCAAAGCAATAGAAAAAAATGTAAGGTGTTATAACAATGTGTGTATATATAAATATATTTATATGTACAGATATATATGTACATACACACATATACATACATATACACACATATGTGTGCATGTGTAATACATATGTAAGGCAACATGGACCACCAGACAATTCATACAAATGCCTTTCTCACAAAACCCAGGGTAGCTAGATGGCATAGTGTATAGTGTACTAGGCCTGGAGGCAGGAAGATTCATCTTCCTGAGTTCAAATCTGACCTCAAACACTTGCTAGCTGTATGATCCTGGACAAGTCACTAAAGTCTTTTTGCCTCAGTTTTCTCATCTGTAAAATGAGCTGACAAAGGAAATAGCAGACGATTCCAGTATCTTTGCCAAGAAAACCTCAAATGGGGTCACAAAAAAATGACTCAGCGACAACACAACCCAGTGAGGCAGGTCACACGTGTTGTTTATTTACATTTTACAGATGGAGATACTGAGTCCCACAGAAGTGAGGTGAATTGCCCAACATCACTCAGCTAGTAAGTTCTGAGGCTTGGACAGAAGCCCAGCTCATTTGATTCCAAGACCAGTGCCCTTTCTACTACAGCTTGTTGTGTTCTGATGCTTGTCGATCCCTCCCAAACTTGTTCCCACCTCCTCAGGTGATGAAGTCCTATCAAGGCAATAGCAAAGAAATAACAAAACATGTGTCATTGACTTTGGCTCCAGAATGATAATGGTGATCAAAGTTCACATGAATGTATGTATATGTATATGATATGTTCACATCATTTCACACATGCAGAAATTAAAGGCAATAGAGATTAAGTGCCTTTGAAGAGGTCACACGGCCAGTATGTGTCAGAACAAGGATTCACACCCACATCTTCCAGCCCCAAGTTCAGCTCCTATAGATGCAGAGAGCTGTGATTTTTCAGTGGAAATTCTCCCTATTCCTGGAGGAACAGTCTGAACCAATTCAAGTCAAACCTTGCATTTATTAAGTGCTGGATCCCATGCCCCAGGTACTGTGCTGAGCCCCAAGATTTCAAAAACAAGCCAGATTGGAGAGGAATGAAGTCATGGCTGGCCTGGGTGTCCTTCTTAAAGTGGAGGGTCTTGGAGAAACCAGCCAATCAGATAGAGAGGGCTGGGGAGGGGAACTTCGAGTGTGTGAACTTTAGGGGGAAAATAAGCTTCCGGGTGCTCAGGAAATGGAAGTTGAGAGGATGCCCATCAGCTGGGAAATGGCTGAACAAGTTGTGGTATATGAATGGGACAGAATACCATCATTCCATAAGAAATGATGAGCAGGCAGACTTCAGAAAAACCTGGAAAGACTTAGATGAACTGATACTGAGTGAAGGGAACAGAACCAGGAGAACACTGTACACAGTAACTGCAACATTGTAACAGTAACAGTAACATTGTTCCAGAACTAACTGACAGACTTGACTCTTCTCAGCATTGCGAGGTTCTAAAACAATTCCAAAGACTCATTATGGAAAATGCCATCCACATGCAGAGAGAGAACTATGGAGTCTGAATGTAGAGCGAAGCAGACGATGTGTTCTCTCTTTATGTTCTTTGTTGATGTTTCTTCTTTCTCATGTTTTCACCCATTATTTCTAATTCTTTTTTACAACATGACTAATATGAAAATATGTTTAATATGAATGTTTAAGTACATTTCATGCCATCTTGAGGTAGGGGCAGGGGAGGGAGAGAGAGAAAATTTGGAGCTCAAAATCTTATGGAGTTGAATGTTGAAAACTAAAAATTAATTAAAATTTTTTTTTTTGAAAATTAGTTTCCAGGATGAAGAGGTTTTTGGGACATTGTAGAGAAAATAGGGGAAAATCAGGAGAAGCCTGGAAAGGAATGAAGAAATTCATTTCAGCACATATTTATTGTGTACAGAGTAGCAGGGGATATGTGAAGTTTAGCTAAGATGCTAACATAGATAAATATAATGTGTAACACCACATGCTGAGTGTCTCATAGAAATGCTATGTGAGGTCCAGGGTAAGATTTGTTGTGGTCTGAGAGGACCAGAGAGGTGGTTGCCATGGGGAAGCCTGTGGTTTTAGATATTGTCAGAGAGCTGGCAGAGGTGTTGGGGGAAGGGAGAGAGCAGGGGCAGTGGGAAGATTTCAGTATGAACCTCTCCGTGCTCCTCCTTTCATTTCTAGCTCCTGTACGACAGTCCCAAAGCTCGACAGGAAGTGGAGCATCACTGGCAGGCCTCGGGTGGACCTCACATTGTGCGCATCGTGGACGTGTATGAAAACATGCACCATAACAAGAGGTGTCTCCTTATTGTCATGGAATGGTGAGATTCCGGTGATCTGGTCTTGAAGCTTTCTCCAACTCCTGTCCAGCTGGGTTCCTCTAGGGTGGGGAAGAGCAGACCTAAACTTAGGTACCTAAAACTGAACTCCATATGTGGTTCAACCAAGGTGTAGTATAGAGTTGACAATCATCTGGAAGCTCTCCATGCAGTCCATGATTTCATTAGTTTTATTGGTTGCTGTGTTGCACTATTGAACCTGAAGTCCTCTGTGGGGGAGGGAGGAGAGACAAAAAACAAAAACACAGATCTTTTCCAAAATACTGTCTTAACTATGCCTCCCCCATATTGTAGTTTGTAAAGTTGATTTTTTTTGGACCTGCATATAAGACTTGACATTTAAACCTTCTGAATTTTTAAGAAGAACAGATTCCCAAGGGTTCAGAGGCAGATCCCATGGCCTAAAATTCTCTAGGGGAAGTTAGCTCAGGAGAGATGGGAAACCCTCAAAAATAAAATTCTGAAGATAACAAGGAAAATCAGTTCCAATGAGGAGAAGAAAAGGGAAATTGAAGAGCTGTCTAAAAAGATCAATTTGAATATAGCAGCAAGTTGAATTGTAAAAAGACAGAGCAGATGAAAAGTAGAGCAGGAAATAGAAACATGTGGGATGACCCTATAAGAATAGTGTCAGGGGTGCTTTAAATCACAATGAAGCAAGCCTGGCAAAGAATTAGAAAGAAAAAGAAAATTACCTACCGGTTGAAACCTAGGTGAAGTAGGGAGATGAGATCAGGGAGATATGGAAGAACCTAGCAGGTCTTGAGGAGTCTCCATCACTGGACCCGATGAGCAGAACCCTCTGATCTGGCAGATTCAGTCAATGAACTCCTACCAGCAATCTTTGAAAGATGATGTAGAATAGGAGAGACACTACAGGATTGGAAAAGTCAAATGTCATGATTTTTAAAAGGGGAGGAAGGACAGGAATGAATATGAAAACTTTTAGGCTTGTGGGTTTGACTTCAATTCCTCATAAAATTTGAGAGCATATTATTAAAAGGATGATTAAGGGACATCCAGAAAAGGAAAAGATTGTCATAAAGAGCCAGCATTTCCTCAAAAAGAACAGGCCATAATACAGAAGGAGTCACTAGATTGAGGGTCTGGAAGAAGGCCATAGATATGGCTCGCCTGGATGTTAGCAGAACCTTTCATGAGACTTTGCATGCGACTGTTGTTGGATGGGGAGGAGGTAGGGAATGGGATGTTGGGAATAGACATATTTGAAACTGATTGAAGAGTATGGTGAAGTACCACAGGGATCTCTACAGGATCCTCTGCTGCTCAGCATTTTTCTTCTCAGTGACTTGGATAAAGACATAAGGATGTACTTATCAGATCTGCAGATGATTCAAAGCTGGGCCAGACATTTTAATATATGACATAGAACCCAAAAATGTTGGACTCAGTCAAAGAAGATTAAATTCAATAGGGATAATTGTAAACTATTAAGCTTGGGTTTAAAAATCAAGATGGATGTCACTTTTCCTGGAAAGGTCTCCATATGATTCAAAAATGTGATATGGAGATCAAAAGAAATATTGTGATCTGAGGCTGCATGATGAGAAACAGTGGTTCAGAATGAGCAAGCAAGCCCCAACCTACTGACTGCCAACCCAGGCAGCCCACCCTCACCCTGGCCGCAGCTCCAATGTCATTGCTGTGAAGAAGGGTGCTGGGCAGCTCTAAGCCAGAGGTTGGGATCAGTCATGTGAAGGTTGTTCAAACTATAACGGATTTGAAATAGTTTTACCTGTAGAATCTGCTGCATAATCTCCTGCTAACTAGAGATCTTCAAGTACAAATCCTTTTAGGTTCCCTAGTGGTCTCTTCATTCCTGTAGTAAGATGTTACTTCAGGAGATCTAATCCAGTTTTCCTCTGTGGATCTGGCCAGTCCTGCGATGTGATGGGAGTTGTCACTATTCAAAGAAGAGAGGTTGTAAAGCCTCCACAAGAATTTAGCCAGTCATAGATTGCTGCTTCCATCAGACACTTACATCTTTATTTCTAAATTTTCATCAATTTCTGTTTCATACACAGAATGCAACAATAATGATTTGGTTTAAAATGTAAGAAGGGTAAACATTTTTAAAAAGGAGAGGCATATTGTCCAGTCCTGCTGTACTCTACTAATTTCTGGAATATTATGTTCTACTTCAGGCACCCCAGTTTAGGAAGGACATCCCTCAAGTGGCAGAGGGTCTCTAGTTCATGGCATATGAGGATCAGTAGAAGAACTGACAGTGTTTGCGCAGGAGAAAGAAAGACTTCTCTCAAGGGAGACATAGGAGTTATCTTCAGGGGTCAGAAGGGCTGTTGTATGAAGGAGTTATTAATTAGACTTGTTCTATTTCGTTTTAGAGGGCAGGAACTGAATTATTGGTGGAAAATGCAAAAGGATAGATGTAGGCTTGGTATAGGGAGAAAATTTCCAAGGATCATTCCAGAATGAAATGAGACACTTGCACAACTAGTAGGTCTCCCTTCTCTCTCTGGAAGTCTACAGGCAGAGGCTGTTGAGTATGTTGTGGAGGGAGCTTTGGTTCAGCTATGGATTGAACTGGCTTGACCTGACATTTTATCCCCAAGTCTGTGATCTGCTCGTAACTTGCTGGACCCACTTCTTCCTTGCTTCTTGCTTGGCTCTCAACTGCTCAGACTGCCCCTCTCCCCTTAACCAACTACCACCCCAGAAACCCAGCCTCACTGTCATCATTCTTCCTCGTTCCTCTTCTGCTTTCCCCATGTCCTTCATCTATCTATGTAATCTATCAAACTAATCTATCAACAAGCAGTTGTTAAGTCCTCACTATGCGCCAGGCACCGTGCCAAGTGCTAGCAAAGAAAAGCTGAACTCAGCCCCGGCCTCAGGGAGTTTATACCTAGTGATGCTCATATGTGGAAATGATAAAGATACATACAGAGTAAATACAGGGTACATTGTGAGGGGAATGTGCCCACCTCTGGAGGGACTAGGGGCCCAGGAAAAGCTTTCAGTAGAAGAAGGCTTTGATGTAACTCTTGAAGGAAAAACTAGGGATTCTAAGAGAATGAAGTGAGGAGGGTGAACATTCTAATCACGGAGGACAGACAGATAGGAGATGGCACTTTCTACATAAGAAACACCAATTATGCCAATATGACTGGATTGTAGAAACTGTAGAGGGTGCTAATATGTAAGGATACTGGAAAAATAGGAAGGACTCATCTTATGAAGAGCTTTCATTGCCAAAAAAACCTTCATTTCAGTCTCACCTGAAGGTGATAGCAAGTCACTGGAAGTTTATTGAAGAGGGTAGTGGTGTGGTGAGACTTGGGCTTTAGGAAAGTCACTTTGGGGGTTGTGTGTAGGGTGGATTGGCATGGAGATTGGCAGGGGAAAGGGGATGAGAGTTCGGATTAGAAAGGTGGCTGTATTAGTAGAGATAAGGAAACATACGCAAGAAGTACTGTGGAGGTCAGAATGATGACATTTGACAAACGATTGGATCTGGGATGAGTGAAAGTGACAAGTCCAAGATGTACTTTGACACTGTCAGCCTGGCTGCCTGAAAGGATGGTGGTGCCCTCCACAATCATAGGGACATTTAGTTTCAGCTGTTCTCACACACATTAAGTTTGAGATGTCTCCTTAGTCTCCAGTTTGAGATGGTCAAATAGGTAGTTTGTGATGTAATCAAAGGAAACATGCACCCCAGGTGTTTGAGGACAGATGCTGTTAATGGAAAAGAAAACGAGCTGCTTGTCACAGAAGACTCCAGATGTTCTTAGTCTTCTGTCTGAGAAGTTTCTTCTTCCCAGAGAGAGAGAAAAGAACACACAAAACAAAGGGCATACAGTACTCCTGCTCTCAGCTTACTTGGCATTCAATGATAGGTCTCCCTCTCTTGCAGCATGGAAGGTGGTGAGCTTTTTAGCAGAATCCAGGAGCGAGGCGACCAGGCTTTCACCGAGAGAGGTATGGGACATCTGACAGACTCTGACAGAGCCTGGGGACAATGTCAGTTCCTGACTGTCCTTCAGAGTTCTGACTTTCAGGCCAGAGTGAACCACCTTCCCCTTATCTTTTCTTTTACTCTAAAACCCAGGCTGGAGCATCATTTATCCAACATCCCTTCCAGACCTAAACTTTCTTATCCTGTTATTTCAGCCGTGCTATTGTTCAGACCTCTTTGGTCTTAAAAGGTGCAAGCTCGAGAGAAGTTCAGATATATCCCTGGAGGACAAACTCCTCATATGGTGAAATATTGGGTGTTTGTTGCTCATTCGTTATGTAAGCATCCTTGGCCTCCCCAAACTTTCTTTTGGATATTCCCATCAGAATGGGGATCCTGGGTCAAATGGATTATGAGATTGACCCTCCACCAAGGGTCAATCTAAGGACTTATCCCCAGCGTGGATGTCATCTCATTTCTACTTTCTGTGAATATCTGTTGCTGTGGAATCCTCACGTATGTTCTGGAAGGTGTCCGAGCCTGTGAAGGGGCATATCTGACCTTTGCACTCACAGAGCTGGATACAGCAACGGAATCTTACTTTAATTTGGCCACTTTGGACAGTCTCCGTGTTGTCTCGAGTAGATTGGATTTCCCTACCATAACACTGGGAGTTTGGAAGGTCGGGGGAGGCAGAGAATTGAGCTTAATCTTGACCTTTCATAAATGGAATTAAACCAACACACTTATACCTCCAGAGGCCTCGGAGATCATGAGGGACATTGGTACAGCCATCCAGTATCTGCATGCCATGAACATTGCCCACAGGGATGTCAAGGTGAGAGCACCCTTCCTCCAGAATGTTGTCAGACTCAGAGAATCCTGATGGTTGGCACAATGTGCCAACTGCCAGAGGAACCCTGGAACACTCTCAACCTTCTCAAGGTTTAAGAGTGGTGTAGGCATCATCTTTAGACCTACCAGCCACTTGAGAAGTAAGATGGAAGCAAGAGATGATACATTTTTATCACCTTGAGGATGGTCCTGGGAAATATCACCATACCACTTGCTTACAAATCTTTTGTAGCTCCCTGTGACCCACAGGATTAAATTCAAACTCTTGACTGCCAGCCTCCTCCATAATGTGACTCCTATCCAGTTCCATTCAGCAATCATTTATTAAACACCTGTTATGTGCAGAGAACTATGCTACATCCTAGGGAAGTTACACAGTGTTTATAAAGACCCTCTTGGAGTTCACAGATAACTCTGATTTATTACATGTAAGTGCAATAGAGTTCCATAGCAGTATCCCACTTGTACCCCACAGAACAGTAATCATCTTATCTCATGCTGTGTATAGCTCAAGCTACCTTTTATTCCAACCAAACTGTTCTACTTACTGCTCCCCTTCCATACCATTTGCATTCCCACCTCTGGGAATGTCTCTTTGCTTTTTCCATGCTACCTGCTTGGAGCGCCCTTCCCCTCTACTGCTCTAAATCCTATTTTCCTGTAGTGCTCAGATAAAGTATCCTCTCCTCCAGGAAGCCTTCTCTGACTCCCCACACCCTTGGGTAATGGCTCCTTCTCCATGCTCTTCTTAGTAGTAGATGCTGCATCACAGTATTCGTTAACCTTTTATGCACTTAAGTGTCAAATAGTGAGCCTAGAGGGACCTAGGACCCAATGGGAAGAGAGTAGACTTTGCAAAGGGCTGCCCATTATTATTAGTGGTGGCTTTAGGGAAATGGAGAGAAGTGATTATTATGAGTGACATCCAAGAGGGGCTTAAGCTCATACTCATGGGTCTAAGTGGATTTCTATCTATTTCCTTCCCATCCCTCCTCTGTGATGGGAGGCTCTATGGTGAGGCTTTGGGATCCCCCCACCCTTGCTCCTTTGAAATGTCTTCCTACTTATGTTACATCATTGTTTTTTCCTATCCTGTCACAGCCAGAAAACCTGCTGTATACCTCCAAAGGGCAAGACTCAGTGCTCAAGCTCACGGACTTTGGGTTTGCCAAGGAGACCACTCAGAATGCCCTCCAGACGCCCTGCTACACACCCTATTATGTGGGTGAGTCCCAAGCATCCAGCCCCCTACTGTTCCCTCTTGCCAAAGAGAAGAATGTTCATAGGATAGATGTAAGATCATGGGTTTTAAAGTTGGAAGAGAACTTGGAGCCCCTGGAATCTGCCCCCTAAGTGAGACCCAGAGAATTCACATGGCTTGTCATAGAGATGTTAGACAGCTGATTAAGAATATGAGCCAAAGTCTTCTGACTAAATCCATAACTCTTTTTTCATGTAGAATGTTTCTCCCCTTCCTGAAAAACTAAGACAGAGGGAACCAGGCTGTGATCCTAAAACATCAGCTGCCTGACCTATCTCTTCCTGCCTCCCTTGTTGTCTCGGTGCTAAAGTAGCCAAAGTAGCACATTTAGGGCAGATATGACTCATCATAGGGCGGTCAAATGGTTAAACTCCAAGACTCTGTCTTCAAGAAGAGTTTTAGAAAAATTTTTCTATACTTGGACTCCTGTGATTGAAAATACTTCAGTGAACTGATGTTCTCACTCATTTACATTGTTCCTCTATCATGGAGAATCTAAAACCATCCACACCTTTTCATCCTAAGCAACCTTTGACCATGTTCTTCCATAAACCCTCTGCCTGGGGCCTTCATGTCAGTACTAATGGAGTTTACAGACTCTCTTATCGGCTACTCACACACCATTTCTGCATGACTAGTTACCTTTGTCCCAGTCATACATTTCTTGGGTGAGATCTTTTATGCCACTTCTGGTTCTTTATTGATAACATACTGCAGCCTGTCCATGTCTGACTTCTGACCTCTCCATGGTCCTTTGGGTAACCTGCAACTAATTCTTTGGAGACAACTGTGGGATCCATGATTTTAGGTAATGTAGCATTGCCTTAAGTAAAATGATAAAAATATGGAGGTTTGTTTGAGAGAGAATCATAGGGTCTGCAGCTTTCCCAGTTTAACAGCCCCTTTTAACTGACTTAAGATTTGAATTCTGCTGAACCAGCTCTAAAAGCTATCTATTCAGCCTAGGTAGAAGACTAGGCAGGCTGACCCCAGCACAGTTATCTCTCTGTATAAGGTCTAAGGCACTTCTCTCTCTGCCTTTGTTTCTTTTTTGCTTTATACATTTTATTGGGGACTGGGGTGCTAGAGATGACCCGAGTATCCCATGAAATTATGTTTTCTTGCTTTGTTATTTTTGCGTATGTGGTAAAACCAACTCAACCCACCTCTCTATCTTCCTCTCCAAGTAGAAGCCATCCTTTCATTTTTCAGCAACTTGCTTTTCTATCTCCTGGTTATATTGAGAGCAAGAATGTCAAGGTTGGTACGATCTCCTTCAGTTTGTTCATTGGACAGATCTCACATTTAGCGTGCCAGCTGTTGAATTAGTGTTTATAGACAGTCCAAAGCTATAGCACTCTTAGGTCCCTCTTCCCCCTGCCCCTTTTTTGCCACCTTTACTTTCAGAGCAGCAGAGAGGACCATGCCAGATTAACAGCTGTTGGGAACTTCCTTGGGTTCATGGATTGCTCTCACCAAAGAATTCATTACCAAATGGCTAGCTTTCTGGCGTTGAGTTTCTCCTCACTTAGCTGAGGCTGGTCCTCAGAAAACAGACACAGTCTGTCTCTAGGACTGTAACTGGAAAACAAGAAAAATCCTGGCTCTGAATCATGTTTTTGAAACGTGGTAAAAGAATCCCATCAGCCAAAAGGGTTAACACCAAACTTGAGTTGTGTTTTTCATACTTTAAAATTTTTATCTGAAATTTATATTCGGAAAAACACACAGGATTCTACCTAAAATAAGACCTGGACAGGAAACTCATTCTGGCGACGAGAAGCAGGGGAGGGAGATTGGTTGGTTGGTCGGTGTTCTCCATTCTCCGAAGAAGACCAAAATGACCTCACTATGCTAAAGTCAAGTTTCAGCGTGTCCGACTGTGGCTGAGCAGGCCAAGGCGAGCTTGGAATGCCCTGCCACAGGCCAGGCACAAGTAGTCCGTGTGAACCTTTGGGTGGATTCTGTAAGTTTGGGTATCCAGAAAAGGAGAGGATACTTGCTTAAGGTTGCTCAGCTATTTAGCAGTAGAATCACAACTTGAACCCAGGTCTCCCGATTTCTTCTCAGTATTCTTTTCACTACCAGAGCAGACTTCCTTCTCTTCTAACCTATTGGGCAGTTTCTGTGGGCTATGAGGTGACTTAGTCCATAGCCATTCTGCAGAGATAAGCCTGTTTCTGCATTTGTATTGAAAGCTTGAGCAGCTGAGGTCTTTGTAATGTTGAGGCCTTAATGTTCTTTTTCTTGAGCCAACAGTGAGGTGGGGGTGGGGGAAAGGGAAGCACACAGTGTGGGGGTCAGGCCTCAGCCTCAACTCTGACTTTCTGAGCAACAGGCTTTTCGAATCCCTTCAACACCCACTCATTCCTTGCCAATCCATTGGTATTTGGGGAGAGCATGATTCAATATTCCCAGAACATTTCTGTCTGTGCTCATGTGTTTAAGAAAAGGTACCTTCTCTTCCATATCTTAGCTTTCCCTAACATTGACTTGGCCTGTTGAATGCAATAGTCTCTAATGTTTAGGGGGGAAAGCATAAGCTAGAAGTCAGAATTTTTTTTTTTGTTCAGTTGTGTGACTCTTTGCGACCTGAATTGGGGCAGAGATACTAGAGTGGTTTGCCATTCCTTCTCCAGCTCATTTTCCAGATGAGGAAACAGGCCAATAGGGTTAGGTGACTTGCCCAAGGTCACATAGCTAGTGAGTGAGACTGGATTTAAGCTCAGGAAGATGAGTCTTCCTGACTCCAGGTCTGGCACTGTGCCACTTAGCGGATGTTTATTTGCTGTGTGACTGAGTAAATCTCTTACTCTTTTCTGAATCTGTTTCCTTAACAGTTAAATGGATATAGCACTCTCAACCATCTCATTATCATTGTGAAGTTCTTTTTGGGTACTAGCTATGAAAACCCTGTGTAGCTCATACGTTCTATGAGTGTGGGAGGAGTGCAGGGGCAGGGGGTCAGTCACACACAGGGTGCTTGATGAAGGGCTGGATACATTTACTTGGAGGAAACGAGCTAGCAAAGAAAGACAAGTGAGTCTTCCTGGAGTAAACCTTCTTCAAAGAAGAACCACTTCACTGAATAGATTCAGATGAGGGGCCACTGCTGGGTGTTATAGATTTCTTCCCTTGCAAAAGAATTCCCTAAAGGTACTTCAGGCTTTGTCTTTTCAGGTGTGTGTTCCTCGAGAATATCTCCAGGACCAGCTCATGCTCATAGAGCATTCCCAGAGCAACAGACATGTTTGCTTCATTGAGAGGCAGCAGAGTGTACACAAGAAGAGATCTGAGCCAGAAAACCTGGCTTTGAAGACAGCCTCTGTCCTTTGGCTGGATGGACTTGGGCAGACCACTCATTGCTCCAAGTCTCAGTTAGTTTCCCCAGCCCCCTTAGGCCATTCCTATGATTTCATCCATGTAGGGAGCTCATGGTATGGGGACCTCTCACAGATGCAGACTCACTTATAAGTTACAGTCTCAGAGAGTTGCCTAGTCACACTGGAACAGCTGGAAGATTTGAACTCAGCTCTTCTAGACTTCAAGGCTCACTCAGCCTTGTCACCTTTTCATTAGAGACTTGCTTGTCTGCTAAATAGGTATGATAATGTTTGTGTCACTCTCCGGACAGGATGAAGAAAAGTACTTTTAAGCCTTAAAAGTGCCCTGGAAGTGGGAGTTATTTCTTATTATATTTGGTTCTCACATAGCCGGGACTCACTCATATTCTCTGACTTGGAATCTATACTTACTAAATTAGATTTGTATGTACCTTTTTTTGGGGCCTGGGTCTATAAAATCAGGGTCACTTGTACTTAATTCTGTCTGCTTTTCCCCTTCCCACTCCCCCCAGAGCCTGTGGGCACGTGGGCCAGCACCTCCTTGCCCAGTTAAGACTTCCCCCTCCCCCCACTTCCTGCAGGCCACCTCTGCCTTCTCCCTTCCCCCTCAGCCACTTGGCACATCAGCTGGAATCCCTCTTCTTGTCAGCCAGCCCCAACAGACGGTTCTTGGCTTCGCCTTCTAACTGAGCCACTTATCTGAGAAGAGGAGAGTTTTTCTGTATTTAAACCTACTTTCCCCCTTCCCTATTTTTGCATAAATTTGGCGATAGTGAGAGACACTGCCTGGACCTAAGGTGAAAACAGGTTTCCCAGCTGGGCCAGGTTCAGTGTCTCTCATTTCCTCTGGATGCTTTCATTAATTAATTCAGCAAATATTTATTAAGCACTCACTATGCAAAGTGCACCAAATCCCTGTTGGGAAGCAGGGGAAAATTAAATTAGACCCATTCTTTGTCTTCAACGAGCTTATGGTCTGATGGGAAAGGTGAGAGATGAACCAGGAAAACAGAATACAAATTCCAACAAAAAAATCGCACTGATATTCATTTGACTTTGTATACCACCTACATATATTATCTCCTTGGGAAGAACAGGTCATTCTAATGCTGCGTGAAGAAATTAAGGCGTAGAACGGAAAGTGACTTGCCCAAAGTGACACAGCTAATGAGAGGGCCTAGTTTTCTGATGAGGTAACACAATGGATGGAGTGTTGGACTGGGAGTCAGGGAGGCCTGAGTTCACTCAGACACTTAATAGCTGCATGACCCTTACCTAGTCATTTATCCTCTGCCTGCCTCAGTTTCCTCATCTATAAAATGAAGTTAATAGCATCAACCTCACCAGGTTGTTGTGAGAATCACATGAGATAACAGAAAGCTTTTTGCTTTTTAGCATGCCATTGGAATGCTAGCGATTAATCTGATTCCAAATCCAGTTTTCTTTTCCCTAAACCACAACTGCTTCTAAATACAGAAGAAAAATACAACTAGTTATTAAGAGGTATGTAATATGGCATGCAGTCAGAGGAGGGAGACAACCCCTACCTCCCTCTGTTTCTTCAGAACCCAATGGCCCTGTCAGGCCAAGGGTCTGGCTGCTGGCTGTAGTAGGGCTTTGTCTTCTCAAGGACAGCCTGTTCCATTGCATGAATGATTGTCTGGCATGTGTGGGGCGGAGGCTCATGGGACATCCTTTCTGTTTCATTTCCTTCTAGCCCCTGAAGTCCTAGGTCCTGAGAAGTATGACAAGTCATGTGACATGTGGTCACTTGGAGTTATCATGTACATCCTGTGAGTATGGGAGCCAGCCCTGGGACTTTCCACTCAGAATGCACTTCCCATGTCCAACAGTTTTCCTTCCCCTCTCTTTCTCTCTGTTTTTTTTGCCTCTCCTTTCATCTTCCTTCTTCTCCCCCACATTTCCTTCCTTCCTCCTTTTCCTTTGCTGTTTCTTTCTCCTTACTCATCCCCTTTTTCTCCCCATTTCACCCCCACCTTCCTCTCCTTTCTTTTTTCTCTTCCTAACTCTATGGGGCTTTGAACTAAGTAATGGTTTGCTGTAGCCCAAGGCATCATGGACCTGGAGTCGGAAAGATCTAGGTTCTAATTCTCTCCGCATTCCTAATGGGCAGGGTGATTTGGGTGCCTTTTTCTTCTTAGGCTCAATTTCTCCTATTTGTAAAATGAGAGAGTAAGACTAGACGGTAGTTGAGAACCATTCCTCTTATGCTGGAAAACCCTTCTCCGTTTCCCAGTGCTTCAATGCTGTACACACCCTCCCCAAGTTAATGAGTCTCTTTATGCTTTTCTGGTCTAAGAAATGGTCTGCATATGAGCTCATGTCCTCGTTTTCTTTTCATCATCTCTAATAAGAGTACTATCCTGGGAGGTACAGGACTTGGGTGAAAATTCCAGTTTGGCTGTTTAATGCCACCTCTTGACCCAGTAATACTGGTCACTTTACCTCACTGGGATGATCTCCTCAAGGGGGCTTGGATTAAATGATCTTTCAGCTCCCTTCCAGCTGGAGGTCCTATAAACTCTTATAATTGTGAAACCTTTAGCTCCCCTGTGACCAAAATCAATGGCCAAAGAGCAGGAAGGGGACTTGGAAGGGACCCAAACCAACCCATGCCTCTACCAAATTCCTTCTACAGCATTCCCAGAGAACCTACCTCCAGCCTCTGCTCACAGATCTCCAGTTCTAGGGAGCCTTCTGCCTCCACTTTCAGATAACTCTGATTGATTGGATGGTTTCTCTTAGATATAAAGGGTGCTACTTTGCAACTCCCTCCCAGATATTCTTAGTTCAGCCCTCTGGGGCCAAAGAAAACAAGTCCAATCCCCAAATGTTTATATATTATTAAGGGATCCCATTTCTGGCCCATTGCTGGAGCTGCTCAAATGCACTCCTTTGGGTGAGCAGTCATGGAAGGGGCTACAGATCAGCTCTTTGGGTATTACTCACCAATATTCCAAACCCACCCCCTACCCCCCCAAGATAAGCTTACTTCTGACCTTTTCCCATAGTCTTTGCGGCTTTCCTCCATTCTACTCCAATACTGGCCAAGCCATTTCCCCTGGCATGAAGAGAAGGATTCGGATGGGACAGTATGGATTTCCCAATCCTGAGTGGTCGGATGTCTCCGAAGAAGGTACGCCCCTCTTCTGTATTTTACCTCCTACCAAGTATTAGAGTTATAATAATCAGTCGTACTAGCTCACGTTCATAGAGCACTTACTTTTGGCCAGTTCCTGTGTTAAGTGCTTTACAATTATTATCTCTTTTGATGTTCACAACAGCCCTGCAAGGTAGGTGCTATCATTATCCCTCTTTGACAGATGAGGAAACTGAGGCAACAAAGTAAGTACCTGAGCCAGATTTGAACTCTGGTCCTCCTGCCTCCAGGCTTGGCACTCTGTCCACTGTACTCCCTTGCTGTCATAATGATTACTGTGTCCTTGGAATTGTAAGATCATTCAACATGCATTTATTAAGCATCTCTTATGTGCCGGGCACTGTGTTAGGCTCTGGAGATATGATAAGAATGAAAATTCCCTGTCTTCAAGGAATTTACATTCTACTTGGAGGTGGGGTGAGGACTGGAACTAGGAGGGTGGCCATGGGAGTGGAGAAGAGGGGATGAATACCAGAGATGCCCACAAGGTAGAATCCACAACTGATGGGCTGTGGGGTTGGAAAGGAGAGAGAGGGAAAATGGAAGGGGAGACAGAAGGGAAGAGAGTTGAAGTCACAGACCTGAGTGCCTGGAAGGATGGCAGGGATCCCAGAGTGGGATTACTGGGAAGACAGAGAGGCCATGGTTCAGTTCAGACACTAACTGTGACCAGACAAATCACTTAACCTCAGTTTTCTCATCTGTAAACTGGAGATTAAATGGTTTGCCCCTCTTATCTTATAGGGGATTTGTGAGCAAAGCTCTCCACAAATCTCAGAACACTATACAGGTGTGAATGATATTAGCACCATCCAGTTCAAACCTTCATTTTTCAGAGGAGAAAGCCGAGGCACAGAGACAGAAAGGGATTAATTTGAGGTAACACAGCAAGTTTGTGACAAAGCCAGGATACAGAAACTAAGAATCCCAGCTCCTTAGGGAACTGGGCTCCTCTGGTTTCCTTTTTCTGATTTAATCAGCTCTCATAACTCATCCTCACTTATTTAGGAATAAATTGATGACTTTTTTTTTTGAGTTAAGTTTCTCTCCTCTGAGACTGTTGGGTTGGGGCAAGCAGATGTTTAATGCCCTGGAGAAAAAGACATTTTTTTTAACAGGCTTATTCATCTTATTCAGCTCCCAAAGAACTTAAGGGGTGGTCTGCTTTAATGGGAATGCTTTGCTGAAATAGCCCACAGGCCACTCTCTTCTCTCTGTTAGAACTACTACTGAAGCTAAGTAAAGAGCTGGACCGAAAGGCTCGGCATCTTCCTTCCTCCAACACCCAGGCTGATCACTGGAGCAGCAGCTGTAATATTCTGAACCTTGGGGTGGGGGATGTGGTCTGGTAGGCTTTCTCTAAGGGCCGTGAAGGTGGACCAGTAATTTCTACTTAAAACTAGAACAGCCACCAAGGATGCCAACTCAAAATAGAAGCAGCGGGGTGGAGTGGAAATGCCATTAGCCCAGCAGAGCACCTGTTTCTCAATTCCAGCTCATTGGGTGACTGGGTATATAGCTTCCTCTCTCTGGGCCTCAGTTTCTTCATCTGTTAAGTGCAACAACTGTAAGGGTTCGTAGACAAAATCTAGTCCAACTTTCTTGTTTTACAAAGGCAGACAGTTGACCAAGCCCACAGAGCTATTTCATGGCAAAGCTGGGATTTGAACCTGAATTATTTGTTAAGCATTCACTGTGTGAAAAACACTGAGAAAATCAAGATAAAACCCTAAGGGCCTTACATTCTACTAGAGGATACAATTTGAAAGCAGATCAATTAAGACAAAGTGATTGGAGGAGAGAGACAGCATTAACAATTGGGCAGTCTTATGGTCTTTTCACCATCACACTTGCCTCTGTCCTACCTGGCAGCTTGGGTGTCACAGTGAGGGGCTAGAGAGTCAGACCTGGAGTCAGGGAGCCCCGAGTTCAAATGCAGCCCCAGACCCTTACTAGCTGTGTGACCCTGGGCAGGTCATTTAACCGTTTGCTTCAGTTTCCTCTTCTGTAAAATGAGATAGAGGAGGAAATGGCAAACCACTCCAGTATCTTTGCTAAGAAAACCCCAAATGGGGTCAGAAAGAGTTGGACATAATGGAAATGACTGAATAACATCTGCCCCACCTAACCCTACCTAGTGTTGTGAGAAGCAGAAGAGGCAATAGATGGGAAAGTCTAAAGCACTATAGGAATGCGTGGCTTTGTTTCCCTCTTGTTTACTGGGAGTAGAACTGGCACGGGCTTAATGCTGTGCATGGTTCAGTGGGGCTGCAGGCCCTTCAATAATATAGCTGGCTGGGGGATGGGGGGGAGATCTCAATTCATGTCAGCTTTCTAGACTGACTGACTTTACATAATCCACTTTCCAGGGGAATTCGCTCAACATGAGGCTAAACCAGAACTGAGTTATAACAGCATTTATTGGACCATATAAGAAAGTATGCATTAGTGAATAACCCCAGCACCCCATGTAAGAGTCACCAAGGGCTGAGACCATGGTATCTGCTATTGGTATAGTGTGAAAAAGCCCTGGGTTCTAGTCCTAGCTCAGCCACTGACTTGGTGTCTTCCCATCTCTGGTCTCACTGTCCTACTCTGTTAAATGGAGTTGGAATACATGATCTCTAAGGTCCTTCCCGGCTCTGACATTCTCAGATAGACTTCAGCATCCTGTGCTTGGAGCCCAACCCTGTGATCTAATCCCTCTTCCCTCCCACAAACAGGCATTGGAGTTGCTAGGGGAAACCCTGGCCACTGCTATCTATAGTCTAACACTGGGTTACCCTGTGGGGTGAGGGGGGAGAGGGCAGCTGCCACTTAAGTCTACCCAGCTGGCCTCATGATCCTTACTTAGTAAATCCAGTCTCTCCAGATCCAGTCTCCTTCTACATTCTGTGTGTGTGTGTGTGTGTCTTTCTCATGGGAAAGAGAAGTGCACACTACCTGAGTAGAAAGCAGTTCTCAAATTACCTTTACTTTCAAGCTTTCAAGAGAAGTAGGGGTCAGGGAGGAAGACATGAAGGTGGTCCAGAGCAGGAGGTCATACCGAAACCTTGGATTTTCCCTGTGAGACTGTTATAGGATTATTGGCTAAAAGCGGATTGGCTTTTTGGATCCAATAGAATTTGAAAGTATTCAGTGATGGCAGATTCTTCTGAGAAGAGAAGTCCAGACACACTCGGGGTTAAAGACTTTCTGCAAATAATTCACATGTGAAAGTTGAGGATATTTGGCCTCGTCACCATGTTATGGGTTGTGCTCTGTTCTCCCTCCTTCCAAGAGGTTTCCTGTAGCTTCCCAGCAAGGAAGACTTTGGAGGAGTAAAAGGAGAACTTGGTTTGCACAGTATTGAAATGTTGATCAACAGGTCCTCTTTCCTTTCCTTCCTTCTTTTCCTTCATTCTCCTCTTACCATTTTCCTCTTTCTCTGTGTTCTTTTTCTCTCCAGCCTCTTCTTTCCTTCTCTCTTCTTCATTCTTTGCTCTCTCACATTCACTCTCTTCCTTTGAGTTCTTCTCTCTCTGTCTGTCTGTCTCTCTCTCTCCCCTCTCTCTTTTTACTTTCTCATTTATCACTTTTTTCTCTTATCTTTTCTCCCAGCCAAGCAGCTGATCCGACTCTTGCTAAAGACAGAACCTACAGAAAGAATGACCATTGCTCAGTTCATGAACCATCCTTGGATTAACGTGAGTTCATTCACCTTTCAGCAAGGGAGTGACTCAAAATACCCTTGAGTACTCACATCCCTAGGCTGAGAGATCTATATTCACTTCATAACAAGAAAGAGAAATGCTAAAGATAGCAATTAACATTCTCTTATGTTCTGGGGTTGGGAGCACAGGCCCCACTCTGCTCTCATCCTTGGCCAAGGTGGGGAAATGTGCGACTTGGTCTCAATAAGAGGGAGAAATGAGTGCAGTCATGCTCAGTCTTTTGGGCATTGTTAATAAGCCCTAAGCATCCCTGCACATTGAGTCCTAGGTGGGAGCAAGGAGTGAACGGGGGAAGTTGGGAGGTTTAGCAGCACCAAGAACCAAGAAGAGGGGCCTGGCTTTTTTCTTCCACTGGGGCAAACACCAAAGACCCAAGCTAAGAAATCGAAGGTGTTGACCTGACCTTCCCTGGACTGTGCTTAGAAGAGGAGTGGGATAACACATATATGGGGCTGTGGGTGGTGGTGGGGGAAGAGGGTTATAGTAGAAAGAATCCCATCCCAAGACCCCAGAAAGTCTGGGTTTCAGCCTTGGTCCTACCAGATCCCTTCAGAGCTCCCTTCTAGCTTAGACAATCCGTGTGCTCTGATTTTTCCAGCAATCAATGGTGGTACCTCAGACCCCTCTTCACACTGCTCGTGTCCTGCAGGAAGACAAAGACCACTGGGATGAAGTAAAGGTCTGTCTTTCTGTCTCTCCCCTATACCCCCCAGGGAAATGGGGCCTTGAGGGGGAAAATATGGGCCTCCCATATTCTAAGCTAATCGGTAGGCTAATCGTACTTTTGGGACTAGCTAGTCAAGCCTTTGGAGAGTGGGCTGGGCGGTTGACTTTCCTCTGGCAACAGATCCAGACTCCCAGCTCTAGGTAAGTATCTGCTGAAGGCCTTGAGACAGGCCTGGAGATTGTTGTGGTAGCCTAGACTGAGAAGAGGAACACCATAAGATCCAGTCAGAGGAGCCAATCATTCAGTCAATCAATGAGCATTTATTCAGAGTTTAATATGCACCAGGCACTAAGCTAAAAGGGATATGCTCCTTGCCTCCAAGGACCCATCAGGGAACAAGCGATGTCATTGCTGAAATCCTAAAACATTGGCGAACCATTGGCCAGAGATCAGCCATGTCATATAGCATCCAGGTGAAGGGAATGGGCATGCTTAACCCAGAAAAGAAGAGATTTCAGAGGAACCCAATGGCTATTTTTGAATATTCATCTGCTGAGCATAGATTTAGACTCTGTGTCTCCTCAGGCCCCTTTCTAGATAGATTCATCGCCTTGGATGAACAGATCCATGCTGCCCACCTCTGACAGAGAGGTGATGGGTTCTGGGTGCACATTGAAATCTTTTCTGAGATGGGGCCAATTTGGGATTTTGTTTCACTTTGGTAAAAAGGTTTTGTTTTTCTTTCTCAATGAGAGAAAAAAAGATGGATTTTCATTAATTTTTTTAAAAATTTCTTAATAATTTTTTTAATGTGGTATCAAGTGCACCCATTTCCTTCTGTCTATCTCAATCTCCTGACTGCAGGAAGAGATGACCAGTGCCTTGGCCACCATGCGGGTAGATTATGACCAGGTGAAAATTAAAGACTTGAAAACTTCTAACAACCGCCTCCTTAACAAACGACGGAAGAAGCAGGCTGGTGGTTCCACATCATCTACAGGCTGCAACAACCAATAAGAACGAGAGAGAGACCTGAGGACTCAGGGCTCGGTGGGCAGTGAGTGCTGCCTGGCAGCCCAGCTCCCAGCTTCATCTTCCCCCCTTCCTTGGGACAGGACTCAGGCTAAGCCTTGCACAGTGTTGGGGAGCCAGGCCTGGCAGAAGCAAAGCAAGGACAGACTCGGGCTTCTGCCAAGGCTCAGGACTATTACGGTTTAGGGCATTTGACCTTTTACATGAAAAGGGGTTGTTTTGTTTTAACAAAGTGTGACATTGAACTTAGAAATGGTGGCAGTGATGATGGTATTTGGAACTCTATAGCTTTAGCCATAATGTGCCAAGGCAAGAGAGAGAAGGTTCGCCAAAGTTTTCAGTTGATCTTTTCTGTGCATAGCAGAAGGAGTTAGTTATTTGGGGGCAGGGGGAGTGATACTCCAGGCTCTTTGGAAGGGGCCCCCATTACTCCCCAGGTAGCTCCCCTCAAGGACATAAGTACCTACCTGTCTAGTTTGAAATACCTTTGCAAAGCAAAATGTCCTGAGGAGCTGGAGCTAATCGAGAAGTGGCTTTATTTTTCCTTTTCCTCTCCCTCATTTTACTTTTCTAGGTTTCCCTAACCACACTGATTTTTCAGGACTGTTTCCATATGGATTCTCCACTTTGGAAGCTAGAGTTCCAAATTCTGTGCTTGTTCAGTCCCTTCCCCTCTCCCCTCACATGACGATGAGGCAATTGGCAAAGGGAGAAGGGGCCTAAGCTTCAGAGCAAGCACCTTCTGCCATGACTAAGGGCCAGCACACACATAGCGTCCAAGACCCCTGAATTCCAAAGGTGTCACTTTCCATCCCCCTCTCTGTTTCTTTTCTTTCTCTTTTTCTCTTTCTCTCTTAAAAACTTAGACTGCAGAATCTCCCTTTGGGTCATGCTCATTCTCTTTACATTGTCTGGTACTGCAGGGTGGGGAGCGAAGGAAGGTGATAGGTGTTGCGTGGGGAAGGAAAGCTACTTGCTTTTCCTCTGCTGTCCCAAAGGACCCTTTCAGCCAGAAGACGCTCTGAGAGAGGAGGCCGCCATCTTGCCTTACCCTAGCCCCTGATGATCCCAAGTGATTCTTCACTCTTCTTGAGTGTTGTGGGTTACCAGGGCTCAACAAAACCTGTTCTGGGGCTTTCCTGGTTGTCTCTCTGAAGGATGGAGGCTGGGATGAGGGGATTCCTAGGTGGGTTTGAAGATAGGCCTGGTGGTGAAGGATGCTTTTAATTCATTCCGACTTGGCCAAATGTCACTGTGACAAATACCAGCTAAATTCCTTTGTCTTAACCAAACCCAGGGAGAAAACTGTTTTCTATGCATGTATGTGTAAATTTGGTTTTTATCCTCTCCTTACTCAGGTCCTTGTTTGGACTGGAAAATGACATTATCTTCTTCTTGTGCATTGATTGTGTGTGTGTGTGTGTGTGTGTGTGTGTGTGTGTGTGTGTGTGTGTGTGTGTATGTGTATGTATGTGGGGGGGCAGTGTGGTTTGGCCCATCCTGTCCTGTTTTAATCAGGTGGTACTTTTCTGAATTAAAAGTTTGGCTTATGGCTAAGGGCCTGTTAATTAAAACTTCAGGAGAGTTTGAAGGGGTCAGCCTGAGCTTCCAAGGGACTCTCCCTCTGTCAGAAGACCTGAGCAGGGACACAGAAATCTACCCTGGACTTGCCACAAGGAAGCTTCAGGTGGCTTGGATGGGTGTGACCTGGAGCCCTTTTCCTGTCCTGGGCCCTCACAGGTTAGGGTTAGAAAACACCTACCAGCTCCTTGTCAAAAAGCCACTGAGAGTTTTGCTTACTGATTTCTATTAAATTGTATTTTAGCATTTTCCACCCTGAGTCCTGTGTATTTCTTTGACCTTTCAGCCATAAGCTTAGCTGCTATCCATTTTCCCAGAGTGGGCAGCAGCATGCTGGGGAAATGGGGCTGGGGAATGATTGCCCTTTCTGCACAATGACTGTCCCCTTCCTGCATGGTGACTGTCCCCACTTGTCATCCTGTAACAAGCATTTTGGGGAGTTACCACCTCAGTGCATAAGCCAGGTGTCCTGCTGAACATAGCACAAGCTATGGAGAAGCCCCAGCAGCAGCTTGGCATACCAAGGTCAGTGAAATTAAGTGTCTATGTATCTCACACCCACACCTCCCCCCCCAGCATATAAAAATATCTCCCCTCCTCCCCCTGCTGAATGCAGTACTGCTGACTCTTCAGGGGCTTCCTGCTGTAGCTCAGAGCTATTTTCAGCAGCTGCCAGATTGCATTTGGCACTAGGGATATTGGGGAGGCAGGGACAGGTTGGAATATATATATATATATATATATATAAATATATATATATGTATGTATATATGTATATATATACATACATACACACACACATGCACGAGCACACATGCGCATTGTATTTTGAAAACCATGTAAGAGGCCAGACAACCAGCTAACATTTTGATATCAGTGCCTGAAGTCATCTCCAGCTGCCTCCAACCCTCATGGGAAAGACCTTGCAAGGAGAGGCTGGATACACATTCCCCAAGAAGAGAAGGCAGCTCTTTTTTGGATGGTTGAAAGCAAGTCTGTCTGGAGGCTTGATAATGCCTCTAGGTTAGATCAAGGTTATTCTAAGGAGCAAATGTTTACCTGAATCCACAAGGTGGTGCTATCCAAGGTGCCTTCTGGATTTGGGAGTTACCTGGGTTTAAGGCATTGCTCTGACATTTCCTAGCTTTGTGATGATCCTGACCTCCCCTCCTCTTGTTTTGTTGTCCTATCTATAAAATCAGAACAGAAATCTTTGTCCCCCTCACATTGTTAGGAGGAAAGCTTCATTAATCTTAAAGTGTTACAGAAATGGGAGAAGTTATGAAGCTTATTAAACTACTCAGTTGAACTTTTATTAAGTTGCTATGATGGACCCTAAAGATACAGAGACAAGCCAAGAAAGAGTTCTTCCTCCAAGGAGCTTACTTCCTATTGAGGTGATACAACATATACCCAGCTAAAGATTCTATAGGTAAAAGTGAAAATGTGTATTCAAGTATGGAGGACATAGCCTTGGACCTCATGAAGCTTATGGTCTAGGAGATTTAGCCATTTCTTTGCTTTCTTCGTAACATGCCTCTGAGATATAGGTAGTGTTATCCTTATTTTACAGATAAAGAAACTAAGGCTGAGAAAAGAAGATGATGTACTCCATTCCAAAGCAATTAAGTATTTGAGCCAGGATGCAAACCCCCAGTTTCCCTGACTCTTTTTGGTCTCTTTAAATCACTACATTGTGTTGCACAAATTTCTACCACCAATAACACTACTGTCCCACCTCCCAAAATATCCTCTACCTCCCCAAACTCTTAATAATTACTCTGCCCTAGACTGTTCTCATATATTACAACAGCTTCTTTGGGGGATAATAGAGAATGCTGTTAATATGTATGTGTGTCCATCCTGGTGAATATGACTCTTCCTATCTGTCCTTCATTAGAATCCCCTCTCAATCTCAAGTTGCACCTGGGGTTCAGTTTGGCACCAACCTTTCCCAAACTCATTCTGAGTAAACCCTGGCCTCCCTCTCCCCTTACCTCTATTTCCATATGTTTAATTTGAGTTTAAAATGGAAGAAAGCTTTAAAGCTATAGACTAACCCCCATTAGAAGCCTACCCCCATTCCTTAGGAGACTCTCCTTCTATCCTTGGTTCCCAACTCACTGGCAAGCCTTGAGCCTGATTTTAGAACAGTGGGCACTGTGGACCAGAGTCTGGGAGGCAAAACTGCTCCTGGTTCTGTCCCCTCTATATAAACAGTGTGAACCCCACACAAATTTCTCACTGAGGTTGACTCTAACCTTCCAAATCCCCATCATCCTTGGCAACTCCCTCATATGGGCTTGGGAATCTGAGAGCCTGAGGTCAAATTCTGACTGCCACTTATTACTTCTGTGGTCTCAGGTAAGTCACTTAACTCTTCTGGTCTGTTTCCTCACCCAGAAAAGGATTGAATGAGATGATTTCTTTTTTCACCTTCTTTATTTATTTGTGACATTCTTTTTAATAAAATTGTGATTTCCAAATCATCTCTCCCCCATCCACTGAGAAGGCAAGCGATGTGATATCAATTATATATACATGAAGTCATACAAAGCATTTCTATATTAGCCATGTTATTTTTTAAAAAGCAAGAAAAGTAAAGTGGAAAAAAAGATGCTTCAACATGCACTCAGTTTATCGGATTGATGAGATGTTCTCAAAGGTCTTATTCCGCTCTAAAACTATGAAACTGAGTGTAACCTATCAGATTAACAAGATTGGGGAAGCCCACATATGCTGTCAGTCTTTGAAATTTGTATAATTCAGAAAAGAGGTAGATGTACAGGTTTATCTATTGTAGCTAATGGTCCCCAAGTCTGCCCCTTATTTTTTCTTGGGGAATAAAAAGAAACCAGCTAATGGCAGAAGCCCATAGGGATGTATGTCCTGCCAATCAATGGGCAGTGACAGGAGAAATAACACTTAAAAGCGGCATCCAAAGGCCTGTGATTGGCTCCTGACTCTGTCACTTGATAGGTACACATGTATTCCCCTCTGAGCCTCAATTTTCTCATCTAAAATAAAGAGTTTATTCTAGATCTTCCGTCCAGCTGTTATTTCTGTGAAATATTAACTCGACATGGAGGAAGTGTTTCTTGTGAGTGTAGCACCACCTGCTGGCCATGCATCTTCAAATGGCCGTTATTTTTACTTTGAGATTCTGTTAATTTCATGATCCCAAATTTCAAGGTTCTTCTGGGCTTCTCTGACAGCTAATGATCATTTCCCACTTTTTATTCCTTCTGGAGAGAGACCAGTGCAGCTCCAGTCAGGGAAGGGAGTTTTGGTCCGGGAGGTCTTGGGGAAGGGAAGTGGTGGTCTTTACCAACCTACTGCTATCTTCTGTTAGAATTGTCATCTGCAACTATCACTTCTTCCTGTGCGTGGGGTAGGAGGAGTGTTACTACCCTGCCCCAAACCAACAGGGCTATGGTGCTAATCAATGCGTTTTCAGCTCTTTCCTTGACCCCACTCAGGCTGTTGCTGATGCCTCGCCCTTTCCTCCCCTAGAAGTAGGCAACATTCACTTCTAGGTGGATCAGGATAAATAAATGCCTTTAGCATCTCCCCCTCCCACCCCGGAGTGCAGGTTGTGTGCCTCTCCTCAAAGCCCAGTTTCCTTACTGTCTTTGCGGGCTGGTAATAAATAACTAGCACGTGTTTTCCACTTATCCTTTTAGCTCTCCTACCATCCCCAGCAGCTAGCTCCAGAGCCCTGTGAGCACTCCTGAAGCTTTGGTAAAGCCTCAAGGAGGTTTTTGTTACAGTGGAGCACAGCCAACAGCCTTCTACTCAATGCCTGCCATAAGACAGCTCCTATCTCCACTCACTATTACAGTGGAATATCCTGGGAAATCCACTGCTAAAAATCAAATTCTTACAGGAAAGGGCAGTAGACTTCAAATCAGAAAAACTGAGCTTGAGTTCCTGTCTTTAGCTAGCTACATGACCTTAGGCAAGTCGTTTTTATCCGTGACACTCAATTTCCCAATCTGTAAGAGAAGGGACTTGCCAAGATGGTCCATAATAGGAACATCTTGTACACACAGAAATATTCAAAATAGCACTTTGTGATAGCAAGAAATTGGGAGCAAAATAGGTCCTCGATAACTGGGGACTGATTCAATCCAGCAGCAGATGAATACAATATTAGCGCACTGTAGGAAATACTGAGTTTGAGGAATTGAGACGAACGATGGGAAAATTTGTATGAACTGATGGAGTGAGGAAAGCAGAACCAAAGGGGACAACATATGTGAAAACAACCCTAGGAGCCAGCTGGATTCAGGTGATCAGTCCTGGGCCCAGAAGAATGGTGTTGATGATGAAATCCAGTCCCCTTCTCTCAAGGAAAGAAGTGGGAGACCACCCATACAATGCTGCATACACTGTCAGATACAGGCAATGGCACCATTTTTTTTTTTTTTTTTTGCTTCTCCATTGTTGCAGGCTCTATGAGGGGTGGGGGTGAGGAGAGGCAGTGTTGGAAAAGATGGTATTGACTTTTTTAAAGCATCAGTAAAATATTTTAAAAATAAAACAGCTTTGCTTCTAGCTCTAAATCCTGAGTCACTTTGATTCTATGGCTTCTGGTACGAAGGAACTGGAGAGGCCAGCTCTTTAGAGTGAATCAACAAATAAAAAGGGATTTTGGCCAACGTCACCCCCTAGCCAAGCTCTGCCTAGATCGCAGGTCTCTCAGCTCCTGGACAAAGTTATTTCTACCATGGCATGTTTTCTGGGAATCTGAATAGTTGTCCCCCTCCCCCAACAAACTGCCCCACTTCCTCGGACAGACCCTGTGCCAACCTTGCCCAGGGTTGATGATCCCAATGCTACAGGGCAGCTTCCGATCACCATAGGCTGGTGGCGTGAGACCTCTAGAGACTGATGCTAACTGCATCAACGCATCCATCCCTTGGAGATGAAACTCCCGCTATGTAACTGAGGGTTCAGTTAATGATGCAGATGATTTCAAGCCAATAGGAGCTGCTAATTTATACTAACATGAATGGGAAAGCAGCTGAACTCAAAAAGCTATATTTCTCATCATCATTTCACCATCAGAATGCCTCAGCAGAGCCTGAGGGCTAGTGTTGAGAGAAACTTCCCTCTTCTTTATACCCCTTCCCTCAGGAGGCACTGACCCCTACCCACCCTTAGGGCCTACTTTTATGTTGGCCTGTTTTCTGACCAGGCTGCCCGGGAGGCAAGTCTCAGTTTCTTTTGCTTTCCTATCAGTACTTACTGCTTGAGAATCATTTGCCTCATCAAGTGGTTTGTTCTGCCAGGAAAGAGCAGAGCCAGGACTCAACTTTCCATGAGCCTGCTCCTTTCTTGAAATTCTCCAAAGACTTTTCAGCATATAAGAGATCTCAATTGTCACTGGCCAACCCCCCTCAATCCTATTTCTTTGTTCGAGGATTTGGCAACACTGCTCTGAAAGGGGCAAGTTTAGCAAACTTAGATCTTCTCTGGCTTTTGAAGTTCTCAGACTTTTTCTCCAAAGCTTCTTTTCTTGTATACCGAAAACATTTCTGCCCCCTTTCCTTCTTTCAAAGCTCCCCTCTTGGATAGTTTCAGAAAGATCTGGGAAGATTTATATAAACTGTTGCAAAGTGAAGTTAGCAGAACCAGGAAAGCAATGCACGTGGTAACAGCAATATTGTAAGGAAAGAATTAGTAACTCTGATTGATCCCTCAGAATTCCAGGGGACTCATGATGAAAAATGCTGTCTACCACCAGAGAGAGAACTGACAGACTCAGAATGCAGATGGAAGCAGATTTCTTCCTTTATTTTTCTTTCCTTTTTTTTGAAACATGGCTAATGCAGAAATACATTTTGCACGACTTTGTATATATAATAGGTATCCTATTTCTTGACTTATCAACGAGTGGCAGAGGAGTAGAGAGAAGGAAAAAATTTGTAACTGAAAATAAAGATTAACCCTCCCCCAACAATGTGTCCCCTTTTAATTTAATCCAATACAATTTAATTCAAACCACATGTATTACATGCAACCTATAGGTAGGTAACCTTTTCCCAGGTGACCAAAAGCCTCAATCTTTGGGTTCCTCTCTGGCCTTACCTCTTACTTCTCCCCTTCATGTATCCCATTCCCAATTATCATTCCTCAAATGCATTCAGTTCTTTTACACCTTCAGACTTTTGATCAGATCATCTCCTAGTGCCTGCCATCCTTCCCTTTATAGTCTAATCTCTGCCTGTTGCCATGTCTTATCCTTCAAGATTCTAAGGGTTCAGGTACAGTCTTATCTAGAAAGCTTTCTCTAATCCCCACGCCAGAAGTAAACTCTTCCTCCTCTGAGCCATCATAACATGTATTGCCATTCCTATACACTTTTCACACTCTGTTTTGTACTATGGTTATTTATACTTTTGTGCATATCTCTAGTTAGGCTAGCAGTTCCTTGAAGCAGAGACTATGTCTTACTCCTGGATTTCTTTCTGCAAATCAAATAATCCAGCAGCGTATGTTTATCCAAACGCATATCATGTGTTGGATAATGGGAATTTTTCATCCATTAGGTTTCTTCTGTGTGGATAGTTAGGCCACATTCTTTTGAATAGTTAAGGGTCTCACTTAGGAATCTTATCAATATGCCCAGGCTGGTCATTCAACACTTCATCTGTGAACAGGAGCATCTTGGAGGACTTTACCCTCTACAGGAAATCCTTCCAACTGAACTCACCATGAGATCATTTCCATGACAGTGGCAAACACCTTTGGTGGGCATACATCTTCCTCTCTATTGTATTTTGATATTAATAATCAAAGAATAACCAAGTGAAGTTATCTCTATTATATTGATTAAGGAATCTTGATCAGGAGAAGAAATATGGAGTGAATTTAATTTGCTGCATTACAGTTTGGAAAATTATATAGCTCTTTCAATGACCCCAAGCTTCTCCCTCTATCGGAAACCAAAACAAACACATCTCTTTAACATCAATATTTTTCGAGTTAACGTTTGACAGCGTCATCCACACTCTAATCTCTGAGGAATCAAATTTGCAGTTCTCACAAAAGGGAAAGGAGAGACACATGGTGTTTGTAAATAGATTACCCCTTAATATGCATCACCAGTCACCAGCCATATTACCAATTAATAACTGAATGCAAAAATTGGTCCAGTTAAAGATATCAAAGAGACAGGTGACTAAGAAAGTGTGCTAGATACATATTAAGTGCAAAGAGTACGGGTTATCTCTCCTCTAGGTCCACTGTGACCCCTGTGAGGCCCAGCCATTAACAAAGCTACAGAACAGTTAATCTTGTGTTCCAGAAGGGAGCCCCCATGCCACAGAAATCCTGGATAAGTATATGATCTATTCTAAATTTACCAAATAGTGACAAAGAGCAGTGTTTTAAAAAATCAATTTAAGGCTTACAAAAAAAGAACAACCTTATGATAAAGGTAAAACAAATATTATTGTCACTTTATAGCCGAGAATACTGAGACACAGTGAGGAAATGAATTACCCCAGGTCACACAGGAGGACTTAAGTGTGGCTCGTATCAACTTAGATTTAGGAAGACCTGGGCTGACTATATGAGAGAAGCAGCAAGATGTGGTGGATGGAGAGGCATCCTGGGAACTGGGACTCCCAGCGTTCTGATCTCTCCTCTAATATATACTTGTGCAACTCTGGACAAATTGTGCAACCTCTCAGTGCTACTTTCTAAAAGTATAAAGTCAGAAAGAACATGCAGACCTGCACTGATAAAGATTTTCACCAGGAACTCCTTATACCTATGAAATCACAGGTCCAGTCCCTATCTCTGCCCCTAACTAGCTGTATGACCCTGGTCAAGTCACTAAACTCTCCTCAGCTTCTATTTGCTCATGTGTAAAATAGGAATAAAATAGAAACTAACTCTTGTAATGTTATTGTGAGGACCAAACAAGGCGATATATGTAAAGCTAGCACTTCCTTTACAAATGTATCTCATTTGAGACAACAACCCTGGGAGGTGGGTGCTATTATTATCTCCATTTTACAGATATAGAAACTGAGGCAGGGTTAACTGACTCGTTCAGGGTCACACAGTAAGCATCTGAGGTAGGATTTGAACTCATCTCTTTTTTTGTCTCTAAATCATCCATTGGGATACTGAGCTGCATCGCACTGCTCCCTGCCCTTCTAAATAGATGTCAGACCCTTTTTTTCTACAGAAGCAAATGAATTTTTTTTTGTCACCAAGAAGTCAGACCATGTCAGGATGACACATCGCCCAAAGAAAGTTGGGAATCCTGGCCTTTGTTTTCATTTTTCCAACTTTATATACTATAATCTGATGCTAGAGACTCAGGATGCTACAAAATGCTTCCGGGTTATCTCCAGCTCCAGCTCTTAGAACTGGGGAGGTCCTGGAACTAGGGCCTGCATTTACACTTAGTTAATACCTGTCCTTTAGCACTTTTCACACTCATCCACAGTAACTGTCCCTCTCTCTATTCCTTTGTACATAGTTTAATGAGTTGCTGTGGCCAAAGAGATTTTTCTTTTGATGGCCAGTGTTTTGGGGAGGGGTGGTTGGTTAATGCCTATACTGCCTGGAAAACCTTTCCTTGTTCAGCGCTCTCCCTCCTCTCCTCCAGGCAGAGTTTCTCCCCTGCTGGCTTCCTCATTGTCTTCCTCAGCCCCCAACAATGTTTTCTCACAGGCATCCCCCCCATCCCCAGCACTGACTGCTAATCTCCATGGGGACACACATTCAGCAGCAGGCAGCCTGGGGGGATGTGTGGGCGGGCAGGGTGGGGGATGGGGGAGGGAAAGGGAGACCCTTCTTCCCTAGAGAGCAATTAACCGAGGACCAGGGGCTTCTCTCACAGTTGCCTGGAGGAGCCGAATTTTTAAGTGACATCACTAATCTGTAGTCATCACCTTCTAGACTTCAGCTGCTGGCAGAACGGCCCTGAGCTGTGTGTGTGTGTGACAGGGAGGGAAGGAGGGAAAGAGAGAGAGGGAGGGAGGGAGAGAGAGAGAGAGAGAGAGAGAGAGAGAGAGAGAGAGGGAGAGAGAGAGAGAGAGAGAGAGAGGAAGGGAGGGATGGAGAGAGGGAGGGAGGGAGAGAGAGAGAGAGAGGGCCGGAGGGAGGAAGGGGGAGAGAGAGACAGAGAGAGGGAGAGAGAGGGAGAGAGAGAGAGAGAGAGAGAGAGAGAGAGAGAGAGAGAGAGAGAGAGAGAGAGAGAGAGAGAGGAAGGGAGGGATGGAGAGAGAGAGGGAGGGGGAGAGAGAGAGAGAGAGAGAGAGAGGGACGGAGGGAGGAAGGGGGAGAGAGAGAGAGAGAGGGACGGAGGAAGGGAGGGGGAGAGAGAGACAGAGAGAGGGAGAGAGAGGGAGAGGGAGAGGGAGAGAAAGAGGGAGGGAGAGAGAGAAAAGAAGGGGAAAAGAGGAGAAAAAGAGAGGAGAGAGGGAGAGACAGAAGAAGAGGAGAAAGAAAGGAGGAGGGAGAGAGAGAACAGAGAAAAAGTGGAAAGAGAAGGGAGGGAAGGGAAGAGATTGAGACAGAAACAAAAGCAGAGACAGATAAAGTGCAGTGAAGTGAGAAAAAAGCTAGATTAGAATTCACACATATGATTTTAGAGTTGTAAAGGACTTTAGAGCTCACCTAATTCAACCTGCTTGTTTAAAGAAGAGGGAAGTAAGGTCCAGGTCAGAGAAGGTTTATGCCCCAGGGTCACTTGGGTAATCTATCTAGGACATCGTCTCTGGTCCCTAAATATAAATCTGGGTTTTCTGCTACATGATACAAACGAGCTCAGGGTTTTATTACTTGCTCAGTTGCTTAACATGAGCATGTTACTTCACTCCATTCATTCACACATTGAAACACTTCACAATCACTAGAGCATTTATTTCCATTTTACAAAATGTTTTCCCCACAACAACCCTGAGAGCTGGGAGGGCATGTATTATCATCTCTATTTTACAGTTGAGGAAACTGAGGCTCCTTCTGCTGCTATAACCAGTCAAAAAATTTATTATGTGTTTACTATGTGCTAGGCATTGTGCAAAGCACCAGGGATACAAAAAAAGGCAAAAAACAGTTTCTGCCCCAGGGGAGACAAAATGCAAACAGCTATGTACAAACAAATTATGTGGGATAAATTAGACATAACAGTGGAAAGGCATTAGAATTAAAGACTGGGAAAGGCTTCCCACAGAATAGAAGGTGGATTTTAACTGAGTCTCCTAGATAGCCAGGGAAGGAGAACATTCCATGCATGAAGGACAAATTGGGAAAATGCCCAGAATCAGGAGGTGGAGGGTTTTCTTTGAGTAACAGCAAGGAGGACCGAGTCACTGGCTTGCCGAGTAATTGGAATAGTGTGGGTTGGTAGAAGTTATAAGAAAACTAGAAAGATGGAATGGGCAGTTTTTGAAGGACTTTGAACTCCAAACAGAGGAATTTCTATTTGAACTAGTCAATAATAATTGCCAGACTCCATATCTGGAGCTCTTTCCACAGAAGACCTTCTTCTGGTGCAGTTAAAACAGTGCTAGATTTGACATCAGAGGACCTGAGTTCAAATCCTGATTGCCACTTATTACCCAGGCTGTTTTAGGCAAACCATTTCATCCTACTGCTGTTCAGTTTCGCCAACTCTAGAATGAAAGCGTTTGCTCACCTGGCCTCGCAGATCCCTTTTAGTATGATCTGCATCTCACCAAGCAACTGCTTTCATTGATTTTTTTTTTTGAGACTGTTGCCTTTAATTTGCCCAGGCTAAAAGTATAGCAGCCACTCATGGGCCTACTTGACTGTTGATTAGCACAGAAACCTTAACCTACTCCATTGTTTTAATCTGGGGCAGTTCTCCCCTTCTAGGCAGCTCCAGGGCCCTCTGTTTCCAGGGCTTCACCATATCTGTGTCCATCTTAGCTCAGACACCTGATGCTTTAGTCTGACTGATGCTCAGAACTCCCAAAGACACACAAATGATCTACCAGTCTCAGCTTACTCCTCCATGAGTGCAGCAAAACAGCTACTTTAAAGATTTTGTGCTAGGTTCTCTTGGACTGTTTTCTCATTTTCTTTTTTTTTTTGAGAGGTCAATCTACTTTAATCAAGCACAAATATCGTTCACTTAGTGGGACTTTTAGGGGAAAAAGTCAGCACCCTGAACTTCAGAGAAAATACAGAGAAATAAAACCAACAGACAGGGCTTCCAATTGTCTGACCATAAGCAATACATACATAATTTCCAGAGAGAGAAGCACCAACATCTGAGTTTTCAAAGCTGGAGGGGCTCCTTAACAGCTTCCCAAAGTCTTATCCGGTCAAACAAATTCTTCCAATGAGTAAACTGCCCCCCCTCCCAGTTTTCTCATTTTCAGATGGGAAAAAATAGTCTCAAGCCTGCCCCTCTTATGAGATTGTTGTGAAAATCAAATGAGCCAATATGTATGAAAGCCCTTTGTAAACTGTCAGTTGTGGTACCTGTCAGGGGCCATTATTATAGATAGCATGTATAATGTCATTATATAAAGATCAGTGCCTACGTTCTCTTTCCATATTGGGGAGGAGTTAACCTCTTCAAAGCTGGTTGAGTCTGCTGAGCAGAAAGGCCAAAGACCTCTAGCTACATTCACTACATTACAACTGTCTCTCAGGAAAGGACTCACTTAACAAAATTCAATTTACACCTATAATATGGGTTCCATGTGACTCTGGAAACTGTCATGACCATAGATTCAGAGTGTGATGTTTTAGCTAGTAATACTTACTGGAAATATAACCCAAGCACCCAGCTAGAAGTATTTTCTACCTATAGAACAGGCAGGAAACATACATGAAATAATAAAGCATTTAATTAGGACAAAATAGTAGGGAAATTTTGTTTGTTTTTCAATGGATCTATGTTTCTTCAATGAACTCCTGGTGAGGAGCTTCCTCTTCCAATGTGGATGAGTACTCAGCAATTTACAGTTTTAGAGAATTTTCTGGGAGCACTAGTAAAGGAAATAGTGAGGGAATACCAAATAAGAAGTAGAGTCATTTTCAGTCTTCCCTACAAACAGAATCTCCTACAGGTTTTTTCCTCATTGGGGAAGGGTACACTTCCTAGAAAACTCCTGATCCTTGATGAAGAACAGTTGGGTTGGATTGGCTCTGTGGATCAAGACTGCATAAAAAAAGCACAGTTTAAGAAATGCTAAAGGTGTCAAGAGTGGGAAAAGTTTAGAACTTTTGATCTGGAACACCTCTCATGCCTCTGTCTCCTAGCAACTGGTTGTCCTCCGTGCTTCTTGGCTCCATCTTTCTGAGCTCCCTGCGTATGGTACCTGAACTCCCTTTTCTGCTACATCTGGCACCCCACCCCATCTCTAGAGACAGTGGAGTATCCCTAAAGGAAAGAGCCATGAATTAAGAGCCAAAGGACCTGGCTTTAAGTCCTGGTTCTGCCACTTATTACCTTATGTGACCTTCAGGAATTCACTTCATTTTTGTTCTTCACTTTCTATAGCATGAGGGACTTTGGCTCAGTGTTCTCTAGGGTCCCTTAGAGTTCTAAATCTGGTATTCTGTGATGTGAAATTGCCACTTTATCTCCTTAGTTCCTTTTCCCTAAACTTGCAGACTTCTTCTGAATCTGCTAGTCACATTTCTCCAGACTTGCTATTGCCATCTGCTAGAGGTGTTATATGCTGCTTTGGCTCCTGGGAATTAGGGGGAAGAATCAGAATGTTACCTTTTGTGAGTCAGACTCGGGGCCAACATACATAGGGCTGATAGACATTTTTGGCTCCTTTATTAGGCCTACACCACATACAGCAGACACACAAATAATGGATTACCCCCAAGCATCACTTTTCAGCTCAATCACTGCCTGAATAGTGTTGACCCTTCCAGGGCAATCAATCCACTGCCAGGCCCACTGGCTTGCCGTTCTAATCTTGAGTCCCAGAATTGCTCTCCGTGCATTTCTAGAGCACCCAATGAATTGGGCTTTGTAGATGGCTTCTGTTTGCTTGGAGTTGTTCTTACCCGTCACACAAACACAAAAATGTAACATCTACTGGTTTCCATGCTGGTGGGGAAAGGAACAAAGCCCCTCCAAATAAAACCACAAAACAAAAACTCACCTCACACTCGGGGTTGGGTGTACTATGGGTAATGTAGCTCTTGTGTTTTTTTCCCAGCAGCTTGGTTGGGTCTCATTCTTTCAGCTCCATATCCCTTAACATTGACTGACAAGTCTCCCTGGTGCTGCTACTGCCCTACTCCATAGATTAGAGCCTCATGGAGCCTCCAGAGCTGCTGTTGCTTTCTGAGTACGAAGCTGAGATTTGCTTCTTCCTCATGTTGCGGCTGCTGTCTGCTAACGCTGCCATCTACGTCTTTGAGGATGGGGGTAAAGAACGGTTTCCTCTTCTCTTGGCAGAGCCAACATGCTCAAGAAGGATAAACAACAGGCTTGTTTTTTGAAAGGTATCTTTCACACCTGGCAGACTTAAAAGGGTCTCACAGTTCAAACCTTGCATGTTTGTCCCTCCCTCAGCACCCCTCCTAGCCCCCATCTCCCGATATTCCTTGTTTCTAGCTGGACAAATCATTTCCTTTACTTCTTCCCCAACCCAGAATCCTGGCCAAGTGTCTCCAACATGTTCTACAGATCTAGCTGTCTTTCCAGGGCTAGACATAAACACATGCACTTGCTCTTTCAACTCCTCTTATGTCCCTGGAAGCTTACATCTGGGCCATGCAAATTGCCTGGAAGCTTGGATAAACCTCAAGGAGGCACTTAGTGACACTAATGGGGGAGGGGTGGATCTAGCAGTCTTTTCCCTGCATTCTTGCAGTCATAGCTAGAAGGAGAAAAATCTACCACCAAAACTCCCTCTTTTCCCTTTACATGAAACTTTTTAGGACCCTGACTATTATTTAAAGCTATGTTGGACTGTTGACTGTTTCCTTCAAAAGTACCTGTTCTTTCTTACACTTTGTTAGAGACTCAGACTTCAGGTCACTAGTATGAAGTATAAAATCTGGAGAAACTGATGTCATGTAAGCCGCTAATATGAACCTCTTCCCAGGGCATGTTCTTTTCCTATATGTGTTTGGAGTTGCATGTGACAGATATACAACTCCAGGGGCTTAGAGACTTCATGTGTTCTGGCTGCATGGGACAGGGGAACAGGGGACCTGGATAATAACAAAGCCCTTTCTGCTTTGATTTCTAGAGTGATCTTCCTATGGCTAGTGCTCTATTATTTGGGGTCATGACAGAGGATGAGAAGGATAAGAACGTGAATGGTCTCCAAGGGTTTTCATAGCTTTAAATCCTGTGAACTATAAATTCTCAATCTCCTCGACCTCATTGCCTCATTTGACACCATTAACCACCCTCTTGAATGGCTGCTGTGCTGATGAGAGTGCACTGGAATCAGTCGTTGCCTCACAGGATTTGGAGCTGCAAGGAAGGAAGCTCACACACAGAAGAAGTAGCAGATCTAAACTTTGAACTCAAGTCCTCTGTCTCCAGATCAGAGTCTTTTCCATTATGTTCTCAAGTTGGCCACAATTTCCTTATCTGTTAAATAGAATGTCTGGACTAGGTCAGAGTTCCTTATCCATTGGTAGATTTCAGGCATGTGGGGTGGGGGAGGATTGAGGGTGGCCTGTGAACCTTGATGGGAAAACAATTATTATGCCTCTAGAGATAGAACCTCTTTGGTTAGAGATTCACTGACCTCTAACTGAAATGGACCACTTCCTTCCATTATGCATGTAGGCATCAACCCATTATTCTGAAAAGCAGTCCATAGACTTCACCAGGCTAACACAGGGCTCCATGACATTGAAAAATGTTTAGAACCTGTGGACCAGAAAGGTCTTTGAAGTTCTTTGCAGTTTCCAAAACCTGCGTTCCTATGAAGTGTGCCAATTTCCTCTACAGCCAAACCTTTTCCTTGGAGTAGACACTTGGACTAAGTCCACCCTCCCTTAGTGTCCACTCTGTGCTGGAGGGATGACTAAAGAAAAATGAAGATACAAGAAAGCCAGAGGGTGGAAAAAGCAAGAGAAGAAGAGAAGCCAAGCACCTGGATAATCCACTTCTAGACTCAGCAGCCCCTGGATAATTGAGAGTTGTCTGTAATTACCCATGGCTATCATTGGAGAGCACCACTGCTTCCTGTAGCTCTTCTCTAATAAGGACAAAGCAGTATTTAATTAGAGAATCATGATTATTTTAAAAAAGAATTGTCTGAAATATCGCTTTTCATTCTTCACCACCTAGATAGCCTGTACATGTGGAAAGAAACAAGAGGAGAAGGTCCTCATGTCCTGAAAGTCATGGAAGGCGAGATCCTTCCTGCATAGGCTTAAATATCCTCTGACTCAAATTATGTCCCTGAAAGGTAACTTATCGGCTAGGGAACCTTAGGCACCTACCTTATCTTCTCAGCAACACATTTTTCTCACTTATAAAATGAGGAGATTAGATCTTTTTTTAGCTCAAACATCTTATGAGTCTGTAGTCTAAGATTTTTACTCCATCTTCCTTGAGGAGAGTCTCATAGAGTATCCTTAGTCTTCCTTCCCACTAATTTTCCTGTGCTGTTTTCAGAGCCTGTAATCAAGTCAAAAATTTTAGATTTTAGAATTCCCAGGAATATTCTCAGAAACATCTCCAACAGGTGGTCATCCAGGCTTAGCTTGAACACCTCTAGAGATGGGCAACTCACTATCTTGCAAAGCACAGGTAGTCTGATGCTGTGGAAAAAACATTAGGCTTAATGTCCAAAGACTTGGGTTCAAATTCTAGCCCTGCAATTTACTACAGGTTATGAGAACCTGATTAAGACACTTAATTTCCTTGGATCTCAATTTTCTCTTCTGAAAAATGACATCAGATAACATCTCAAAGACCCTTCTGAACTCCAATAATCTGAGATTCCTTTCTTCTTTTGTTACTGTTCAGTCTTTTTTTGGTCATGTCCAACTCTTCGTGACTCCATTCCTAGCAAAGATACTAGAGTGGTTTGCCATTTTCTTCTCCATCTCAGTTTACAGATGAGGAAACAGAGGCAAGCAGAGTTAAGTGACTTATCCAGGGTCACACAGTTAATAAGTATCTGAGGCTGGATTTGAATTGATCTTCTTGATTCCAGGCCAAGCACTCTATACACTGCAGCATCCAGCTCCCCTGTAAATAACTCTACTTCCTTCAAATGGTCTTCATGAAATTGAGTCCTATCTTAATTGGCTTCCTCTGCATACTATCCAATTAATTGAATTCCACTCTTCAGTGTGGTTCCTAGGACCAGCCATCATATGCTAGATGTGTCTGGATAGGCCTACCAACCAAAATCATCTCCTTTCCCTTACTCTGGGCTGAGTATTTCTATTAAGTTGTGAGTCTATTTCATCTTACCTTTTCTAAATCAGCTCCTGCAGACTGAACATCAGGTCCTTGGAGACACTTAATATCTAAACTCTGGCAATAAATTAAACTTGCTAAACTGTGGAAGGAAAGCTCGTTGGGGCTATTAGCTCCAATGAATCAGGTAATCATAACTCTTTCAACAGCATAAAAATGTAACAAGAAATAACTACTCTCAAAGGCAGCTGCTATAGGAAATTCAGCCCCCTGCCCTCACCATATGGGAGGGAATGGGGGGGGTCTGTTTGTCACTTAATGAGTTCATGTGATTCTTATTAATGTTAATTGGAGTTCTGTGGTGTGTATCAGGGGGAGATGAGCCCCAGAAGAGCTGTTGGGAAACAGGAACTATGCTGAATACTTTGCAGTAATTATATGCTTGGAACTCTAGCCCTGAGTAGCCATCTCAGGTGGCTTCCTGCTTTACCTTGCCTTGCCAAGCACTCACTAGCACTGAGAGGAAAGATGTTCTTGGCAACTCAGACTTTGCAAACTGAGGGGAGCTGCATCCTAAGTACCATGATCCTCAGTAGGAATGGTGCTCACACAAATGCTGTGGTGGAGTGGATGGGTGCTGACTTTGCAGGATGAAGACTTGGGTCTAAATCTTGGCTGTTTCTTAGCTGCATAAACTTGGGGCAGTCCCTTCATCTGTGTAAGGCTCAGTCAGTTCTTTCCTACACTGGGAGTAATAATAGCTGCACTAGCTAGCTCATGGGATCTCTACAAGGTTCAAGTGAGGTAATGTATGCATTACCTATGGCCTAATGCCCCAAGCTCTGAGTTTGCATGGACCAGACTCAGGAATGTGCTGGTAAATGTTTAACAACTGGCTTTCCAGAAAAAAATGTATGCATGACACCAGATTCAAGAGTATATTGGTAAATGTTTAACAAATACATACCTGATGCGCATTTTTGGAGGCAATCAGATCCAGGGTCATATAGCTAGTAAGTATCGGAGGTCAGATTTGAACTCAGGTCCTCTTGACTCCAGGCCTGGTGCCACCTAGCTGCCCCTTGACACACACACTTAAATTTAATCTGTACTATTAACATTTTCTCTGTCATTTTCTTAAGTCTTCACTGGAACAATAAATAAACCCTGATTTACAGTATTTGCCACTTGCCAAAGTGTAAAATCTCCATTAAAAATTTAACAATTAGCTCTCTGGAGCTAGCACAAGCTGGCTCCAGCACACTGCTGACTAGACTTAATCTTTAGAGATGGTCTGTTGAGTCACAAATTTTTTCTTCCACTCAGAGTTCCCTCTGGGAAATCTTAGAATACAACCTAACTATGGTTCATGCCTGTGTTCCTATAACTCTGGATAAAAGGGTCTCTGTTTTTCTATGCAAGCACTCAAGGTAACAATGTATGTGGTGTATGGAACAACTTTTATTTCATCTCAGAAAATACAGAAAACAAATAAAGGATCCCCTAAAAACAAGTGTAAGTCTCTTCCCTTTTTAAAGAATCCTGCTTACTCGTTTACAGACACTTTCTGATAAGACATGGGGAACCAATGAGTTTGGTTGGAACCAATGGGCATATTGAGGACTTTGTTAAATAATCTATCATATTTATTAGCAGAAAGAAGAAATTTTGAAGGTCACAGAATTTCTGAGGGACTTTAAAAGTCAGACCTCAAGAAAAATCTCATCTTCAAAATTTGAAAAGCAAATGTTAAAAACTGTTTTTATATGTAGCTGGGGAGAAAACAAAATCCTAAACAGATTTTCAAAACCGATAGAAAAAGAAAGAAAAACCTGTTCATTACTCTATGAGAAAGGAAACTGAAGGCAGAGACCTTTGGTTTGGATTCCAAGTTTGCTCCTTAACATCTGGATATTCCTCTCAATTAACCTCTCTAGCCTTGGTCAACACTTAATCAATGAATATTTATTAGGAACCTACTATGTTCCAACCACTAAAGAGATGGAAAAAGACAATTCTTGCTCTCAAAGAGGTGATAATCTAATGAAGAGACAAAAAATGTACAAGCAACCTATCTGCAGGATAAACTGGGAAAAATAAACAGAAAACAGTAGAATTACACCTTGTCTATAAAAGGAAGGAATCAGAATAGGCAAACTTTAAGGGCCCTTCCAGCTCCAACATCTTATAGACCTATGCTTCCCCATGGTTTCATGAATTCCTTGGATTTGTCATGGAATCAAATTGATTTTTATGTTTATAAAATGCACAGAGCCCTTTGCCACAGCAGCAAAAATGAAGGCCAAAGGTCATTAGTTCTACCCTTTCCTCTCCAGGGGTTATTAAGTGCTTTAAAGAAATTTCAAGACCCAGGCAGGAATTGAAAGAAAATCTGTCACTCTATCCCATCTGGGAGTAATAACAGGGGATCTTCAATACAGGGGGAAAAGACAGAAAGAAAAAGTTCTGATAGCTGACTGCATGCCTGGTCTGACTGACAAAAAAACTGAAAACGTATGGATTGCCTTTTAAAAGATGTTGTTGGCCTGTAGCAGTCTAACAAGAAGGATAATACTTCCTCCTTTTCATTTTCCCCAGAGAAATGGAGAAGCTCCAGCCCTAAGAGATGGCCGTAGACAGAGAAGCAATGGATAGTGGCTTGAGACAGGTGGATGTAGAAGTAGAGTAACTTCAGTACAGGCTAACTGAGGAAACGAACCAGCAGCTGTACAAGTAGTACTGATGTGAAATGGCAACACCAAGGACTCCCAGAGATCTAGCTGAGGAGGAGGAGCAAATGACCACCCAGAGGCATGTCCACTAGAGGTGTTTTAGCCACAGTAAAACCCTTCCTTATCTATATTTATGAGTTTTCTTTTTTAAAGTACTTTGCAACCACAGTAATCAACCAATATCAACATGCAAGGAAGAACAAGAAATTCTGCTCTATATAGGTTTTTTCAAGAAAGAAATACTTATATATCAACTTTAACAAGGTCATTTGTGTCTCCTTTTGTACTTCATTTTGGTAGTTTTGTCCTTCTCTGTACATATTAAAATGTTTTATTGAAGGTTTTTCAAAGCACCTATCATTACCCATCAATTCACTGTCCCCTACTCTCAAGTAAAAAGGCTCTCTCTCTCCATCCCCACCCCCACTCTCAATAAACGTCATGAGTTTTTCACCAAGTGTTCCATCCCTCACTGATTGTATGTATCCCTTCACTTATGAGGCAGGAGCACTGAGAATTATTTTGTTACTTAATTTTCCCTTGTTTCTCTTGCTAGTCTGTCCTGATGAAATGATTTGCTGTTTACGATTTCTGCCTGGTGAGTTGGTAGAGCAAATGGAGGCTAGAACTCTCCAGTTATGACTGAATCTGGAATAGTGGGCAGTTCCAGACTAGAATGGGATATCCTTTTGTGGTTTTCTCCTCTCTTTTCTTAGGAGATGTAAGAGTAGGGAGGAGAAGAAAGGGTAGCTTGGGACTCCTCCTGGGTACAGCATGAGATACCTAAGGTGTGTAAAACTTAAAAAGGTCTAGGAAAAGGAGAAAGAAACTGTGGGCAGGATTGCCCTGATATGTGTGTGTTTGTGTTTGTGTGTGTGTATGTGTCTGTGTGTGTGTGTATGTGTGTCCATGATGGGAGGTGCTCTCTTCTCCTGCAAAACCTGGGAAATGTTGTGTTACTGTTCATAGAAATCAATAACACTTTCTCAAGGTGGAAATTTCTTCTTTTACTATCTTTTTCCCTTGTGCTTAGACTCATGGAATCATAGAAACATGGAGCTGGAAATGTTGTTTACATATATATATATATATATGTATGTATATATATATGTATGTATATATATAGAGATATACATCTATATTTATCTATCTATCTATCTATCTATACATATATACCTATGTGTCTGTGATCAACTTAAAGGGGTATGGAGATGAGTACCACAAGATACTGGGGAACAAAAGGCACAGGAAAAAAGTTCTCTCTCTCTCCCTTTCTTTCCTTCCTTCCTTCTTTCTTTCCTTCCTTCCTCTCTCTTTTTAATTATCTCTCTCTTTCTTTTCTCATTTCTAGAAAGCTAGGGCAGAGTGACAATCTCTCAAGCCTCTTGACAGTCAGGGACTTGGGAATGCACGAGGCAATGGAACAGAGCCTCTCTGTTCTAAGCAGTCAGCTCACTACTCATTTTTCCTTTTATTATTGCCCTTTGATCCTGCTCCAGAAAAGAATTCATAATGCATAGTTCCTAATATTCCTGCACCTGGCCTTTTCCTCATCCCTTCCCCCTTATACATATTTCAAAGACATTATGAAATTCTACTTGATCAAAAGGCTTTTTCACTTCTCAAGCGAAGGCAACCTTTTTGTTCCCTCTCACCTCTTTGCCTATTAAACATGACCTGCACTGTCTTCCCTCCTACTTAGCCTGTTCCCTATGACCAGAATATCTTCCTTCTTCCTCTTGATATATTGAGCTCAAGTGCCATCTTCTAAGTTTAAACTGTTTTTGAAGGTTAAATTCTGGGACACTTTATTTTTTAAATTATTAATTAATTTATTTTTAGTTTTCAACATTTACTTCCACAAGATTTTGAGTTTCAAATTTTCTCCCCATCTCTCCCCTCTGCCCTCCACAAGACAATGTGCATTTCAACTACCCCTTCCCCCAATCTGCCCTCCCTTCTATTACACCTTTTGCTTTTCTTATCCCCTTCCCCTCTATTTTTTGTAGGGCAAAATAGAATTTCCATACTCCATTGCCTGTATGTCTTATTTCCCAATTGCATATAAAAAAAGTTTTTAAGATTCATTTTTATTACTTTGAGTTTCAACTTCTCTCTCTTCCTCCCTCCCCATGCACCCCTGTTGAGAAAGCAAGTAATTTTTATAGGTTATACATGTGTAGTCATGCAAAACACTTTCATGACAGTCATGTTGTGAAAGACTAACTATATTTCCCTCCATCCTTGCCTGCCCTCTCCATTTATTCTATTCTCTCTTTTGACCCTGTCCCTTCTGAAGTGTTTGCTTCTAATTACCCCCATCTCCCATTTGCCCTTCCTTCTGTCATCCTCCTCAACCCTCACTTATCCGCTTCCCTCCTATTTTCCTATAGTGTAAGAGTTTTCCATATCAAATTGAGTGTGTGGGTTATTCCCTTCTTAAGCCATATCCGATAAGAGTAAGGTTCACTCTTCCCTTCTCACCTTCCCCCTCATCCTCTCCACTGAAAAAGTTTTTTTGGGGGCAGAGTCAAGATGGCTCATGAAAGCTCTTAGACAAACTCCTTCAGATACCTCTAAAAAGAGAATCTGACCAAATTTTGGAGGTGCAGAATCCAATAGGAGACAGATTGTGGCAGATTCACAGACCAGGACAGACTGGAAGGTTGATGGGAAGGAGTTGTTCCGTAAGGGTGAGCCCATAGCACACAGCACAGAGAGTCCCACCATGGCATGGCCAAGCAAGAAAGCCCCAGGGAGGCCTCAGGCAGAAGCAGCACAACAGAATGGCAGAGTGGCAGCCCAGGGTAGGAGACCAGTGGGAGCTGAGGGAGTGACAGCCACTGAGCCTCTGGTATCAACTGTAGCTGCTCCTGAGACTTTCAGCCCACAGATTAAATGTCTGTAAGTTACCCACTTGAACTTCTGGGAGCCAAAATGGTGGAGTGATCAGTAAATGCTCTCTCCCTCTCCCCTTGTTGTCCTCGAAAGAACCATAAAATATTTCCCTAGAAAAATCTTGGATCAGTGGGATCAACAGAAGAGGCAGTCTTGTAGTACCTGAGGTTAGGAAAATCACTAAAGAATATTCCTCTTACTGTGATGAAGGCAAACCAGAAGGAGAGGAGCCCCAGAGGGGTGGAGCCTCACACTAGGACCCAGGCATGCCTCAGTGCTCCAGGGGAAATGGGAAGACAATAGAGCAGCAGGGATCACCAAGTACTTAGCTTGCCTATGCTCTAGCTCCGCTGAGGAGATCTCCCATGACCAGACCAACCCTCCCCTACACTTAACAAGCTAGCCTCAGGGCTAATCCAGGGAAACACAAAACAAAAAGAAAAAAAGGCCCTTGCCCTTTGCTTTCTCACACTAGGAGCTCAACACCAGGTTCTCTGGCTTCTAGGTGAAAGAACCAGTGGCCACAACATGCAAAGTCTCACCATAATGAGCAAGGAGGAAGGAAAAGACCATAGAATCCTTCTATGGGGACAAAGACTAAAACACAAATAACAAAGAGGTAAGTATTGAAGCTGTACTCCCATGTGAAACTTCAGAAGGGACTATGATCTGCTCGCATGCACAAAGAGCTCTCCTGGAACACCTGAAGAAGGAAAAAGAAGAAAAACTGGCCAATGATTTTAAAAGTATGAAAAAAGAATTCTATGAAGAGACCAGAAATTTAAAAAGGAAAATTGAACAAATGGAAAAGGAAGCACAAAACCTAACAAGAAAATAATTCCTTAAAAGTAATAATTGAACAGATGGAAAAAGAGATGCAGAAGTTAACTGAAGAAAACAATTTAATCAAAATAAGAATTGAGCAAGTAGAAAATAATGACTCTATAAGACATCAAGAATCAGTCAAATAAAATCTAAAGAATGAAAAGATAGAAGAAAATATAAAATATCTAATTGAAAAAAACAAGTGACCTGGAAAATAGATCCAGGAGAGAAAATTTAAGAATTATTGGCCTACCAGAAAGCCACAATGAGAAAAACAGTCTGGACAATATCTTCCAAGAAATCATCAAGGAAAACTGCCCAGAAGTGCTAGATCCAGAGGGCAAGTCATCAAAAGAATCCACCGTTCACCTCCCAAAAAGAGATCTCAAACTAAAAACACCAAGAAATATTGTTGCCAAATTCCAGAACTATCAGGCATCCAGGAAGAAACCATGCAAATATCGAGGAGCTAGTCAGGATCACACAGGACCTTGCAGCTTCTACATTAAAAGACGGAAGGAATTGGAATATGATATTGTATAAGGCAAAGGATCTGGGACGACAACCAAGGATCAATTACCCAGAAAAGTTCAGCATAATATTTTAGGCAAGGAAATGGATATTCAACAAAATAAGGGATTTCCAGACCTTCCTGACACAAAGGCCAGAACTCAATAGAAAATTCGATCTTCAAAAGCAGGTCTCAAGAGAGGCATAAAAAGGTAAACAGGAGAAAAGAAAAACTTGTTACTCAATTTGGGCAAACTGTTTATCTCCCTATAAGGGAAGATTATATTTGTTAATCTTGAGAATTGCACACCTATTATGAAATAAAAAAGGGATATACATAGATGTAAATGATGTGATGATAAAAATGTGATTCATAATGTGAAGGGATTGTAACAGGAGGTGTAAAAAGAAGGAAACAGAAAATGTTAAATTACATCACAGGAAGAAGTACAAAATTATATTATAGTAGAGGGAAAGAGGGGAGAGGGATGAGCATTGTTTGACAGGTACTCTCATCTGATTAGGTTCAAGGAGGGAACAATAAACTTAAGTAGATAAATCTAACTAGCCCTATAGGCAGTAGGAGAGGAAGGGGGAAGAAAGGGGACAGGAAGGTAAAAGAAAGGGAAGAAATAGTAAGGGTAAAGGGGAGTAAAAGGGAGAGGGGCTGAAAGAAGGAAGGGAAGACTGAGGGAGGTGGTCATCAAAAGTGAAAACTCTGTTGAGGAGGGGAAGGGAGACAGAAGAACTAAAAGTACGAACAGTGGGAAAGAGGATGGAGGGAAAGATACAGATTGAAATCATAACTGAAAATGTGAGTGGAATGAACTCTCCCATGAAATGGAGATGGATAGCAGAATGGATTAAAAGCCATAGTACAACAATATGTTGTTTACAAGAAACACATTTGAAACAGGGGGTATATACACAGGGTAAAGCTAAAAAGTTCGAGCAGAATATATTGTGCTTCAGCTGACGCAAGAAAAGCAGGGATAGCAATCCTAATCTCAGACAAAGCAAAAGCAGAAATAGACCTAATCAGAAGAGATAAGGAAGGAAATTATATCCTGCTAAAAGGCACCATAGACAATGAAGCAATATCATTACTAAACACGTATGCTCCAAGTGGTATAGCATCCAAATTCTTAAAAGAGAGGTTGAGAGAGTTGCCGGAAGAAATAGACAGCAAAACTATACTAGTGGGAGACCTCAACCTCCCCCTCTCTGAACTTGATAAATGTAACCTTAAAATAAACAAGAAAGATGTTAAGGAGGTAAATAAAACTTTGGATAAGGTAGATATGATAGATCTCTGGAGAAAATTGAATGGGTATAGAAAGGAATATAACTTTTTCTCATCAGAATATGGCACATATACAAAAATTGACCATGTACTAGGGCATAAAAACTCCATAATCCAGTGCAGAAAGGCAGAGATAGTCAATGCATCCTTTTCAGATTACAATACAATAAAAACTATATGTAAAAAAAGGCCATGGAAAGATAAACCAAAAATTAATCGGAAACTAAGTAATCTAATCCTACAGAAGGAGTGGGTTAAACAACAAATCATAGCAACAATCAACAACTTCATTCAAGAGAATGACAACAATGAGACAACTTACCAAATCTTATGGGATACCACAAAAGCAGTTCTTAGGGGAAGTTTTATATTTTTGAATACCTACATGAATAAAATAGAGAAAGAGTAGATCAATGACTTGAGCATGCAACTGAAAAAACTCCAAAAGGAACAAACTGAAAATCCCCAAGTAAATATCTAATTAGAAATACTGAAAACCAAAGGAAAGATCAACAAAATTGAAATTATGAAAACTATTGAACTAATAAATAAAACTAATAGTTGGTTTTATAAAAAAACTAATAAAATTGATAAACCTTTGGTAAATTTGATTAAAAAAAGAAAGAAGAAAACCAAATTACCAATTTCAAAAATGAAAGGTATGAACTCACCTCCAATGAGGAGGAAATTAAAACAACAATTAGAAATTACTTTGCCCAACCTTATGCCCATAAATTCGATAATCTGAATGAGATGAATAAGTAGTTAAAAAAATATAAATTGCCCAGATTAATGGAAGAGGAAGTTTAATACTTAAACAACTCCATCTCAGAAAAAGAAATTGAATAAACCATCAATGAACTCCCTAGGAAAAAACCTCCAGAGTCAGATGGATTTACAAGTGAATTCTATTAAACATTTAAAGAACAGTTAATTCCAATATTATTTAGACTATTTGGGAAAATTAGGGAAGGAGTACTCCCAAATTCTTTTTATAATATAAATATGGTTTTGATACCTAAACCAGGAAGAGAAAAACAGAGAAAGAAAATTATAGACCAATTTCTCTAATGAATATAGATGCAAAAATTTCAAATAAGATTTTAGTGAAAAGAATACAGCATGTTATCATGAGAATAGTACATTATGATCAGGTAGGATTCATACCAGAAATGTAGAGTTAGGAAAGTTAGCATTATTGATCATATCAGCAACAAAACTAAAAGAAACAGATGCAGAAAAAACTTTTGACAAAATACAACACCCATTCCTATTAAAAACACTGGAGAGCATGGGAATAAAGGAAACTTTCCAAAAAATAATAAGCAGTATCTACCTAAAACCTTCATCAAGCATTATATGCAATGGAGATAAGCTAGATGCATTTCCAATAAGGTCAAGGGTGAAACAAGGATGTCCGTTATCACTACTGTTATTCAATATGGTACTAGAAATATTAGCTGTAGGAATTAGAGAAGATAAAGAAATTGAAGGAATTAGAATAGGCAAAGAAGAAATTAAGTTATCACTTTTTGCAGATGATATGATGATATACTTAGAGAATCCCAGAGATTCAAATAAAAGCTACTTGAAATAGTAAACAACTTTGGCAAAGTTGCAGGTTATAAAATAAACCCGTACAAATCTTCTGCATTTCTATATATTAGTAACAAAGCACAACAGCGAGATAGAAAGAGAAATCCTATTTAAAGCTGGGGTAGACACTATTAAATATTTGGGAATCTATCTGCCAAAACAAACCCATGGATTATATGAACACAATTATAAGAGACTTTTCACACAAATAAAGTCAGATCTAAGTAAGTGGGAAAATGTAAGTTGCTTGTGAATAGGCCAAGGCAATAAATAAAAATGACAATTCTATCTAAATTAATTTACTCAGATAATTATTTTCTAGAACTGAGAAAAGTAATATCAAAATTCATCTGGAAGAACAAGAGGTCCAAAATATCAAGGGGACTAATGAAAAGAAATGCTAGGGAAGGTGCCCTAGCCCTACCAGATCTCAAATTGTATTATAAAGCAGCAATTCTCAAAACCACTTGGTGTTGGCTAAGAAACAGAAAGGTCAACAAGTGGAATAGGCTAGGTACTCAAGACACAGTAGACAATGAATATGGCAATCTCCTGTTTGATAAACCTAAGGACCCCAGCTTCTGGGATAAGAACTCACTATTTGACAAAAATTACTGGAAAAACTGGATAACAGTGTGGCAGAAAGGCCTAGACCAATGCCTGACACTGTACACAAGAATAAAGTCCAAATGGGTACATATTCTAAGTATAAAGATCCTATGGACAAATCGGTGGAACAAGGAATAGTGTATTTATCAGGTTTATGGAGAAGGGATGAATTTTTGACTAAAGAAGATATAGAAAGCATTATGAAGTGCAAGATGAATAATTTTGATTACATTAAACTGAAAAGGTTTTGTACAACCAAACCCAATGCAACCAAGATTTGGAGAGGTGCAGAAAACTGGGAAAGAATTTTTGCAACTAGTGTCTGTGATACAAGCCTGAGTCAAATATACAAAAATACAAGTCATTCCCCAATTGATAAATGGTCAAAGAATATGAACAGGCAGTATTCAGAGGAAGAAATTAAAGATATTTTTAGTCCTATGAAAAATGTTCTAAATCACTATTGATTAGAGAGACACAAATCAAAACAACTCTGAGGTACCACATCACACTTATCAGATTGGCTAACATGACAAAACAGGAAGATGATAAATTCTGGAGATGTGGGTGAGTTGGAACACTAATTCATTGTTGGTAGAGCTGTGAGCTGATCCAACCATTCTGGAGAGCAATTTGGAACTATTCCCAAAGGGCTACAAACGTGTGCATACCCTTTGACCCAGGAATATTGCTTCTAGGACTGTATCCCCAAGAGATCATAAAAATGGGAAAAGGTCCCACATGTACAAAAATATTCATAACAGCACTCTTTGTGGTGGCCAAAAACTGGAAATTGAGAGGATGCCCATCAACTGGGGAATGGCTGAATAAATTATGGTATATGAATGTAATGGAATACTATTGTGTTATAAGAAATGATGAACAGGAAGACTTCAGAGAGACCTAGAAAAACTTATATGATCTGATGTTGAGTGAAAGGAACAGAATCAGGAGAACTTTGTGCACAGCAATGACCACAGTGTGAAAGAGTTTTTTCTGGTAGATTTGCAACTTTGTAGCAATGCAAGGACTTAAAAAATTCCCAGTGGTCTTTTAAGGCAAAATACCTTCCACATTCAGAGAAAAGAACTATGGAATTCAATCACAGAATGTAGCAGACCATTTTCTTTTGTACTACATTTTGATTTGTTATATGATTTCTCCCATTCGTTTTAATTCTTCTGTGCAGCATGACTATGGTGAAAATGTATTTAATAGGAATATATGTGTAGAACCTATATAAAATTGTATGCCATCTCAGGGAGGGAGGGAGAAAGTAGGGGGAATGGAGGGGAAAAAAATCTAAGTTATATGGTAGTGATTGTAGAACATTGAGAATAAATAAAATTAATAAAAGTTTTTAAAAAGTTTTTCTTGCCTCTTTTTATATGAGACAATTTATCCCATTCTATTTCTTCCTTTCTCCTTCTCCCAACATATTCCTCTCTCACTCCTTAATTTTATTTTCTTAGATATCATCCCTGCATATTCAACTCACACTATGCCCTCTGTCTCTCTCTATATATAATCCCTTCAACTACCCTAATACTGAGAAAAGTTTCAAGAGTTACAAATATTTTCTTTCCATGTAGGAATGTAAACACTTCAACTTTACTAAGTCCTTTATGACTTCTCTTTCCTGTTTAACTTTTCATGCTTCTCTCGATTGTTGTATTTGAAAGTCAAATTTTCTATTCAGTTCTGGTCTTTTCATCAAGAATACTTGAAAGTCCTCTATTTCATTGAATAACAACTTTTTCCCCCTGAAGCATTATACTCAGTTTTGCTGGGTAGATGATTCTTGGTTTTAATCCTAGCTCCTTTGACCTCCAGAATAGCATATTCCAGGCCCTCTGATCCCTTAATGTAGAAGCTACTAGATCATTTGTTATCCTGATTATGTTTCCACAATACTGGAATTGCTTCTTTCTGACTGCTTGTAATATTTTCTTCTTGACCTGGGAACTCTGGAATTTGGCTACAATATTCCTAGGAATTTTCTTTTAGGGATCTCTATCAGGAAGCAATTGGTGGATTCTTTCAAATATATATTTTACCCTCTAGTTCTAGGATATCAGGGCAGTTTTCCTTGATAATTTCTTGAAGGATGATGTCTAGGCTTTTTTTTTTGATCATGGCTTTCAGGCAGTCCAGTTGTCTCTCCTGAATCTATTTTTCAGGTCAGTTGTTTTTCCAATGAGATATTTCATGTTGTCTGCTATTTTTTTAAGTTTTTTTTTTGGTTTTGTTTTATGATTGCTTGATTTATCAGAAAGTCATTAGCTTCCATTTGCTCCATCCTAATTTTTAAGGAATTATTTTATTCAGTGAGCTTTTGGAACTCCTTTTTCATTTGGCCAATTCTGATTTTTTAAGGCATTCTTCTCCTCCTTGGCTTTTTGAATATCTTTTGTCATTTGGGTTAGGCTATTTTTAAGGTGTTATTTCCTTCAGCATTTTTTGGGTCCCCTTTAGTAAGTAGTTGACTTGTTTTTCATGATTTTTTTGCATCACTCATTTCTTTTCCCAATTTTTCCTCTACTTCTCCTATTTGATTTTCAAAATCCTTTTTGAGCTCTTCCATGCCCTAAGACCAACTCATATTTTTCTTGGAAGTTTTGGATGTAAGAGCTTTGACTTTGTTGTGTCCTTCTGGTTGTATGTTTTGATCTTCAAAGTAAGATTCCATAGTCTAATTTTTTTTCCTGTTTTTTTCTCATTTCCCCAGCCAATTACTTGACTTGTGAGCTCTTTGTCAAGGTGGTTCTCTGCTTCCAATGAGGGGTGGGGGAGTGTACTATCAGCTGCTTGATTCCCCCACAAGCTGTGGGCCTAGAGCTCCATAAACAGCTGATTCTGCTGTCCCTGATGCTGCTGTGTGTGCCTCAGGGTCTTCTACTCTCTCCACCACCCTGGGACTGGGGATGGACCACTATACCTCTCACACAGGTCCAACAGATTTTTTTCCACTGACCTTCCAATTTTTCCTTTGCATTTTGGAGTTCAGAAGTCTGGAAATTGACACAGGTGCCAGTGATTGCCCACCCTGAGGCCTGCTCAAGTTTTGTCTGTGTTGATGTAGCCCATGCTGGACTGCTGTTCTGCTCTCAGTTGGGCCCTATAGAGGCTTCTCTTCCAGGTTGTTTTGGTCTGGAGATTTGCTTCACTAAATCATTCTGTGGGTGCTGCAGCTCCAGAGTTTGTTTAGAGTCATTTTTTACAGGTGCCCATTTGGCTGGGTTTCATCTTCGCTCCACCCCCTTCTAAGTTCAATTTTTTCCTGAACTTCCCCCCACCCACCTTGATAGGAAATAACCTTTCCCTTTAGATTTTTTATGATATTTCTTCCTTAAAAAATGCAGAGCCTTCCATACAACACCATGTTAGGTGCTGGTGTGGAAAGAGGACATCTTGAAATCAGGAAGACCTGAGTTCAAATATTGCCTCAGGCATTTCCTCAGACATTTGTGTTATCCTGGGCAAGGCACCTGACATTTCAGCCTCAATTTCCTCATTTATATAAGATGGATAATAAAGGTGCTTCCCTCACTAGATTGTTGTGAGGATCCAATAAATTAACATATATAAGAATATTTTCCAACTCCTAAAGCACCATATGAATGTTAACAAGCATATTGATTTTAAATTTTTTATTATCCCCAAATGGATAGTACTGAGATCATGCCACATTTATCTTGAAGAGGTACTCTAGGCAGACAAGTGAGCTAGTCCTGGAATTGGATAGAAGGAAGAGGCAAAGTGGACTTCATTTGGGAAGTTGTCTGGTACAAGGGACATGTGAGTTTTTCAAATTAACTCAGAAAGTTGTGGCAACAAGAATAAAACCCAGACTTCTTGATTCCCACTTTAGAGTACTTTATATGCCACCAGCAACTCTCTCTCCCTTTTAATGTTCTGATCTTAAAAGAGTGGTGGGAGATAAGAAGTTTATTGGAACTCCACTCTTATGTAGTAAATGCTCTCTCAATTTAGTAATAACATAGCAGCCAAATCAGTAAAATGAAAGAAAGTATTTGAAGTTGAATTGGGTGGAGAAGAGCCTGAAACTTTGGAGTGCAGTCAATAGCCCAGGGACTATCTTTCTGGCCTTTTCTCATGTATAAAAGAAATTTTAGTTTCCTACATAGGTTATGACAATCCCAACAGTTTTCCTCACCTCTTGATCTTGTTTTGGACTTTAATGCATTCTAATTGGTGTGAATACAAGTGTTATTTATTTCTCCCCTTCCCAAATCCATGCTTGGGAATCTTTAAGCTCTATAATTAAGAAGGGAGAAAAGGTAGGAATACTCAGGATGGTTTGGAATTCAAAAATTGGGATTATTTGGAGTAGGAGGTGGAAAGTCCTATATCTTGTGATTATAAAGGATCAAATGATCACTTGTGGCACTGGTGGGGTGGTGATGGTGATGGTGGGCAGAGTTGTTTAACTACTCCTCTTTACTGCACTCACCCTAATGATTGACTCATTGGCTAGATGAGAATGCTCCTCCTCTGCAGAGGAAATTGTTATCAAAGGAACTGTAACTCTATTTTTTGTAGTTCAAAACCATCATTCAGAGACCAATGCACCTTTGCACAATTGCAAAACATGGTAAGTGTTCCTTATTTGAAGTGTTTAAGCTAACTCTCCTTCTCTGGGAATGGTCCTCACTCATTGGGTCTCCATATTTCCATTAAAGACACCCAGATTAGCCAAGGCCTGTGGTTAGCACTGTTTGTAAATACAAAGTAAACATTTAAAACAAAGAAAAGTAAATAGACTTTCCCATGCTCCCCAAAAGGCTTCCACCAAGGAGAATGGAGATATGGATTCTGTCTCACTGCCCATCTGCCCCAGCAGCCTCACTCCCAGACAGGCTTCTTCCTTTGAGATGGATGCCTCTGCCCTGGCCTCCCCTTCTCGATCCCTGAGTCTTCTTCTGGTGATGTCTGGCTGGTTTCAGGGCTCCTCTTCTGGTTTCTGCCTTACGACTTACTGAACTGATTTTTTTTAATTTTATTTTATTTTAAATATAAATTTATTTATTTAACTTTTTACATTCATTTTCACAAAATTTTGGGTTCCAAATTTTCTCCCCTTTTATCCCCTCCCCTCACCCCAATACACCGAGCATTCTAATTTTCTCTATCACCAATCTGCTCTCTCTTCTATCATCCCTCCCTTCTCTTGTCCCCATCTTCTCTTTTGTCCTGTAGGGCCTGATGACTTTCTAGTCCCCATTAACTGTATTTCTTATTTCCTAGTAGCAACAACAATACTCAACAGTTGTTCCTGAAACTTTGAGTTCCAAATTCTCCCCATCCCTCCCTCCCCACCCATTCCCTTTGGGAAGGCAGGCAATTCAATATAGGCCATATCTGTGTAGTTTTGCAAATGACTTCGATAACAGTTGTGTTGTGTAAGACTAGCTGTATTTCTCTCCCTTCTATTCTGCCCCCTATTGTTTCTATTTTGTCTTTTGATCCCGTCCCTCCCCAAGTATTGACTTCAAATTGCTCCCTTCTTCCATTGCCCTCCTTTCCATCATCCCTCCCTCCCTTCTTATCTCCTTCTCCCCCACTTTCCTGTACTGTAAGATAGGTTTTCATACCAAAATAAGTGTGCATTTTACTCCTTCCTTTAGTCAAATGTGATGAGGGTAAACTTCATGCTTTTTTCTCAGCTCTCCTCTTTTTCCCTCCGCTAAAAAGTCTCCTGCTTGCCTCTTGAATGAGATATAATTTACCCCATTCCATTTCACCCTCTCTCCTCCCACTACATTTCTCTCTCACCATTTACCTTAATTTCCTTTAAGATATGGTCCCATCCTATTCAATTCACTCTGTGCTCTCTGTCTTTGTGTGTGCATGCATGTGTGTATGTGTGTGTACATGCTCGCATGTACATGTGTGTGTGCATGTATGTGTGTGTACATCTATGAGTGGTCCCACCAACTACCCAGATGCTGAAAAATTTTAAGAGTTACAAATATTGTCTCTCCATGTAGGAATGTAAACAGTTCACCTTTGGTAAGTCCCTTATGATTTCTCTTTGCTGTTTACTTTTTCATGCTTCTTCTCATTCTTGTGTTTGAAAATAAAATTTTCTTTTCATCTCTGGTCTTTTCATCAAGAATGCTTGGAAGTCCTCTGTTTCATTGAAAGACCATATTTTCCCCTGAAGTATTATACTCAGTTTTGCTGGGTAGGTGATTCTTGGTTTGAGTCCTAGTTCCTTTGACTTCTGGAATATCCTATTCCACACCCTTCAATCCCTTAATGTAGAAGTTGCTAGATCTTGTGTTATCCTGATTATATTTCCACAATACTGGAATTGTTTCTTTCTAGCTGTTTGCAATATTTTCTCCTTGACCCGGGAATTCTGGAATTTGGCCACAATGTTCCTAGGAGTTTCTCTTTTTGGATCTCTTTCAGGCGGTGATCGATGGATTCTTTCAATACTTATTTTGCCCTGTGGTTCTAGAATGTCAGGGCAGTTTTCCTTGATAATTTCATGAAAGATGATGTCTAGGCTCTTTTTTTTATCATGGCTTTCAGGTAGTCCCATAATTTTTAAATTGTCTCTCCTGGATCTATTTTCCAGGTCAGTTGTTTTTCCCATGAGATATTTCACATTCTCTTTCATTTTTTCATTCTTTTGGTTTTGTTTTGTGATTTCTTGGTTTCTCGTAAAGTCATTAGACTCCATCTGTTCCATTCTAATCTTGAGAAAACTATTTTCTTCAGTGAGCTTTTGAACCTCTTTTTCCATTTGGCTAATTTTGCTTTTGAAAGCATTCTTCTCCTCATTGGCTTTTTGAACCTCATTTGCCAATTGAGTGAGCCTACTTTTCAAGGTGTTATTTTCTTCAGCATTTTTTTGGGTCTCCTTTACCAAAATATTGAGCATCTCTCTCATTTCTCTTCCCAGTTTTTCCTCCACCTGTCTAACTTGCTTTTCAAAATCCTTTTTGAGCTCTTCCATGGCCTGAGCCCACCGGACATCCACCTCGGATGTCCGGCATAGAGAGGCCCCAATCTCCACATCCTTCCCTGATGGCAAGCATTGTATTTCTTCATCAGAAATGAAGGGAGGAATGAACATCTCTTCCCCAATAAAGTAGCTCTCTATGGTCTTATTTTGCTTCCTTTTTCTGGGCATTTTCCCAGCCAGTTACTTGACTTCTGAGATTCCTCTCCATCCCCGCCTAGATCTGCCCAGCCAGTGCTTGGGGTCTGAGATTCAAATGCCGCTCCCCAGCCTCAGGGCTTTCAGTGGTGGGCAGGGCTGCTATTCAATGTCAGCTTAAGTTCTGGTGCAGGGCTGCCTCCCAGGCTCAGCTCCCTCAGGAGGTTTATGCAGAGACCTTCGGTAATGGAGCTCCTGTCTGCTCGGGGAGTCCCGGGCTGCTGCTGCCTCTGCCGCTACCTCTTCTGCTGTCTCCTGAGGGGACCCGAGTCATGGAAACACCCCGCTCCCCTCTCAGCCAGCCCAGAAGTCTCTCTCACTGACCTGTAGTGTCTGTGGGTGGACGGACCTTCCTGGCTGCCCAGAGATTCCGTCCCTGAAGCCTGCTCGAATCTGTTCCTCTGGGGCCATGGCCAGGGCAGCACAGGGGAGGACTCCGCTGTCTGGAGCGCGACAGACCCCTAGGGATGGCTTTCCAGGGCTCTCTGGAACGGAAATCTCTTCCACTGCATTGGTGTGCACTTGCTCTCCTCCAGAATTTGTGGGGAGTTCTCTTTACAGGAAATTTATGGGCTGTGGATTCAGAGCTAGTATATGTGAGTCTTTCTACTCCGCCATCTTGGCTCCTCCCCTGAACTGATTTTTAAAGGCTACTTGGAGCCAGGGCCTGTCAACCTTCATCTTACAGCGTCATTTGCTTTATGATTCACTCAAGGGACTTGTTTGTACCTTATAAAAGGATCACCTAGCTGTGGCTGCAATTTATCAGTTAGGTTAACATCTCATTAGTAGTCCCTTTCTGTGATTAATTCTATAAAGACAACTAAATCTTTTACATCAGGAAGAAGCCTAGGGAAGTTTTTTAACTTGCTCTCCAAAACATAGTCATATAAGTATCTCACCTTTGGTGCTCAATACTTACATGATCTTGGGCAAGTCACTTAATCTGCATGGACCTCAGTTTCCTCATCTGTAAAGTGAAAAAATTGGTATAGATGACCTCTAAAGTCTCTTTTTAAAAATAAAATTTTATTGATATCTGTTATTTTAACATTTGCCTAAATTTTTCCCTATGTCCCTTTCCTGCCCTCTAACTCTCTCCCAGGAAGGGATCTCATATATCAGAGAATAATTTTTAAAAGGAAGAAAAAGAATCTATCAATACACCCCCAAAATCTGAAAATATATGTAATTTTTCATATCTGTGGACCTCTTGCTTCCACAAAGCAGGGGGAGGCATTTTATTTTATCATCTTTCTTAGACACTGTCTAACATCCCTTCTGATTCTAGATCTATGATATGATCTGTGTGACCTTGGGTATGGACCTCAGTTTCTCTCTCTAGAATTAGGAATTGGAAGTTCACTAAAACGAGGCTGGAACAGGGATTGGCTGTAGTATTGGGGTTTTTTGGGCTTACTAGATGGCTACAAAAGTAAATTCCAAGGAGACTGAAAAAGTTTTCCTAGTTCTGCTAATGAAGCAGGGCAATGGGGTGGGGTAAGCCTTGGTTTGGGGGTCAGGTTTGACTCTTCCCCTCTCCTGACCTCTCCTGACCTCCTCCTACATTCAGATTCTCTCTCACTGTCCCCACATAAGGCAGCAGGCAGCCAGTGCTGTACAGGTCTTCTCTTTCTGTCTGATCTTCAAAGCTATCAAATTTGGAGATTGTTTTTATCTAGCTTTTGATATTTCAAAGTAGGATTTTGTCGAGTCATTTTCTCAGCACAGGGCCTCAGATGCTCTTAATTAGGTTGTGGAGTTTCCTTTTCTGGAGGCCTTTAGACCCAAGAGAGATTCTGATCACCTTGGGATGGCTTAAATGGGACTCTGCCCAGTGCTTGGAAAAAGAGGGGGGGAAATCACATTTGTTGGTCTGTGCATCATGTCAGTTGAAGAAATAAAGCATTGGGGGTGGGGAGGGATATATTTTATTCATGGACTCAGATACATCCTGGATCACTGTATGAAGAACTGGGGTGGTGATATGCCACATGCACAATTAATTGTAATAGAAAACAACACATGAAGTGTACTATTTAAGAGGTCCAACAAAGTGTTATGTGAAGTCCAAGGGGGAAAGATTCGAACCCTAACCTCATTACCAATTTTATCTAAGAAAGGGGGGATAGGGTTAAGGTGACCTTCTGAGATGATTTCTAGCCTGTGATCCTATAAGTTCTCTGGTCAGTTCCTTAGCACGTGACCATCCTTTGATCACCGATGTGTCTGCTTTTCACCTAACCCAAGGTAGCTTGTCATGCTGTCTCACACTCTGAGACAAATGTCATTTCCTACCACCATCACTTCCCTTTCTATTCTCATTTCTACTTTTTGTTTTGGAAGTAGAAAATCGTAAATGATTATTTTACGTATACAGACATACACACATGCACATAGAACTATCATCACTTGGGACATTAAAATTTACCAAGTGCTTCTCATATATTTTCTCTTTTGATCTTCTCCTCAAAACAACCCTATGCTGTAGGTGCTTCTCTTATCCCCATTTTACAAGTGAGGAAATTGAGGCAGAGTGGCCAGGTCACCGAGTTCAAACTCAGATCTTCTGGATTCTAAACCTAGTACACCTCCTACCAGCCAGTCCACTGACCACAGTGGAGGAATGATTAGGGGTTGCAGCACAATGGAAAGAACACTAGGTTTGGAGGCAGAACTGAACAGACCCCAGCCCTGGGTTCTGCCATTTACTCCCTATTTGATGTCTGAGTCTCTGTTCCTCCATATTTAAAAGGAGATCGGACTAGTTATTTTCTAAAGTCCCTTCTGACTCTAAAATCCTTTGGTCTTAGTAATAGCTACCAGGGACTGCTTTCTCTTTGTCAAGGAGAAAATGTTCTTATTGTGTTTGCTTTGCTTTTGCATAACAGACTATCTGATTCTTTTGTTAGCACCTTAGCAATGGCATGAAGAGAATTCCTCAAAACTAAGAGGCATCATTTTGCAATCATGTTCTACTGTAGAATGGAAATAAGCCTGAGCAGGGAGGAAAAAGACCTGTGTATCAATCCCATTTCTGCAACAGACTGTAGGGACTCTGACCTTGGGCCCAGAAATGATTTTCTCCTCTGGGCCTCAGTTTCTCAATCTCTAAGATGAGAATGTTGGGCTAGATAATCTATATGGCACTCTCCGGGTTTAAATTCTATGAGCCAAAGTCATAAATTCAGTCCCCATATATTTCTGTTAGCTTTGCCCAGAACTAGGAATCCTGGAACGAATTTGGTTAAAGATGCAGGATGGAATGCATAGTTCAATTTATGCTGGAGAGCCCAGATTTATGAATACAATTATGCTGGGGAGCCCAAATTTGTGGATGCAGGATGTGTCCTGAAAGGGGTTCCCCTTTCTTCTCCAGTCTCTGTCTATTGACCTTATTCTCTCCACCTTAGGCTCTAAATTCACGTAGCATAATCATATGTTTGCAGTTCCTTGGTTTGTATCGTTCCCTAACCCCAATCCCCCAGCTGCCTAGAATCCCTGCCCCATTCCTTCACCTTTCTGAGTACCATCCCCCTCCCATGAACCTTCTGAGATTGCCTGAGCTCTAATTCTTACTCCTTCCATTTTCCTCTAGCACCCGCTATTGGTGTAGCTCATTGAGCACTTGGAATATGCTGCCTGCTGCTAGTTATTTTGTGTGTAAATGTTTGATTTAATCCAATTCAACATTTATTCCCTGAAAATAAATCTTCTAAAGCCCAAATCATCACATCTTATCCTTGAAACTTTCACAGTCAATAACAACCTTCCCACATGGACCTCACTTTGCTTGCCCATCTTCGGGCAATATTATTGTGTAATATTCTGTATTGTATTTATCTTATTGTCCCAGTATATTACAAATTCTATGCAGGTAGGGACTGAGTTTTATCTAAACTTTGAGCATGCCCAGCATTTAGCACAGTTATGTGCACCTAATTATGTAGGCACATGATAATTTTGTGGAATATAAACTGAATGAAAACTGTGTATAGCACACTGTTTGGGTCTGAGAGAAATGTCAGGTTTTATAAGACACAAAGAGATTTTTGTCTTACAGAATAATATGACACACATAATAAGTAGCATCTAATAGACTCTGAAAGTTTACAAAGTATTTTATCTCCATAACAACTCCAAAAAGTAGGTGCTATCTTCACCTCCATTTTACAGATGAGGAAACTGAGACAGACAGTCATTAAGTGACTTGCCCAGAGTCACATAGCTTGTAAGTGTCTCAGGCTGGATTTGAACTCTGGGTTTTCCTGACTTCGGTTTCTATCCACTATTCCACCTCGTTGCTTCTTTACAGACAGCTAGAATAAAATAGTACTAATAATTTTTGAAAGGTCCATATATTATAGATCATAAATGTGCTCTGGGTTCAATTTTAGGGTGACCTGAGAGATCAATATTTCTGATTCATGATTTCCTCCTCCCTAGATTGTATATTTTGGGAAATCTCCAAATATAGCTTACCTGAAGCTACCATCTAAATTTTTACAAACATGTATGTGAGTCCCTGAATCCAATATAAGAACTCAAGGTAACAAAGTGCATAGAAGATATTGGACAATACTTAATTTGCCATATAGAAAATGCAAAATAACCACAGTCCCACACATAGAGAAACTCCAAAATAGCCCACAATTGACAAACCGAATTTTCCTTGTCTAATGAGTCCTCCTTGTCCGCCATGTTACTAAAGTCTTTCTGAAAATAGCCCTCTGTGGTTTGGATTCTTCTTGGAAAAGAACTGAACTTGAGTTTGTCATTTAGGTAATATCTCAATATTCTAGTGAATTCCTCTTTCCCACAAAGTCCTATTCAATCTCTCCCAGACCCTTAGTACCACTCTATGGTTTGCGCCTCTCCCAAAAGAGAAATACTTTTGAGCTGCTAGGTAGGCATACCCTTTCCCATTTGGAAATACGCTGCCTAACTTACTTTAATACAGAAGGTAGGACGGTGGTGGTCACTGTCCCCTATTTCCTGTCATGTATAAATTCCCTTAGATCTGTTCTTAACACCAGGGGCCATTATGAAATCTTCTTTTCTTTCTACTTGGCAAAAAGCTCAGAGAATTCCCCTTCTCTAGTTAGAAAACAGAATCCCCAAACTCTAGGTTTTCTGAGCTAACCATTCCATCTTGAAAGCAGTCTCAGTTGTTGGGCTTAATCAGGTCTGGATGATCTTTTGTCTTTTTAGTAAGACACTTATTGGCAGCTTGTAAGTAGGTGTCATGAAAAGGAGCAAAGACTTTCTTTTTCACTAAGCTCATTAAGTTCCAAATAAAGGCACACCAGGCTTTAAACTCATCAAGTTGATTGGAGAATCTCCTGATCAATCCCCTTTACCCCAATAAGATAATTACTGATTTCCAACATGAAAGAATTCTTCCTGGAGGAGGTGGCATTTAAATTTGGCTAGCTGGCAAAGTGGATAGAGCTCCTAACCTGGAGTCAGGAAGACTTACTTATCTTCCATGAGTTCAAATCACTTACTAACTGTGTTTCTCTGTGCAAGTCACTTAACCTTGTTTGCCTCAGTTTCCTCATCTGTAAGATGAACTAGAGAAGGAAATAACAAACCATACCAGTATCCTTTCCAAGAAAACCCCATGAATATTATTGGCATTATAAGATCCACAGGAGTCACAAAAAGTCCAGCACAACTAAACAACAATAGGCTGTAGGGGCAGCTTCATGATACAGTAGTTAGAATGACAATCGTGGAGTCAGGAAGACTCATCTTGCTGAGTTCAAATCTTGCTTAAGACACTTACAAGCTGTGTGACCCTAGGCAGGTCACTTAACCCTGGTTGCTTCAGTTTCCTCATCAGTAAAAATTGAGTTGGAGAAGGAAATGGCAAACTACTCTAGCATCTTTGCTAACCCCAAATAGGGTCAGAAAGAGTCAGATATGATCAAAAAACAAATAAACAGCAAATGATAATCCAGCAAAGGAAAGTGGGAAGGGATAATCAGACAGATTGGAGGAGAACCAAGAGAGAACAGTGCCATAAATACCACAGAGGAGACAGTACCCGGAAGGAAAGAACAAGTAACAGTGTTACATGCTTCAGAGACGTCAAGAAAGACGATGAATGAGGAAAGGCCATTAGATTTGGCAATTAAGAGGACATTAGCAACTTGGGAGAGAGTACTTTTGGTTGAAGGAAGTAATAAGAATAAAAACACACAATTTTCCTAACTCTGAGTCCAGGGAACTTTCTTTCCCTCTATAGTAGACACATCGTTAAAGCTTTTCTGAATTTTTTCAGTATTAAGTGGGATATCTACACCTATATCTATTCACATACATATATTATATATGTAATTTATCTACATTAAACTTAGACTTCCCACTTTTAACAATCATATGAATAGAGAGACTGGCTTTGCCCTCTTTGATAGATCTTCTTACAAAAATCCAGGGCATGGTGCAGACTTCATGAAACAAAGGATTAGTGCTGCCAAGAACCATCAAACGGATAAGCAGGAAAAGATCTTCCCACATTTTGATCAAAAAAACCTCAGAACAAAATGGTGCCACTTAATTGGATCAGTTATGTGCTTTCTTCTCTGACCAATTAATTATGATGGCCCATGAAATTTGCCAAATCAATGTGACTACCCTTATTTCCACCCATTCCTACCCCACTCAAAATCCCCACTGTGTGATTGGCCTATTGCAGCCTGATTTAGGACAGACATTTTCCCTATGGGTCTACTTTATGCCTGTGCCTTTAATTATGGGTGAAGGAGTTGGGAGGGACTGGAAGCTGTAGGCTTCTCTCTATTGAATTTTTCAGATTTGTTTTTGTAGTCTCAGATTCCAAAAGAAGCAAAAAGGCATTCATTCCTCCAAGATTCTACCAGTTGGAGTTTACATAAGCAAATAGTTTTCTTTGATCTATGTATTAGTTGATATCTGGCTATGTGTGGGAGTCCACTATTACAGATGGAAAAATGCGGTTCATTTTCAAAGAGGACATGTCAGATGATAGAACCTATGATGGCATCAAACAAAGTCAAGCTATGTTCTTGCTCTGGGTGATCCATTCGTTTCCCTTTTCACATGATTAATGAGCCAATCAACTTAGACTCCCTTAGCTGTGAATCAGGTCTGGTGTACATTCCCTTTACGGAGCACTGTGAATGCCCAACTCAGATGCTACCTCCTCTAGAAAGCCTTTCCTGATCTCCTGTTGATAACAATCTCCTGCCCTCAGATCTCACATGGTGTTTGGTTGATACTGTACATCTCTAATTCATTTTTATCATATGATATTCTTCATTATATTTATTGGTGCTTTCCTCCTCTATTGGACTGTGAGTTCCATTAAACTCTATCTAAACTTCAGATCTCTCCTAGAACCACACATTGAACCACTCCTCTCCCATCCTGCCACACAGAACATGAGGATTTGGTCGTTGACAGGAAATGAGGAGGGGGAGGTGCAAAAGAATCAAGTGGATGTTAGGTTAAAGACCTGATCAGAGGGGAGAGAGGGGGAGAGAACAGAAAGACAGACACCAAGAGATAGAGAGGGACAGAGACAGTGAGAGATACAGACAGACAGACTTCATGGCCAGTGAGAGCAGCACAGTTCCTTGGAGGCACTGCCTATTGATTCTCCACATCCTGCTCTGTGATGGGTTAGCTATGGTCCTTCAAGGTTGGAGGTCTCTGCCAGGACAAGGTAGTCAGGATGGAGCCCATCACCTGCCATGGGAACTTTAGACTTCTGCCTGTGTCCTCTTGGATCTCACATCCATCCCCTGTGTTCTAAGTCCTAAGAGTTTTTTCAGAGTGTCTGCCCTTTATCTAGCAAGTTGAGCATTGAGCAGGCATTCCACACAAACTATATTTCCTAGAACATTGCTAAGAATCCTGTGTGTGGAGGGCTTCAAGGTCTAGAAGAATGGCAGGTTTGAAAAAGCACTTGATAGATGTTTTATAGGTTTATTATGCATTGTTCATTAGTATATTTTTTAAACAGACCTATAATTTCTTCATATAAGTTTTTATTGATTTCTTTTGGTTTTTAGGTCATCACAACTATACTCCATATAACAAATAGTACTTTTTTTGAAAAAGAAAAAAATCAGCCCAGCTGATCTTTATATTGAAAAAGTTTGAAGATGTGTAATGGGTAATAGTTTTGGACCTATACTAAGGGGCAGGTTAGATCTGTTCTCTCATATTTCTTCATTCAACTTCTGCTTGATCTCTATAATTTTGTTATATTTGCTTTTGATTTGGGGGAGTTTGGTTGTTGGTTCCAATGGCATTATTGTAGTTACTGTGTATATTATTTTCTTGGTTCAGCTTATTTCATCAGTCTAGGGGTCTCATTTTACCTACCAGTGCAGTTTGTAAACTGTTCTAAAGAGTTACCTAGGGGCACTTGGAGATTAAGTGACTCACCCAGAGTGATCTAGCCAGTTTATGTTAGAGGCAGGTCTTGGGCTTAGGGAGTCCTGGTTCTGAGGCCTGCTTTCTATCCGCTAGGCTACGCTGACACTCATTTTCCGGTTACTAAGTTCTGTCAGTTTGATTTTCAGTTCTGTTCTAGGAGTAAATGCTATATATGGCATCCAAGTATGTCTCTCTGATTCTGTAATGAACCCAGTTCTATTATTCCTGATACTCTCATTACATGACTAAAAATAACTGGGGGGGACCCCCAATAAGAAAAAGAAGTGGAGGGTTTTTTTAGTGAATTGAGGGCTCCGAGCAAAATTCTAATTCAAATCCACAAAGCCATAAGAGAGTGTGACTCAATGAAGGCAGAGAGGAGACTTAGAAGGTGGCTGATTTTCTGGAAAGTGCACAGACCAAGGCACTGAGCACGACTGTCCAGGAGAACATACACAAGGATGAGCGTGGGACTCCCCACAGAGCAGTCGTCAGTGTCACCTCATGGTTCAAACAGTGCTATGCTCACAAAGGCCACCTAAGCCATATTTATTGAATTGAATTTATACAGTTTCTTTCAACATTTCTATCAAGAATATTGATGGCTCTAAGCCACCTCTCACACAGCCCCTGCTTACACTTACGATCTAATAGGGAGGAAATGAAATGTATATAAATGACTGATATAATTGAGATGGAGATAAATATAATGGAGCGGTCCAGGTAAAATGCTCTGATTAATTTGTGAAAGCAGCAATCACTTTCTCTTGGGGGGAGAAAACAAGGAAAACTTCAGGCCGTAGAAGGCCCCTATTTAGATCTTGAAGGAAGGGAGGAATTTTAACAGATACAGTTTAGGAGGATCTATTTCAGGCATGCAAAATAGTAAGAGCAAAAATATAGACACAATGTAGAGCCAGTTGAGAATAGACTATGGGTAGAAGTCTCATTTAGTTGGTACATAGAGAAAATGAAAGAAGATGGGGTGAGATAAGACTGGGAAAGTAGGTTGCAGGCAGACTGTGATGCTTGAAAACCAGGCTCAGGAATTTATACTTCATCTGTAGACAATGGGGAATCATAAAGGGTTGTGAGTAGAGAAGCGACATTACCAGAAGGAACATTAGGAAGATGAATCAATTAGCCATATGACTAGCAAATGGAAAAGCCTTAGGAAGAGTGGGCTGGAATAGACTAGGCTAGAGCCTCAAAGACCATTTAAAAGGTTATTACAATAGTTCAGATGAGTGGGAACAAGTGGTTGTGGTGGGAGCAGAAAAGAAGAGATGTATTGCCTAGCTAGACCTGGCTGGTCTTAATAGATTAGATGTGGAAGTGAGATAGATAGAAGAGTTAAAAATTACCCTGAAAATGATTGGTTTGGGTGATTGGAAGGTGCCCTCAACAGAAACAGGGAAATAGGATAAGGAATAGACTGGGGAAAATAGGACATTTTACTAGGATATGTTGAGTTACAAGTAATTTGTAGGATATCTAAGTGGAGAAACATTGTGTCTTGCCTTCTATAGCCTAATTTCCTTGGAGTCAGCAATATTTTCACTTTTGCCATTGCATCAGTAGTGTATAGCACAAGTAGACATTTAATAAATGTTTATTGATGGATATTTAGCAGAGATGAAAAAACTGGAGCTTGGAAGAGAGAGCAGAGTTATAGCTGTGGATGGAGTACAGGTGCTAGAGTTAGAAAGATTCCTCTTCCTGGGTTCAAAACTGGCCTCAGACACTTACTAGCTTGGTCATCCTGGGCAAGTCACCTAACTCTGCATCAGTTCCTCATCTCTAAAATAAGCTGGAGAAGGACGTGGCAAACCACTCCAATATCTTCAGTATCTTTGCCAAGAAAACCCCAAATGGGATCATGAAGAGTCAGACACAGCTGAACTGACTGAATGAACAAAGTCACTTACATAAAGGTGATAACAAAGCCAGAGCAATAGCTGATATTACCAAAGAAGACAGAGTAGAGAGAAAAACGAAAAAAGTAAAGGACACAAACCCACATTTAAAATATGGAAGAATGAATATTTTACAGAGGAGACAAGAAGGCTCAGAAAGGTAAACAGAGAGACCTGTCACAGAATCTTTCATTTGTCATGTCATGGAAACTTTAATAAGTTTATAATAACAGTACAGCAGTGCTATGTTAAGTCTGCTTGGGTGGAAGGAGTAAGGGATATAGTCATTACTAATTGGGAGGCATCAAGGAAGACTTTCTGGAAGAGGTAGGATTGAAGTTGGGTCTTTAAAAGATGGAGATGATGGCAAAAGGGGAGGGGCTTGAAGACTTGAATGTTCGCCTAAAGATTATGAATTTCAGTTGTCAATAGGAAGTTGTGTAGCTTCTCAAAAACCAAAGAAGTCCTGAAAGCCATCATGGTTGGTCTTGCCAGATATCACCATCACACAATATCAAAGCCTTTCTTGGAAGGGTTTTATTCCAAGTCCCTCTGTACAACAAATGAAACAGTTTACCAGACAGATAGTCATCAAATTTCTCCTTGTCAGTATCAACCAGTATCATGAATCACCTACTGTATTTAGGGTATACAGCAATTCTCTCACAGTCTTTCTCTTCGGTGGTGAGCCAGTGATGGATGATTTATTCTCTTGGTACTTGTCATCCCCTCTCAGAAGAGTATAGCTGAAGAAAGCACCGGCTGTTGGGCAACCAATATCCAGACTTTTCCATTACTCCAGTCTTCTTGAGCTCATGAGGTCTCCAAGGCAAGAAAAGTCTATCTCAGGATCACTGTTCAGTCACTCATACTCAAAGAAAGAACACACAGCAGAAGAGGTACCTAGAAACTTGAGGTCCAGTCTCCAGCTCACCTGGACGAGCACATACTCTCACTGCCATGTTTGGGTAGCTGCCATAGTGGCTTCTGGGAAGGGAGGGAAGAGACAGAAATTCCCCTCCCACACCTTCTCACTGTAAATCTGGAGGATAGCTGGAAGAGTCCCAGCATCCTTGGAAGAGAGGAAAAGAGAGAGAAAGCAGAAGTTGTTTCTTCTTTTAAACTTACTGATTTGGCAGCTTTTCCGGCTCGTTTACCAATTATCTTTCACACAGCCCCCAGTAACAGGGACCATAAGGGGCTTCTGCATCATCCCAGAGAGGAAATATTTCGATGCCGAGCCAGAGAACCTGTCTCTCCCCACAGAGCCAGGCTCAGGGGAGGTGCCTCATTCCAGATCAGGGGACTCCCCTCATTAGTCCCATTATGCCTGAAATATTTTCTTCAGAAGGTTGAGTTTATGAAGATATCATCAGAGGAGCACCTGAGAGCTCGAACCTCCCTGCCTAACGAACAATCTACACTCTCAGCCTCAGTTTCCGAATTAGAATACCACTTTGCACACATAGATCTCCTATACAAAAACTTTCAGATTGAGGAGGAGGGGAAATAAGGGGAGGGATAAAAGGCACTATCCTTAACACAAAATACAAACTTCTTAGCTTGGCATTCAAGACCCTTGACAATATGGCTCCTATCTGCCTTTTCTCCTACACATACCCTACTTAGAGGTTCTGTAATTCTGCAATATGCCTTTGTTTCCTGCACGCAGAATAAAAATACCTGTTCATGAAGTGAGGGTGAAACATGTTCAGCAGTCCCACATATCTCCCAGAAGAGTATGATGGAGGTTATGGATAATATACGTTTATGCATCTATTTATGCATAGGAACATATGGGCTCCTAGAACTGCATTGTCCTGGGCTACTCTTTCATGTTTAAAGGATTTGTCAGTGTGTGCATTATGAGGTTTTTGTTTTTTAAGCATCACTTTTATTACATCTGCTTCTACATTGAGCAACTTTTCTAGAAACTTCTGTTATTCTCTTTTGGGAAGATCCCAGACACGAGTCAAATCTAAGTTGTTTTCTTTTAAAGAGGTTTTCCCCAAAGTTTTACTTTGAGGCTGGGACACAATGTATATAGGATTAAGGGGAGCAGGGAGAAGTTACTTGTCTGTCTTTGACATTCAAGCTTCCCCAAGGCTGAAACCAGCCTTCCTGAGACAAGAACACACTGAGTAATGGGAGAGCCATGCCCTGGGATACAGGCTGTTGTGTTTTTCCTTCGTTGCCAAAGCAGACAATGCCATCAGACAGACCTTGGGATACAAGGGAGAGAAGGAAAGGAAACAAGCGTTAATTAAATCCTTTCTATGTGCCGTGCACTGTGCTGTCTCATCTCATTGGATCCTCACAACAACCCTGTGAGGTAGGTGTTGTTATTATCCTCATTTTACAAATGAAGAAATAGAGTCAGACAGAGATTAAGTGACTTGCCCAAGGTCAAACAGCTGGTAAGTTTTTGAAGCTGCCTTTGGACTCAAATCTTCTTGACTTCAGGACCAGCATCCTATCCATTGTGCCATCCAGCTGCTCCTAATCAAGGCTGCAAAGTCACAGTCTCTTCATCCTGAGGAGGAATTTTTGCATACACTCACAGTTATAACTTCTGTACTCTATGAATAAATACAACACTTGACTGTAACTTTTCTCTGCGACGAACTGCGATGAAAAGACTTATGGAGTATATTGTCCAAAATGACAAGTTAAATGTGAACCTTGCTGCACCTGCACAATGTTTCTCCATTCTTAAGTCTTTTTATTTCTATTAAATGTTGGTTAGTAGCCAATTCTCCTCTCAAGGAAGTCTGCTGTGGTTTTGGTCAGAGAATTAACTCCCTTTTAGACACACAGCATAAAAGAAAAGTTAACCTTGAGCAGATCACATAGGCTGACAAAAAGGCCACTACAGCATGACATCTCAGGGGGTTAAATCTTGCCTCTTTTTCATCCTACTCCAAGCCTAAAAGCACAGTGCCTGAGTTTACTTTCTTTGGTGTCAAGCCTCTTAAGGAAGATAGGGATGATATTCAATTCTAATTAGGAATAATTAGCAAGGCTCAAGGAAAGGGATCCTTCTGGGGAAAGAGAGTCTGGTTCTAAGTCATGAATCCAAGAGAACAGAAGGATCATAGATTTAGAGCTGGAAGAAATAGTAGAGTTCATCCTTCACCAGTCACACACCATTACCTACTAGGTGGGTATCTCCTCTTGGATACGGTGTAGGTATCTCAGACTGAACGTGTCCAAAATGGAACTCTTTGTGTTCTCCCTCACTTTGATCTTTCTCCAAATTTCCTTATTTTCTTATTTCTTGAGGGTACTGTCATCCTCTAAGATACTCAAATTCATAAACTTGGAGACATCTTGAGCATTCCTCACCCTCATCTCCCACAACCAATCAGTTCCTAAGTCTTGTCAGTTGCACTACCGCAACATTTCTCGTATCCATCTTATTCTCTCTACCCATACAGCTATTATGCTAGTGCAGGTCCTCATTATCCTGCTAGGCCTACTGCAACATGAACTGGCCTTCTTGCTTCCAGTCTCTCCTGACTCCTACCTACCATCCAAGTAGACGGGTCCCAAAACAATCTTCCAAGTCAATTACCTTTCATGAAACTCCTTACTCTGATATTATAGTTTTTCACAATCTGGCTCCCAGTAACATTTTAGCGGTATTTCCTACTTCTTCCCATTGTAAATTCTGCATTTCAGCCAAATTTGATTACTAACTCTTCCCCAAACTGGAATCTCCATTCCCATTCCATTCAGTGAGCATTTCTTAAGCACTTACTATGTGTAAGGATTTTTGTTTGGTGCTGCGGATACAAAGGCGAGAGAGAGAGAGACAGAGACAGAGAGAGACAAAGAGAAAGAGAGACAGAAACACAGAGAGAGAGACAGAGACACACAGAGAGAGACAGAGAGATAGAAAGAGAGACAGACAGAGAAAAAGGAAAGGAGGTAGAAAGGAAAGGAGGAAGAAAGAAAGAAAGAAAGAAAGAAAGAAAGAAAGAAAGAAAGAAAGAAAGAAAGAAAGAAAGAAAGAAAGAAAGAAAAGAGTTTCTGCTCTCAAGGAGCTTATACTTTACTAGAAGGCTAAAATATGCACAGATGCATAAATAGTAAATATATAAAAAGTAGAAAAATGTATAACAGAATATTAGAGAGCAGTTGACCACTGGTGAGTAGGAAATTCCCAGTGTTCCTCTAATTGAGCCAGTCCCTGGAGAGCTTGACTCCTCTCATCCCTAAGGGAAGGGAAGAAAGATAAGAGGTATATTATCTGAGACCTCCAGATGAAACCAGAAGTTAGGAGAGAAACTCCCTAAGGTGGCACATTCTTCAGCATTTGTCATTCAAGACCAGCAGGGAGTGGTGCCTGATAGAGACTAGATACCCACAGGCACCATCCTATGAGACCAGCAGGCAATAGGCCTAGTAGAATTGCATAACGACACCACCAGAAGACATCGGTGGATTCATCAGAGGTGGGAGTTGTCCCTCTACTTGTGGACCTCAGCTGCTCGTATTCCTGTTTTGTGTGTCTTGCCACATGTATGCCACAGCCATCCTTATGTGACTCTACTCATGTTACTGATAGCATATGTATTTTTGGGGATAGCTAGGTGGTACAGTGGATAGAGCTTCAGGCCTAAAGTTGGGGGACTCTCTGTGAGTTATCTGGCCTCAGACACTAACTATATGACCCTGGGCAAGTCACTTAACCTTGTTTGTCTCAGTTTCTTCCTCTGTAAAATGAACTAGAGAAGAAAGTGGCAAACCAGTCCAATATCTCTGTCAAGAAAACCCCAAATGGGGTCACAATGGGTCAGATGTGACTGAAATGATTCCACAACAGCAACATGTATACTTATGGAAGACTATCCCTAGGTATAGGGGGAAATGTTTTGTTTTTTTATTGCACTTTCATTAAATGCTGGTACATTTAACTAATCTGACTCTCTAGCTGACTAGTGAACACAGGTAGGGGCTCACAAGCTATGGTTTTTAAAGGATCTCATGTCACAAACAGTAATGAACCTGGAATAGCCTTCAAGGGGTGGGGAGACCTTGATGTGAGTTGAGGTGTGTCCTCAAGTGCTACAAAGGCACAAAGAGCCTGAGAACAGTTGGGGCTTTAGTATTTACTGAAAAAGCTCCATGGAACAATAAATAAACCACTGGGATCATTAAACAAACTGATTTTGTTCCTACACAGCTGTGCTTCTGCACACCACAGCAGAGAAAGCCTGCTGTGCAAAATCATCATGTTGTCTTTCTCACGAATTCTATACTTAGGTCTGTGTTCCAGTGACCCTTTCACCAGGTGAAACCAGGTTCAGTCTGTTAAACCCTTAAAGGTTGATGGGACTGCAGGGTCACAGCATTTCAGAACTGGGAGGACATCTGGTCCAACCCATCCTTGAGCAGAAATTCTCCTGTCACTGTTATGTAGCATCCCTGATAAATGATCATTTAAGTTCTAGTTAAAGACCTCCCAAAAAGAGGAACTCACTACCTCTCATTACATTCTAGGCCACATCAAGCATAAGTTTTTCTTTACTTTGAGCCCAAATCTGCCTACGTGCAACTCCCATTTATCACACTTAGTTTTGCCTTCTGCAGGAAATCAAAACAAGCCTCATTCCTCCTTCATGTGTTAGCCCTGAAAATACTTGAAGAACCCCATGATATGCCCCATGAGGTCTTTTCTTCGCCAGCCTAAGTATTGCCTGGTTATCTAATCCCTGTGCCATCTTGTTTGTTCTGGATGTTTCCTAACTTAATATCAGTGCTAACATGTGGGATTATGCCCTGATTGAGCACAATATTCAAATGTGAGCTTACCAAAGTATTGTACCGAAGCACAATCTCTTGCCTCATTTTAGATACTATACCTCTATTAACAAGGCCAAAGATGATACCATTTCATGCCATGGACTCTTGTAGTTGAACTTACATTCCACTAAAAGTCCCAGACCTTTTTTTCTCCTCAATGAAGTGAATCCATTGGTACCTTCCTACTGAGTGGTGGCCGTCTCTATTCATTCTGATCTATATCTCTTCAAAGGATCCAGATGGCACGAGAGGAGAAAGTGAGTCTGGTGACTTTGCACAGCCCTCCCTCATTTAAATCCAATTCATTTGCAAGGCATGGCATCACCTCCCTGACATCACAGTCCTGTTGGAGAACAAAAGAAACACAACAGTAACCTATTGAGTTAGTGCATGAAATGGAGCATAGTGGAAAACTGGAGCCAGAGGGTCTGGGTTCAAATCCCAGTTCTACTAAATGCCACTTGCATCACCTTAGACAAGTCAATTAACCTTTGTAGACCTTGGTTTCTTCATCTGTAAAATATTGAGTTTGGATTACATGGTCTTTAAAGTCCCACCTAACTCTATGATCTCATATTAAGGAGAGCCCCAATCCTATCTCCATCTCAAGTTTAAGAAGTTCTAATGTTGGTCTGGTGTAGAGAGGGATGGCAAAGGAGTAATTAGAAAAATTTTCCCAAGGTAGAAATCAACTGGAGCCACAGCCAGTTAAGACAATCCTGAAGTCAAAAGAGAATTGATATGAAATGATCATAAACTCTTTTGCTTTGAGGGACAGAATAATCTTGCTTAGAGGAGTCCGCTGTAATTTGGGTCATGTAATGTTAACTCCAGCTAGCACAGGACCCATGGTGAGGCCCCCTCCGGGAAATGAACTTTGCTGTTTGGCAGGTTAAAGTAAGGCTAGGGGAGAAAAACGACTTGTCAGCTAGGCCTCAGTTATCAGCTTCCCTTGGCAAGGGTTAGCCTTTTCTCAGACCACACACCCTAAACTTTGTAATCGTAGATAATGTTCTATAAATGGTGACAAGGAAGAATGATTCTAGTGAACCTCATGTTAATAAGGTCAGACATTTCCAGAGCTGCACAGCAGCTTGGGTTACTTCAAAGCCAGTTAGAGAAATGGGAATGGGGGGCAGGGGAGCTTCTTTTTTTAAATGAGAAAAGTATGAGTTCATTTGGGAAAAGAGCCTTGAATTTGAATTGGGAAGACCTACATCCCACACTCACGTTCTCATCCTCTACCTCTTTCCTGTGTGATGCTGGTTCAGTTCTCTCCTCCTTGGCCTCAGTTTTGTTATTTGTAAGGTGAGAGACTTAAACTAGATAATCTCTGGCTCTGAGTCCTGTAAGTGATGGAGTCTTGGCTATGATGGCTTGTCTATATGAAATAAATCCCTGTGCTTTATAAGAGAGGAATGGGAGCTGAGAAACCAGTGTTGAGTTTCTATACAAATCATACTCCAATCCTCTTCCCCCTGAAATACAGATGCAGCTTTAACTGTCCCTTGTGTTGTTTTCAGAACCTCTCAAGGTACACTGAAGAATGGCATTATTGATAATTACCTAGCCCTCACCACTACCTCTCCCACTTCCTGATCCCTGGTGTATGTGTAGAGCTTATTAGAGCCTGAGAAGCAAGGCTTGGTTTCTGTTCTTTCCCACAGAAGACAGAAAAGTCTCTCCAATAAGACTGAAAAGAGCTGATAATTCAAGGGAAAAAAATCAAGCTCTGCCTCTCCTGTACTGAGTGAGGCCCTGTAAATACACAGCTTGGCCTTAATGTCAGGAACCAATTAAAGTGACAGGAAAGGGAACAGTCACCTGTGTGAATCCAGCTGACAGAGGCCTCGAGAAGGGCGCGGGAGCCTTCTAGGAAGGAGGAGCTGAGCTGATAGCAAAGGAAGCATCTGAGGCAAGGAGTAAGCTCCCAAAGGGAAGAGAATTTAGCTCTTCTCACTGTTATCAGTTGGCAGTGACAACTTACGTAGGCCTAAGGGGGAATCTTCATTAATCTGTTCTTTGGCATCTGATGGATGGAGCTGAAGGACTAGGGTGGGAGTGGAAAGGAAGGTTATAATCAAAGTGTCCCTTAAGTGGGTTCAGGCCAGATCACTGGGAATCTTTTGAGTTTCAATTTTCCAGGGCCTGTAGTACACATCAAGTTGGAGAATTGCCTTAAGGAGAGGAGGAATTAATGCTTGTGCTGCTAAAAAGAATGTTGTGTTTTCTTCTCTTTCCCTCATCCCCATCCAAGTAGAAAAGGGGGGAAAGCATCTGCTCCATTGAGAGTGGAAGAGATTTTGAACATCATTCTTTTTTAAAAAAATTTGTTTATTTTAAGTTTTCAGCATTCATTTCCATAAAATTTTGAGTTCCAAATTTTCTCCCCATCTCTCCCCTCCCCCACCCCAAAACACCTTGCATTCTGATTGCCCCTTCCACCAATGTGCCCTCCTTTCTAACACCCCTCCCTTCCCTTATTCCCATCTTCTTTCTTGTCCTGTAGGACAAGATAAATTTCTATCCTCATTTCCTGTATTTCTTATTTCCCAGCTGTATGCAAAAAACAATTCTCAACATTTATTCCTAAATTTTGAGTTCCAACTTCTCTTCCTTCCTCCCTCCCCACTCATCCCCAATGAGAAAACAAGCAATTCAATGTAGGCTATCTATGTGTAGTTTTGCAAATGACTTCCATAATAGTCATGTTGTGTAAGACATTCTCCTCCATTCTATCCTGCCTCCCATTTCTTCTATTCTCTCTTTTGACCTTGTCCCTCCCCAAGAGTGTTTACTTCTAATTGCTCCCTCCTCTCATTTGCCCTTCCTTCCATCATCACCCGCACCCTGCTTATCCCCTTCTCCCCTACTTTCATACCAAATTGTTATCCATGTTATTTCTCCCTTGAGACAAATGTGATGAGAGTAAGCTTCACTTTTTCCCTCTCACCTTTCCCCTTTCCCCCTCCATTGGAAAAGCTTTTTCTTGCCTCTTCTATGAGAGATAATTTGCCCCATTCCATTTCTCCCTTTCTCCTGTCAATATATTCCTCTCTTACCCCTTAATTTTGTTTTTTTAGATATGATCCCTTCCTATTCAACTCACCCTGTGCTCTCTGTCTCTGTCTCTCTCTCTCTGTGTCTCTGTCTCTGTCTCTCTGTCTCTCTGTCTCTGTCTCTCTGTCTCTGTCTCTCTCTCTCTCTCTCTCTATATATATATATATGTATATATATATACGTGTATGTGTGTGTGTGTGTATAATCCTTCCAACTACTCAGATACTGAGAAAAGTTTCATGAGTTACAAATATAATCTGTCCCTTGTCATTTCTCTTTCCTGTTTACCTTTTCCTGCTTCTCTTGATTCTTGTGTTTGAAAGTCAAATTTTCTTTTCAGCTCTGGTCTTTCCATCAAGAATTCTTGAAAGTCTTCTGTTTCACCAAATGACCATTTTTTCCCTTGAAGTACTATACTCAGTTTGGCTGGGTAGGTAATTCTTGGTTTTAATCCTAGTTCCTTTGACTTCTGGAATATCCTATTCCAAGCCCTTCAATCCCTTAATGTAGAAGCTGCTAGATCTTGTGTTATCCTTATTATATTTCCACAATACTCGAATTGTTTCTTTCTAGCTGCTTGCAATATTTTCTCCTTGACCTGGGAACTCTGGAATTTGGCCACAATGTTCCTAGGAGCTTCTCTTTTTGGATCTCTTTCAGGAGGGGATTGGTGGATTCTTTTGATATTTATTTTGCTCTCTGGTTCTAGAATGTCAGGGCAGTTTTCCTTGATAATTTCATGAAAGATGATAATTAGGCTCTTTTTTTGATCAAGGCTTTCAGGTAGTCCCATAATTTTTAAATTGTCTCTCCTGGATCTATTTTCCAGGTCAGTTATTTTTCCAATGAGATATCTCCCATTATCTTCCATTTTTTCATTCTTTTGGTTTTGTTTTGTAATTTCTTGGTTTTTTATAAAGTCATTAGTTTCCATCTATTCCATTATAATTTTTAAAGAACTGCTTTCTTCAGTGAGCTTTTGAACCTCCTTTTCCATTTGGCTAATTCTGCTTTTTAAAGCATTCTTCTCCTCATTGGCTCTTTGGACCTCTTTTGCCAATTGAGTTAGCCTATTTTTAAAGGTGTTATTTTCTTCAGCACTTTTTTGGATCTCTTTTAACAAGCTGTTGACTTACTTCTCATGATTTTCCTGCAATCAGGCTCATTTTTCTTCCCAATTCTTCCTCCACCTCTCTTACGTGATTTTCAAAATCCTTTTTGAGCTCTTCCATGGCCTGGCACCATTACATATTTATTTTCGAGGTTTTGGATGCAGAAGCCTTGACTTTTATGTCTTCCTCTGATGGTAAACATTGTTCTTCCTCATCCAAAAGGATGGAAGAGAATACCTGTTCACCAAGAAATTTACTTTCTATAGTCTATTTTTCCCCCCTTTTTTGGGCATTTTCCCAACCAATTACTTGACTTTTGGGTCCTTTGTCAAGAGTAGGATATACTCTGGGGACCTGCAATCTCTCAGTTCCTCCAAGGTGTCACAATCACAGGAGAGTGGTTTACCCCCTGGCCTGGCTCAGGGCTGAGGTTCAGATCAGTTGCTCAATTCCCCCAGGGCTTTAAGCTGAGCTCTCCAACAATGAAACAATGGATGCTGGTTGCCGCCTGCCTACTGTGGCCACCAGAAGCTGCTGCTGCCCTCCACTGCTGCCTCCTCCCCCACCTCAGTCTGGGGCTAGGGGAGGACCGTGCTCCCTTCTCACTCTGGTTGAAAAAGCCCTCTCACTGACCTTTAGCTCCTGTGGATTGAGGGATCCGTGAACCGCCACTTCTGCCAGGGATTTCATCCCAGAAGCCTGCTCTGGTCCTGCTCTTCCCAGTGCTGCATGGCCAAGGTTGGGCTGGGCTCTGCTCCATGTCTGGTGTGACAGACCTTTCCCATAGGCCTTCCATCACCCTGGGCTTGAAATCTCCTCTACTCCATTGTTCTGTGATTTCTGCTGTTCTAGAATTTGTTGAGAATCTTTCTTTACAGGTATTTTATGGGTTGTGGGGGAAGAGCTAGTGTATGTGCATCTTTCTTCTTTGCCATCTTGATTCCGCCCCAACATCATTCTTTAGAGATTCTCTCACCCTGACTTACATTCCCTCAGTTAAAGCACAAATGTGGGTTGGGTGATTATTCTAGACAGCTAAGTAGCAAAGTGAATAGAGCACTGGACTTGGAGTTCAGGAAGACCCAAGTTCAAATCTATTCTCAGACACTTACATATTTGTGACCTTGAACAAGTCACTTAACTATTGTCTGTCTTGGTTTACCCTTCTGTAAAATGGGTGTAATCATAGCACCTAACTTCAAGATAAAATGAGATAGCATTTGCAGTATTCTATAAAACATAAAGTGCTATCTACAATTATTATTAGCATTATATTACTACCACTGCTACTACTGCTTCTCCTACCATTTTCATGGTACCTGCTGTGACTTCTAGTCTTGATCATGCTGTCATACTCTGAGAATTGCAGTGAAGTTTAATGCATTGGGTCTATGAAGAGAGGGCAGCCAGGGTATCATACTGAGTGATGAACCCTTAGGAACTAAATATTCTACAATTCTGGAATACTAGTGGACCAAAGGGCATATAGGAATGAAAGACCCAGTTGCCCCAAATTTTATCATGGTGCATGGTGATAAAGTCATACTTAACTAAATCTTTTCTCAGATTTTGAAATCTGTTATTTCAACAGGTGGAGGGAACTCTGGGTATTCTTGATGATAAATTATAGTCTTACAGAGTGGCCTGGAGCTATGTGAGATTAAAAGACTATATGTTCTTGGTCACATATCTTGTACAAAACATAGCTACCACCCAGGTCTTTCTGATACTGAGGCAGGCCCTTTGTTCACTATACTATACTGTCTTCTCAGCTCTTCACAAGGTTTAAAATTATAGTAAGAAATAATCGCAGAGTATCTTAGGTATGCCATTTCATTTACACCCCACAACAACCCTGCAGTAAGGAGTACAGATACTATTATTCTCCTTTGACAAATGAGAAAACTGAGTCACAGATAGGTTAAGTGACTTGTAGTTATCAAATGTTAGACGGAGAAATTGAACCCAGGTCTTCTTAACTCCAGGAAGAGCACTTTTTCCATTAAACCGCATTGTCTATATGGCTTCATTACTCTTGTAGGTCACATTTTCTTTGCCTTTATCTTATGAAATGCTAGATACTTCCTGGAGGTCTTGAGAACAGAGCAGAGCAGCTGAGGAGGTGTATGGAATTCCAGGAATCGCTGGTTCAGGATGTACCTACCTGTAGACAATGTCATGCCAAGGTTGGGAATTGCTTGTGGAGTGGTTCACCAGCATAGTGGTCTTGTTCACTGATTGGACAATTACTAGCGAGGCTGTGAGGTGCTATTCTGCCACAGCAAAGTCTAGTTTGGGAATTGCTTAGAACAGGCAGCCAGAGAGAAAGGGAAACAGTTCTTTCCCACCCAGAATAACCATAGTGCTTGGGACGTGTGGATATCCCCCACATGCATGTCTACATCTCCCCAAAAAACTTTACTGCTAATCAGGCTCTGGACTAGAATGTTGGTGTTTACATTCACTATGTAAAGGACAGTCAGGTGTTGTCACTAGTTTTCTGTGACTGGGGTTATAAAAATCTCTGTAGAAGAGCATAGGGCACTAGAATTCAGTAAAGGATCTCACTTATGCTGTGAGGGAGCCCACCCACTCAGCTCTCAGAGTTATGAATGTTCACCCAAGTCATGGCAGGCAACTGCTTGGCAAGAAATCTTAGGCCTTGACCTGGAAGCACAAGTGGTTACTGAAATGACTGAGGACTAGGTAAAAGGTGGGGGGGGGTGGAAGGAAGAGAAAGAAAGCCTCTTTACAGCTTATCATTGGGCCAGCTCCTCCTTCATGATTCTCATCTCTCTTTATACCTTTCTGGCTTTCTTATCTCTGAAATGTTTTTTTTTCACTGATTCTGTTTTTTTCCTTCTAGCTTCTCAAAGTGGGTGCATCTAATGCTTAGTTCTTGGCCCTCTGCTATATTTTTTGTGTGTGTTCATTTGCCCAGAAAGCTCAGAGCTTTGATTACATTGTATGAATAATTCCCACATTTCTATTTCTCACCGGAGATCCAGTTCCATGTTTTTAGCTGTTTCTTAGATATTTCCACTGAAATATTGGCTGCCCCATGACCAAAATACTCCTCACAAGTCTCATCATGAAGAGAAAGTGACATTTGGTTCTGGAAGGCATTGACCATGGAAAACTAGCTTTGGCAAGTTGGAAAGACTTTTAGGAAAGGCCCAGTGATGGATTATGTGTTGGTCCCTGTGAACGCTAAGTTCACACAGGCCCATTCACCAGGAAACTGGCCTTTGGGAAATGTATTTTTTTTTTAAAAAAACCAAGAAATCTATTGAACTATGTACAGAGCTATGGAGGAATTATGATCTGTGTTTGTGGAGAGAGTACACACACTAATGAAATAATATCTCTTGAAATACTGAAATAAAGTCCTATTACCATCTCAAACTTGGCATATTTACAAACCAAATTCATCATCTTTTTTCTGCCTACACTCCAATATATGGCCTTTCCTCATCTGTTCTTGCTTTATCAATGGTATCACCATTATTCTAGTCACCTGGATTTGGAACCTTGTAATAATCTTGGACTCATTTCTTCAATACCTATATTCAGTGAGTCATCAAGTACTGTCAACTCAGTCACCAAAATGTCTCATAATCATTCTTTCCCCCGCCACTACATAAGACTAGGTCCATAACCCTAGTTTCCTTCGAGATTTAACTCAAGCATTACTTTCTTCATGAAACTTTTTCTAATATCCCTAATTACTAGTACCTTCCCCACAAATCACTACATATTTATTTCATATATAACCACATATATGTATGTCTCCTCTGGTAGACTATAAGCTTTTGGGGGCAGAAGCTCTTCCATTTTTGTCCTTGTTATTTACAGGACCTAGCATAGTGCCAGCACATATTAGTTCTTAATAAATTCTTGTTAATTGATTGATAATATTTTGTTAGCTTACTCATAACCTCTAATTTTTCCCTTCCAATCTGTATTACATATTATTACTAGTCTTTTAAACAAAATCTACTTTCTTCATGCCACTTCCTCTGCTCAGGAACCTGTAATGGTTCTTTGTTATCCAATTCATCCAATCCAATCTCTTCTGTTCAGCATTCAAGGTCTTTCATAACCTGATTTCAATCTATCTACCCATTATTTCTCAATACAAACACTGTATTCTAATCAAGACTGATCTTTTTAAGTGCCCTATCTCCCTTCCAGCACATACATGCTTATTCTTGTTTCCATGTCTTGCTCATTTGATCTCCTTGACTAGAATGCATTATTTTATCCTCTCTACCTAGTTAAATCTCACTCACCTTTGAAGGACTTCTCTAGTTGATTTCTCCTTTGTCTGAATTCTGTTACTTAAAGAGTATGCACCGTTTAGTATTTAATTTTAAATCATGGACTATTCCTCAGTCAGTTCACGTCTATCCGTCTTTTTCTCCATAACTAGATTGTAAACTCTTTAAAGGTAGGTACCATGTCTTAGATGGTTGAGGAGCAGTATGGCGTAATAGAAAGAATGGTGGACTTGGAGTCAGGAGATTCTTGAGTTCCAGTTCCCAATCCGATCTTAAGCAACTTCACTATGCTTTAGTTTCCTCATCTATAAAATGGGGATAATATTTATAGTAGGGTTGTTGTGATGTGAGTACTGTGTGAACCTTAAATTGCTACCAGAATATGAGTTATTAGCGTTATTATCATTGGCTCAGAGTAATGTTGAGTACAGGAAAATAGAATCATAGACTATAGATAGGACCTTAGAGATAATCATTTCCAACTCCATGATTTTACAGATGAGGAAACTGAGGCCTGGGGAGTGATTTGCTCACTTAGATAGTAGGTAGGGAGACCAGGATCAAAGCTGGGTATTCTAATTCTAAATTCAGCTCACTTTTTGCTCTGTTTCCTTGACTTTTAAGGTAGTGAAATGAGTGACCATCCTCCTCCCCTCACCATCAGAAATTTCATTTCTCCATCCCCCAATGATATCATTAGATCTCAATTTCATTAGGTCATAAGATTTAAAATTGAAAGGGACCTTAGAGATTAGTCCAACCTGTTAATTTTCACTTGGGGAAAGGTGGTTAAGTGATTTGCCCAAGGTTATGCATGTAGTAATTAGAAAAGTATGGTTTTGAACCCAGGTATTTTGACTTCAAATCTCATGATCTTTCTATTTTCTCACATTTCTTTAGCTTAAGTATTTTTTTGGTCTGTCATAATACAAATTTTCTTGGGAAGGGTAATAACATTAGCTGTTACCAGTCGTGCCTTTATCTGAATAAATTTTTTGAGTTGTTCCCAAGGTCAGGTTTTTATGAGGCTGAGGAAGTAAGTGAAGTGGAAGAAGATATCTGTATTCTGTAGAGAGCCGAGGACAAGTCTTCCCTTATTACATAATTTTGCTAAGATGCACTAACTGGCCACATACGATATACATACTCATTACATTTTTGTTGCTTGATTGATAGACTAAAGAAACAGATTGGATAATTCTGAGGTTGGATAATTAATTCAAGTATGTATGTGTGTGTATATACACACATACATACATACATAGACATGTCAGAAACTTGATCAATTAAAATGAGTTTGTCTAGTACCACAGACAGATCTGCAGGCTGTTTGGTCTATGAAAGAACTGGTTCAGGGAATGGGATTTTGCTCTAAACTCTTGTTGAATGTCTTACCAGGCTTGTAATGCACACACATTTACTGCACCACCTAGAGTTAGGAAAGGATTTCTCTAAAAATAACTACTGTGGAATATTTAATTTGATACTAGCACTGTGACTAATACTTGAAAAAAAGTCTGTGTGATGAGAGACAGCACAATAATGGGAAGAAATTCATGTTTGACCTTTAAACCAGTACAGAATGAAAGAAATCGATTGCATCATTATCCTAGGGCCTTTTGTCTATATATAAAATGATGATAAACATTATTATTTCCAGCTACGTTCTGGATCCACTACAAATTCTTACTCTGATGCCTCATTGTGGTATGGAGGTGACCCTGAGGTCTTGAAGGCCATGCCAGTGGAGTATAAACTCTGTTGGACTCCACCATTTTGGACTTCTATTACAGTGCTAATGACAGACTGAATATGTGTTTCAGGAGCCAAATATTTATCAGTAGGTTGGCCATTAAGAGATTTACTTTTTGACAATGACAACCTATGAACCATGAAAAAATTTAAGATGGAACTGAATCCTATGGAGCTCCCTTCACTTCCAGTAATGGTGGTAGAACATTGGGAAAGAGACCAGGGGAGAACTAGGAGCCAACCAGCTTTTAAATCATTTGCAAACATTAAATTAACTGTTATTACTCTAAATCTTTGCCCAATGAACTCAAAATAGAGGGCAACAAAAATAATAACATAGTGGAAGAACTCTGGCACACTGGGTAGATTTTCTGGGGAAGACCTTTAGGAGAACATGAGCAAGAATTTCATATGGGAAACTTATAGACAGGTTGAAAACTGAGGAAATATTGTTCTGGGCAAAGCCTAAGACTAGTCTGTTGGTTTTAGCCTTGGTAGTAGAATAAAATGAGGCACTTTTAATATTTAAATATGTATCTAACATTTAATTTTAACAAATTTTTTATTATCTAATATTTAACACATCTTTTCGTGTTTAATATTCAACAAAAAGTATGGCTTAACAATGGTATGGAAGGTTTATTCAGCAAGGATACAGAACTGATTCAAGTGGGTTCACTTGTGGCATAGTGTCATGTTCAGTCAGCAGAGTACATCAAACCCCAGGAATCCTCCACTTCCGGTTGGCTGAGTTTTAATACTGTTGTCCCAGTGACCAACTGCATCCCTTAGTCCTAACTACTGCAATACTGAGATTTAACTTATGGATGGGGGCTGTGGTCATTCACAGTGGCAAGCAAAACTGAACTGAACAGTCCATTTTGCAGAAACAAAGCAATCACATTATGAAAATCACTTTTTGAAATCAATACCTGTAGGTGTTAACTTTTTGGGAATTGGGCTAGTGCTGAACTAAGCCATGGTTGCCAAGAAGAAAATCTCAGGCTTGCTAGCCCAGCTGGACTGGGGGAAGCTAGAAACAATTCTAACAATCTAAGACTGTATGAGAAAAGGAGACCTTCTGTTTAAAAAGAACAGATGAAATGGGGAAAGCTCAAGATCCAATCGCTAGAGTCCCTTATTGGCAAATGAGCAAAGAAGACAAAAGGGGCTAAATGTTAACTGCTGAATGGGATAGGTCTCATCCAAATTGTTAGGAGAAATATGGAGAAAATAGTAAGCATGTGGCAGAAAGTTACTAATGAATGTGTCATCATTTCTCATGCTATCACTATGCAGTCTGCAGTGGTGAAAATGCCAATATTTCCAGCAGAGAAAGCTAGGCTAGGATCAGGATAACCTTGCCCAGAATCTCTTCATTATTTATGGACCACATATTTTAAATGCAGATCCATCATCTGAACTGCTAATTGGTGAGCAAAGCAGTCTACATTTCTGAGAGTTACACTTCTTCACCAGTGACATAATGATTACAGGGGCTAATCCTCTCACTGTTGGGTTGCTGAATACCCTAATCAATGGCATAAGGTTTTGGTTTTTGTGAGTTTTTTTAATGAAAGTGTTTCTTTACAAAATCTCATTTGAAATTAAATGTCACATTTCTTAAGAAAGGGAACAGAAGCTAATCCTTGAATCAGGTTCAGGACAAATCAGTGCTTTGTATCCTTGTCTACCAAATTTCTCCCTTCATCTTCAGCATAGAGGTAAACATGACTCTGAGATGAAAGCAAAGGGAGGTAGGAAACCCTGGAGTCAGAAAACCTGGGTTTATTTTCCGGCATTGACAATCACTACTTGTATGCCTTGGAGCAAATCATTTCACATCTCTCAGTTTCCTCATCTGTAAAATGAAGGATCTATATTAACTAATCCCTCAATTCTCTTCCATTTTTATGATCCTGTAACTTTCATGGAAATATAGATTTCTTTAGTCACCAGGAGAATAGAATCTCAGTGGGGATGGAAAGGGGAAGAAAAGGAACATGAGAGTGCGCTGCTCTCTTAACAGCTCTAATTTGTAGATCACTCATATATACAAATCTCATTCTTTAACACAGCCTTCACATTAGTAATCCAAGTATCATTCTTTCCGTTTTATAGATAAGGAAATATAGGTTCCTAAATGTAACATGACTTGCCCACACCGATACCAAATAATGCAATCAGGATTTGAACCCAGATTTCTAGGATCCAAGTCCACCATACCGTGAAAGAAAGGGATGGGGACCTAACAGCAAAAATTCACCTTGAAAATCAACAATAGTCTTAAGGAACTAGAGGACAAGGAAAGTTTCTGAAGCAGAAACTTTGGGATAAAGAAGAAGGATGTCACAAGTAAAGTCACCAAAGGAGAGACTCTTTTAACTGACTTCAGACCCTGGTATCGGCTCAAAGTCTTCAAAAAACCATTTGGGAAATGGAAGCAATGGAAACAGAGAACTGGGAAGGTGTAAGGACCAAGGGAAGCAATAAGAATGTTTTAGCTTGGAGAACATTATTTATGATCCCCATAGCAACTAGAATAGGGCTGAGTACATAGTAGGTCCTCATTTTTATTAGCTGGTTCATTGTCTTTAAGTATTTAAAAGGTTCTGACTTGGGAGAATGTTTGGGAGGAGTGGTTACCATGAGAAAAATTTGACTTAGAAAACTTTCTAACTATTAAAACTGTGGGAAAAAGTCAAAAGGGAAATGTTGAGTTCCCCAATCTTGCAGAGCATGAGTGAAATGACTTTTTGGGTCTCTTCTAACTCTAAGATCTTGTAATTCATTGATTCTCTGACATTCCTGATTATCTTTAGAACAAAGTCTGGGTGACACTTGGAAGGGGAAAGGTGCCCATGCACCATGATTGAAATCACTTACTCTCATGACTGGCTCATGGGAGCCCCAAATTGTAACTCCATGGCACAGCTGGCACCATGAAAATACTGGCTTGGAAGCCCTGTCTCTGGTGCTTACTTGTGACCTTGGGAAAGGTTTTTACATGAGATGGTCGCTGAGGTCACTTCTATCTTTAAATTTATGATCCTAAATATGAAGAGAGGGTGAATGCTTTCACTGCGGCAAGGTATGTCCCATTGTAATGCCTGGTAATAAATTAACTGATGAGTACCAAGTATCTTCTGTCTGCTCAGCCCTGTGCCATTTACTGTGAGGGATACAGAAGAACAGATGAGATGGTCTCTGCTCTTAGGGAAATTACACCATAGTTGTGGGGGAGACAAAACAAACAGATATGCACCAAAAGTGAACCGTACAGGATAGCTTGGATAGTTTAGAGACTTTAAGAGTCAGAAGAACTTGGAGAAAAGAGAGACTCCCTTAAACTGGAGTAGTCAGGGAAGGCATCCTGAAAGAGATGGGACTAGTGATGGGAGAGATGGGAAGTGTAGACTGTGGAAAGGGAAGAAGAAGAAGAAGTAAAAAGGCATCAGGCAATATCATACGTTCCTAGATCATGGGGGATGGAGGGTGGAGAGGAGGCTGTGTTAACTTCCCAACATTCCAAGGGTAGGAAGAAGGACAGCAAATGGAAATGAGGCATTGATTTTCTTCTCTTCCTACCTCAGAGGATGATGTGGCCTGGAATGTCTAAGTCCTTAGCAGTAGGGGGTTGGAATATGCCTTTCTGCAAAACGTAAAAAGTCTTCCCTGTGTGTCTAATGTCAGGGGATTGGTGATGGCTTTGTAAGTGGTTGTTTTTTATGCATAAAAAGATTATCTCTGTCCTGATTTGCAATATCTGTGCTATTTTGGGCCTGATTTCCTCTTTTGAGCCTTTTTGTATTGGAGTGATAATTTAACCATTTGGCTACATAGCAGCACAATTAATATTAGAAATATGGCCCATAAAACCCATTTCATGGCATTAGAACATTCTGTTGCTAATTATTCTCCAAGATTTTTTTATTTCAATTCTTCCTCAGTGATTTAATGCAGAAATTGAAATGCACAGTTTTTTCTCCCAAAGGATAAAAATAACAAAATGCCTCTGAACCTTCTACCTACTTGTTTCAGTCATGGTGGATCTCAGTTGATTCCCAGGGGCCTCTTTTGAGAAGTTGCGCCATTTGAAATGTTGGGGATCATTTGGTGGTGAGCATGGATGAATTTCTGGGGCTTACTCTTCAATTCTGGATTTGGTGTCAGAGGATCTGAGTTCAAAACCTTATTTGGCTGCCTAGTATGTGTGTGACCAACACAAGCCACTTACCTTCCCTGGCTTTAGCTTCCTTATTTGTGAAAAGAGATATTCAGACTTGATGGTCTTAGAGATCCCTTCCAACCCTGAGATTCCCTGACTCTATGATTCTGCTGTGTCATAGGGGAATGACCTCCTGGAGACTCTCTACAACACACTTATGACCTATTACTGCACCTGGCAGTGATACAGGAAGAACCCTTCACCAAGATTGGTTGCCAGTTTCCTTTGTTTGATTCAATAATATTAGACAGATCCATATCTTTCCTGATTCTCCATGTCTAGTAGATCAGAAGTAGAGCAGTTGTGGGGGGGCATTTCTCATTGGAAAGGCACTAGATAAATCCAAGGAATTATTATTTTAATAATATTTTGAATGGGTTGGTATAATAAAAACAGATGGTTAAAGTTTGTCATTTTTTAAAGGAAAATAATTAAATACTGTAATGCTTAATCTGTTTCTTTCTTTCACACCCTCTGTCCTCCTCCCACAGCACACTAGGATTTAGCAAATTCTAAAGTAAGAGACTACTAATATCTTCCAAGTCACTTCAGTTCTTCTGACCCAAAAGGAACTCAGATCTGGTCAACTTCCTCAGTTTTTGAGCTTTCTGTGTTGTCCTTATTAACATATCTGGGACTCATTTTCCTCATCTCTAAAATAAGGAAGTTGGGTGTCATGGTGAACACATTAGATTTGGAATCAAAGGAGCTGTTTTCAAGTGCTGTTCTGACACTGTATTTGTGACAAGTCACCACATTTGTGCTAAGTCTCACTTCTCTTATCTATAAATGGCTTGGACTTAGACTTTTGGGGAGTATGAGATAGTCTGCTTTTCTTTGAGGAAAGAGAGCAGATCCAGAAGAAGAAATGGTTGTTTTTAGGCAACCATTGAATGAGCAAATTCAGATCATCTTCTTGGTGAATTTAACTGATTGGGCAGAAAACCCAACTGGCTCAGAAGCTGTAGATCCCATAGCCTCAGGCTCTCAGCAAAATAGGGCTAGAATAGCACACAACGACAGCAAGTTCTGGGCGCTCTGCCCTTGTGATTTTTCTACCTGGGGACAAGTTAGCATAAAATAGCCTGGGCCGGTCTTAGTCTGTCCCAATCTGAAGAGTCCTCTGCATATCACAGCATTTTACTGACTGCAGCACTGTTAGCTTCCTATTAGATAAGTGCTGTTACCTGTTGTACAAGTCAACCACTTGAAGAGGAGTAGAATGGGGCTAGTGAGAGTTTCTGTATGGGTATCAATAATTTCCAGGGGAAAAGCATACTGTATTTGATTCTCTCAAAGGTTTGCTGAGTTCAGCAAGTCAAAACCTTCAGAACACTCCCCCATAAACATTATCTTAGTGGCAAGATTACCTTATTACTTGAGGCATCAGACTAACTGGTTCCTTAAATTCCAGTGGTCTATATTCTCTGGGCATCATAAAACCAATCAGATGGAAGACTTGAAATGTTAGCATATTGAACTTTGGAAAGTGCCAGTGTGATTTTGCCAAAGCTGATTGGGAATTACTATAATGTCACATAATAGGTGCTTAATAAATGTTCATTGATTAAGTGATTGATTATTGAATTGAGTATTGATTACACTAAGTAAGCCTTCCTCTGGTTCGTTACCACTGTGTATGCTACCACATAAATCTATGACCAGTCAAAAAGATGAGCTAATGAACATGAAGGGCAACCAAAATCAGGATACGAGCTCTATTGATGACTACCCACTATAAAGACAATGAAAGGATGGTCCCCCAAAGCACATTCAGTGGACCAACTGTGTCTAGCTAAGGTGAGAGTCACGCAGAGTGGACAGACAGGAAAGGTTTGTAATCTTCATCTTTCAAAGGAATACTGGCTGATGAGATCATAGATTCATTGGAGCTCTGGAGTATTGAATAAGACCATCAGTGAATGTTGTAGGATTGATGGTTTTTTTTTTTTATTTAATTTTTTACATTCATTTTCACAAATTTTTGGGTTCCAAATTTTCTCCCCTTTTATCCCCTCCCCCACCCCAATACCCCAAGCAATCTAATTTTCCCTATCTCCAATCTGCCCTCTCTTCTGTCATCCCTCCCTTCTCTTGTCTCCATCTTCTCTTTTCTCCTGTAGGGCCAGATGACTTTCTATTCCTCATTAACTGTATGTATTCTTTCCTAGTTACAACAACAATATTAAACAGTTGTTCCTAAAACTTTGAGTTCCAAAATCTCCCCATCCCTCCCTCCCCACCCATTCCCTTTGGGACGGCAGGCAATTCAATATAGGCCCTATCTGTGTAGTTTTGCAAATGACCTCCCTGATAGTCGTGTTGTGTAAGACTAACTGGATTACCATCCCTCCTAACCTGCCCCTCACTGTTTCTCTTCTGTCTTTTGATCCTGTCCCTCCCCAAGTGTTGACTTCAAATTGCTCCCTCCTCCCTTTACCCTCCCCTCCATCATCCCCCCCCTTGCAATATCTCCTTCTCCCCCACTTTCCTATACTGTAAGATAGGTTTTCATACCAAAATGAGTGTGCATTTCACTCCTTCGTTTAGTCAAATGTGATGAGGGTAAACTTCTTGTTTTGTTTTTGTTTTTTTTTCTCAGCTCTCCTCTTTTTCCCTCCACTAAGAAAAACTCCTACCTGCCTCTTAAATGACATATAGTTACCCCCTTCCATTTCCCCCTCTTTCCTCCCACTACATTTCTTTCTCACCATTTACCTTAATTTCTTTTAAGGTATGGTCCCATCCTATTCAGTTCAATCTGTGCTCTCTATCTCTGTATGTGTGTGCATGTGTGTATGTGTGTGCATGTGTGTACATGTGTATGTGTGGTCCCACCAACTACCCAGATACTGAAAAGTTTTAAGAGTTAGAAATATTGTCTTTCCATGTAGGAATGTAAACAGTTCACTTCTGGTAAGTCCCCCTTAAGACTTCTCTTTGCTGTTTCCTTTTTCATGCTTCTTCTCATTCTTGTGTTTGAAAGTCAAATTTTCTTTTCAGCTCTGGTTTTTTCATTAAGAATGATTGAAAGTCCTCTGTTTCATTGAAAGACCATATTTTCCCTTGAAGTATTATACTCAGTTTAACTGGGTAGGTGATTCTTGGTTTGAGTCCTAGTTCCTTTGCCTTCTGGAATATCCTATTCCACGCCCTTCGATCCCTTAATGTAGAAGCTGTTAGATCTTGGGTTATCCTGATTGTATTTCCACAGTACTGGAATTGTTTCTTTCTAGCTGCTTGCAAGATTTTTTCCTTGAGCTGGGAGTTCTGGAATTTGGCCACAATGTTCCTAGGAGTTTCTCTTTTTGGATCTCTTTCAGGTGGTGATCGATGGATTCTTTCAATACTTATTTTGCCCTCTGGTTCTAGAATGTCAGGGCAGTTTTCCTTGATAATTTCATGGAAGATGATGTCTAGGCTCTTTCTTTGATCATGAGTTTCAGGTAGTCCCATAATTTTTAAATTGTTTCTCCTGGATCTATTTTCCAGGTCAGTTGTTTTTCCCATGAGATATTTCACATTCTCTTCCATTTTTTCGTTCTTTTGGTTTTGTTTGGTGATTTCTTGATTTCTCATAAAGTCATTAGACTCCATCTGTTCCATTCTAATTTTGAGAGAACTATTAAATTCAGTGAGCTTTTGAGCCTCTTTTTCCATTTGGCTCATTCTGCTTTTGAAAGCATTCTTCTCCTCATTGGCTTTTTGAACCTCCTTTGCCAATTGAGTGAGCCTATTTTTCAAGGTGTTAATTTCCTCAGCATTTTTTTGGGTCTCCTTTACCAAGGTATTGACCTGTTTTTCATACTTTTGTTGCATCTCTGACATTTCTCTTCCCAGTTTTTCCTCCACCTGTCTAACTTGCTTTTCAAAATCCTTTTTGAGTTCTTCCAGGGCCTGAGCCCACCCGCCACCCCCCTGGGGTGTCTGGGGTACTGAGGCCCCGCCCTCCACGTCTTTCCCTGATGGCAAGGATACGTCCTTGTCATCAGATCCGAAGGTCGGGATCATTTGCATTTGTTGGAAAAAACTCTCTATAGTCTTATTTTTCTTCCCTTTTCTAGGCATTTTCCCAGCCAGTTACTTGACTTCTGAGATTCCTTTCCACCCCCGCCTGGATCCGCCCAGCTAGTGCTTGGCCTCTGAGATTTAAATGGGCTTTCCTCCTGCCGGCTGTCAATCAGTGAGCTTTAGTTCAGGTGCTGGGGTGGGGGCAGGGCCGCCTCCCAGACTCTGATCCCTCAGGGGCTTTATGCAGAGACTTTCAGGAATGGAGCACGTGGGGGCGGGGTGGGGGGCCCCGCCTCCCAATCTCAGTTCCCTTGGGGGCTTTGAGCAGAAGCCTTCAGTAATAGAGCGGGGTGGGGGCAGGGCCGTCTCCCAGGCTCAGCTCCGTCAGGTTTTATTTGGGAATCTTCCGTAATGAAGATCCTGCCTGCTGTTGGGGGATTCCTGAGTCCTGGGCCGCTGCTGCCTCAGCCGCAGCCCACACCTCTGCCTCCGCCGCTTCCGCCCCCGTCTCTGCCGCCGCTGCTTCCTTCTGAGGGGGCCCGAGTCACGGAGATGCCCTGCTTCCCCTCTCCTCCAGCCCGGCCTTCTCACTCACTGACCTGTAGCTTCTGTGGGCGGAGGGACTTTCCCGGCTGCCGGAGCTTCCGTCTCTGAAGCCTGCTTGGATCAGCTTCTCTGGGGCCGCGGCCAGGGCAGCGCTGGGGGTGGGGTCCACTTTCCGGGGCGCGCCGGACCCTGGGGATGGGTCTCCAGGGCTCCCTGGAACGGAAATCTCTTCCTCTCTGCTTCTGCACACCTTGTATTGACCCAGAAGTTATGGGGGACTCTTTTTACATTAATTCTATGGGCTTTTGGTTTTGGAGCTCGTAAACGTGTGTCCTTCTACTCCGCCATCTTGGCTCTGCCGGATTGATGTTTTTACTTAAGTGGGTTGTAGGCCAACAACAGTCACCAATCTTATAAGGATTCCTCCTGAAAACTTGTAACCAGCCCACTCAAGAAGCTGTAATTAATCTTCTGCAACTTAAACTTCTGTAACTTATTATAATATAACAACACAATAAATGATGTTTAATAGTGACATACTATCTCCAATAGCTTATAGATTTCCTTGTATAATAGATAAATGTTTCTACTAAATTTATCCTTTGTTTAACTGTTCAAAAAATGTTTCAACGAGGTTTTTTTAAATTAAAGTCGATTTATCTATACAAGGAAATTTAACCCAATAAATCAACTTCTAAACTTTGATGTTTTTAACTCACTAAAAACGAATGGTTCAGTTTTTCCCACTCTTTTTCATCAGCGATCACAGTAAATCAACGGATGGGTCATTCATTTGACAAATATTTATTAAGCATCCCTAAGTACAGGGTTCAATAACAGGGGCAGTCAGATCCAAAACTTAATAAGACATTAATAAGACTCCCCTCAAAATGTTTCTAGTTTATTAGAGTAGATAAAATGCAAACTGTTGTGACTACTATACAAGTCAGAGTGTGATAAGTACTATGTTTGATAGTGTGCCTGAATGATCTAAGGTGCTAGATTTAGACTCCAATCTCTTCAGAAGTGAGGGTTCAAATCCCACCACTACCAACAGGATAAGTGCAAACAAAATATTATTGGAGCTCATAAGAAGGAAAGCTTATTTTTGGTTTATGAGATCAAAGAAGGTTTCACGGAGAAGTGACATCTTACCCAAATTCATAAGACACACATGGTCATAACAGTAATTATTTCTTGAATGCTGCATTAAAGGAACACCATCTTCAGGTCAGTCCTCTATCTCTGTCATTTGAGAGTCATATTTCCACAGTGTGCAACAGACTTTGGGATGGGACAGTCAAAGTATTACTTTAGAGTCTGGTGAAACTTTAATCTAAAGTGGATTCCGAGAGTGAAGGACAAAGTGAATTTTCTGGATGACAATTTAGCTAATGCTCTCATCACTAGCCTACAATATACAAGTAACTAAATTAGCTTTTAGAATCAAGGCTTGAGGCTATTGTTTCAAGGACAAGGTTAGTAGAAAAATTTCATTCAAAAGATGACTATTAAATGCCTATTGTATAAAGAATCTGGATTAGGGGAGGAACAATTATATTTGGTCTGTATTGTAGAGAATTTACAAATCAGGAATTCCCTATACAGATTAAATCACAAGCTTAGGTACCATCTTTCCTCTCCCTCCTCCTCACCCCCCCAAAAATCTGAACACTATTTTTTGTTTCATAAACCATATTTACAGCATAATTAATTTTAAAGAAGCAAGAATATCTCCCTTCTGGGATTTGAGAGGAATAGTCTTTGCTTTATGAATAGGTGAATGGACAGAAAACTAACCACCCCCTGAAATGAATATTCATTTTCATGTGTTTGGACTTGTCATCACATAAAATTAACAGGTATTTATTTCAAAGTATTTACTATGCCTAGTCTTGTGCTAGGGTCTGTGGGGAATGCATAGAAAGAAGAGGTCCCCGTTGAGTTAGGGGACTCAAGATGGCAAAAGATTTAATATAGAATGGAATTAAGTGAGAGAGGAGGAGGGAAAAATCATTCACATTTAGGACAGGGAAGGCTTCAAGGTTGAATAAGATTCAATTCAATCTGATAAATATTTGTCATGGAAGTTACTCAGTTGTAGGGATACAAAGATAGATATGACACAGGCCCCACTTTAAAGGAGTCAGCAACCTAATGGTGAGAGGGTGAGGCAGAAGACAAGTACACAAGTAAAAAGGTAGAATGTGGTAAATACAAATGAGAAATCTAGGCAAAATGCTATGATGAAAGAGTACTTTCACCTGCCAGGGGGAAGGCTGGTCAGGCAAGCCTCACAAAGGGGTTGAACAGTTTTTGAAAATTGCAGCTTTTAGTGGGCAACATCTTGTACAGAAATATTGGATTGGAGTTAGAAAGACCTAAGTTCAAATCCTGCCTCAGACATTTAGTAGCTGTTGGAACCTAGGAGAGTCACTTAACTTTTCTCAGCCTCAGTTTCCTTATTTGTATAATGGGGATAATAAGAGCATCTACCTCCCAGGGTTGTTGTGAGAATCAAATAAGATACATATGCACAGTGCTTTGCAATCTCAAAACACTGTATAAATGTTTTGCTGTGTCTGACTCTTTGCAACCCTATATGGGGTTGTTTTGGCAAGGATAGTGGAGTAGCTTGCCATTTCCTTCTCCAGCTCATTTTACAGATGAGGACATAAATTTGGGCTAATTTTGGCCTAATAATTAACACCAAGAAAACACAGGTGCTCCAGCAGCCACCACCAGACCATCCATACATGGAACTATCGGTTACAACAGATAGAGAAGTTCTGAATGCTGTGGATAAGTTTACTTACCTTGGCAGTGTACTTTCCAGGGATGTACACATAGAAAATGAGGTTGATGCACATATTGCCAGAGCTAGCTCAATGTTTGGGAGGCTCTGAAGAAAAGTTGGGAAGAGAAGAGGTATTAGACTGATGACCAAACTGAAAGTCTACAGAGCCATTGTGCTGTTTATGCTTGTGAAAAATGGACAGTCTACTAGTGCCATGCCAGGAAACTGAATCACTTCCATTTGAACTGTCTTAGGAAGATTCTGAGGATCACCTGGAAGGATAAGATACCGACACTGAAGTCCTTGCTCAAGCTGAAGTGCCAAGCATTTAAACTATGCTTCAGAGAGCGCAACTTGGATGGGCTGGCCACGTTGTTTGAATGCAAAATATATGCTTGCCAAAAAGACTATTTTATGGAGAACTCTCATGGGGCAGGCAATCACATGATGGTCAGAAGAAGAGATATAAGAAGACTTTAAGGTCTCTCTCAAGAACTTTGGATTTGACTGTACAACATGGAAGACTGCTCAGCATGGCTCCCGCATCAGAAAAGGTGCTGTGCTCTATGAACAAAGCAGAATTGAGATAGCACAAAATAAATGCAGGGTGCACAAATTTGGTATATCCACCACAAAAATTCATACAGACTATCCATGCCCAACCTGTGGTGGAGCATTCCGACCTCGTATTGGTCTGATCAGCTACAGTTAGACACACTGAAGCTTCACTTTATCATGGTGATGTCATTTTGGTCCTCTCCGAAAACTAAGGGCAACAACCAACAGATGAGGAAACTGAAACAAACAGTGTTAAATGACTTGCCCAGGGTCACACAGCTAGTGAGTGTCTGAGGCCAAATTTGAACATGTCTTCCTGACTCCAGGGCAGACACTCTATCAACAATACCACCTAGCTGTTCTATATAAATGCTAACTGTTATTGTTGAGTATGGGTAAGACTGAGATCACTGTCTGATTCCAGCCTACCTTGTACATTATCCCCCCTCACCTAAACTACAGTCTGATATTCCTCCTCCGTGACTGGTATGTTCTCCATCCTCCCTTCTACTTAGAATCACTTCTTTTCCTTCAAGTTTCCTTCATGAGCCCTTTCATGATCCTCTTATCTGTTAGAGCCCCTCCCCAAAACAACTAATTTTGTATACACATTGCATATATTTTGCATTTACATAGGTATATAATTTCCTTTTATGTAATCTATCAATGGGTCAACAATCAATAATTTAGTTCCTAGTATGAGCCAGATTGCGCTAGGTGCTGGATTAAAAGGGCATAGATGAATGGATCTGTGCCCGCAGTGTCTTACATTCTATAGGGGAAGTTAACAAATGCACATGTAATTATATGTAAAGGAAAAATCTGTGAATCAATTTCAGAGTTTCCTAAAGGTATTTGGGAGGTTGTAGATTGTAACTCATCCATTTCTGCCTGATCTGAGCAACTGTTATCCATATCTTCCCCATCAATTCCCCTACAGGGGTCCAACTTCCTCATGAGGGCATCAGTGGAGCACTCTATCCACCCACTTTTCATCCCTCACTTTTGCTTCTAAGCAGCTCATTTTCTCTTTTCTTCATACAATTCTTTGATGACATATTATATTTCTGTTCATCACAGTTCCTTGATGATTGTATGTTACAGCCTACTAATACCCTGGGTGTGGTACTCATCTTTAGTTGCTTGGAAGTAGTGGTATTCTAGGTCTTGATGTCATACAGGAGCACTGGTAAAATGTTTGTATTGAAAATATGGGCCTTTGTTAAAGGTTCTGGGAAACTATGGGAAGGTAAAAAAGCTCTGCAATTTCCTGAAAGTAATTCAGCTTGCTCTCCTCCTGCTTTTCAACTCAAGGCCCCAGGTCAATGTCTACCCCAGATATGATGTTGGAAAGCTCTCTAGGGTGTCCATTCAGAAGCATGTAAAAATCTGGGCAATAGACATTCTTCATCCATTTGGACTTTAATATGTGGTCAGAGAAGTCAGACTTCTTTGAGTGATTTAAAATCACCCTTCATTATCTTGGGGCTTGATGTGATCAATAAAGTGCTATCTACATGTAGCAGCATCTGGAGGACTTTGACCTATAATATACATTGGGTCTCCTCCATAACCATAGTTATGGTTATGTCTCATCTTATCTTTATTATCAGAAAGTCATTCAGTCCTGGAGTCTAAGCTCCTGGTGATCAAATTAGTTTGACCATAGCAGCCTATGAAAAAGAGAAAGAAAAAAAATTTAAATGGCCTTTATTTTTGTGCATCCCTCATCTGCTGATGCAGTGTCTTTGGCAGGTTGCAGATTGTACCCCATCTACAATGTAGTACCAGGAAAGGGGGCAGACAGTGCTAAAAATCACACAGTTTTTAGACTGTTAACAAACTTTAACTTGACTATTGGTACTTTATGACACCTAGGTGGTATGGTAGATAGAGCATGGGACTTGGAATCAAGAAGACTCATTTTCATGAGTTCAGATCTGGCCTCAGATACTTACTGGTTGTGTGACCCTGGGCAAGTCACTGACCCCTGTTTGCCTCAGCTCCTCATCTGTAAAATAAGCTGGAAAAGGAAATGACAAACCACTCCAGTATCTTTGTCAAGAAAATGACTGAAATGACTCAACAGCCACTTTAGATATGAGGTCCTAGTCCAATGATCAATGAGGAAATGATTCTTGTTAGTATTGAGCTTTCTATAAAGGAAAACTAAATGTAAATATGCCTCACAAGTATTCTTTGGAGATGCAAAAACAAGGAATTGGCAGAGTGGATTTTACTGTATACTCAAAAGCTACAAGCCGTATTATCTCATGAGACATATGGTCATCATATGTTGAATTACTAATGATAAATATTTGCAAAAAAACTATAATGGAAATATTTATGACTTAACCACAAACTGGTTGCTGAGGATGAAAAAGTAGAGAAATTCTACGAAGAATTTAATAAGACTCTCCAAACAAAATCAATATATACTCTGATACCTGGTGATTTCAATGCAAAGATGGGAAAGGAAAGGATGGAGAAGAATATATGGGAGAATATGGTTTAGGAGAAAGCAATGAGAGAGGCCAAAGACTTGTAGGTCATACAGAAGTCTTATGCTTTTATATCATGCCACTTTCCTCAAAAAATTGGTAGGTGAACAACAAATGATATGATGACAAATAAAACCAGTAATATGTTACTGGATATGAAAAGGCTTATTTTGGATATGACAGTTATAAGCTGCCTACACAAAATCAGACCAATCACTTGTCAAAGGTAAGGTAAGAAATTACAATAAACAAGAAGAAGGAATAATAATGAGAAAAAATATATGGCATAAAATTAGGAAGATTTGTCTCTGAGTTATTTAAACAAGCTATTGAACAGAAAAATTGAAAATGGGCAACAGAAATCACATTGATATAGTTTATGATAATTTTTATCAATCTATCAAGAAATATTTATTAAGCACCTACTATGGACCAAGCACTTTCCTGGGTGCTGGGGATAAAAGTCCAAAGGCAGAAATAATTTCTACTCACAATGAATTTATAGAAGTAATATAAAGTAAGTTTACAATAAAAGGAGAAAAATAGCTCAGAAAAGAATGTTTGGTAAGCAAACATTTGACTTAGGGACCAATGGCTATCAAAGGTAATGCTGGTATAGAATAGAAACTTGGTTTTAAAAATCTTATGAAGAAGGATGATGGATGTTTATGGACAGTATTTTTTCATAAAGCAGAAAGAAGTAGCAGAAGGTAAAAGCAGAGTAAAAAAATCTTGGAAAGATAGCCAACTAAGCAAAGTTTTCCCAAGGCAATTCAAGGATAGAACAGGAAAGAGGACTATATGTGGAAAAAAATGGAAAAGATTTGCAAAAACTATCCTAATGATAGGATATCCTAACATTTCCAATATCAAGGACAGTGAAACTGTTACACTGGGACCCAAACATCATGGTCCTGAGATGCTTATAGGAAATGTAGAAATGGCACCAAGGAAAATAAAGACGGAGAAGAATTCAGAATTGGAGTGTGCACATATGTATGTGTGCATGCATGTGTGTGCTTGTGTGTGCATGTGTGTGTGTGTGAGAGACAGACAGACAGACAAAAACCAAAAGAGAGACATAGAGAGATGACTCATGCTGAAGGATCATATAATTATACATTTGTGAAGGTATTGAGGGCTATGAAATATATAAAATAGATACAACACGATTGGGGTGGGGGATGTGCAGAGTCACTGGAAGCTCTGGTATCAGGAAAGGCTTCATGTAAGAGATGAGATTTGGACTGAGCTTTGAAAGAAACTAGAGACTTCAAGAGGCAGAGGAAAAGAGTGTATTACAGCATGAGAACAACTAATACAAAGGCACAGAGATGGCCCATAGAATGGTGTGTGTCAGGAATAGTAAAGAGACTAATAATATAATATAAAGAATTTGAGAAGGGGAGTGCTGTATAATGAGACTTAAAAGACAGATTGGAGCCAGGTTGTGAAAGACTTCAATTGCAGATGAGTTTATAATTCTAAAGATAACAGAGAGCCCAAAATGTTTATTGAGCAAGTGAATGCCATGATCACATATGTGATTTAGGAATAGCACTTTGATTGCTGTGCGGAGGATTGAATAGTGCAGGTAGACCAATTAGGAGACTCTTGAAACGTTCTAGTTTAGAGGTGATGAGGGTCTGAACTAGCATGGTGGTTATGTGAAGACAAGGAGGTAGAAGCAAGACATATTGTAAAGATAGAATGGAAAAGATCTGGCAACCATTTGGACATGTGACGGGGGAGGGAGAGTCAGAGACCCATGGTGACTGAATGAGTATAAGCACCTTGAGAAGAGAGACTATCATTTGTCTTTGTATATTCCATATTTAGCACGATGTCTGACACACAGTAGGCACTAAATGAATATTAATTGGTTCATGTATTGGTTGATTGCTATGAGGATATAGAGAAGGGGTATCCTGGCATGAGCAAGGAGCAGAGAAGGGAACTGACTGGAGAAGACTGTGGAGGAGGTATATTAGGGAGAACAGAATGTGTGTAATACATTCATCAGTGTGTGTAAACACACATAAAAGATTGAAGAGGCAAAGAGATGAAGATCCTTGATTGACAAGAATTTTGACTTTAATCACTGGGCAATAATGAGCCACTGCTTAGAAGAGAGAGCACGACATGGGGAAAGCACAGTTTTGGTAAGACAAATCTTGCATTAGTATATAAGATAAAGAGAGGAGAGACCAGGATGTGATTTCTGTGATCCAGGTATGAATCATGAGGTCCTAGACAAGGGGAAGAGTTATGAGAATGAAGAGGAAGGGAAGAATTAGAGTAACATTGTGAAGGAAAAACTACTGGCACTTGATAAATCATTCATTCAGCAAACAGTAATAAGACCTTCCCTTCCCACCTTATCCCATTCTGTAGGCAAAGCCTTTTGCTAAGTGCCCTGTGTGTGTGCGTGTGTGTGTATGTGTGTGTGTGTGTGTGTGTGAGAGAGAGAGAGAGAGAGAGAGAGAGAGAGAGAGAGAGAGAGAGAGAGAGAGAGGGAGGGAGGGAGGGAGGGAGAGAGAGAGAGAGAGAGAGAAAGGGGAAGGAGAGAGAGGAAGAAGATGCTTCCCAATGCCAAGAAATGTAAGACATCTAATAATAACATTCTTATAGCATTTAAAGGTTTACAAAGAACTTTCCATGTATTATCCCATTTGAGCCTCACAGCAATTCAGTGTAGGTATAATTATCTCCATTTTTTACAAATAAAGAAACTGAGGCTCAAAGTGGACAGGGCAATCACTCATGATTATACAGATAATAAATATTGGAGGTGTGTTTTGAAGCCAGGTCTTCCTGACTCTAAGTCCAACACTCTACTCCTGATACAATGCTGCCTCCCGCATGTACAAAAGTAACTAATACACAAGGCAGCATGGGATAGGTACATAGCCAGACTAGTTCAAATAAAAATAGTACTTTGAATGTGCACATTTTACTTTATAAAATGGTCTCTTCCTGTTATCTCATTTGAATTCACAACTCTTTGTTAAAGTGAGACAATTGTTCTGAGGATGATGAGATCACTTTTAAATGGTCTGGGCAGGTTTGATGAAGAACGTAGTATCTGAGGTGAGCCTTGACAAGATGGGAGATGAAAAAGCAATCAAAGATGATTTCACCGTTTAACACCTGGAGAGTAGAAAAATGAAGTGTTATTGCCCAAATAAAAACCTTGGGATGGGGACCCAGTTTCAAGAAAGGTTGAAAGATTCATTTTTAGGCAGTTTTTAGTTTCAGGTGACAGTAGGTACGTCATGCAAATGGAGATGCCTTATAGGCATCTGGAAATATAGAAGTAGAGCTTGGGTGAAAAATTTGTACTTAAGATGCAGTCATCCGTAGAAGTTATAGCTGAAGTTGTGAGATGTGAACTCTCTAAAGAATAAAGGTTGAGAGAAAATAAAATAATGATGAGCCCTGAGGGGTTACCCAGATGTAATATAAAGATCTTCCCCACCCATTAATTGGAATCCATTAAGGGAAGCTTGATTAGGGGAGGCTTGTTTTGTAGGAAGGCCCTCACCTTTTGTTAACTGTTAAGGAGGCACTGGGTCATGATGCCCTCTACTCTGAAAAGTGTATATATATACTCTGAGGTAAGGTTTTGCTTTGGGAGCTTACTCTTTGGAAGAAGGTTGTGTACCACATGAGACTGTGGGTAGACATTAAGGAGTTCCCCAGGCTTTGAAAACCCAGATGTTGGTGCTTCTCTCTCTGGTAACAATGTATATATGTAATGGTCAGATAGTTGGATTTGTCTGTTGATCTGTGATGGATGTATTGCTTATGGTCAGACAGAAGCCATATCTGTTGAACATTATTTCTCAGCTTGTACTTTTTTCTGTTGGTATATGTGATTAAAGAAGATTGTTGATCCCTCAAAAGTTGCTTTCCTTCTGGAAAAGCAGATCAAAGAAGCTGTGTTAGCAGGCCATCCTGGATATGTCAGGGTGCTTGTTGCTATACCAGAAGGTATAAAGTGAGGCAGAAAAACCTTTAAAGGAGCTAGAGAAATAGGAGGGAAACTAAGATAATGTCTTAAAAATTGAAGAAGAGAGTTTAAGGAAGGGTGGTGGTGGTGGTCAGTAGTGTCAAGTAGGATGATGACTGGGAAAAAGGGCATTGAATTGGCTTGGGACTTCGAAACAGTAGCCAAAGTCAGATTGCAGAGTATAAAGAAGAGGAAATTGAGGCAATGGGTAACATTTCATGGACAAAATGTTTTTTAATCCCTCTTCCTTTCCTCTAAAAATTTTAAAGCTAAAATATCCTGTGTTTATGGTGACCATGGAGAAAGGAGAAAGATGAAAAGTCATGAGAGATAACATTACAGGCTTTACGGCTAGAGAGATACAGAATCCAGATCAAAGATTTTAAATGTGCAGGTGAAACTAGATAAATAAATCAAAAGATTTGCAGAATGGATCCTGCCTATAGTCACAGTCAACAAGCATCTATTAAACGCTTCTTATCTTCCAGATCCTGTGCTAAGCACTGGGGATATAACAAAAGGCATCGCCAATCCCTGCTTTCTAAGAGCTCACATTCTGAGGGTGGAGACAGCTATGTACATGCAAGAGATGTACAGTGGAAATGGGGGGTAGTCTCAGAGAGAAGGATCTAGCAGTGGGGCGAGAAGGGCAGCACACTGGAAAGCTCTATTGCAGGTGGGATTTAAGCTCATTTTTTGAAGAAAGCCAGGAAAATACAAGAGGCAGAGGTACAGAGGGAAAGCATTTCAGGTATGGGGGAAATGGTCAGTGACAATGTCCAAAACTGGGAGATGGAGCATTATGTGTGAAGAACAGTAAAAAGACTGGCATTACTATAATCATGGAGTATGTGGAGGGAGATGGAGGATAAGACCAGAAAGGGGAGAGCCAGTTTGCAAAGGGATTTAAAAGCCAAGTAGAATCTTATCTTTTCTCTTGGAGGTAAGGGGAATCCACTGTAATATATGGAGTAAGGAGAGTGACATGGTCAGACTGTTCTTTAGGAAGGTCACTTTGGAAGTTGAATAGGCAATGGACTGGAATGGGGAGGCTGTTGCAATAGTCCGGTGATGAAGACCTAAACCAGGGTGGATGCTATGACAGAGTAGAGAAGAGGTCACAGGAAATATGTGGAGAAGTTAGAGACAATGCTAACTTTGGGAGGATGATTCCCTCTGGTTCCATCTTTGTCTTTTATTTTTTCCTCTAGGCAAGAAACCACTGACTGACCCCATTATAATTGAGATTCAACACCAGCATCCAGTTAGGTATGGCTTCCCCAGGGAGCAGGCAAATTTATATCCCCATCTTCCATCTTGACCTTATCTTTTAGACCTTACAGACAACTTTGTACCTCTCATATTTTTGATTAAACGTTTATTGTGCTATTTTGTGCAAAGTATTTTGCCAGACAAAAATGAAAATTCTGCCTTCAACTAGCTTTTAGCTGTCTGTAGTGGTTGCTGATCCTCCTTTCCTCCCTATGCCACAGGTTCCATGGAGGCAGGGAAGTGGCTAAGCTAAGCTTCATTTCCTTTCAGAGTCTGATTCAGTGTTTTGCATACAGTGGGTCAATTTTTTTCGTTGACGTATTGGTTAGAGGGAATATGGAAAACCACCACAATTTCCAGTACTCACAAGCCACAGGTATTGAGAACAGCTGTGAGGAGGTGGCAGGGCACCACTCACTCAGCATCTTAAAACTGACCAAAAGATAACTTCCTTTTTAAATTTCGTAGGGTGTGAGTTTCACTAAGTGGGAAGGACTAGAAACTACTTTTCATTAAGAGACAAATTGAGGAATTTGATCCTTCTCCTGTTGCGAGCAGGTGAAAAATATAATTCACGCAAAAAGAAATTGCGCTTCTACTATATGCCCAGCATTGAGCTAATTATTGATTTTTTCAGTTTCTCGTTTTGGCTATCGCTCTCCAAGTTCTTGGTGAAATGGATAGAGAGGCTGGACTATGAGTTAGAAGACCTGGATTCCAGCTCTTGCTGTGTCTTTGTTTACTATGTGAATGCTGGCAAATAACCTTTCCTCTTCTGTGCCTCAGTTTCTCCTTCCATAATATGAAGGGGTTGGACCAGGTGTCTTGCAGACCTCCCATTCTGAAATCAGTTGATTACCAGAAGTCCTGTCTTGCCCCTCTCTCAAATGTCCTGGCTCTTGATTTCCTTTCTTCTCAGCTCGCAGACTATAGGGTTGGGAGAGCTGAGGGACTGGGGGTGGGGCGGGGGGAATCACCAAAACTGGGGCAAAAATTCGTATGGAAAGACTTTCATGACGTTTTGACCTTGGTTCTCCATCTATAAAATAAAAGATTAGGCAATAGCTGAGGGCCCTTCTAGCTCTAACATTCCATGTGCTGTGTTCCAAGGTCCCTCTCAGCTCCGGCAGTCTAGGTTCTACGTTCTAATGACCTTCCCAGCTGGAATATTTCATGATCTGTGTTCTAAGGCACCTGCCGGCTGTGAGCACGGCAGGAGGCTGCGGGAATGTTAGTGGCCCAGATCCCCATCACAGTTCTGCTCCCAGGGGGCCAACGTGGGCAGCGGAGGGTGCGAAGAAGGGTGTGGAGGTGCGGGACAGGGCTGGAGCGGGCGGGAGCGGACGGTGACAGTTGCTCAGGAACGACCCCCGCGGTCTCCCCCGCTCCTCTCGGGCCTCCGCTTTGGATCTCCCTCGGTGCCCCCTGGAGGCGAGGCACAAGGGGTGGCGCCGGGAGGGCAGGGAGGGGGAGCCGGGAGGCGGAGGTGTGAGGCCCGGGTCGCGTGCTGGGTCTGGGTGGCAGCAGCCCGGGTGCGCGAGACCCCGCGCGAGGCGTAGGGGAGCGCATGCGCAGGATCCTGGCGAGCGAGGGAGCCGCGGCGCGGAGGGGAGAGCAGAGCAGAGGAGAGCAGAGAGGAGGAGGAGCGGGACGAGGCGGGAGCGGAGCCGCGGCAGCCGCTGCCCGCCGGAGGGAGGACCCCGAGCTGCGGAGCTGCTTTAGAGGGAGGGGGACGGAGCCCGGGGGTGGGCCGGGAGACCCCTCCCTCCGGAGCCCGCCCGGCCTCGGCCGCTGTCCAGCATGAGTGGCTGACCGCCCCCGGCGGGCTCCGAGTGCGCCACCGCCGCCGCTGCCGCCGGGGCGCCGAAGCCCGGAGCCCGAGCCCAGCCCGAGCCCAGCCCGGAGCCAGCCCAGAGCCCGAGCCCAGCCCGGAGCCAGCCCGGAGCCAGCCCGGAGCCCGAGCCCAGCCCGGAGCCAGCCCGGAGCCAGCCCGGAGCCCGAGCCAGCCCGGAGCCAGACCCGAGCCCAGCCCGGAGCCAGCCGCCCCCGGAGCCGCGGCAGCGGCAGCAGCAGCAGCCCCGGCCAGGCAGCCGCCCCCGCGCCCCGGGAAACTGTTGATCCGCGCGGAGCCCGCAGGGGAAGCGGCCCCTTCGGCCTGGCCATGTGGACCCCCACCGAGGAGGAGAAATACGGCGTAGGTAGGTGCGGACCCCTCCTCCACCCCTTGGCCACCTTGTCCGCTCAGCGCCAGTGACCCCTCCTCCCCTCTCGCTGGGACTGGAAGGGGGAATCCAGGGGACTGACCCCTCCTCCCCTTTCTTGGGAACTGGGGGGGGGGGTCTGGGGTGACCCCCTCCTCTGCTTCCCTCGGGACTGGGGGGGGGGTCGGGGGGAGTGACCCCTCCCCACCTCCGGCTGGGAGGAGTGAGGGGGAGGGGCAGGGGAGCGTGCGGGGGAGAGCGGGAGAAGGGCGGGAGTATTGTGCGCGGGGGTGGAGGGGGGTGTCGTGTGTGTGTGTGTTTGGGGGCGCGTTGCATGGTTCCCCACTGGTTGGGGAGGGGAAGAGGCGAGGATGGCACTCGTACATATGGAGCCGATGGCAGCATCGGCAGCCTCAGCATCTCGGAGTCCTGTCATGTGTTGGTACCACGATGTTTGCGTCTGTCACATCTGCAGCCCCCTGGTCTGGTTCTTCAACCGCCACAGCCCTGAATGAAGCTTCTTCTCTCCCCCCACCCCGCCTCCTTCCTCTTCCACTTCCATAGCCCCCCCCCCCCCCCGCCCCTTCGATTCGGCTCAGGTCGGGGGGCAGCTGCGGCCCTCTAGTTAGGATGGGGGGAGATGGACTGGCCGCGGGCTGCGTTTTAGCCCAGGCATGGTGCGGTCTGTGGCGGAGAATCGTCTGCTGGGGTGGTGTCTCTTGGCATTTCCAGTCCACCAGGATTTCAGAAATCCATCTCAAGTATTGCTTTCGGTAGGGAAGCCGGGGTTTCCACGCGTCCAACTGGCAAACATAATCACTGTGTCTCACCGATTTAATCTATTAACCAGTGCATTTTCTTCTTCTTTTTCTTCTCCCCCCCCCCCCCCCCCCCATTTTAATCTCCCCTCTGATCATCTTGATGAGCGGGACTTTGTGAATCAGAAAGATGGGACTTTAGGGGGCGCAAGCGATGCGGTGCTGACTAAGAGCAGGTGCTTGTTTCCAGGAACAGAAAGAAACCTTAGACAGTACACAATGAAATGGGGTGTTTGTACGATGACCATCTTTAAAGTTAGTGAGGCTTTTTGGATGAAAGCTGCATTCTCTTGATGGGCAGAGTAGTAGCGGTTCGTGGAATGACTGCTGAGAAATCTGCCTGGAGCACTTTTGATGAAGCTTGGTATATCGGAATTTTGTCAAAAGAAAAATCAAACTCTTCGATAATATGGCACTTTGGTTCTTAGGGTTAATCTCCATATTTTCTCCACTTGAGTTTTATAGATCCCTCCACTTGATGAACTCGTTTATTTTGGATTTTAGGTATGAAAATAAAAGACTATAGTGTTGACAGTTTGCTGTATACAGAAATTGTGAACATTTGCTGATTCCTTTTCATTCATTTCCTCCTAGAGAAATGTAAATATTTAGCAAGTCTTCTGAGTATGTGGCAATGTTGAATTGTGTTAAATGAAATCAGTGCTTTTAAAATATTTAGACCTCTTTAAAGGGTATAAACAAGAAATAACATTATTTCATTTATTCTACTGTCATCTTTCATCTATATTTAAGGTTAACCTCTAAAGCTAAAGAATCTTTTCAACATTGCACTGGGCTAAAAGTATAAACACTTTTTAAAATTATTGAATGTCAAAATTTATTCTTGTTATGGGCAAGGTAGTGTTATTTTATGTCACTTATAGAGTAGAAGAATATGATATACCATTACTGTAAATTTGTCATGTGTATCACCTGTCAGTTTTTCTGTTGGAGCCACATCAACATATTGAGGATATAACCTTATTTTTGGTGCTTCTATTATAGACGAAAAATCTGTTGAAACAAATGTTGTTCATGACATATTTCCACAAATTAATATATATCACCTTTTTGCAGCCTGATATATTTTTTTTTTGCTTAAATTAACATGCAGTTAAAATTAGCTTTGAAAACATGAAATTGGCAGTGGTAAAGCAAATATTTTGTAAAGTTCTAATAAGGTGGTATATTGTGATATCATTTTGTAAGTTTCCATTATGGCAAAGTTCCATGCTAACACTAATTTTTACTTCATTATGGGAATTGGAAATGTTCTTATGCTGGTAGGAAAACCTGCATTTTTGACAGGAGACTTACTTTTACTTAAAATAGCAACTTCAGAAAGTTTTTTGTATGTAATATATCTTAACATAGTTGTCACCAGGAATGAGGCTGGAATAAGGGGAAATGCATCTAGAGCTAGAATGGGACCTTTGCTCCACTCTGACAGCTGAGAAGGCATTGGGGAACTCTGGAGGAAGAAGAAACAGGGCCAAGATCCAGCTCTAGGCTTCACCCTTTGCCTTGAAGCATCTCCCTGCATACAAAGTAGACATTTTGGTGAAACAAAAGAGTTTATTGTTTATCAGCTCTAAACTTATTCTTAAAACTCCTTTGCTCGTTTTACAATGTTTCAACTAAAAAACCACCAATCCTTAATGCTTAAAGTGGTAGCTCATACTGTTTCTTGTAGTGGCATCTCTATTGCCTGTGTAAAGATCTTGTAAGTAAACAGAACATAATGTTATGTAATGGAAAGCCATTAAGAAGCTTTCTAACCAGGCACACTATATGTCTTAAAGCATCTCAGTATTTGAGACTGTCTAGAAGGTGGGAAAAGGTTACTGATGTTTATTTATTAGTCTGGAATAAGAAAGCCTCTGCTTCATTAGACTGGAGTTGCAAAATACTGACCACACAATATGTGTCCCTGAAATGTCTGTTGAGTGAATGAAACCATTACTTTGAAGACATTCTCTGTGGTCTGAATTTTTAACCTGGCATCCGTGGAACCTGAAATCTGTGGATAGATTTCAGGGCCCCCTGAGCTTGGATGAGAAAATAAAGTACATCTTTATCTCTGCTCTTCTCCAGTTGAAATACATAGCCTTTCTGTCAAGCATTTAAAAATGTTATTTTGAGAAGGGGCCCACAGGCCTCACCAGATCTCCACGGGGCTCTAGGACACCAGACTCAAAGGGGTCGTGTTCTCTTGGGAGTAAGGAGATTCTCTTCATCCAACTACTCTTTTTGCAGGTAAATGCTGTTCTCGCTGTTTCCTCCCAGAAGCCTTACTTCTGCTCTTTTCTGTTTTCCTATACCCTACCCCAATTTAGTCACTCACTGACTTACAAGTGCTTATTTCCCAAAAGTTCATTTTCTAGTTGACTGGAACTTAAAGGAGATTTTTCTCACAGAAATAACACCAAGAATTTATCAAATACCTGTTACATTGTAAGTTATTCTATTTGGGGCTAGGGATATAAGGACAATATGAAAAATAGTCCCTGTCCTCAAGAAACTTATATTCTATAGGTGGGGAAAACAGAAGTTATGTAGATAAGTATATAGAGAATAGTCTGAAGAGGGAGGTTACTTGACAACTAAGGCTATCAGGAAAGACTTCCTTTAGGAAATAATACCCAGGATGAACCCTAAAAGACAATAAGGGTTCCATGAGGCAAAGATGCTTACAGACCAAGCATGTGGGACAGATGGAGCAAAGGTATAAAAGCAAAGAGGTTCAATATGTAATTCAGGGAACAGGCCAATTTGACTGGAATGTAGAACATAGAGAGGAATGTGAAATATGTTAGATAGGTAGCTTAGAGCCATCTTGTGAAGGGTTTTAAAAGCCAAACTGAAGAGTTTCTGTTTTATCTTAAAGGCCATACAGAACCATTGGAAATGGTTGAGTGTGGGAATGACATGCAGAGAGCTAAATCTTAGGAGAATTACTTTGACAGTTCTATGGAAGAAGATGGGTCTATGATCTCATCAATTCGAGTATTTCTTTTAATGATGATTAGAAACCCAGTCCATGCTTACTTTTTGTACATGACTTTCATCCAAGTTCATTCAATGTGCTCATGACATTGCAGGGTTACAATATAGGCTGCACTTTTGTTATCTGTTGCACTTACTGTGTATCCCTTCCTGGATCTTTCTGCCACAAACTGGGGAAAGGTTTACGTATCTCAGCATGGGTGAATCCTTTTTAGTCTTTCCACCATTGACTATTTCCTTCAACCTCTCTCTTGGGAATGAATATACAATGTCCAATTTCACATTTGGCCAACTTATTTTTTCCCTCCTAGATTACATATATATGCATATTGAAGGACTTGTTTGATGTAAATTATAGCTGTAAACCAGCTACTAGGATTCGCATCTATTTTTAGGTTTTACTTTTGTCCTTGCTGTACTGTATGCCTAGAAAGCCCCCCTTCTTCCCACTTTCTATTTTACGTCTTATAAGAAGCCTCCTGTTCTAAACAGATTAGGTGAGAAAACTCATCTATTTCTGTAAGGCACATCTCTTTCCATGATTTCCCTTTAAATCTATCAGTCTGAAACAATACCAGCTCATTTATTTCTTATTTTTAGCTTTACCAAATATTTTTCTCTCAGCAATGTTGTCGATTATGGATTTGATGTTTTTTTGTTGCTGAAAGTGACCTTCCAGGGCCCTTTGATCCCCTTAATTTCTCCTTTTCCTTGCTTAGTTGTCAGTCCATTCCAGTGGCTCCCTATTACCTCCAGCATTAAATACAGACTCTTCGGTGACATACAAAACCTGCCTCTGTCCCTCTTTTCTAACCTCGTTGCTCATTATTCTCCTCCATGCACACTTTCCAGACAGCCTCATTGGTCTTCCCACTGCCTTTTTAGTGGCTGTTCCTCTTAACTTGGAATGGATTTTCTTTTCACCTATTTCTTCTAGAATCCCCAATTTCTTTGTAGGATTAGCTCCTAAGGATTAGACCTGGGGAAAGGGCCAGTACTAGTTTTTATTTCAGACTTTTCCCCTTCTTTCCCTCAGAACCATAATATGTGGTCCAGTAGAAAGAACATCGGTATGGGATCTAGAAGATCTAGGTCCCAATCATGCCTGTGACACTTACTATCAAAGTGACTGTAGGAAAGTCATTAAGTCTCCATGGACCTCAATTTCCTCCTCTGTAAAATGAGGGTATTGGAGTGGGTGGCTTCTGAGGTTTCTTCCTGTTCTAGACTCTATGATCCATTTTCCCTAGAGAATTGAGTGGTACCCAGAACCAGCAGCTAAGCCTGACTTAGCTACCGAATGGAAAGGACTTGCTGGAATTGCTTCATTCTACTCACTCATTTTTCCTCCTATAAAATAGCATTATTTTTCTGAATTAAAAAGATATGGTCTAAAAAAGAAATTGAACTTCTATCACGGAAATTAAAGCAGTTTTCCTGCTTGAGAAAAAAGTCAAAAAGAGGACTAAATGGCTAGTGGAATGAAACTCTTGAAGACTGAAGCGTCATATGCCTATCTATTCAGACACTGAGTTTATACATCAGCAGATCTTAAGTGTTGTGCTGGTCAGTCAGTGAGCCAGTATTTATTAAAATCCTTCCAAGGGAAACTATCCATGGCAATTTAAAAAAGAAAATAATGGCAGACCCAGAAGCTGCAAAGACTTGCTAATAAAATGTTATTATTAGCAAATGGAGTGGAAAAAATAACAACTTCTATAATTAAGTATTGTGGTTAGCTGCCATTATCATTGGGTCGAGTGTTTTTAGCTTTCCCAGATTGTAAATTGGGGCTTTTGAAGGGGTCTAACTGATGGCAATAGAAACCAAAATTTTTATAGATGTCCGAACCAAGAGAATCAATTGGAAATTACTACCTAAAGCTCCCCCAGAACATGATTAGATAGAAAAAGAAATAATTTATTAAGCACTTACTATTAAGCACTTACTCTGTGCTAGACACTGTGTTAAGAGCTGGGCTACAAAAAGAAGAAAACAAGGTGGTCTTTATCTCAGTTCTCCCTCAGCAGGGAAAGGCAAAACATAAGGGGTGATGGAAAGTCCTGAAGGGTAGGGAAAGGAGGCCACCCTCCTGGTGAACTGGGAAGTCAGGGTGGAGGTGGAGGAAATCAATGTGGCGACAAGGAGGGCTAAGGCTGAGCTGAGAGTTTAGTGATGATGAAGCTGCTAATGGCTCAGCATCAATTTGGAAAATGTCTAGTGGAATGCCCCAGGGCTCTTTCATTTGCCCGGCACTATTGAAATATATCCATGACTTGCATGTAAGCATAGACCAGTCAGTCATTGTCATCTAACATTTATTAATTTCCTACTATGTGTCTCACTGTGCTAAGTGCTAGAAATAGAGAGAAAAAGTAAAAAGCAAACAATCCTGCCATCAAGGACTCACAGTCTAACTGAGGACACAACATGAAAACATCATGTACAGACAAGAGATGTATCTGTATTTATATAATCATCTGTATTTATGTCTACTTCAGGATGGTTGGAGGCTCTGAAGTTAAGGAATGCTGGGAGAGGCTTCTTAGAGAAGGGGATGCTTGTGCTGAGATTTGAGGGGAGTCAGGGAAGCCAGGAGGCAGAGATGAAATACTCGACAAATTTCCAGGTGACACAGAGCTAGAAGAGCTCCCTGAGGCATTGTATCCAAAAAATAGTTCATCTGACTAGAACCATAAACTAAATCAAATAAGAACAATGCAAACTCTTTCTTTATGGTTCAAAAATTTAACTCCACAAGTATAAGCCATGAGAGGCATGGCTGGATATCAGATGTAAAAAGATTTGAGGATTTTAGTGTCAAGTTATGTCAAATCAGCAAGCATTTATTAAGGCCTGTTATGTTCTAGATACAATACTAAGTACTGAGTACACAAAGAAAGGCAAGAAACAGTCCCTCCTCTTAAGGGACTCATACTTTAAGAGAGGAAGCAACATGCAAACAACCCATACAAAGGGATAAATTGGAGCTAATCAACCACAAAGTCAATATGAATCATTAGTGTTGTATGGTAGCCAGAGAAGCTAATGTAAGCTTAGGTTGCACTAAGAGATGCTGGGAGATGATGGTCTTGCTATACTCTGCCCTAGTCAGACCAAATCTGGAATATTGTTCCAGGATGAACTTTAACAAGCTAGAGAGCATCCCAGGAAGGCAGCTAGGGTGGTGAGAGACCCTTGACATGTGAATATTGGCTGAATGACCTCAAGATCTTTACCCTAGAGAGGAGAAGACCTCAGGATAACAGCTGTATACAAGTGTTTGGGAGGTTTTTTCATAGAAGAGGAATTAAGATTGTTCCATGTCTTCCCAGAGCACAGAAGGGTGTGCAGTGGGAAGGAGTGTCAGGGTCACCTTTAAATTTCATTAGCTAGGAAATTATAAAATCTCAGAAAGAATATCAGAGGCTCTTTATTTTATTCTAACTGATTGCCAAGGATCCATTTAAAAGATACGGACAGGGAGTCAAGCAGCCTTTGCTTTAGGACCACTGGTGAAGGACCTGTATGAGCAATCTCCACTCCAATATGCCCAATCCACCTACACTGGGCAATCTCCAGTTATTCAGAAGCTTTTCTTTTTATCAAGGTTAGAAAGGAGAAAAGAGGCAGCTCCCTCATCTCTCTTCATTACCAAGCCCCTCTACATCTTTACTTGTTTTTTCTTCCTCTATTCTAATCTCTGAGGAAGAGGTATCTGTTCTGCTTGTGACCTGTTTCTGCTTGACCCTGTTTCCAGGAGCTTTCCTTTTCAATTCTTGCCCTTCTCTCTTTCATCATCCTTCTTTTCCCTCTCTAATGATCCCCTTTCATGTAATTACGTGATCACATCACTCCCATTTAAAAAAACAGAACAGAACAAAACTACTTAATCATGCCATCCCCTCAAGCTTCTGCCCTGTAGCTTTTTTTCCCTTTGCTACCAAATTTTTAGAAAGAATTGACTCTGTGTATGGATCATTTCTTTAGACTCCTTTCAATCTAGCTTCCACCCCTACAATTCTGTTGAAAATGCTTTGCTACTGATCTTGGTAATCTTGGACAAGATGCTTAACTCTCTGAGCCTCAGTTTACATGTCTGTAAAATGAGGGCATCGTATTAGATGACCTCTGAGGTCCCATAAAGCTCTTAACTGTTAAATTTAGTGGGCTTTTCTTGATCTTTATCCTCTGTGACTTTTTAAAAATAAACATTGTGTCACTTTCTTTTTGGATACTTCTTCCTTTCTTGGCTTTTGTGACTTTTTTCCTACTTTGTTTTCCTCAATCCTGTTTGACTATCCTTTAAAAATACAAGCAAAAAAGAAAAACAGACCCTACCTTCCATAAGTTTACACTCTTTTAAAAAACAAATTTTCATTGATGTCTTCTGCTTTTTACATTATCATCATTATGGTTATCCTGAGTATTCCTCCCCCTCATCTCCAGGAGAACCATTAACAAATAGTGTTTTTAGAGAGGCAAAACATCAGCACAACTGATCGGTACATTGAAAAAGTCTGAAAACATGTGGAATGTATTTTACTTGTGGACCTCCTGCTTCCATGAAGGAGCGGATTAGGGCTGTCCTCTCACGTCTGTTCATTTCACTCCTGTTTGATCTTTATAATTTTGTTATATTCACTTTTGATTTTGGGTTGTATAGTTGTTCTTATCATTTATATTATTATAGTTATTGTACAGAGACATCAAGGTGATACAGTGAGTAGTGTGCTGGGCTTGGAGTCAGAAAAACCTAGCTGTGTGATCCTGGGCAAATCACTTAATCCTATTTGCCGCAATTTCTTCGTATAAATGAGTTGGAGGAGGAAATGGCAAACCACCTCAGTATCTCTGCCAAGAAAACCCCAAATGGGATCACAAAGGGTTGGGCAGGAATGAAAAATAGCTGAACAATAACACAGTTATTGTATTGATTGGTTTTTGGCTTTGCTTGCTTCCCTCTGCGTCAGTTTGTATAGGTCTTTTCATGCTTCTCTGTATTCATCACGCACATCATTTCTTATAGCACAGTAATATTTCATGACATTTATGTACCACAGTATTTTTATCCATTCCCAATTGACAGGCATACTTTATTTCTATTTCTTAGCTATCGCAAAATGTGCTGCTATAAATATTTTGGGGTAATATGGGGATTTTTTATCGATGTCTTCCTTGGAGTGTAAGCCCGGTAATGGCTCAAAGGATATGAATGTTTTAGTCAGTTTATTTGCCTAATTCCGAATTGCTTTCCAAAATGGTTGTTCCATTTTACAGCTCCATTAACGGTGTGCCTATCACTCTGCAGCACCTCCAGCACTGAATACTGCTGTGTTTTATCATTTTTTGTCTATCTGCAGGGAGTGAGGTTAAATCTCAGGGATGTTTTATTTGTATGCCTTTTATTATTAGTTATTGGTAACATTCTTTCATGTGGTTGTAAATACTTTGTAATTCTTCTATTAAAAGCTGTTTGCTCATATGCTTTGACCAGTTATCTATTGGGGAATGGCTATTCACTCTCTCTCTCTTTCTCTGTATATGTGTGTATATACATGCACATACCCCTCATATATGTGTATGTATATTTACAAAAATGCATGCATATATGTATATACTTACACACATATATAGATTTATTATCTCCCTTGGATACCAGACTCTTATCAGAGAAGTTTGATTCAAGGATTTTTTCCCCATTTGACTATTTCCCTTCTTTTCCGAGGTGCATTAATTTTGTCTGTGCAGAAGCTTTTCAGTTTCAAGTAATCAAATTTATCTGTTTTATCTTTTGTAATTGCCTCTATCTCTTGTTTGGTTAGGAATAAGTCTCCTACCTGTAGCTATAAGAGGCATTTGATCTGTTTTTCATCTAATCATTTATGGTACATATCTATTTAGAATACATGATGGAATATGGCATAAAATATTGGTCTAAGCCTAATTTCTGCCAGACTATTTTCTAGGGTGTTTTTTAAAGTATTTTTTATCAAATAAGGAATTTTTTTTCCTAGGTACTTTATATTTTCCACTATCAAATACTGGCTTATTGAGTTCTGTTGTTTCTAATTCTCCTTGTCTAATCTGTTCCATTGATCTGTCTATTTTTTTTTTATCAATACCAGATGGTTTTAATGACTGCTGATTTATTAATATAGTTTTGGTCTAGAAGTGCTAATCCCCCTTTCTCCCACCTTCTTTTCATCATCTCCTTTGCTATTTCTAGATAGTTTGTTTTTCTAAATGAATTTTATTTTATGAAGTCCTATGAAATAATTTGTAGGTAATTTTATTTGTGTGGCATAAAAGGTATAAATTAATTTTGTTTGTATTGTCATTTTTATTGAATTGACACAGCCTCACCATGAACACTGAATACTCCTTCAGCTATTTAAGTTTTTTATTTTTTAAGGGCATTTTGTAATGAACCTATCCAAGCTTATTTTTACGCCATTGTAGGTCAATCCCTAGATATTTTGCATTTATTTGGAATAGATTTCTCTCACTCTCTCTTATTACTTCTTGTGCTTTATTATTATTATGTGGAAATGTTTTTTGAGGATTTATTTTGTAACCTGAAACTTTGAAGAAACTATTGTCTAAATTAATATCTTTGTTGGTTTCTTAGGATTTTTTAAGGAAATCATGAAATTCTCAGCAAATTGCAATATTTGTTTCTCCCCTTTACCTATTTTTTGTGCCTTTAATTTCTTTCTCTTGCCTTGTTACTATTGCTAGCACATTAAAAACTTATAAAAACACAGTGCAGAAAGTGGGCATCCTGGCTTCACTCCTGCATTTATTGGAAAAGATTCTAATATATCCCCATTGCATATGATGATTGGCTATTTATTTTAGAAAGATATTTCTATGATATTCAAAAGGTCCCTCTATGCCTGAACTTTGCAAGGTTTTTATCATTAGAGTATTATACTTTGTCAAAGGCCTTTTCTGGATCTATTGAGATGATCATGTGGTTATGATTTTTAATGAGATTAATTATGTTGCTTGTTTGCCCAGTGTTGAACCATCCTTGTGTTCCAGGTATAAACCCCACTCCGTCATAATGAATGATTTCTTGAATAAATCAATGTAGTGTGACTAAATTTTGCTTAATTTTTTTAAGTCAATGTTCATTAATGATATTACCCTATAGTTATACTTCTGTGTTTTATATTTCCCTGGTTTAGATATCAGGACTTCATTTGTCTCATAAAAGTATTCTGGGTACTTTCTTTTTTGATTTTTGAGAATAATTTGTGAAGTGTGGGCACCAACTGTTGTTTAAAAGGTTGATAGAATTCTTCTGTGAATCCATTGGGACCAGGAATTTTTTCTTTGATTGTTCCTTTGTAGCTAGTTCTGTTCTCTTTTTTGAGGTTGGGTTAAGATGTCTCTCTGGACTTTTGATAGTTTAGATTTTTATATTTTTAAAGGCATTACTCTCTCGCATTCTTGTTAGGATAAAATTGTCAATAGTATGTTGTTACTTTTATTGCTTCTTGCTGTGGTTTCACCTTGTTCATTTGCGATTCTGTTCATTTGATTATCTGTTCTCTCCTGTTTAATCAGATTAGCTAAGGGTTTACCAATTTTATTAGTCTTTTCAAAGAACCAGCTTTAAGTTTTATTCATCATTTCTGTGGGATTTTTGTTTCTAACACCTATTTCCCTTTTTATTTTTTTAATATCTCTTTTGTCTTTATTTTTGAATTATTTGTTGGCCTGTTTTGAAAAATGCATATTCTTCTCATTGATTCTCTCTTTTTTCATTTTGTTTATGCACACATACATCTACATATCTATATCCATACCTATGTATATTTGTAAGGATATGATTTTTTCCCCCTGAAGACTGCTTCAACTGCAAACCAGAAATCTTGGTTTGTTGTTTTATTATTATCTTTTTCTTTTACATAGCTATCAATTGTTTCTATGATTTGTTCTTTGATTCACTTTTTTAGTATTTCATTTGGTTCTGTTTTTGCAATCCCTGAACCCATTGTTACTTTTATTGTGCCTATGTCTGTAAAGGATGTATTAACTATTTCTGCCTTTTTACATTTGTTTGAAATATCAAAGTGCCCTAATGCAAGGTCAGTTTCTGTAAATGATCCATATGGCACCAAAAAATATGTACATTCTTTTGCTGTCGCATTTAGAAGATTTCTTAAGTTTTTTTAAACTTGTTTTTCCAGAAGTTTGTTCAGTTCCATATTTTTCCTTTTATCTTTGTTAGATTTCTCCAAAACTGAGAGAAATTGAAGTTTCTTTTCATTTTTGTGTTACTTTCTGTCTTTTTATCCTTCAAATATTATTTCCTTTATTAATTTGGATGCTAAGTTATTTGGAATATGTAAGTTTATTACTGACATTGACTTGTGATCTATAGTTCATTTCAGCATAATGTAGTTTCTTTGTTTATCCCCTTCATTTTTTGAATGTTTGTTTTTGTTTTGTCAGATAACATGATTACAACTCATGCTTTTTTGGATTCACTTGATGCATAGTAAGCTTTTTTCTATCCCCTTGGTTTTATTTTATGTATATTTTTATGTTTTATGTATTTCTTATAAGCAACAGATTGTAGGGTTGTGTTTTCTTATCCAATCTGTCACTCTTTTTCATTTTATTGGATTGTTTAATCCACTCACATTTAAAGTTATGGGAGTTAGGTTTATATTTTTCTCCATCTGTCCCCAATACTTTTTTCAGGCTATGATTTTTCCCTTTTGTTCTATAAACACAGCACTTTGTTTCTCTATTTACTTTACCTTAATCTTTTTTGAAGTGGCCCTGTTCCCACTGGCTATCTTCCCCTCACCCTTTTCTTGTTTGTCATTCTTTTCCATTTTGTTTTGGAAACAACAAATTTGGGGTTTTATTTAATAGTCTTTCTTTATTCCCCTTAGTTAATCAAGCAGATTTCTTCTTCTCCCCTTCAACTAGTCTAATTCACCGCTTTTTAAAGTTTAATTTTTTGTTCCCCTTTCCAAAAAAGGATTTCACTCACTTTTTTTTATCCATTTTTCTCTTTTTGTCTAATCTAGACTTTCATTGTCTGATTCCTAAGTCCTGTAATTATCTGGTCTTTCTCTTTTCTCTGCATTTCTCATGCAATCAAAACTTCTGAGGTATCCATTTCAAACTTCTCCCTCTAGGTGCTTTTTGCCACTGCCTTGTAGAGCTTGTCTTTCCCTTGTGTCTCTCCCCCAGAATATCACCATTACTGCAGGCATCAGACAGGATGTTGCTTCATGGTAGGACCCCTCCCTCCCCACATCCCTTATTATGCAGCCCATCACTTCATTTTCATTTCTGCCTTCCTTTCTGAGATTTACCTCAAAGTCCTCTCCCTGGGTCCATGCTCTCCCACTCCCCCAAGTGCCAATTGCTCCTAGGATTTCCAACTTCCCTCTACCTAAGAGAGGTCTGATAGACTTTTCAAGCACAAAATGCCCCAGGCTACACTCAGTAAGAGGGCTTCTTCTTCCTTCACACACACATTTCTCTTTGCCCATAGCATCTTTGATCAGTGTAATCACCAAAGCAAGACCTCCTTCCTTTTCCTGCTTTTTCAATCTTTCTCCAGCCTGCCTCCTTACTCTGTAGGTGTTTCTCTTTTTGATACCATAGGGGTCACTGACCCCTCATTGCTGGCACTTGATTTAACCCTACCATACCATACATTCTTCTCTCTCTCCCTTCTTCCATCCCCCCTTTCACGTACCCTCAAATGTTGTAATGTAGTCTCATAAAAAATTGATTCCCCAGCAGGGTTTTGCCAACTTCTTACATGATGCTCTAAGCCTTCTCCTCCCTAATTGGGGTTGGGTGACTTTCTCAGGGTCGCACAACTTCTAAGTGTCTGAGGCTGGATTTGAACTCAGGTCATCTTCCAGGGCTGGTGCTCTATCTACTGTGCCTATTGGGCATCTTGAACTGGATAGTCCATGAACATTTCCAGAACTGAACTCATCATCTTTCTCCCCTGACACACCCCTCTAACCATCTCGCTTAATACTGTTAAGGGCATTACCATTCTCTCAATGCCCTAGGGTTGTAACTTCAGATTCAATATCAATTCACTTGAACCTACCCTACATATCCAAATTATTGCCAAGTCTTTCTGCCTATACAGCATGTCTTCTGTCTATTCACATAGCCCCTTCTCCAACTGAAGGTCATGATCAGCTCACACCTGGATTATTGCAATACGCTTTTGGTTGGTCTTCCTGCCTCAAGTCTCTCCCCATCCAGTCTACCCTCCAGTTAGTTGTAAAATTGATCCTCCTAAAGCACAAGTGTGGCCATGTCCCCTTTTGATTCAATAAACTCCATGGTTCCCTGTTACCTATAGGCTCAAATATAAATCACAGAAACTATAAAAACCTGGAACCTTTATGTTTTTCCTGTCTTCTTGGACTTTACTCCCCCATGTATTCTATAGTTCAGCAACACTGGACCTCTTGTTTCTTGAACATGATATTACATCTTCTGAATCAATGCTTTTACGCTGGCTATCCCCCATCCCTGTCATTCTTTCCCTCTTCGCTTCGACCTCCAATCTTCCCTGACTTCCTTCAGAATTCAGCTCAAATCCTTCCTTCTTCAAAAGGTCTTTCCAGGTCCCCCCTCCCACTATTGTGGGGGAGACTGAGACTCATCGAGTGCTTCAGGTTTGCAATTGAAATGAAATAATATAAGCCACCTAGCAGCTGATGGAAGGAGGCTTACTTAATAGAATGGAAAGCATATTCAGCAAGGATTTATCATTAATTCAGTTGAATGTAGCTTTTCTACCTTTGCCTCTGCCATGGTGGCATGCTGATCTAAGTGGCACAGTGGATAGGATACTAGTCCTGGAGTTGGAAATACCTGAGTTCAAATATGACCTCAGATACTTACAAGCTGTGTGACCCTGGGTAAGTCATTTAACCTATCTGCCTCAATTTCCTCAGCTACAAAATGAGGATAACACTAGTACCTCCCAGGGTTGTTGTGAGGATTAGAAGAGATAATATTTGTAATGTATTGTGCTTAGCATGGAGCAGGTGCTTGATAAATGTTTAGGTAACCAGGAAGCAATCTCAATAGTTCAAGCCTTAGTTCCCTGGGCCATTCAAATCTCAAATGTGATTTAATCCCCTTTTAGGAGAAACGAAACAAAACCAAAACCAGCATAGTCTTTGTGGGAGAAGATGTTGCTTTTACACCTCCTGCCCTGCTTCTTCCTGTTGTGTTACTATGCCCGATGACCCCAAATTCATGTGAATTTACTTGTCTTTGTATGTCTTTGTATGTCCTCCCATCCTTCCAAAGTGCATGCTCCTTGAGGGTAAAAACAGCTTCATCTTTGTGCTTGTCCCCAGTACAGAGGTGCTTCAAACATACGTAGAATATGCTTAGTAAATGCTTGTTGAATTGAACCAGAAAAGTGCAGTGTCTTGAGTCCAAGGGAGAAGCGACTCTCATTAAGGAAGGGCAATCACAGACTCAATGCATCAGACTCTGCAGAAGCTCAACTGGCAGAATTTCCCATAGAAAATACCCTTGGATTTGACAACAAAGAAGCCATTAGTGACTTCAGAGAGAACATCTTTAGAGTGTTTGTAAAGAGTCACAGAGTTGCAGCCAGGAGCCTTGGACTTTGCTTTCAGCTTTGCTCTTATGTATGACCACCACAACATGGTGTGCAGTGCTTCCTGTTATCATGCAGAGATTGAGGGGTTTGGTGGTTGAGTTAGAATCTTGGCTCTGTCATTCAGTACTTTATGACCTTCGACGAGTTTCATTTAACATCTCTAGACCTTATTTTTCTTGTCTTTAAAATGAGAGGATTTTAGTAGATGACTTCTAAGTTCTTTTCTGGCTCTAAACTTTGATTGTGTATTATCAAATAATTAAATTTTCTGGGGATCAGTATTCCTATCTTTAAAATGAAAGGGTTTTTTTTTTGCCTTAAATCCAATGTTCTACAGAAGAGAAACAAGACTTTAAGAGACTGAAGAATGAGTAAATTATGAGAGACAGGAATCATAAGAGTTCATATAGAGTAGGGTTAACATTATTTAGTTAGAATTAAAAAAATTGGTTAGGGTCAGGGAGTTAGTTTATCAGGTGAGAATGCCTTTAGATTTCATTAAAAAATCAAAGTGAAAATGAGATGTGAACAGTTCCTAAACACCTCTATTGAAACAATCTACCAAAACTTTAGACTAGTTTGGAATTGATTATTCTAATAGCAGTCAGCCTAGTGGAGAAGCAGTTCCAGCCAAAGCTCTGGAAGGGAATAGCTTAAGGGGAGGACAAGGAAGAAAAGGAAGAGAAGAATGAGGAGAGTGAGAGAGGCATCTCAGTCCCTTAACACCCTTTGACTAGAGACTAAAAGTCTCATCGGAGTCTTTCCCAGTGTCCCCAAAGAGCAGTGACTGAGGACAGAAAACAAACTTGAGACACATGAGGAAAGTTAGCCTCAGGACTCTACAAAGGCATCCACCCTCAGAGCCAATCACATGGACTTCCCTACTTAAGAACTTCATTAAGATTCTCTAGATGTAGACAAGAACTTCCAGTCAGAAACTGTGAATTTATGCTTTAACTATGTATGGTCTCTGTAGGGAAGGGTAGAGTGTGGCCCAGACTTTTTTCTTGGTAGGGGATACTCTACCAATTTTTCTTATTATACTATCTCAGTAAATAACCCTTTAGTTTTCACTTCTTTTTAAATTTTTAAAATTAATTTTGAACTTAAATACAAAAAGACAAAAAAGAACATTTTCATGCACACAGAACAACATAAAATCAGGATTCAATGTAAAACCATGGCTTTCCATTTCACATCGTTTATTTAAAAAAAACCCTATATAATAAATACTGCACATTATTTTCAGTTACCTTGCTTTTCTGTGCTTTCTTGTGACTTGAAGTTTTTTTCTTTCTCCCTATCCCACTTTTTCTACTCCTTTAATTTTTTTTATTCTTTTTGAACCCAAATGAAACCATTTATTTCTAAAAATACATTTTTTTTATTTTTAACATCACCATAATTTCCCCCAGCATCCCTCTTTCTCTCAGAGGGCTATCCCATATGATAAATAATATTTTTAAAAGGAAAGAAAGAAAAATAAGAGAAAAAGAGAAACAATATATCAAAAAGTCTGAAAATATGTGCATTGTGCCATGCTTGTGGCTCCCACCCTCTGCAATGGGTTGGAGGTGTCTTCTTGTTTCTTTCCTGATTCCCTAGGATTTTCAAAGCAAACCATGTCATCAGCTGATAGTGATATTTATCTCTTCTTTCTCTGTCTTTTCATCTTTAATTGCTTTCTCTTGTTTTATCACTATTGCTACTATTTCCAGAACTATATTAAATAATACTGGAAAGAGTGGGCATCCTTGCTTTGCTCCCACATTTATTAGTAGAACTTCTAGTATATCTAATTATACATGATACTTGCTTTAAATTTTAAATAGATAATTATAATTTATAAAGATTTTTTTGCATAAATGGTCAAACTGTTCTGCACCTAAATTCATATTTTTGGGAAGTTTTATTGCGATTTTGCCTTCTTTACTTGCTATCTTATTGATTTCATTTTTTATTCTCTTAATCACATTTACTAAAGTCTTTTAAATTTTATTAGCACTTTAAACATTTTTATTAGTTTTTGGAAAGAATCAGTTTTTAATCCTATTTATAATAAAAGTTAGCACTTACATAGCACTTTAAGGTTTGAAAAGGGCTTTATAAGAATTATTTCATTTTGACTCCACAACAAGCCTGGGATCTAAGTGCTGTTGTTATGCTCATTTTATAGATGAGGAAACTGAGGGAGAGGTTAAGTGACACAGGGACACATAACTAGTAAGTGTTTGATACTGGATTTGAAATCAAATCTTCCTAACTTCAAGTCTAGCCCTCTATCCATTCAACTACCTTTCCTTCTATATAGATAGTGAAAATTAAAACACACACACAGAGCAAGTAAATACATTATAGAAACACAAATGTGATGTGAGTTCAGTTTCGGAGTGATTTATATTGTCAGTAACTCTTTGGTTCTTATAATATTTATCAATATCTGAACTTTTTTTTTAACCTGATGTGGAAACCTTGTTCCCTTCTATTATTAATATATTCCCTTTTTGGTTTATCTGCTTATGTTCAAGATCTCTGAGTATTCTTACTCTTGATATCATTAATAATTTCAGTGTTTTTCCCTCATATTCCCTTATCACTCATTTTCTCACTCCTTCATTATTGATGGAAATTTTCCTGAACTTCAGAGCTGTTTCAACTTCTTCCTATGCTGGACAGCTCATATTTTCTTGCACTCAGTATCTGTCTCAAGTGATACCTGTAGGGACAAAACTGTCCATTAGTTGGCTGGCAGTCGTCTTTGTTTCAGACCTAGTGGAGCCACACTCACATTGATGTCCTGCCCCCTGTTCCTTCTGCTCCTCCATTCTCTATCTGAGTGCTGTTGGAGCATAGTGCTGCCAAATTGCCTTCCTAGCCAAAGCAATCTTCTACCTTTGGTTTTTCCATAATTTAGGGGGAGGTGAGGCAGAGTCCTATTCCAAATCCATGGATCTTGAAGAGGATGGAGACAGCTGAAATGGCTTGATTTCATGTTCATAATTCCATTTATTTTTTTGGAGAAGTTCAAGTGGTTGCAAAAAGTTTGGTTGTGGAGAAAATATCTAGTCTTCTATCTTGTTGTATGGATCAGAAATACTAAATATCCCTTCATAATAGCTCATTAAGATTGGCTAACTGGTAAACAATGTGGAGCATATTGGATGGAGGCTGATAAGCAACCTTAGGACATGATTCCTCCCTTTCTCTTTTACATGAATGCACACACACACACACACACACACACTCACACACTCACTCACACTGACATACACCCCAGTGTAGAATTGTTAACTGCCCTTTGAGTACCTAACCTGACAATGCCAGTGGGAGAGTGAGCTCAGAGTGGGTGCTACCAGTGTTGTGCTCTAGCCATCTAGAACTAGCTTCTAAGAGCTGAATGTTAAATATTCAGTATGAACATTTACACCTCAGAAATCAGCTAATACTGCAAATCAGTACCTGATTTATTGTATTCTTGATTGTCTATACTTCAGAAAGTGTTGGAGAAAATATTAATAATGCAGGTTAAATACAGAAATGTCCCATGGATAGTTTCTGTTTTTGAGAGCAGGTTGTTATGTATCTTCTAGCACACTCTTGGGTGCTAGACATGATTCTTGAGCAGGCCAGAAAGGAAAATGTGGAACTAGGCTTTTTTACATGACAATTGGATTCAATTAAGCTACATCTCAGTAATGTTAATTAGAACAGTGTAGGGGACTCTCCTATCTGTGTTCTGTAGCTTTCTTTCTCTAAATGTGTTACATAGAAAACCGAAAACTTGAAAATAAAATTTAATCCGTATATATCTCAAAGGAGTGGCTATTGAAAGCTAATGCTATTTGATATTTTGGACCAAAATCTTTGTGCTTTATCTCCTGTGATTGGTATTTTGAATCTTTTTCTGATTGTTTGTTGTCTTTGGATGATTTGAAATTATCCCCAGTATGTAAACCATTTTGGGTTATATTATGTAAGTCTATATTTAGGTTTGAATTATAATTTCATGTTTTCACCCTAACAAGCAAACCTGATTATGGAGATAGTTCCAAGTCTTCTCTTTTGTTTTATCTTGACATTCTTCATCATTAAAATCCAAGTTTTTTCAAACATCTGAAATCTCTGTCTGTAATCTCTCTTATTTTTCTGTGTTGTGCTCTTCCTCAGGTTTTGGAGCTACTCTGTGTTTTGTAATTGGGGGCATTTGTGTTCATTTTCTTTCATATTTTTGTGAGTATAAAATATAATTTATATTTTTACTCAAGGTCTTTTTATAATTTGTAGAAAGCAAGAGACTTAATATCATATGTCTCACAGTGATGTTCTAAGAAAGATATTATTTTAGAAGATAGGAGAAAAATAAAAAGATGCTTACAGTATTTTTGTGTGGATGACTATCATTTCATTTGTATCTGAGTAGCAGTAGGAACTATTATTTAGAAAATACAAAAACGATAACTAGTACAAGAGTGGAAAATATTTTGCACTTCCATTGGCATTTTATCTGAAAATTTTAACTAAGTAATCTTTGGGAATGATCCTTCAGTGCATTTATATTTTCTTTTCTTTTTTTCCCCCTGACCTTGAAGTTGGGACAAGGAGAAGGGAATTTTAAGGACATTATAGGGACCTGAACTACAGATCTTCAAATAACTAGTTGTCAGTGACATAAGTAGTAAACACTGGGATACAATGAAATAGGTGAAGGTTGCAAGTTTTTCATTCTGTATGGAGTGTTCAGTGATGACTAGCATCTCAGGTGCTTGCTAAGCCCTGCTCATCCACCTTTGGTGTTCAGTTCGCACCCAGATCTTGCCTGTGACTCCAAGAAGTTGTAGGCTGCACAGAGGCCACAACCCAGTGACACCATCTTTGTAGGTGGGCTAAACTAGGTTGAAGGTAACTGATAAGCTTTAAACCCATGAGTTAGGGAAATGTCCACTTCAAACCTGAAGACTCCCCCTGATAGAATGGTCATATGAGAATAATTTGTTTCAACAGCCATGAAGGTGACTGAAGCAGGTGCTGTGGAGTGCTTGGAGCTTGGTCAGATATCAAGTATGCCAAGGTCATCTGCTGTATCTCAGGATATTGCCAGTGGTCCTGTCTTTTGTCCTGCCACTGGAACCAGATGCCTCTGGAAGACAGAGTGAGGCTGACAGCTTTGTGCAACTCTTTCTCACTCAAATCCAAGTTATGATGTCATTGTTCCTCTTCAAAAATGAAAGATGAACAATTAACAATCATATGGAAAATAAAAATACCATGAAACAACTTGACAGGGAGGTGCCATAGTGCACACAGAACACCGGGACTGAAATTAAGAAGATGTGACCCCAAATTTAGCCTCAGACTTTTACTAGCCATGTGAACCTGAGCAAGTCATTTAATCTCTGTCTGACTTAATTTATTTTTCTGTAAAATAGAGATAATAATACCACCCACTTCACAGGGTTATTGTGAGACTCAAATGAGATAATATTTGCAATATGATTTGCAAACCTTAAAGTATTATACAAATATCAGTTATTATTATTATCATTGGATGTTGAAAAATTATAAAACTTAATTATGCTAAAGCCCCCAAAATAGGTGAAGAAAGGCTGTTTATTTCAACATGAGTAAAAATATTTATCTAAGACCAAAACTAGCATTATTTGCAATAGGGAAACTCTAGGAATTTTCCCAGTAAATACAGGAATAAAGCAAGGATGTTTCCATTTAAAATATCATTTGTCATAGGTATAGGAATGTGTTATTGACAAAAAACAGAAAGAAAATAAAGGCATAAACAGTGGCAAAAAGGAGACAAAATTATCCCTATTGATGATGACATTGGGATTTATTTAGAAAACCTTTGAGAATCAGCAAAGAAACTGGTCAAGAAAATAGCTTCAATAAAGTAGTATGATAAAAAATAAATTTACAGGGGTTGAGCCAAGATGGCAGAGTGGAAAGATGAATCTGCTCTAGCTCTCCCCTTATAGCCCGTAAAATACCTGTAAAAATGACTCTAAATAAATTATAGAAAAGCAGAAGCCATAAAATGATAGAGTGAAAGAGATTTCCAGCCCAGGACAGCCTGGAAGACTAACAGGAAAGGTCTGTCACACTGGGCTGGGGTGAAGCGCAGCCCAACCTGGCCATGCAGCAAGAACAGAACTGGAGCAGGCTTCAGGGTGAGGAATCATGGGTAGCAACTGTGGTTCTCAGATTTCTCAATCCACAAACACCAAAGAGAGCTTTAAAGATTACTGAGAAAACTTTCACTTGGGTGAGAAGGGGGGCACAGTCTGACCCTAGCCTCAGCCCCAGGGCAGCAGCTGCTACTGTGGCAGCAATGTTCACTTTTGGGGTCCTCTACCTAAAGACCCTGGGGGCATCAAGCAGCTGATCTGGGTCTCAGTCTTGAGTGGTGGTCCAGGGATGAGTAGGAGCACTGGTTTGGTGGAGCTGGTGGAGGCTCTAGATGGGGAATCCTACTCACAGTTCCAGGACAGAAAAAGAGTGCTTGTGGTTGCTCTCAGACCAGAGTGCAGGCCAGGAGAGGAGTAAACTGTTCTCTCTTGATTGTGCCACCTTGGCGGAATACCCTAGAGTATGCCCTCCACTTGACAAAGAACTCGAAAGTCAAGTAACTGGCTGGAAAAATTCCCAAAAAGGGAAAAAAAAAGATGAAAGAAAGTTACTTTCTTGGTGAAAAGGTATTTTTTTCCAGCTTTTTGGATGAGGAAGAACAATGCATACCATCAGAGGAAGGCATTAAAGTAAAGACTTCTACATCCAAAACCTCCAAAAAAATATACAATGGTCTCACGCCATGGAAGAGCTCAAAAAAGATTTTGAAAATCAAATAAGAGAGGTGGAGGAAGAATCCAAGAGGTCCAAAAAGCCAATGAGGAGAATACTTTAAAAAGCAGAATTAGCCAAATGGAAAAGGAGGTTCAAAAACTCACTGAAGAAAATAGTTCTTTAAAAATTAGAATGGAGCAGATGGAAGCTAATGACTTTATGAGAAACTAAGAAATTATAAAACAAAACCAAAAGAGTGAAAAAAAAGAAGACAGTGTGAAATATCTCATTGGAAAAGCAACTGACCTGGAAAATAGATCCAGGAGAGATAATTTAAAAGTTATTGGTCTACCTTAAAACCATGATCAAAAAAGACCCTAGACATCATCTTCCAAGATGTTATCAAGGAAAGTTGCCCTGGTATTCTAGAACCAGAGGATAAAATAGAAAATGGAAAGAATTCACCTCCTGAAAGAGATCCCAAAAGGAAAACTCCTAGGAATATTGTAGCCAAATTCTAGAGTTCCCAGTTCAAGGAAAAAATATTAAAAGCAGCCAGAAACAGTTCAAGTATTGTGGAAATACAATCAGGATAACACAGGATTTAGCAGTTTCTACACTAAGGGATCAAAGGACTTGGAATATGATATTCCAGAGGTCAAAGGAGATAGGATTAAAATCAAGAATCACCTACCTAGCAAAACTGAGTATAATATTTCAGGGGAAAAAATGGAATTTCAATGAAATAGAGGACTTCCAAGCATTCTTGTTCAAAAGTCCAGAGCTAAATAGAAAATTTGACTTTCAAATACGAGAATCAACAGAAATGTGAAAATGGTAAATGAGAAAGAGAAGCCTTAAGGCACTCATTAAAGTTGAACTGTTTGCATTCCTTCACAGAAAGATGTTATTTGTGACTCATGGGACCTTTTTCAGTATTAGGCTAGTTAGAGGGAAGAATAAAGATAATAAGTAGGTATATATGGGTATGTATGTATGTGCATATTATATATGTGTAGGTATGTATATGTACAAGTGTGTATGTGTGTATATATGTGTGTATACACACACATGCATAGACAGAAGGCACAGGGTGAGCTGAATATGAAGGGGGAATATCTAAAAAAAATAAAATTTACTGTTGAATGGAATGTACTAGGAATAACAGAAAGGGAGAGGTAGAATATAGCAAATCATCTCACACACAAGTTGGAATAAAGAGCTTCTATAAGGAGGGGAAGAGGGGTGAGATGAAAGGAAATAATTGAGACTCACTCTCATGGGATTTGGCTTAAGGAAGGAATAACATACACTTCATTGGATAGGGAAATCTATTTTACCCTTCAGGAAGGCAAGGGGGAAGGAAATAAGAGAGGGAAGATAAGAGAAGGGACAGCAAATTGGGAGATGGATAATCAAAAGCAAGCACTGTTGTGGGAGGACAGGTCAAGGGAGAGAATGGAATAAATGAAAGGAAGGTAGGACAGAGGGAAATGTGGTTAGTCTTTTACAACATAAATATTGTGGAAGTGCTTTGCATTGTTACACATGAATGACCTATATTGAATTGTTTATTTTCTCAGTGAGGGTGGGTGGGGAGGGAGGGAGAGAATATGGATCTCAGAGTTTTAAGAATGAATGTTAAAAATTGTTTTAATGTGCAACTAGAAATTAAGTTATACAGGCAATGGAGTATAGAAAACTATTTTTCCCTACAGGAAAGTAGAGGGGAAGGGGGATGGAATAAGGGTGGATAATAGAAGGGAGAACAGACTGGAGGAAGGGGTGGATGGGGTACATGCTGTCCTGGAGTGGGGAGTGGGGAGAGATGGGGAGAAATTTTTGAATTCAAATTTTTGTGGAAGTGAATGTTAAGAACTGAAAAATACATAAATTATATATTAATAATAATAATAAATTTACAAAATCTTCAGCATTTTTGTATGGCAGAAACTGAATCCAAGAGGAAATAATAGAGGAATCCCATTCAAAATAACAAATATATAAGATATATGAGGTTTAATCTACTAAGTTGACATATTCAGCACATATAAATAGTTACAAATCACTACTAAAAATTATTATTGAGGAGCACGGTCAAGATGGCTGAGTAGGTAGAATCAGTATGGTGGAGCTTGCCTTCACTAAAGTCCACTAAACTGACATAGGAAATGCAACAGACTATATCCTGTTGGGGAAGTCTAGAAAAAGTTATAGTGAGTCATTTGTCCAGCCTGTTTTGGCATAGCGAGACAGACAGAAAGGTCTGCAGAATTGGTACCTGGGGCTATGTAGCGCTCTCTAGTACTCCAGGAGAGTCTGTTCATCAGGGCAAGAAGAAGTCCCAGTCCCTTACTAAAACACTGTTATGTGAACAAGTGTAAATTGGTAATCATGTTACTGACTACTCAATGTTGGGTCATGGACCCAGCAGACTAAGTTTGAGCCTGTTTATGGATGTGGCATTCCTAGATAGGGAGACCTTGGACCACTTATACTGAGAAAGGAGATAGTCTTCAAAGGAATAAGAAATACAGGAATCTCAGATAATGGGGAGCGTGAAGTTCTGTCACTCTGAACTAACAGAGTTTTCTAGCTGGATGATGGGGCTGAATTGACCAGAAATCTATTGTTGCTCAGGTCCAGACCCAGATCAGGAACTTGCAGAACTTATACCAGGAGGGCAAATGATCAGACTTTTCCTTAGATTAAACCAGTATGAGAGTACTGAGAGCTTCCTGGTACCCAGCAGCAACAAGATAAGCCCAGACCTTCCTTTCAGGAGTGTCACAGAGTCAATCCATTACTAATTTCAAATGTGAAGTCAGACAGTAGACTTGAAGAATATGTAAACAAAAAAGAAAAGTCTATCATAAAAAGCTGTAATGATGAGAGGGAAGCCTGACACACAAACCCATGAGAAGAGAATGACTCCAAATTGTCTACAAGCAAAGCCTTAGAGAAGAATATAGTCTGGGAAAAAATTATATTAGAATTCTTGGAGGAGATGAAACAATACTTTAAAAGAATTTAAATATTTTTATAAACAAAATGAGAGTGCTCAAGATTAAATTTGGAAAGGAAATGAGAGGTTTGGAAGAATGAATTGAAAAAGGAATTAACAATTTGACATTAGAGGTACAGAACCTTGCTGAATCAACAAACTCCATGAATATTAAAGTGGACCAAATAAAATTCAGTGACTCCATGAAGCAGCAAAAAATGTTAAAACAAAATAAAAAAACTGGAAAAAATAGAAAAAATGTAAGTTATAGGAAAAAACTCTCAAAAAACAAAACAAAACAAAACTGGCCTGGAAAAGAGATTGAGGAGAAAAAATTTAAGAATCATTGGACTATATGAACACTGATAAAAAAAAAAAGCCTTGAAATCTTATTTCAAGAAACTTTAAAAGAAAACTTCCCCAAATGTCTTAGAACCAGAGGACAAAGTAAAAATGGAAGTAATCCACAGATCACCTCTTGAAATAAACTCCAAAATGAAAACCTCCATGAACATCACAATAGTATTCCATTGCATTCATATACCACAACTTGTTCAGCTATTCCCCAATTGATGGACATCCCTTAAATTTCTAATATTTTGTCACTGTGAAAAGTGCTGCTATAAATATTTTTGCATAGGTGGGTCCTTTTCCCCTTTTCCTGATGAAAGTTCAGTTTTAAAATAAATTTTGTTTTTAGATCTTGCATGTCATTGCTATTTGCCTAATATTAAGGATGTAAATCAGTAAATCAGCAAAAACTCTTATATGTTATAAAAATTTATCTTAGATCATCTAATTCAATTTTCCATCTCTTGAAGAAAAATTTATAAGTTTCTTGCAGGTGACTATTTAGTCCCCATTTAAATATTTCCAGAGATACGTAACTTATGACCTATTGATATAACGCATTTCATTGTTGGATAGTTACAGTTCTCAGAAAGTTATTGCTTACCTTGAGAACAATTTACCTAACTGTAACTTCCTCAACATAGGTCATAGCTCTTCCCTTGGATTCACATTCAAGTTTCCTTTTTTTCATGTGATAATCCTTTAGTATTTAAAAATAATGTTCCTTCTTAGTCTTTTTTCCCCTTAGGGTAAATAATGTCTAATTTCTTCAATGATATACTATAAATAAATGACATTTATGAAGTGCCTTCTATGTGCTAATCACTATGCTAACTTCTGGAGATACAAACAGAAAACAAAAATAGTCTCTTTTCTCAAGGACCTTATATAATAGGGGAGCTTATACAAGGCAGTAGTGGCTAAGGAAGAGTTTGGGTTTTGAAAGTTGCTGGGGTGATGAGTGGAGCCATGGATAAGATAGAATTTTTCTCATAGAATTTCTGATAGAATTAATTTCAGTTAACATTAAGCAAGAAGTTGTGTGAGATTGGGTAACGTTAAAGGCAGACAGGATGAACTACAAGCTAACTACAGCTTTAGAAAGAACTGTGACATCATTCCACTCAGTAATCTTTTTTGGGGTGTGAAAGGTAGGATGGGAAAAATATAGCTAAAAATTTAGATACCAGTACTGTCTAACATTACACTTACATCACATTCTTTACATGCTTAATTTGTGTTTGGTTAAAACTCCTTGGCCTTTTTCTTATGATTTACTCTTAGTTAAGGTTTGAATTATCCTTTATTTGTGTAATTGGTTTAAGACAGCTTTTATTCTTTTTTTTACATTGTTTCTAGATTTCCTTCATAGCAAATACTTTTTCAAAAAGAATGAAAAGGAGGAAGAAGAGAAAACAGTTCAGCAAAACCACTAAATACATCAAAAAGAAATTTAACATATGCAATATTCCACAACTGTTTATCTTGCTCTCTGCAGAAGAGGGAGGGGGAAGGTATCTTATCTGGGATCAAGTTTGTTCTTTATAATTTGACAACAGTTAGCTTTGCTTGTTTTGTGTTTGCTCTTTTACGTTGTTGTAATTGTTGTGTATATTGCTTTCTTAGCTCTTCTGACTTTACTTGTTTTTCAATAAATTTTTTAAATTGAAATTTCAGTGATCTGCCTTCCCCACCACCACCCCTGCCCCTTAGACAATTGAGAAAGCAAGAAAAACAAACCTCTTTCTACAAGTATGTATAGTGAATCAAACCAAATTCTTACAATACTCATGTCCAGAGCAATTATGTCTCAGTCTATATTCTGAGTCCATCCTTCTTATCCGGAAGTAGTTAGCCAGACTCCTCACGAGCCCTCTGGAAGTGGGATTGCTTATTGTATTGGTCAGAGTTTGTATGTCTTTCAAAGTTAGTCCTTTTAAAAATACTTTTGTTTTTGAATAAAGTATTATGGTTCTGCTTCCTTCAGTGTATATTAGTTCTTACAAGTCTTCTCAGGTTTTTCTGAAACCTTTCTTGTCATCACTTCTTGTAGCACAATGGTATTCCATCACATTCATATGTAGTAACTTGTTCAGCCTTTCCTTAGTTGATGGCATCTCCTCTGTTTCCAGTTCTTTGCTATCATAAACAGAGCTGCTATAAAATATTTTTCTAGATATGGAATTCTTTTCAGTTCTTTCTTTGATCTCTTGGAGGCATTGACATAGAAGTGGTATCATTGGATCAAAGGGCAGACACAGTTTAATAGCTTTTCAAGCAAAGTTTTAAATTGCTTTCCAGCATAGCCAGACCAGTTCATGGTACTATCAACAGCACATTAATCAACCTCTTTTCCCATAACCCCTTCAGCATCTGTCATTTTCCTTTTGTATCAACTTGACCAACTTGAAGAGTTCATGTAAGTCTTTTCATGCTTGTCTATATTCATCATATTTTTCTTTTCTTAGAGCATAGTAATATTCTATTAGCAACATACTTTCTTTTGTTGTGCTTTATTTTATTATACTTCACAAATATTGCTTCTTTTTTTTTTTTTAACATATTGAAGATTTGTGGCAACCCTTGGTGCCATTTCCCCAAGGGTATGTGATCACATTGTGTCTATGTGTCAAATTTTGGCAATTCTCACAATATGTCAAACTTTTCATTATTATTATATCTGTTATGGTGATCTATGATCAGTGATCTTGGATGTACTATTATAGTCGTTTTGAAGTTCCATGAGTTGTGCCCATTTAAGACAGTGAATTTAATCGATAAATGTTGTGTGTTCTGACTGCTCCACTAATCTACCATTCCCTCATCTCTCTCCCTGTCCTTGGGGCTCTCTATTCCCTGAGATGCAACAATATTGAAGAATATTACAGAAACTTAGTTGCTAAAACAATGACAGAGTTTGAGAGATTAATTCCAATTAAGAAAGATGTTTTACTGTGGACAAAATGTTATCAAACAACATTGTATGCTAGAGAAATCTTTTGTGAAAGGAAGAGTCAATTGATGTGACAGACTTCATTGTTGTCTTATTTTTTATGGAAAGTTCCCTTTATTCCTATGTTCTCCAGTGTTTTTAATAGGAATGGGTGTTGTATTTTGTCGAAAGCTTTTTCTGCATCTATTGATATAATCATGTGGTTTTTATTAGTTTTGTTCTTGATATGATCAATAATGCTAATAGTTTTTCTAATATTGAACTAGCCCTGCATTCCTGGTATGAATCCTACCTGATCATAATGTATTATTTTTGTGATAAGATGCTGTATTCGTTTTTCTAAAATCTTGTTTAAAATTTTTGCATCTATATTCATTAAAGAAATTGGTCTATAATTTTCTTTCTCTGTTTTGTCTCTTCCTGGTTTGGGTATCAAAACCATATTTGTATCACAGAAAGAATTTGGGAGGACTCCTTCTTCCCCAATTTTCAAAAATAGTCTATATAGTATTGAAATTAACTGTTCTTTAAAGGTTTGATAGAATTCACTTGTGAATCCATCTGGTCATGGAGATTTTTTCCTAGGGAGTTCATTGATAGCTTGTTCAATTTCTTTTTCTGAGATGGGGTTGTTTAAGTATTCAACTTCCTCTTTTGTTAATCTGGGAAATTTGTATTTTTTAAAACATTCATCCATCTCATTTAGATTATTGAATTTGTGGGCATGAAGTTGGGCAAAGTAATTTCTAATTATTGCTTTAATTTCCTCCTCACTGGAGGTGAGTTCACCCCTTTCATTTTTAATATTAGTAATCTGATTTTCTTCTTTCTTTTTCTAAATCAAATTGACCAAAGGTTTATCAATTTTATTAGTTTTTTCATAACACCAACTATTGGTTTTATTTATTAATTCAATAGTTTTCTTAATTTCAATTTTATTAATCTCTCCTTTGGTTCTCAGTATTTCTAATTTGGTATTTTCTTGGGGATTTTCAATTTGTTCTTTTTCTAACTTTTTCAGCTGTATGCCCAAGTCATCGATCTCCTCTTTCTCTATCTTATTTATGTAGGCATTCAAAGAACTAAAATTTCCCCTAAGAACTGCTTTTGCAGTATATTTTTAAAATTGCCACAGGCCCACCCCACCACCTTTAGCAACCACCACCCTGAGCAGTGAGCAACCATCAACATTAAGACAAGACAGTTCACCAGCAAGAAAGAACTGATATTATCTGAATACAGACTGAAGCATACTATTTTCACTTTCTTTCTTTCTTTTTCATTCTTTTTTTGTTCATCTTCTTGTATAAAATTACTAATATGGAAATATTTTATATGATTGCACATGTATAACCTATATCAGATTGCTTTCCATCTCAGGGAGGAGGGAGAGTAGGGAGGGATAGATTTTAGAATTCAAAACTTTTTTAAACATGTTAAAATTATTTTGACATGTAGTTGGAAAAAATAAAATATTACTAAAAGAAGACTATTACTTGCTAAGGGTTCAGGTGATGGTTAGCATTTTCTTGTCATAAATTATTTTAAAATTAAAGTATGTATATTATTTTTGAGACTACAGTACAATGTAAACACAACTTTTATATGCACTGGGAAACAAAAAAAATCTATATAACACACTTTATTGTGATATTCATTTTATTGAAGTGATCTGGAACTAAACCCATAATATCTTCAAGGTATGTGTTTACATTTATATATCATGGTTTATTTAGCTCTTTCCCAATTGATGGATATGTATTTTGTTTCCAGTTATTACTACCACAAACAGTGTTACTATAAGTCTCTTGGTGTACATGGAGCTTTTCTTTTTCAATATTGACTTTCTAAGCATATATGCTTAGCAGTGGAACCCCTGGGTCAGAGTCTGAACATTGTAATTGCTTCATTTACATAATTTCTGTTGTCCAGAAAGGTTTGACCACTTCAGAACACTAACAATATTTTACTATGCCTGTCTTTTTACACCCCCTCGATCATTGATTATTCACATTTTTTGTCATCTTTGCTAGTTATGCAGCCTTAGTGAAACTTCAGTTGTTTTGATGTGCGTTTCTGTCGTCTAATAAACCAGAGTTTATAAAAATTTTAAAAAATGTTCTGCGGTGTATTGTCATCATTAGTGATTTGAAACATTCTTCTACAAAAAGTTTGCAGTTTTTCTTTTGAGAACCACTCATGCATTTTGGCTACTTTTCTATTGGAGAATGGTTTTTGGTCATATTTCTTTTATCTATGTATTTTATTTTATTTTTTTTATTATTTTTATTTATTTATTTAACTTTTTACATTCATTTTCACAAAATTTTGGGTTCCAAATTTTCTCCCCTTTTCTCCCCTCCCCCCACCCCAATACCCCAAGCAATCTAATTTTCCCTATCTCCAATCTGCCCTCTCTTCTGTCATCCCTCCCTTCTCTTGTCTCCATCTTCTCTTTTCTCCTGTAGGGCCAGATGACTTTCTATTCCTCATTAACTGTATGTCTTCTTTCCTAGTAGCAACAGCAATACTAAACAGTTGTTCCTAAAACTTTGAGTTCCAAATTCTCCCCATCCCTCCCTACCCACCCATTCCCTTTGGGAAGGCAGGCAATTCAATATAGGCCATATCTGTGAAATTTTGCAAATGACTTCCCTGAAAGTCATGTTGTGTAAGACTAACTGAATTACCCTCCATCCTACCCTGCCCCTCATTGTTTCTCTTCTGTCTTTTGATCCTGTCCCTCCCCAAGTGTTGACTTCAAATTGCTCCCTCCTCCCTTTGCCCTCCCTTCCATCATCCCCCCTTGCTTATCTCCTTCTCCCCCACTTTCCTATACTGTAAGATAGGTTTTCATACCAAAATGAGTGTGCATTTTATTCCTTACTTTAGTCAAATGTGATGAGGGTAAACTAATTGTTTTTTTTTCTCAGCTCTCCTCTTTTCCCCTCCACTAAAAAGTCTCCTACTTGCCTCTTAAATGTCATATAATTCCCCCATTCCATTTCACCCTCTCTCCTCCCACTACATTTCTCTCTCACCATTTACCGTAATTTCTTTTAAGCTATGGTCCCATCCTATTTAATTCACTCTGTGCTCTCTGTCTCTGTATGTGTGTGCATGTGTGTATGTGTGTGTTCGTGCATGCATGTACATGTGTGTGTATGGTCCCACCAACTACCCAGATACTGAAAAGTTTTAAGAGTTACAAATATTGTCTTTCCATGTGGGAATGTAAACAGTTCACTTCTGGTAAGTCCCTTAAGACTTCTCTTTGCTGTTTACTTTTTCATGCTTCTTCTCATTCTTGTGTTTGGAAGTCAAATTTTCTTTTCAGCTCTGGTCTTTTCATCAAGAATGATTGAAAGTCCTCTGTTTCATTGAAAGACCATATTTTCCCCTGAAGTATTATACTCAGTTTTGCTGGGTAGGTGATTCTTGGTTTGAGTCCTAGTTCCTTTGACTTCTGGAATATCCTATTCCACACCCTTTGATCTCTTAATGTAGAAGCTGCTAGATCTTGAGTTCTCCTGATTGTATTTCCACAGTACTGAAATTGTTTCTTTCTAGCTGCTTGCAAGATTTTTTCCTTGAGCTGGGAGTTCTGGAATTTGGCCACAATGTTCCTAGGAGTTTCTCTTTTTGGATCTCTTTCAGGTGGTGATCGATGGATTCTTTCAATACTTATTTTGCCCTCTGGTTCTAGAATGTCAGGGCAGTTTTCCTTGATAATTTCATGGAAGATGATGTCTAGGCTCTTTTTTTGATCATGAGTTTCAAGTAATCCCATAATTTTTAAATTGTCTCTCCTGGATCTATTTTCCAGGTCAGTTGTTTTTCCCATGAGATATTTCACATTCTCTTCCATTTTTTCATTCTTTTGGTTTTGTTTGGTGATTTCTTGGTTTCTTGTAAAGTCATTACACTCCATCTGTTCCATTCTAATTTTGAGAGAACTATTAAATTCAGTGAGCTTTTGAACCTCTTTTTCCATTTGGCTAATTCTGCTTTTGAAAGCATTTTTTTCCTCATTGGCTTTTTGAACCTCTTTTGCCAAGTGAGTGAGCCTATTCTTCAAGGTGTTATTTTCTTTAGCATTTTTTTGGATCTCCTTAACCAAGGTATTGGCCTGTTTTTCATACTTTTCTTGCATCTCTCTCATTTCTCTTCCCAGTTTTTCCTCCACCTGTCTAATTTGCCTTTCAAAATCCTTTTTGAGCTCTTCCAAGGCCTGAGCCCACCTGACATCCCCCTGGGGTGTCTGGGGTACTGAGACCCCGCCCTCTACGTCTTTCCCTGATGGCAAGAATACGTCCTCATCATCAGATCCGAATGTCGGGATCATTTGCATTTGTTGGAAAAAACTCTCTATAGTCTTATTTTTCTTCCCTTTTCTAGGCATTTTCCCAGCCAGTTACTTGACTTCTGAGATTCCTGTCCACCCCCACCTAGATCCGCCCAGCCAGTGCTTGGGGTCTGAAGTTCAAATGGGCTTTCTGCAGCAAGCTTTAGTTCTGGTGCTGGGGTGGGGGCAGGGCCACCTCCCAGGCTCAGCTTCCTCAGGGGCTTTATGCAGAGACCTTCAGGAACGGAGCGGGTGGGGGTGGGGGCTGCACCTCCCAGGCTCAGTTCCTTCAGGGGCTTTATGCAGAGGCCTTCAGTAGTGGAGCAGGGTGGGGCAGGGCCGTCTCCCAGGCTCAGCTCCTTCAGGTGGTTTATGCAGAGACTTTCAGTAATGAAGATCCTGCCTGCTGCTGGGGAAGTCCTGGGCCGCCGCCGCTGCTGCCTCTGCTGCCGCCCACGCCTCTGCCTCCACCGCTTCCTGCCCCCATCTCCCGAAGGGGCCCGAGTCACGGAGACACCCCACTCCCCTCAGCCAGCCAGCCATCTCTCTCACTGACCTGTAGCTTCTGTGGGCGGAGGAACTTTCCCGGCTGCCGGAGCTTCCGTCCCTGAAGCCTACTCGGGTCAGCTTCTCTGGGGCCGCGGCCAGGGCAGCGCTGAGGTGAGGTCCGCTTTCCGGGGCGCGACGGACCCTGGGGATGGGTCTTCAGGGCTCTCTGGCACAGAAATCTCTTCCCCTCTGGTTCTGCACACTTTTCAGTGATCCAGAATTTATGCGGATCTCTTTTTACATTAATTCTATGGGCTGTGGGTTGGAGCTCGTAAACGTGCATCCTTCTACTCCGCCATCTTGGCTCCACCCCTATCTATGTATTTTAAATATCAAACTCTTATCAGATAAATTTGATAAAAAGATTTTCCCTTTGGTCAACAACTTTCCTATTCATCCTAGATAGATTCATTTTGTTTGTGCAAATTTTTTTCACTTTTCAATTACATGGAATGAAAGTTATATATTTTATCTTTTATAATTGCCTTTTTTCCCTTGTTTGGTTAATAGTTCATCCCTACCCAAAGCTGTGAAAGATGTATGATATGCTTTTCTTCTGCTCTTTTTATGGTATATTATTAGTCAATTATTACTAATATTTTGGTCAGGTGTCTAAAATTTTTTTTGTGGAATATGGTCTGAGCTTAATTTCTGCTTGATTGCTTTCCAATTTTCCCAGTAGTATTTTGTAACAAATAAGGAACTAATTCCTAAGTAATTAATGTTTTATGATTTACCAAACATTTGGTTATAGTTAAATTATTTCTAATTCTCCCTTATCTAGTCAGTGATCTACCTCTATTTTGTAATCAGTTCTATCCCGTTTATTTTGACCTTTTTTTCCTTATTTTCCTTGATATTCTAGATCTTTTGTTTCTCTAAATGAATTTTGTTCTATCATCTATATCTCTGTAAAGTATACCTTTGGTAATATGATTAATATAGCATTAATTTGTAATCAATCCTTTTCTTTTTACGTGATCTATCCTTTGAACCTAAATACTGTACTTTGCATTTTTCCTGTTAAATATCATCTGCATTGTTCATTGTTGAGCTAATTTTGAGTCATGTTTTTGACATGTAACATATTATTCTATGCAACTTTGTATCACTTGTACATTTAATACTTTACAATGTGAAATGTAGATGAAACTAATAGGGCCAAAAAAAGAATCCTAGATTTATTAAGAATTGATACATGAGAAAGATGAGTTGAGTTGTTAAATAAACACATATTGATAAGTTACGTAAGATCATAAAAGATATTTTAAAATCATATCATGATGACATCATGAAATATAAAGATGAGAACACAGAAATATGAACCTCAATACAGTTGAATATTGTGACACTGTGCGTGATAGCAATCATCACATCATTAGCAAGTAGAGATGGTTTTATTTTCTCCTTATCTATCTTTACATCTTTAATTTATTTCTTGTGGCTTATAGCTATTGCTAGTATTTTCATGACTATATCAAATAGTAGCCATGTAATTTCCTAAGTCTTTTCTAACTAACTTTTTGTGAGAAACTTTGGTGATTGATAGAAGACTAGAATTGATGAAGGAAAATGACCCAGACAAGCACAAGATGCTCTTGAACAATCGTGAGGCAACATGGTCCAGTGAAAAGAACATTGAGCTTACAAAGGGAATCCTGGGTTTGATGCTGTTTCTATACGACACTGGGTAAATCAGTTAATGCCTTTGAGCCTTCATTTCCTTTACTGTAAACTGGAGATGATAATTGTACTGTCCTCTGAGAGTCTATTTAAGTAAAGAACTCTCTAAACCCTAAAGCTATACAGAAACATGTTATTAATGATAACAATTACGTAACTGCCTTGTGTCTTTCTCTTTAATAAAATGATAGTGATATTTTTCTCTATGGGTGTCTGTGAATTCAACCTCTTGTAATCACTTAAGAAAATGCTGTTAGCATATTGCTTTGTAAATTAACCTGCCTACTTCGATACTCATGAAAATGATTATTTTTCTCTATAGTATTATGTGAATTGTATATAACACTTTATTGATGGAGGAAGTAGGTAATACATACCTAGAAAACATTTTATTTGAAAAGTATGGAATTAACATCTTGGGTAGTATTTTCTTTTAAATCCTTTATTGTGATTAGGTAAGTGTATTGAAACTACCCTTTTTAGTACTTACTCTTTTCTTTCTTCTCCACCTAGATCACTGAAGCCACCCCCCCATCCCTCATTTCTACTATGTCATACTTTTCAGGCTTTTGATATGTTTCCCAAGCTCATCTGTTTTTTTCCCTTTTTTCCTGTTCTATAATATCTTCTAATGAAAGTTTTACTTCTGTTTCTGACTCAGTTGATCTTCATGTAAATTCTCTCCATCATGTTCCTCACATAAGTATAGTTTCTTGGTTAATAAAGCTCCCCTCATCTCCCCTTACCCATCATGTTCCTTTCAAATGAGCTCTACGTATCCTTCAACACCCATGCTCCAGTGATATTGTAATCTCCCAAGTCTCAACAAAATCTATGAGGTTAAATTTCCTTCCTTATGCTAGATAAGTTCATTTTATATGCCACACTTTGTACTTCTGTGTATTGACATCTGAGGCGATGGATTTTATTATTGGCTCCTTTCTTTGATTTTTGTCTTCTGTGAAGTTCTGGGTGTCTGCTGATGTTTTTCTTTCTGCATTGTGGCTACTCTATGGGATCTAGCTTGGTGGACATAAGTAGGCAGTTTTCTTCCTTTCCCTTCTTTTTCAGTTCACAGTCCTTTTGATTAGATTTATAAAACTTCACATAGATACAAGACCTTGTTCTGGTTCACAGTAAGGCTGTTCACATTTTATTTTTCATAACTGTATGTCTGGGGGATTCTTTTTTTCAGAGAAATGGATTCCAAAGTGTCAATAAATATAATGATATATTTGTAGTTGCAGACATAAAGGAGTTGTGCCAGGGAGGGGGATAGGAAGTTAATAGGCTATAGTGAAGTCAGGATCAAGGAGAGAGATTCAAGGATAAAGTTGTCAGTCACCTTAGGGTCTACAGTCCTGGGAATTGGAATTGAATAAGAGAAGGATTTGGTGCACATTATATAATTCAATCACATTTTCTCTTTAGCTCTGTTCTTTTCATCAGGAATAAAAATAAAGTCTTCTATTTAATTAAATGTCTAAGAGATTCTTTCAACCTTTACTTGTCCTCTGACTCTGAGATACCTGGGCAGTTTTCCTTTATAATTTCTTGAAATGTGATATGTAGACTCTTTTTTTGTTAATAACTTTCAGGCAATCCAGTGATTCTTAAATTATCTCTTCATCAGTTTTCCAGGTCAGCCCTTTATCTGATGAGATATTTCACATTTCCTTTTTTTCCTGACTTTTGACTTTGTTTTACTGTTTGTTATGGAGTCATTAGCTTCCATTTGACATATTCAAACTTTCAAGGTTTAATTTTCTTCAGTGAGGTTTTGTACTTCTTTTTACCATTTCGCCAGCTGATTTTTAAGGAGTTGTTTTACCATTTTACCAAGCTGTTAATTCTCTTTTTATAATTTTCTTTCAGGCTCTTTTCTTTTTCCAATTTTTCCTCTCCCACTCTGAATTAAGATTTTTTTACTCTTTTTTAACCTTTACTTAACTTTTCTAGTTATTTTTATTGGGCTTGCATACAACCTGCATTTTTTTTGAGACTTTCCTTGTAAATGTTTTCTGGTTACTGTCTTTTTCTGTATTTATATCCTGAACTTATCTATTGCAGCAGTTGTTATTTATGGTTTAGTGGGTTTTTGGTTATTTCTTTGTTTATTCTTCCAACCTATTTCTTGATTTTGGACTTTATGTTAGTGTTGTGCTTTGTACACTTTTTTGGGGAGGGGGAAGGGGATTCTGACCTGAGCTTCTGTCCTTTTACATCTTTCTCTGGTTTTCTCACTTCTTCTGGTGGCCTGCAAGTTTTCAGCTTCCCAAGTTTATGATCTGGAAAGAGGTCTGTTTACTGCCCTTCTGGTCTGCAAGTTCCTGACGCAGGTTTGGATCTGTTGTCTTATGTGTGGTTGAGTTTCTGTAGACTGTGCTGGACAGTCCTACAGGTACAGAGTGACTGAACTGAGCTGTTGGCTCCCCCTTGGTTTGAGTTTCCTGCCCTGGTTTATTTCACTGCAGAGTTATGTGTGGTATTTAAGGTTAGAAAGGAGTCCCTCCCTCTGCTTTTGGGCTAAAAGCCATACAGTTGTAGTTTGGGAGCTTGGGCTTTTAACCTTACATAGGTAGGGTCCCTGCTCCTTTGTAAACATGACTGCTCCTCCTTACCCTGTAATTGTGGCCCAAAACTGGGTAATGGATAACAGAACTGCCAGATAGCATCTGTTCTTTTTCTCAGTGCTAGTAATAGGGGTCCCCTGGGAACTCTTTCTGCCCAGGTATTTCCTGCCCTGATGTTAAGTCCCCTTACCATCCCCTTACCAGTGTTAGAGTAACCAGTGTTACTTTGTTCTGCTGCCCTCCTGACCAGCCCCAGTGTCCAAAGAACTCTCTGCCTATTTTCCTAAGCTGTTGTGGGCTGGAAAACTTCTTGGCGTTTGCACCCAGAAAATTTGATCTGATTGAGGTGCTTTCCAGTCTGTTGTAGAGGAACTAAGGGAAAAGTGCTGCACTCTTACTCTGTCCTCTTGACTCTGCCCCTCCCCTGGCCAGTAATTTGTCATATTTTAAGTTGTCATTCAGGAATCCAGATCCCATTTTTATAGACCAATCTTAACTAGCTTTTACTTCCCACTTTTAACTTTTTCTTCTTAATATATTGCCTTTGATCTGGTTCAAGGTCATCTTTCCAAGTTTAGTACACATTATTCTCCTTGACACAGTGTGTTCAAAAAAAGGGAGAAAAAGAAAAAAGAAAAATTGGCAGGTTTGCTGTTCCATATATGTATTTTTGCATGTACTTGGCCGGTGCATGAGCTTCTCCATGTTATAGAATCCCATTTCTTTCAAGGTTTAGCTCAAGTGTTGCTCCTACAATAGGCCAATCCTGATAACCTCTAGGTGCTAATATTCCCACCTTTCCAGAAATAGTTTTATATTTCAAATTCTCTTGTTTCCTTTAAAACTCAGCTCAAGTCCTACCTTCTAAAGGAAACCTTTCCTGATTCTCCTAGGTGCTAGTGCCTGTTACATTTTATTTACTTTGTGTGTAATTTATGTAAACATATGTCTATGTATATTGTCTTTTATCCCCAGGACCTAGCACAATGCCTGGCACACAGTAGGATCTTAATAAATGCTTCATAGATCTCAATAAATACTTCATAAAATTGTTTTTCCCCAATTGAATGCAAACTGCTTGAGGGCACAACTGGGCTTTTTTTTGTATCCCCAGAACCTAACATAATGCACATGCTTAATAAATCTTGTTGAATGAGTGAACGAATCTCTTAATCTTGAAAAAACCACTTGTGTCCTTCAGGTGAAGACCTAAGACACTGTCATCTTCAGCCGTGCTTCCTAGATTCTTTCTGGGAATTTTATTTGTGATCCTGTGAATCACCAAAAATTGGTAGTAATCATCCATTTTGACAAGTTTTAGGAGATTTTCTGTCACATCCTCGATATATATATGCCTGGGGAAAACAGTTTTCTGTCTTGTAATCAGGTGGACAAATAGCTTCCTTACTTCTCCTCAACAAGGCATCAGCCATTAACCAACACTAACCTCTTCTTCCTCTTCCTCTTACCAGGTGATGTCTCACTTCAAAACACCTAGAGATCCATATTACTATTCTTTGGGTGATTAGAAGCTGCTTCTTCCACAAAGTGTCCAGACCTTTATCAGGAAGAACCTTATCTTTCTCCAATTATTAAATAGTCATTCTTTGCATTTTCATCATATCTCATATTCTTTGACTCACCAGCCTTCTGACATATGTACAGCTTTTCCTCTGTCTATATAGATCCATTTTTTTCTTTTTTCATATTGGTGTGTGTGTGTGTGTGTGTTGAAAGGAATGCTTCATTCTTTTTGATAGTAGAGAAGCCCCATTACTGGGAGGGAGAGCAGACTATACTTTGAATACACGTAATGGTTACTTGGGTCCTTCAGTCAATAGACATTTATTAAGCACATATTTTGTGTCAGGCACTGTGCTAAACTCTGGGAATGCAAAGAAAGGCAAAAGACAGAATTGACTTTCAAGAACTTTATAGTTTACCAGGGGAGACTGCAGACAAACAACTGTAAAGCATTTAGCGTAGTGCTTGGTGCATGATATAAATATATATCATGATATAAATAAATGCTTATTTCCTTCCCCTATGTACAAAAAGTGTTTATATATGTATATATATGTGTGTATATGCATATGTGTGTGTGTAACATAATGAATTCTGTTTGGGACATATTGAGTTTAAGATGGGTACGAGACATCCAGTTTGAGAGGTCCGGTAGATAGTAGGAGACATAAGACTGAAGTCAGCAGAGAGCTTAGGGCTGGATAGGTAGAACTGAAAATCATCAGCTTAGAGATGAAATTTCAATCCAGGAGAACTTAATAAAGAGGGAGAAGAGAAGAGGGCTCAGGACTAAGCCTGACACATGGGGTTACATTGTATAACCATGGGGTTAGCGGTCTTGACATGGATAAGGATCCAGCAAAGGAGACTGAGAAGGAGCAGCCATATAGGTAGGAAGAGAAGCATGAGTGAACAGTGTCATGAAAACCTAGAGAGAATGAAGGGTGAAGGGGGATAATTAACAGTATAAAAGGTACAGAGAAGTCAAGAAAGATGAGGATTGAGAAAAGACCATTAGATGTCACAATTAACTTTGGAAAGAGTAGCTTTAGTTGAACTCTGAAGTCAGAAACCAGACTACAGGGATGGAAAGGGAATAAGCATTTGTGTACTTACTGCGTGCCAGGCACTGTGTTAGGTACTTTGCAGATATCTCATTTGAGCTTCACAATAATCCTCTGATGCTATTATTATCTCCATTTTATAAATGAGGAAACTGAAGCAGGCAGAGGTTAAATGATTTACCCAGGGTCACACGTTTGGTAAGTAGCTGAAAATGAGACTGGATTTGACCTCCCATCATCTTCCCGATACCAAGTTCTGTGCTCCACTGCAACACCTAGCTGAGGGAGATGACAGCGAGGGGAAGGGAAGTGGAAGCACGTATTGTAAATGGCCTTCTCATGTTTAGCCCTAGAAGGGAGGAGAGATAGAGAATGATAGTTTGCAGGAATGGAGAGATCACATTAGGGTTTTTTCGAGTTTGAGAGAGATATGAACTTGTTTGTAGGCAACAGGGAAGAAGTCAGTACAGATAGTTTGACAATAAGTGAAAAACTGAAGACGAGAGAGGGACCAGTCTGATGGAAAAAATAAGATGGAATGGATCACTGCATGTGGAGGGGTTTGTCTTTGCAAAGAGAAAGGACACCTTCATGGTTGATAAAGGAAGGAGGAGATAGTTGAGGAAGTCATCTAAGGAGGAGGAGAGAAGAGGAAGTTTTTGGTGAACAGCCTCAGTTTTTTCCAGTTGAAAAAGAGGCAAAGTTCTCAGCTGAAAGGATGGGAAGAGGGGGAGCATGGGAGGTTTGGGGAGGGATGAAAAAGTTTGGAAAGGCTTCTTTGTGTGAGTGGGATGGTGAATTAATTAGGGAGTTGTAAAAGGACTGCTTTGTAGTAGTGAGGGTTCAGTTGAGATGATGTAACATAAACTGGCAAATTTGGATACAGCAAAAATATAAAGGCAGTATATTCTATGTAAGTTACTGCATAATTTTTCCTGATTCTTTAAAAGAAGTTTTTAGAGCAAAGAGAACCTTTTCTGATATCAATACAGATGCCATTTGTCAAGAGCCAACTATATGCCAAGCACTGTGTTAGATACCAGGGATAAAATCTAGAAAATGAAATGAGTCAGGATCTGGTTGACTCACCTGTGACCATCATTTCATCATCCAGGAGAAGCTTGTCTTTTGGGTAAAATATTTAACCTTTCTTGGTTTCATTTTCCTTATCTACAAAATGAGACGTTTGGACTGAAAAACAGCTAGATTCTTATTCGTATACATTTGTGATCCCAAGATCCTCTGACTTCTTTGTTGTAGAAATTTTATCTAGTTACCTTTCCTCTACATGAAATGGTCTCTTAGCACCCATTGCACTTAAGACTGAGTCTGAAACTGCTTCCCATGTTTTCTTATTTTTTAAAAAAGACCTTAATAATATTAGAAGATACATATAAAATAATAAGACAGCATTTCTTTTGTAGAAACATTAGTTAAAAATAATATTTAAATCTGCTTTGTTCCCAGTCTCTTTCTGATCTGCTCTCTAACCATGTACTTATAAAATTTTATTGCAGTTGTTATTTTTAAAATATAGTCAATGGTGTATGTTATATCTCCTTTGCTTTGAATATGAATTTCCATATTTCTTTATATTATGCCATTTTTTATTGGCACAATAATCTATTGAAGAGCAGCTTAGTGTAGTGGAAAGAAAAGTTGGCCTGGGAATCAGGGAGATGTGGTTTGGAGACCTTCCTCTGATGGATGCTGGCTGTGTGAACCTAGGTAAATCACTTAATCATTCATTGTTAAAGACAGCTTTCTAAAACTGTAAGTTGGTAGAAAGTTTCCTCCTTGGAATTCCATATACTAATGAAGTCACAGGTCTGGACTGTATCTAAGTATCTATGTGTCTATCATCTTTCTTTATCATATTTATATATGCAGTATTCCAAAATTCTCAGTGCAGTTTAAAGCTCTCAGAGCTAAAAACTGCACAAAAGTCTTGATGAACTTTTTTTTTAATAAAAGGTAACATAAATCAACAAACTATCTAAATTTTCTTAGGCAAGTTTTAAACTTTCCTAGCTTAAGACTTTTGGGATACCCTCTGTCCCAAAGGTATGTGTGTTTCCATAATATTATTATATTTGTGAATCATTTATGTATTTATTTAGCTATTTCTAAATCATTAGACATTTCATTGATTCTACTTTTTGCTCTTACATATAAAGCAACTCTCATTTTATAACTTCTTTTCAATGGATAGGTCTGTTGTTCCTTTAATTAACATATTTAGAATATACTTATAGTGCAGGATCACTGGATTAAAAAAAGCACTAAATTTTATTGTTTTTAGCTATTTTTGTTAGGTTTGTTGGGTGGGAGGTTGAGTGGAATACCTATTTATCAAGCATTTATTAAGAGCCTACTACATACCAGGTGCTGTGTTTAGATATCAGTAATAAAGGGCAAGAATGAAAAGTTTTTGTCCTTTGGGGCTTTTGTGGAAGGTGGAGGAGGAGAACAGTATAGCCACAGAGAAATAAGTCGAAAACATATGCAAAATAAATTCAAAATAATTTTTGGAAGGATCAGCATCATTGAACATTTATTAAGGCTTACTGCATGCCAGCACCCTTGATGCTGGGGATACAAAGAAAGGCACAAGACAATCCTTGTCCTCAAGGAACTCACAGTCTGATGAAGGAAGACAACATTTAAAAAGAAGGTGAAAATCAGGAGGGTGGAAAGGTGGAGTAGTACCTGACATGATGAAGTCCTGCAATTTGAGTGGGACTTGATCTTAGGAGGTGTGAGTTAGAGGATTAGTTTTATCTTGCAAAATGGGAGGATGCTAACAGCTGGGACAGGGCTCAGGTAATACCTCATATGAAGATTTTGAATCAAATAGAACTGGGGTTTCCTAGAGGCAGAGTCAAATGTCAGAGCATTCCAGGCAAGATGGATGGACAGCTTATATGGTTGGCTTGTTGGTATATACCTCTTTGGACAAATACTATATACACCAACAAGGAGCTGAGTCCATAATTGATGATGAGGATGAGGAGGAGGAGGAGAATGAGAATGAGCTAGATTGCTCTTGGGAAATTGCACCACTTCTAATGACATAAAGGGCCATCTTCTTAGCATTAGTGATTTTTCCAGTTTTGCTATTTGATTGAATGTTCTGCAGTAACATAATCTATGAAGTCATCAATCACTCAAAAGGCAGTAGAGATGTTGTAACATAGCATAAGATCATCAGTTTAGAGCTAGAATCACATCTCCTTATTTATAAATGAGATAACAGAGATCCAGAGGTCAAATGACTTGCCTAAGTTTGCATAGGTTATAAGTGAAAGAGCTGAGATTTGATTCAGAGTTGCTTGACTTCAAATCCAGGATTCTTTCAACCACATCACATTGGCAAATCTCTTGATTCCTTGTTTCTATGATGCATATCAGAGGAAATAATTCAAGATGTAACAGGACAGCTTCTTACTGTAACAGAATGCCCTAAATGTCGGACAGTTTTCTAAATTGGATTTTCAGGTAATGTATATAAATCAACTTGCTGATTTATAAATTACATGACTTCATATTTCTGTATATTGAGTTTTCATATACTGAAATATAAATTTATCATAGGATTATGTTCAAATAAGATGAATCCTTGATACAGAATATTCCAAGAAATAAGTCAACCAGCTTAGAGAAATATCATGTGTCAATTTCTGACCATATTAACACTTGAACATTTCAGACTGTAGAAATACTTTCAGAAGATTAGCCTTTCAAAAGGAAACCATTCTAAACTTGATCAACATTCTTCATAATCCATGGTGAGAGCAACAGATAAATATCACCCAGGTTTAAGATGTCCATTGTTAACTACAAAATTTTATATCTAAAGAAGAATTGTGCTTCAGGAGGAACACTTGCTGTCAGGTTAAGATAAAGATGTTTTTGGCAAAGGAGTCTTTATTCAAAGTTCACCATGGCTTTTGGGCAATCAGAGGCCACAGAGAAGTGAAGATAAAAGGCCATAGTCAAACTTGTAAACACAAAATGTGTGACCAATTAGAGGAAATAAGATGCAGAAGACAGCTAAATAGAAGAAGCTAAAATTATATTGCTGCTGCTTAAGCCACAATAAGTCAAGAATTGTGCAAGAGAAACAGTTTAAAATAAGTCATTAGACATGTGGTTGACGGGAAGGGGGACTGACCACATTTGAACCAATGATAATATAGCCTTTGTGCTCCACTATCTATGGACTGTGGGAAATCTCATATATTGGGAAGACCACTTATGAAAGATATATGGAAAGATGTAGACAAGAATCACACAAGATGAAGAATCATTGATGGGCTTAAATCTGAGTTGTTGGAGGTAAAGCTCATCAGTGAGATCACAGATCCACCAAAGTATAATTGGGAAGTATTGATATTTTTATTATATTGTCTTGACATAACTATATAGAGAAATGTAAAAGCATTTGACAATGCTTTGTTATGGTAGCATGTTCTGGGAATAAAAATTCAAAACAAAAGAAACATAATCACTGTTGTCAAGAAAGAGAGAAAGGAATGGAAGAAATGGAAGAAAATGCCACATACAAGGGAGAGAGCAAAAATCAGGAGTGGAACAAAGAAAGAACGTGTACTTCCCTGGCATAGCTTTTAAGAACCTAAGGCTTACTTTCACGCATCCACAAGACATCAGAGAAGAACTTAATTGAATGACTTTTATTTGTGTCAAAATAATTTAGAAATTTTCTTTTCACAGCTCTTTTTGTACTTTGGTAGATTCAAGCCAAAACATTTCATAAATTTTGTTATCTCTATAAGTAATATAATTTCATGATTGTCAGGTTGATCAGAGATTATTTAGGCCAATTCACATCCAATGAGGCATTTCCTTAACAACATTGCTAACAAGTAGTCATCAAAGATTCACCTGAAGGCCTTAAGTTAGGGTTAGCCAATAACAATAGCTGCTATTCGTATAGTGCTTGAATGTTGGCAAAGCTTTTTACAATATGTATTATCTTCTGATCGTGACTTCTCAAAATAACTCTAACTGTTCGAAAGTATTCCCTCTTCTTTATAATTTTTAAAAAGTCTGTTGGTGATATACTTCTCTGTGGATGAATTTTGCGGGCCTCGCAATCATTTGTTCCCATTAGGTTGTTGACCCTCAGAATTAGTGCTATGCAGTCATGCCCAATGCCAGCAGACCGTCGTGAAATGAATGCTCAACTTTTGAGTCTGGAAGACAAGTTCAGCTTCTGCTTCTCATGCTTACTGCCATATGACCACAGGCTCATCATGGGAGCTCTGTAACTAAGCCTCAGGCAATTCTTTAGGACTGTGAATTGCAAATGGTTTATAATCCTTGTTTGTAGAGGAAGTTTCCCAAACCAAAGAAAGCATCTGTCCTTTATGCATTGATAATTGTCATTTGAAAATATAGATTTTGGGGTCTTAACTGCCAGTGCTTGTGCATTTGATTTCTTTTTCATGCTTTATTGCCATCCTGACATTTCTGTCATTCAACTCTGCTAGTTGATTTGAGAATGGGTTATTTCTGAATGATCATCATTTATCCCAGAGAAAACCAGGGACTTCAAAACTCAAGTTTAAATCTAGATAATCAGTGATTACTCTGTTAATGGACTAGACAGGAGCTAAATGCTAAGTAAATAATCAAGAAGAAATATGAAATGAATAAAAAAGGATTGTGAAACAGTAGAAGTATTCTCAATCTCCTTCACAAATGAATACGGTCTCCCACATACTAAGTGACTAATGGGAAAAAATGTTAGTTTTCATTATAGTTTGTCATGTCAAAGGTGGAAGATTTTCTTCTGGAATTGTCTTTTTTTCTACCCCTTGAAGTTGACATGAGAGGGATTTTTGAAGCCTGTCTGGTTCAAGTTGTCATCTTGGCTTGTTCCATGGATCCACTAATGCCAGGGATCCTGGACTGAAGGATGTCCTAGCAATCTCATTTGTTCACTTATGCTCACCTCGGTCCTGGCTCTTTGCCTTCTATTGCACCAATTCCCTTGCATCAATTAGGAGGTTATTGTAATAGCCCTTGCAAGAAATGAAGATGTACTGAACAGTGTCTGTGTGAGTGGAGAGAAGGGTATAGATATGAGAGATGTCATGGAGGTAGAAATTACAGGAATTGGCTATTCACTGGAGATAACATACTTCTTGGGTGTTTGTTTATATAACTACATGGGGGGAGAACAGGGGAACAATGGGGTAAAGGGTTTTCAGACATAGCTTCCTTGAGGTTATTTCCACGGGACCACTTTGCAGACCTTGATTTATATGCTTCTTTTGGAACTATGGCTGTCTTTTAATTTCCTGCTGTAACAATATGACTTCTTAAAGGTATTAAAGAATGTTGAAAATGAAGACAAAAAAAGCTTTTGATTTTAATTAGGGACGCTGGCCTCAAAGCAAAAAATGCTTGAACGTAATAAGAAGCAGAATGCTATAGTTGATTGAAAGATGATTTTTAAAATTACAAGAGTATGAAAGAAGATGAGTAACAAAGGGCTAAATCTTCGAAGTCTTAGGTTGCCTAATCTTGTGGTTTCATAGAGGAAAAAAAAGGGCTATTTTTGTATTTAAGGTAGCAAGGTAAGAGGCTTAGTTATTTTATAGGGTTGCCCAGTAAGTAAAAATTTTAGGAACTGAAGGAATTTATATTTCTCTGTGTGAATTTATATCTGTCTGAATGCAACACAATGGCAGAAACATTAACTGAAAATCAAGGGTGACAGTGGGCATCCTGGGTACACCATGATTTTATTAGAAAGGATTCTAGTTTTATCTCTGTTACTGATAGCAGTGCTTCTTGGTTGTAAACATATAATATCACTTTAAGGAAAGGTTCATTTATTCCTTTCTTTGTGTCACAGAAATAGGCATTGATTCTTTGTTAAAAGCCTTTTCTTCATCTGTCGATCTAATGGTATGATTTTTGCTGATTTTGGTATTAATATGATTAAGTTTATGATTTTACTAATACTAAACCAATCTTGCATTCCTAGAATGAATTCAATCCAGTCATAGTGTAGATAGCCTTTGTGATGTGCTATTTTAGTCCCTTGACTAATATTTTACTTTAAATTTTTACATCAATATTCATTATGGGTGTTGGTCTATGGTTTATTTTGTAACTCTCTTTGTCTTACATATCAAGACCATATTTGTGAGGGTTTCTTTTAGGAAGTAACCAGTAAATGTTTTCTATTTCTAGTTTTCCCACTTGTTCTAAGAGATTTGAGTAGTTAAAAAAACATTTTTTTAAAGAAATATGATGTCTAGCCTTTTTGTGTGTCTTGGCTTTCAGGTAGTCCAATAATTCTTAAAATTTTCTACTTTTCAATCTGTTTTGCAGGTCATTTGTTTGTGCTATACATCCCTTATATTTTCTTCCATTTTTTCAGTCTTTTAACTTCCTTTTAATATTTTTCATGTCTCATGCACTCATTACCTTCTCTTTGGTCCATTTCACTTTTCAGAGGGTTTCTTGCTTGGGCAAGATTTTATTACAGCTCTTGTGTCAAACTGTTTTTCTCCTTCCAGTTCTTTCTTCCATAGTTCTCATTTTTCCTCCCATTTTTTCCCTCATTTCATTTATAAAAACAGTTTAAAACTCTTTTAATAACTCTTGATTCTTTCTTTCAAGAAATCTGGTTGAATTTGTGCCTCAGCTGTTTTTTTTTCCCCTTTGGGGATGTTTTCGAGTCATTCTTTTCCTGGGTTTTTGTTTTGAGCTTCCCCATTACCACAACAGTGCCTTACGATGTGGAACTCTTTTTCTGTCTGCCCATTCTTCCAGTATGTTCCCTGATTTTGAATTTTATGTTAGAACCAGACGCTATGTACTTCTGGAAGAAGTGTTTGGGTTGATCCTGCTGTTACTTTCTCAGGGTACTGAGTATTGTTTTACCATAAGATCCCATGCTGGGGAATTGCAAGTTTTCAGTGTTCCCAGAGTGGTATGATCTAGGGCCAGTTCTGGCTGCTGCTGCCTTGGTCTGAGCTCTGCAAGGTCCTTACCTGGATTTGAATCTGAGAAATACGTCTATGGGCTTACCGTTTGGAATTTCGGTCTACTGCAATAGGAATCACTCACTATCAGACAGCTGGAAAGCTCTGGGGGTTCAAAGTGACATAGCTGTGGGCTTCCCTTTGGCCTGGATTTCCTTCCTTGGTATTTCCACTGCAGATTTCAAGGCTGAACCTGAGACCCTCCTTTGCTCCTGGAGTCTGAGCTACAGTTCTTTTTTTTCTGAACTCACTCCTCTCTAGGATTATTTTTTTAAATTCAATCTTATAATTAATTTTTTTATATTTTAGTTTTTAATATAATTTTTATTTTGTACTTAGTAAACAGCCAAATGAAACAATTGATATTTTCTTATGTATTTTCATACATAACAGAAAACAAATAGACAATTGTATGTGACTCTCTATTATGTACTGCTTGCTTTTTTTTAAAGTATGCAACAAATTCAATGTGTTACTTTCAAAACTGTCTTGTTTGTCTATGTTCTTTTTTTTTGTGAGCATTTTCTTTTTTATGATCTTCCTTTCTTTCCTTTCAGAGGGAGTAATTAATATTATCAGTAGCCCCACATTCTCCTTCAACTGTCTTCCACTAGAGGAAAAACGAGAAACAAAACCCTTGTAATAAATCCCCACCATAATGCAAAAGCAATCCTTACATGGTCTTTGTGCCCAGAAATGTGTGTCTTGAAACTCTGACCTGTCTAATCAGGAGACAAGTAGTTTGCTTCATCATTGGTCCTCTGGAGTTCTTTATTATTTAGCGAGTGCCTCATCAACGGCACAGTCTGTCAGGCCAGCTGCTCTGGCTGAGCTTCACTTTATCCTTTCACTATCTTCTTGCAAGCTGCCATGTTTCCCACTCCCCCTCACTCTCCTTTCCAGTTCTGGAACCTCAGTCAAGTCAAAACTGCCCTTGCTGCAGGACCTGAGCATCTATTCCCCTACATCCCTACTTACTACTCTTGGGACTTCCTTCTTTGTTGTCAATTTTTTCAACATTTTATTTTCAGTTCAAAATTTTTCTGTCTACTAATTTTCCCACCCATTAAGAAGACAAGAAATACATATCTATAAAGTGACAAGTATATACACGTATACACTCATACACATATATGTAGGACTGTGCTATGCTTATTTCTCTTTGTCGTCAGTTTCTCCAAAGGTGAATAGCATAGTCTTTCTTAAGTCCAAGTTGTTCCATGTTTTTAAATCAACCAGCTCGTTTCCTACCCTGCTGCATCATTGCAACCCAATTACATACCATCTGAGAGATTGTCTATGAAAGTTTTTCTCCCAATTTTCTGCATTTCTTCTATTCTTGACTGCATAGGTTTTTTTTAACAAGAAAATTTTAATTTAAAGATAATCAAAATTATCCATTTTACACTTCAACAATCTCTCACTTTATAATATGGCTTAAGGTGTGGTTCTACTGAATCTGCTTCTTTTGCATCTTTTTAACCCCTGCTTTATTTGAAGTTCCTGACATTTAGTTCTTCTAAATGGACTTTGTAATTATTTTTTCTAATTCAGTATGATTGTTTTTGGTAATTTAATTGAGATGGCATTATATAAATTACATGGCATTATATAAATAGACTAGTTAGCCAAATACTGACTTTGCCTACCCATGAACAATAAATATTACTTCAGTTATTTATATTCAACTGTTATTTATATTCAACTTTAATTGTTTAAAAAGTGTTTTTATGTTTATATCCATGTAGTTCTTTTGTCTGTTTTGGCAGGTATATTCTCAGGTATTATTTTATGCTATCTAATTATTTTAAATGGTCTAAAACAAAATTGAATAATATGACTGACACACTGTGTAGTTTCCCTATTTTTCTCCTTTGATTAAATCTATTTTAGCTTTAACTTTATCTGAAATCATGATTACTACCCCCTGCTTTTTTATATAATAAATTCTACTCCTGACCTTTATTTTGTGTTATAATTTTTATAGCATTTACTGAAGGTGATATGTTGAATTCAAATTTTTGATCTCCTATCAGTTTCCATTTTATGAGTAAATTCATTCCATTCACATTCTAAGCTATACTTACTTGTTTTATATTTTCTTCCGTCTTATTTTTCCTCACTATCCTTCTCACCCTATTCCTATCCCTCCTCATTCCTCTGCTTTACTTTTACCTGCTACCTTGCTCTCCTATTCTTCAATCTACCCACCCTGCCAAGAATCCCTCCTTTATCCTCTCCCCACAACTTTCCCCTTGCTCTCTTATTTGTTTCTCAATTTAGAAGACTTTAATGCATACCTACACTCACATATATAATGTTCTCTCTTTAACCCATTCTCAGTGAGAGTAAGGTTTCAGCAGTACCCACCCTCCCCCTCTGTATGCTTCTTCTATATCAGTTTTTCTTTTTTGCTTCATTTGTATGAGATGATTGCTCCTTTTTATCTCTCCCTACAGTTTTATTTTTTAATCACCCCATTATACTCAGCTCAGCCAAAGTGTTTCTTTCAAACTTCCCAAATAAAAATGAGTCATAAAAATTGATATTTTCATATATAAGCAGTAAAGGATTTAACCTTGCTATTTCCCTTATAATTAATCCTCAGTGTTTACTTTATATTTCTCCTGGATGTTGCATATTGAATTTTCCTTTATATTCTGTTGTTTTTGTCACAAATACCTGAAAGTCTTTCAATTTGTTAAATGTCCATTTTTTTCCCTCAGAATTATACTTAACTTTGATGAGTAAGTCACCCTTTATCATAATTCCAGCTCTTTTGCTTTACAAAATATAGTATTCCAAGACCTATGGGCCTTCAACATAATAGCTGCTGGTTTGTGTAATCCTTATTGTAGTTTCATGATATTTAAATTGTTTATTTCTTGTTCCTTTCAACATTTTCTCCTTAACTTGAGAGCTTTGCAACTTGGACTGTGATGTTCCTGTAAATTTTTCTCCTTGCATTTCTTTCAGATGGTGACTGGTGGACTTTTTTTTTCTATTTCTGCTTTGCTTCTTCTTCTAGAGCTTCAGAGAGTTCTTCCTTGATAATTTCTTGTAATATTGTATCAAGATTTCTTTTATCATAATTTTCAGATAGTCTTACTATTCTTCTATTATTTCTCCTTGATCTGTCCTCCAGATCAGTGGTGTTTCTGATGAGATGTTTCACATTCTCATCTATTTTTTCATTCTTTTGATTTTATTTTATTATATTTTTGTCTTAAAATGCCATTGACTTCCCTTTGCCCAATTCTAGTTATCAAGGAATTATTGTCTTCCCCAAGTTTTTAATTCTCTTTTTCAAGTTGGTTGACTTTCTTTTCATAATTTTCTTGATTTTCTTGGATTGCTCTTTTTTTCCTATTTTTTCCTCTGTCTCTCTTATTTGATTTTTAAAGTTCTTTTTAAGTTCTTCTAAGATTCCGTTTGATGTTTCTCATTGAAAAATGAATGACTTTTCCCTGCTGTTATCTTCCTCTGAGTATGATCCCAGATCCCTGTGTCTGTGGTTGAGTTCTTTTTCCTTTGCTTGTTCTTTGTTTATTTTTTGTTTTATTTTAAGTAGCTGTTAGTGTGATCAAGTTCTAGTCCCAAGTTATGGGGAATAATGCCCCAAGGCTCAGGTCCTTCTTACTGTTGTTTTCTGAGGTCTATCCCATGGATCAGCCAGAGTCCCTGTTATGTCATCCCACAAATGATCTTACTCCCTGCTGTCCCTCTGGTGGCTGCTCTCTTTCTGGGCTTCCCTCCTCTTCCACTCTTCTGCAAGTGTCCACAGATAGCAGGGTCCCTGCCCCTCATTCCCCATGTGGGGTACATTTGGTCAGCACGGCTGTGATTGGTGGAAGGTCCTCTACAGTGTAAGGTCCTTCATGCTTCTCCTACTCTGCCTTCAGCCCTTCACACTGTCCAGGGGGTTGGAAAGTTTCTAAGGCTGAGACTGCTGCTCCCAGGCTTCTTGTTTATTGATTCTGCAGAGCTGACTTGGAGGTATTTGCACTTCACCAAAGCTGAACTTCTCTCCCTCCACCCACTCCCAGGTCTTTCCTGGGGTCTTCTTAGATTGTCTGCTATATCCTGACATTTGTTTGTTTCCATGGTTTGACATTCCCTCTGAAGCAATATTCTGTCTTCTTCTGTGGAGGAAATTTGAAGAGTCAGAAGTTTTCTGATCCTCTCTGCCGTCTTCCCAAAATCCTCTCCCTCCCTTTACTCTGTATAAACTCATGTAAGCCTTCCCAGAAACTTCATCACTTTTTAGAGCGTGATAGTATTCTATCACAATCATGCACTATAACTTATTCAGCCATTCCCCCATGCATGGCCATTCCTTCAGTTTCTAATTCTTTGCTACAACAAAAGGAGCTGCTATAAATACTTTTGTGCATATAGGTCCTTTTCCTTTTTTTTTTTTTATCTCTTTGGGAATTAGACTTAGTAGTGATATTTCTGGGTCAAAAGGTATACACACCTTTTATAGTTCTTCAGGCATCATTTCAAATTGTTCTCCAGAATGGTTGGACCAATTCATGGCTCCACCAACATTTTATTAGTGTTACAGTTAAAATATTAGCCTATTTTTCCACATTCTCTCCAGCATTTGTCATTTTCCTTTTCTATCTTCTTAGCCAATCTGATGGGTATGAGGTGGTACCTCAGAGTTGTTTTAATTTGCATTCCTCTAATTATTAGTGACTTAGAACATTTTTTTTCCTATGACTACTGATAGCTTTGATTTCTTCTGAAATTTACTTGTTCACATCCTTTGGCCATTTATGGATTAGAGAATGGCTGTTATTTTTATAAAGTTGTCTCAGTTTCCTATATATTTGAGAAATGAGAACTTTATGAGAGAAAGCTGTGGTAAAAATTTTTTACCCAGTTTACTACTTTTCTTTTCATTTTGACTTCATTTAGTTTTGTCTGTGCAAACACTTTTGAATTTAATGTAATCAACATTATCCATCTTATCTCCTATGATTCTCCAATTCCCTTATCCATGGATATAATAGGTAATTATTTTCATGTTCCCCCATATCTATCTAAATCATGTACCCTTTTTGTGTTTCTCTTGGAATATGGTGTGAGATGTTGGTCTGTTCCTAATTTCTGCCAGACTACTTTATAATTTTTCCAGCAGTTCATGTGAATTAATTCTTGCCCCAGTAGCTGGGATTTGGGGGTTTATCAAACATTAGACTATTGTGCTCATTTGCTTCTGTATATTGTGTACCTAACATATTCAATTGATCAACCACTCTATTCCTTATCCTATTGGATTGTTTGGATGATTACTGCTTTGTATTCTAGTGTGAGATGTGGCTCTACAAGGGTGATTCTCTTCATATTTGGACTTTTGGTTCTTCCAGATGAGTTTTGTTATTATTTTTTCTTCGCTCTGTAAAATAATTCCTTGGTGGTTGGATTGATGAGACACTGAGTAAGTAAGTCAATTTAGGAAGTATTGTCATTTTTATTATATTAACTTGGCCGACCTATGAGCAATTGATATTTCTTCAATTGTTTAGATGTCTTTGTGTGAAAAGTGTTTTATAATCATGTTCATATAGTTCCTGAGTGTCTTGGCAGATCGACTCCCAAGTACTTTATGCTATCTGCAGTTATTTTAAATGGAATTTCTCTTGCAACTGTGTTTTGTTGATAATAGAGAGAAATACTGATGACTTATGTGGATTTATTTTCTATTTAGGGAGTGCAGCAAGTGGCAGCGCAAAACATGGCCACTGTGATGAGGCTGTAGATATGAGTAATGTGTTGATTTATTTTTGCTTGACTATAGGTTCTATGGGGATAAAGGGAAGGGAAGATGACAATGATTAGGAAGTAACAGAGTTAGGAAAAAAGAAAAGCATCAGCCAACATTTATAAAGAGAAAATCTTTGTATCATCCATCTCAGATAAAGATCTGATGATAAGATATTTAGAGAATTAACACAAATCTATAAAATGGAGTCATTCTCCAGTAAAAAGTTTGTTGAAGGTGCGGTGTGAACAAATAACTCTCAAAAGAAGAATTGCAAATTGATCACACAGAAGATTGACCCAAATCACAAATCATCAAATAAATACAAATTGAAACAACTCTGAGATTTTACTTCATATCCTGAAAATTAGTCAAAGTAGCAACAGATGGAGATAGTTAACGTGGAGGGATGGACTGTAAGACCAACGCAGTTATACATTGGAGATACGAACTGATCCCAAAACTCTAGATTCCTGGGCATGTACTCTAAGAAAGTGGGGAAGGGAGGGAGGGGAAGAGGAGAGACAGAGAGAGAGAGAGAGAGAGAGAGAGAGAGAGAGAGAGAGAGACAGAGACAGAGAGAGAGACAGAGAGAGGGAGGGAGGGAGGGAGAGAGAGACAGAGAGACAGAGAGAGAGACAGAGAGAGAGACACAGAGAGACAGAGAGAGAGAGACAGAGAGAGAGACAGAGAGAGAGACAGAGAGAGAGAGACAGAGAGAGAGACAGAGAGAGAGACAGAGAGAGAGACAGAGAGAGACAGAGAGAGAGACAGAGAGAGAGACAGAGAGAGAGACAGAGAGAGGGAGGGAGGGAGAGAGAGACAGAGAGAGAGAGAGGGACAGAGAGAGAGACAGAGAGTCAGAAGAACCACAATAACAAAAACAAGAAGAGAGAAGTGAGAAAGAGAATGGAGAGCGACGGTTCGCTCGGTCCTTACTGCCAGGCACAGTGCCAAGTACTAGTGGTACAAATAAAAGCAAGTCACAAAGTCCTTGCCTTTAAGGTGCTTGTGTTCTAATGCAAGAAAACAGCAAATAAGTGGTAGTTGAGAAAGTTGCATGGCACTGGCCCAGTTGCATGGTGGATACATGACCTAGAACTGATGAAGCCTGGTTCTGGACAAGACAAGGACCTTCCTATCAGAGCCCTTGTGGTGACTCAGATTTATGGGGTGTGGGGGGAGATGGTAAGATGGGGAGACCATAGTAATGTAGTGAGGAGATGACTGGGAAGTAATAAGGATAACGAAAGGCCCCATATGTACCCCATATTCAGCAGTAATTTTTGGGAGCAAAGATCTCCCAGCTCCAAATCTGTTGCTCTTTCCATTATGCCCATCTGTTTCTTGGATTGTGATGTGTTCATTTCCCATCTGTGTCTCAAATCTATGGGACAGGGCCATGTTATTTCAAGTTGAACTGGACCAAATAATATATTAAGTGTGAATAGAGATGATTGCATGTATAGAGTATATATCTATTTATAACAATGGTGTTTTATGTATACTCATACATACCTGAAAACTTGAGACTAACTTATTTTTATTTTAGTATTATTAGTATGTAAGACTTAATTAGTAATTAAATTAGTGAAATTAATTAGTAATTATAATATTAGAATTAAAAAAGCTTTGAAACTATGTTTTCCGATACAGATGATTCTTTCATGAATCCTGTAGCAGTTAAAACTAAATATGAAGGGATTCAATACAACATTAAGATAACTTTTGTCAGGTTGGGAAGAGACTAGAAAGAAGGCTTAGTGCATTTTATGCTCACAATTTTTAATGCCAATACTTGCTTAAAACGCTCAGGATTATTGAGTACTTATATAAGCATTTTTTAAAATGCAATGAAAGCTAGAAAGATGACAAAGTCATAAATCTTTGCCCTCAGATTGAGTTGGGGACATAGCTGATAGCAAATAACTAATAACAGTTGGGGAAATACTATATGCAGAATGAAAATTTAATATAAGGTTATGTATGAGAGATGAAAAATGTGTGACTATATGTCCTAAGATCATAATTTCCCCCTTTTTTAGATTTTAATTTAAATTTTTTTGTCATTATGCATATGTCAAGTATCAACAAATATGAAGATGATCATAGAGCTTCAGCAAACTTTTTAGAATTAGAAGTGACTTTAAAGAAGACATAGATTGGGGTTTTACCACAACAGGGAAAGTGACATATAAATGGGGACTGGGGAAGGGTAAAGCGATAGGAGCATCTCCTCTACTGTGAAGTCTTTTGATTTTAATATTCTGTGGAGGCAACAATTATCCAGAGGATTTTAAATGGTAAAGAGAGAAATAAAATATTGGTAGTGTCATCTTTAAATTGTAATTTAATTTTGTAGTTCTTCTGGTGCAAAGCGAACAAGGATGAGGAGAGAGTGAGAAAGTACAAGAAAGGATGTTCATCAATGATAACAGGACCAAAGTGGGATGGTGTTAGCCATAGCCTTTTCTTTCTTCTGGGTCTTTGAATTCCATTGCTGTGCCTCCCAGGTGGGCAAAGTTGCTTGAAAGAAATGCTTTCACTTTGTTCCAGTGGTATGTTCCAATAGTATGCTTTATGTCTGTGTCCGTTTTCATTATCTCTCCAGCATCAGATGATTCTCCATTGGTTTTCTACCTCCTGTGTGCTTTGTTATTTTGAAAGACCATTTATTTTCCCCAGGTTATGTTTGCCAGATATTTCCCTCCAACCCCACCCTGCTCCCCATCATATTGTAAGATTCTAGAGCCATAGCTCTAGTTAGTGTCATAGCTATTTCTCCACTCCCATTTTTGAGCACAGTGTCTTCCATGTATGTGATTGATGAATATTAGTTTGGTTTTTTCAATATATAATCTATTTTTTACAGTTATTTACATTCACTACCACAAGAATTTGAATTCAAAATTTTTTTCATTTCTCACCAGCTCCCACCCCCCACAGGATAGTATGCACCCCATCCACCCCTTCCTCCAGTTTGTCCTCCCTTCTATTATCCACTCTTCTTCCATCCCCCTTCCGCTCTGTTTTTCTATAGGGCAAAATAGATTTCTATATTCCATTGCCTATATATCTTAATTTCCAGTTGCATGCTAAAACAATTTTTAACATTCATCTTTAAAGTTTTGAGTTCCATATTCTCTCCCTCCCTCCCCACCTACCCTCATTGAGAAATGAACAATTTAATATAGATCATCTACGTGTAACATTGCAAAGCACTTCCATAGCAGTTATGTTGTAAAAGATTAACCACATTTCCCTCTGTCCTATCCTGCCCTTCATTTATTCCATTCTCTCCCTTGACCTGTCCTCCCACAATAGTGTTTGCTCTGGATTATCCCTTTCCCCAATTTTCTGTCCCTTCTATTATCTTCCCTCTCTTATTTCCTTCCCCCTTGCCTTCCTGTAGAGTAAAATAGATTTCCATATCCAATGGCATGTGTGTTATTCCCTCCTTAAGCCAAATTCTATGAGAAATAAGACTCAATTATTTCCTTTCATCTCTCCCCTCTTCCCCTCCACTGTAGAAGTTATTTCTTTCCTTTTTTATGTGAGATGATTTGCTACATTCTACCTCTCCCTTTCTCTCTTAGTCCTAGTGCATTCCATTCAACAGTAAATTTTATTTTTTTAGATATTTTTCCTTCATATTCAGCTCACCCTGTGTCCTCTGTCTACATATACATGTATATATGTGTGTATATATACACACATACACAATGTACATACACATATCTTCACATATATAACATACACATACATACATACCCTTACACACCTATATATATGTATACCTACACACACACACACATATTCCCTCTAACTACCCTAATACTGAAAAAAGGTCTCATGAGTTGCAAATAACATCTTTCCATGTAGGAATATAAAGAGTTCAACTTTAATGAGTTCCTCAAGACTTCTCTTTCCTGTTTGCCTTTTTATGTTTCTCTTGATTCTTGTATTTGAAAGTCAAATTTTCTATTCAGTTCTGGTCTTCTCAACAAGAATGCTTGGAAGTCCTCTATTTCATTGCAATTCCATTTTCCTCCTGAATTATTATGCTCAGTTTTACTGGACAGGTGATTCTTGGTTTTAAATCCTATAAGCCCTTTGATTCCTTAGTGTAGAAACTGCTAAATCCTGTGTTATTCTGATTGTATTTCCACAATACTTGAATTGTTTCTTTCTGGATGCTTGTAATATTTTTTTCTTGACTTGAGAACTCTGGAATTTGGCTACAATGTTCCAAAACTTTTCCTTTTGGGATCTCTTTCGGGAGGTGATCAGTGAATTCTTTTCATTTCTATTTTACCCTCTGGCTCTAGAATATCAGGGCACTTTTCCTTGATAACTTCTTGAAAGATGATGTCTAGGCTCTTTTTTTGAATCATGGTTATAAGATAGACCAATAATTTTAAAGTTATCTCTCCTGGATCTATTTTCCAGGTCATTTGTTTTTCCAATGAGATATTTCACCTTGTCTTCTACTTTTTCATTCTTTTGGTTTTGTTTTATAATTTCTTGATTTGTCATAAAGTCATTAGCTTCCATCTGCTCCATTCTTAAAGAACTATTTTCTTGAGTGAACTTTTGAACCTTCTTTTCCATTTGACTAATCCTGCTTTCTAAAGCATTCTTCTTCTCAGTGACTTTTTGGACCTCTTTTGGGTTAATCTATTTTTAAAGGTGTTATTTTCTTCAACATTTTTTTGAGTCTCCTTTAGCAAGTTGTTGACTTGCTTTCACGATTTTCTTGCATCGTTCTCATTCCTTTTCCCAATTTTTCCTCCACCTCTCTTACTTGATTTTCAAAATCCTTTTTGAACTCTTCCATGGCCTGAGACCATTGCATATTTTGGGGGGATTTTGGATGTAGAAGTGTTGACTTTGATGTCTTCCTCTGATGGTATGCTTTGTTCTTCTTCCTCCAAAGGAATGGAAGAAAATACCTTTTCACCAAGAAAGTAATCTTCTATAGTCTTATTTTTTCCTCTTTTGGGGCATTTTCCCAGCCAGTTACTTGACTTTTGAGTCCTTTGTCAAGTGGAGGGTATACTCTAGGGACCTGTAAGTTCCCAGTTCCTCCAAGGTGGCACAATCAAGGGAGAGGAATTTATTCCTTTTCTGCCTTGTGCTCTGTCTGTGAGAAACCACAAGCACTCTTTTCAGCCCTGAAACTGTCAGTAGGATTCCCTCTCCATGTCCTCTACCAGTTCCACCAGGCCAGTGCTCCTCCTCACCCCAGGACTGCCATTCAGAACTGAGACCCAGAGCAACAACTTCATTCCCCCAGTGTCTTTAGGTCAAGGGCACCAAAAGTGGACTCTGCTGTTGCGCTATGACTGGGGCTAAGGCCTGACCATGCTCTCCTCTCACCAGATGAAAGAGTTTTCTTACTGACCTTTTAAGTTGTCTTTGGCATTTGTGCATTGAGAAATCTGGGAACCACAGCTACTACCTGTGATTCCACACCCTGAAGCCTGCTCAGGTCCCATCCAGGCAGCCCTCACTGGGCTATGCTCCAATCTCATAGATATTTCCTGTTGGCCTTCTAGGCTCTCTTGGACTGGAAATCTCTTTCACTCTGTCATTTTGTGGCTTTTGCTGCTCTAGAATTTTTTTAGTCATTTTTTGCAGGTATTTTATGGGCTATGGTTGGGGGCAGAGCTAGAGCAGGTCCATCTTTCTATTCTGCCATCTTGGCTCCCATAAATATTAGTTCAGTTGAATTAATTGAAGACCCTGTCAGAGGGGATGATATGGTAACTTTTTACTGGATGTTCCAAGAAAGGCTTCCTTAAAGGAGGTAGGACTTAATCTGGATCTTCAAACATAGGTAGAATTTGGAGAGGTGTAAAGGTGAGGATATTTCTGACCCGAGGCATTGTTTATACAAGGATATCAAAGTTGGAAAATGCAAATCATGTTTTTGGGGGATAATGAGTAGATGGGATTGACTTAGACTTTAGGATACACATAAAGAAATAATGAGAAATGAAGGTTAGATTTTAGTGGCCCTGAAATGACAAGGTATGAAGTTTGGACCTGATCCTAGGGGCAACAGGGTACATTAAAATTGTTGAAAAGGGAGTGATACCAGGAAGACTTTTAGGAAGATTATTCTTGGGTGTTTGTTGCAAGTCCAGGGCCAAACTGTTTGTTAAGATGAAGTTAAAAGGGTGTTCTGAGCTTTGTCTATCCTGATTCATTGAGGTGGGGACATGTAAAGAAGGATGGCAGTGCTCAGCCTGTGGATCACCTTCTCCTCCAGGATACCCTCTTCTCCAGGTTATTCTACATTACTCTCTCTTGGGTCTCCTCTAACATGTCTCACAACTTTTTAGTCTCAAGGAAAAAGAAAAGAGGGTGATTGCCAGTGCCAAAAGCTGTAGAGAGACCAAGAAAGAAGAAAACTAAGAAAAAGTCATTAGATTTTGCATTTAATGGGTCACTTTTGGAGAGAGCACTTTCATTTGAATGATGAGGAATTGTAGCCGTACTGCCAAGAGTTAAGAAGAGAGTGACAGGTAATGATTGTAGACAGGCATATTTCTCAAGTTTAGCCACAATCAAGTAAGAATGTTTAGGGGGAGGAGCCAAGATGGCGGAGTAGAAAGACTCACTGTATGCTAGCTCCGAACCCACAGTCCATAAATTTTCTGTAAAAAGAACTCCCCACAAATTCTGGAGCAGAGCAAGCCAAGCAGAAACGCAGTGGAGGAGATTTCTGTTCCAGAGAGCCCTGGAAAGCCATCCCCAGAAGTCTGTCACACACCAGACAGAAGAGCCCACCCCTGCGCTGCCCTGGCCACACGGCCCAAGAGGAGCAGATCTGAGCAGACTTCTGGGACAGAACCTCCCGTGGTCGCGAAGGTCCCTCCACCCACAGGCACCACAGGTCAGTGAGAGAGACTTCTGGGCTGGCCGAGAGGGGAGTAGGGTGTCTCTGTGACTCGGGTCCCCTCGGGAGGCAGTGGCAGAGGCAGCGACAGAGACAGTGGCGGCCAGGTGCTCCCAGAGCAGGCAGGAGCTCAGGGCCATTACTGAAGATCTCCACATAAGCCCCCTGAGGGAACTGAGCCTGGGAGGTGGCTCTGTCCCCACCTGAGAACCAGAACTTAAGCTCACATTGAATAGCAGCCCTGCCCGCCACTGAAAGCCCTGAGGCTGGGGAGCAGCATTTGAATCTCAGACCCCAAGCACTAGCTGGGCGGATCTAGGCGGGGGTGGAGAGGAATCTCAGAAGTCAAGTAACTGGCTAGGAAAATGCCCAGAAAAGGGAAGCAAAATAAGACCATAGAGAGATACTCTCTTGGGGAACAGATGTTCCCACCTTTCATTTCTGATGGCAAGGAACAATGCTTACCATCAGGGAAAGACGTGGAGGTCGGGGCCTCTGTATCCCAGACATCCAAGGTGGATGTCCTGTGGGCTCAGGCCATTGAAGAGCTCAAAAAGGATTTTTAAAACCAAGTTAGACAGGTGGAGGAAAAACTGGGAAGAGAAATGAGAGAGATGCAAGAAAAGCATGAAAAACGGGTCAATACTTTGGTAAAGGAGACCCCCAAAAAATGCTGAAGAAAATAACACCTTGAAAAATAGGCTCACTCAATTGGCAAAAGAGGCTCAAAAAGCCAATGAGAAGAATGCTTTCAAAAGCAGAATTAGCCAAATGGAAAAAGAGGTTCAAAAGCTCACTGAAGAAAATAGTTCTCTCAAAATTAGAATGAAACAAATGGAGGCTAATGACTTTCTGAGAAACCAAGAAATCACAAAAGAAAACCAAAAGAATGAAAAAATGGAAAGAATGTGAAATATCTCATGGGAAAAACAACTGACCTGGAAAATAGATCCAGGAGACACAATTTAAAAATTATGGGACTACCTGAAAGCCATGATCAAAAAAAGAGCCTAGACATCATCTTTCATGAAATTATCAAGGAAAACTGCCCTGAGATTCTAGAACCTGAGGGCAAAATAAGTATTGAAGGAATCCATCAATCACCGCCTGAAAGAGATCCAAAGAGAGAAACTCCTAGGAACATTGTGACCAAATTTTAGTATTCCTAGGTCAAGGAGAAAATATTGCAAACAGCTAGAAAGAAACAATTCCAGTATTGTGGAAATACAATCAGGATAACACAAGATCTAGCAGCTTCTATGTTAAGGGATTGAAGGGCGTGGAATAGGATATTCCAGAAGTCAAAGGAACTAGTACTCAAACCAAGAATCACCTACCCAGCAAAACTGAGTATAATACTTCAGGGGAAAATATGGTCTTTCAATGAAACAGAGGACTTTCAAGCATTCTTGATGAAAAGACCAGAGCTGAAAAGAAAATTTGACTTTCAAACATAAGAATGAGAAGAAGCATGAAAAAGTAAACAGCAAAGAGAAGTCATAAGGGACTTACCAAAGATGAACTGTTTACATTCCTACATGGAAAGACAATATTTGTAACTCTTAAAACTTTTCAGTATCTGGGTAGTTGGTGGGACCACACACACACACGCACACACATGTACACACATGCACGCACACACATACACACTTGCACACACACACAGAGACAGAGAGCACAGAATGAATTGAATAGGATGGGACCATATCTTAAAAGAAATTAAGGTAAACGGTGAGAGAGAAATGTAGTGGGAGGAGAGAGGGTGAAATGGAATGGGGTAAATTATATCTCATTCAAGAGACAAGCAGGAGACTTTTTAATGGAGGGAAAAAGAGGAGAACTGAGAAAAAAACATGGTTTACCCTCATCACATTCGACTAAAGGAAGGAATAAAATGCACACTCATTTTGGTATGAAAACCTATCTTACAATCCAGGAAAGTGGGGAAGAAGGAGATAAGCAAGGTGGGGGGGATGATGGAAGGGAGGACAATGGGAGGAGGGAGCAATTTGAAGTCAACACTCTTGGGGAGGGACAGGATCAAAAGACAGAATAGAAACAATGGGGGGCAGAATAGGATGGAGAGAAATAGTTAGTCTTACACAACACGACTGTTATCGAAGTCATTTGCAAAACTACACAGATATGGCCTATATTGAATTGCCTGCCTTCCCAAAGGGAATGGGTGGGGAGGGAGGGATGGGGAGAATTTGGGACTCAAAGTTTTAGGAACAACTGTTGAGTATTGTTGTTGCTACTAGGAAATAAGAAATACAGTTAATGGGGACTAGAAAGTCATCTGGCCCTACAGGACAAAAGAGAAGATGGGAACAAGAGAAGGGAGGGATGATAGAAGAGAGGGCAGATTGGTGATAGGGAAAATTAGAATGCTCGGTGTATTGGGGTGGTGGGAAGGGATAAATGGGGAGAAAATTTGGAACCCAAAATTTTGTGAAAATGAATGTAAAAAGTTAAATAAATAAATTTATATTAAGAAAAAAAGAATGTTTAAAGATGGGAGAGACATTAGTATGTATATGGGCAGCAGAGAAGTAGCCTCTAGACAGAGAAAGATTGAAAATTAGTGAAACGAATGGGCATGATAAAGGGACCAGTCTGCTGGAGGAGACGGGATGGAAAAGGATGAACTTGTGCATGTTGAGGAGTTTTCCTTTGCAAAGTTAATGGCCCTCTCTTCCTATAGCAGTGCAGGAGAAGATGGATGGGGAGGGCATTTGAGTGATATGAGATGAGGGGAGAAGAGGGAGAAATTGGTGAATGATCTCATTTCTTTTCAGTAAAATATGTGGCAAGGTTCTCAGCTGATGGGAATGGGGTAGGTGATGTTATGGGAGGTTTGAAGTAGGATGGAATGGTTTGGAAAAACCTCTGTGGTGAGTGGGATTCTGAATTGATTAGGGAAATGTAAAAAGATTGCCTTGCTGAACTGAAAATATGGCTTATCCATAAGATGCCCAACCTGATACCTCCTCACATTGACTGCCTTCCAATCTAGTACTGATCTCTCCAATTTAAATTTTATTTTCATGTTGGTGTTATTACTCAGTTGACCTGCCATTTTGTTTTATGCTTGCTTAGATCACAATTTAGCTCTTTGTAGATTTAACATTGCCTTATTTTCTTTATACCTAGCAGTTGCCTTGGGGAGCTAGAGACAAGGGGTGCTGTATATTATTGGATCACCGTCTTAAGGTCACCCTCCATTAGCTTCCAAATCAATGTGACTCATTCCCTGACTGATATTATAAATTTATTTGGCCACTTGTAGAGATAGGAGGCTTGTTCTTAAAGCTTTGTCTGTATTCTGCAAAATGTGGATCTGTAAATTTCCCACACCCAGGAGCACGTGCATCTGCACAGTTGGTCATTAGCTGAAAAGAAACCTCTTAGCAAAACAAAGAAGAGAAGTGCCATTACGTGAATTCCCAGCCTAAATTTCTGATTTAACTCTTCAGCTAGTATATAGATTCTAAAGCATGTTCTAGGTACTGTAAATAGTTAATAATCACTCAGGACTTTTTGATCAACATTATGGATGCATGCGTTTTTTTAGCAAGCAATTTCAATTAATTTACATTTACAAAAAAGGAATGGTACTTGTTACAATAATTCTAAATAGTAAGAATAATTTTCTATACAGTGTAACTGTGCTGCAACTTTTGGAACATCCTATATATTATGGAAAGGGTCACAGTGATCACAAACTAGGCATTATAAAATTTTCTGGCATAGTTTAGCTGACCCTAACTCAGCTCTGGAAATGCGTGTGTCAACCTTATTATCATTGTGTCCATCCCTGAAAAGTACACTACCAAGGTAAGTGAACTTATCCACAGCATTCAAAACCTCTCCATTTGCTGTAACTGCTGGTTTCATGTATGGGTGGTGTGGTGGTGGCTGATGGAGCACTTGTGTTTTCTTGCTGTTAAGGGTTAGGCCAAAATTAGCACAGGCAGCAGAGAACTGATCCATACTTTCTCAAGCTGGGTGAACCTGCTCAGTGAGGGTTCAGCAACCTTGAGGATAGTTTTAGAGATGGTCATCATCTATCGTTGGAAGTCTATAAATTTTTCAAAGTTCAGGAATGTAACAGTCACCCCACAAGACAAGAATGACAACAGAATATTGAACTTTTAATAATTTCAACAGCTTATAGGGTCTCATGTTCCCCCTGCAGGCAGTCTCTGCCTTTGGGTCTAATTTGGATCGCACCAGTATAAATTTGAACCACTGGTAGCAGATTTTCCAGCAGCTAAAAGGTGGAATCTTTCTTTTCCTATATAAAAGAATAAGGCTTGCCTCTTCATGCAGACTAGGACTTTTAGGTTTTCTTGTTTCCAAGATTTATACCGATGGGGTTCATGGGATCAGTGGTTGAACTTGGTGATCACTGGATTTGGATCTATAAAACTAAGTTCCTATTTGCCTAAGTCCACGATGGGAGAAACCTTAAGATGTGTTCTTAAAAGAGGATCGGAATACCTTGGAACACCAAGCTTCTCAGGTCCTCAAATCTAAAAGGCAGTTTTAACAATTTGAAATAGTTTATTATTTTCATTTTTTAAGTAACAACCAAGTTTTATTGGTTGATTCACTCAAAGTAAATGCTCGTGTCAGTTTCGGTGCGGTCTTGCTAGCGTCAATTTATGACCTCGTGGCTTTTGTTGAATAGTGGCAGTGGACGGAGTTGGGCTCAAACTCCTAACTCTAGGGCTGTGATGAACAAAGAGCCACAGAGACCTAAAAAGAAGCCAGAGCTAAAAGAAGCGCATTCCCTTCATTCCAGTACAATGTTTTAATACCTTAAATTGCAGAAAACAGAAAGTAAGTAAAGCATATAAGTGTTCAGGAAATTTGTAGGTAAAATACTTTGTAGGGAATCTCATTCACTTTAGGTAATTGCTATTAAACTGATTTCTAAGGAAGCCCAGTCATCAGTTTGTGTTGCTTTTGTTTTGGGTCTAGACTAATTGAACAGAAAGAAAAAAATCTCATTAAGACTAACCAGGCACACATTGAAAGTGTAAGGTGGCACTCTTGGGTTGCTTAGTAAAATAAAAAGTCACTACATAACAATTGTTTAGCATCTCCTCAATAGGAAGACACCTATCCCTTTATTTTCCATTTTTTAAAAATAGAAGAAAATTTAAAATTTAAAAAATTTTCCATTTTTTAAAAACCATAAAAAGAGTCACCATAAATACTTTTGTACACGTAGATCCTTTTGCTCTTTCTTCCGTTTCTTTGGTGGTTTAGACATTAAGTAGTAGGTTTGCTTCATCAAAGGGTATTCACAGTTTGGTAACTTTCTGGTCATAGTTCCAGATTGCTTTTTGGAATAGCTAAACTAATTCATAACTCTGCCAACACACTATAGTAATGCATTTATTTTCCTACAACCCCTTCCAATATTTGTTATTATATTCTTTTTATCATATTTGGTAGTCTGCTAGGTGTGAGGTAGAATCACCAAGTTGCTTTAATGTGCATTTATCTAATTATTAGGGATTTTGAACATTTTCCTAAAAGATTGTTAATAATTTGTATTTCTTCCTTTGAAAACTGCCTGTTCATATCTTTTGGCTATTTATTATTTGAGAAATAGTTCTTATTCTTACAAATTTGAATCAGTTTGCTATATATCTTAGAAATGAGACCTTAGAGAAATATTCTGCAAAAATTTTTTCTCGCTTATGTTTCCTGCTGTGTAAATGTGTGAAAAAATTTTAAATTTGATCTATTCCAAACTATTAATTTTTTTGCCTCTCTGTACCTTGTTTGGTTATGAGTTCTTCCTTTATCCATAAATTTGAGAGGCAATTTTCTCCTTACTCTTCTAATTTATGATATATGACCTTTTATGTCTATTATCCAGCTGGATAATATCCTTATCCAATCTAGTGTCCAGCTGGAGTTCATCTTGGGGTATGGTGTGAGGTGTTAGTTTAAACTCTGATTTCTGCCAAATTTGCTGCCCAGTTTTCCCAGTAATTTTTGTCGAATAGTGAGTCCTTCCCTCAGTAACTGTAGTTTTTAAATTTATAAAACACTCTGCTACTGTGTTTGTTTCTATATGTTGTTTTACACAATCTTTTCCAATGTTTGACCTCTGTGTTGTTGTTTTTTTTTTAAATTAGTTCTAAATAATTTTAACATTAAATGGTTTTAATACAATTTGAGATCTGGTACTACTAGGCCCTCTTCCTTCATCCTTTTTCCCATTATTATGCTTGAGATTCTTAGCCTTTTTTCTCTATGATTTAAAAACAATCTTTCTAAGTGTCCAAAACATTATTTTGGGAGTTAGATACATCGCTGATTGAAAAAGTAAATTAATGTCAACAATATTATCATTTTTATCATATTGGCTTAATCTATCCTGTCTCCCCCCCTACCCTCAATTTTCTGTAATTATTTAGGTCTGTCTTTATTTCTGGTAATAAGTATCTTTTTTATAGTTAGACTCAGAAAGTTCTTGGCTAAATCTTGGTAGCTAGACAGACTTGCAAATATTTTGTAGTCTCTGTAGTTATTTTAAATGGAATTTCTTTTTCTAGTTCTTCCTATTGGGTTTTCTTGGTTATATACAGGAATGTGGGTGATTTCTGTGGATTTATATTATACCCTACAACTTTGCTGAAATTGTTATTTAAATTTAATATTTAGTTGACTCTGTAGAGTTCTCTAGGTAAATAAAAAACTTAGTTTTTCCCTTTGCCTGTGCTTATTCCCTACATTTCGATTTTTCTTTCATATTGTTTTAGCCATCATTTCTAGTACTATGTTAAAGAGTAGTGTTGATCATGGGTAACCTTGTTTCAATGCTAGTCTGGTCAGAAAGGCCTTTAACGTTTCTGTATTACAAACATACAATGTTTGCTTTTGGGTAAATACCAAGAAAAGTCCTATTTATTCCTGTGAATTTCCTAGATTTTTTAATAGAAATATTGGTTTTCTGTTTCTATTCCTAACATTGCTCTTCATTTGTCAAAAGCCTTTTTTAGTACCTATTGATATATAATCTTATGATTTTATTATTTATATTATTAATGTGGTTTATTATATAAATTTCCTTTTATTGTAGTAACCCTGCATTTATATTATAAACTTAACATGATCATAGTGTATAATCTTTCTAATGTGGTTTGTAGCATATCTAATATGTTATTTTGCATTGATTTTCATTGAATTTCATTCAAGATTTTGCATTGATATTCATCAGTGATATTGGTATGCAGTTTTCTAGGCATCAAGAACATATTTGTGTCTTAGAAAGAGTTTGGAAAGATGTCTTCTTATTGTTGCAGACACTTTATGTAGTATTGAAATTAGTTGCTTTTTGAACGTGTAATAGAATTCATTTGTAAATTGATCTGGTCCTAGGATTTTGAGTCCATTTATGACTTGTTCAATTTCTTTTTCTGATATTGAGTATCTAACTAGTTTATATCTTTTGTTAATTTAAGTATTTTATATTTTTGCAGCTATTCATCTACTACACTTTACATTATTAGTTTTATTAACATATAATTGAGTAAAAGAATGTCTGATAATTCCCTTTATTTCCTCTTCAGTTGTTGTAAGTTTAAAAAAATATTTTTTGATACAGTTTGGTTTTTCTGTCTTAAAAAATCAGATTAGCAGTTTGTCTTATTAGTTTAAATACAGTTCATATTTTATCAAGTCAGTAGTCTGTTGCTTTCATTTTTATTAACCTCTTTTTTATTTTTCATGATTTGCTTAGGATTTTTTTTTGTTGCTGAGGTTTGGTTTTGTTTTTTAATTTCACGCCAAATTCATTGATTTGTTATTTTGGTCTTTTCTTAATGAAAGTGTTTGAAGATCTAATTTTGCTTCCTAGAACTACTTTAGTTTCATCTCATACATTTTGATATGTTGTCTCATTATAGTCATTTTCTTTGAAATTTTCTATTGTATCTATAATTTTTTTTTACTTACCAATTCTTTAGAATTATGTTAATCACCAATTACTTTGTAACTGTTAAGTGTTCTTTGTTGAATGTAATTTTTATTGCATTATGATTAGTAAATGATATGTTTAATATTTCTGCTTTTCTAGATTTTTTTGGTGAAGTTTTATGTTCCAAAACATTGTCAGTTTTGGTAAAGGTGCAATAAATAATTGAACAGTATCTAGATTTCTTTTTATTCTCATTCAAGATATTTATTAAAACTAATTTTTCTAATAGTAAAATAGTATTCCATCATAGATATCATATACATGTATAATACACACATGTACAATATAACACACACGGGCATATACATACATGTGCACACACATACATATATACACACATGCATGTCTATGTGCATACATACAAACATATATACCACATCTTGTTCTGGCATTCCCCAATTGAGGATATGTACTCAATTTCCAATTCTTTGCCACCATAAAAAGAACTGCTATAAATAATTTTGTATGTGAAATCCTTTCCCCTTTTTATGATATCTTTGTAATACAGACCTAGTAGTGGAATTGCTGGATCAAAGGGTGTGTATAGTTTTATAATCCCTTGGGCATAATCCCATGTTGCTCTCCGGAATGGTTGCATCAGTTCACAACTCCATCAACAATTCATTAGTGTTCCAATTTTTCTGTATCTCCAATATTTATCATTTTCCTTCTTTGTCACATTTGCCAATCGGATAGGCCTTAGGTCTTCTCTTAAACAAATGGAGGCTCCAAGATGAACTTTTCGAAGGGAAAAGGGGGCTGGCCTGGCCCAACTTTAGGACAAGGAAGCCTTCAGTGCGGAGAAAAGGTTAAGGATGAGACCAAAGCTGAGACAGTTATGAAACTCAGAAAATCAGAAGCAGAGTCTGGAGAATGAAGGTTGACTGTTCTGAACCCCTCTAAAAATGAAAGTCTTGGGAGAAACTCTCTAATAGTAGGAGGCTGTTCTGGCAGAGGGATATTCTAGGGTAAAAAAGCCAGGAATGATTGGATGTTCTAAAGACCCAGGAGGAGGACCTTAGAACTTAGGAAATTTCCAGGATCAGACAGCAGTTGAAGCACGGTTTTGAAATCTAGAAGGTCAGATCAAAGCTGAGACGGGAGTGAAGTTTGACTGCCCAGGGCTACTGAACACAGTGGAGGCCCAGGAAGTACTCATCATGTTCACACTCACAGTTAACGATTGCTGATTGTGTGTTTCCCTTCATCCCATCCTTTCGTTATTTTTCCTCCTTTGCTCCACCTCCCTTTTTACAGAAAAGAATGTGGTAGAAGGAAGGGAATTTTTCTCAAAAGCTTATGGAACTGGATGTTGGAAAGTAAAAATAAATCATTTAATTTTAAAAAAGGGAATTTTCCTGATACTTGTGATCTTACAAGTGAAACACTCAATTTCCTGTCTTCAGTAGCTCTTTTCTTCTTTCTCTTTCTTCTTTTTTAAATCCTCCATGTTTCTCTCTCCAACATTTGAATTTGTTTTGCTTATGAGTATTCCCACATCCATCCTGCCCTTCCTCTTAGACTCCACTCAATAGGCTTTTAAACTATTAAAGGATCAAGGAGGGAGAAGGTTGCATATATAGATCAGACAGACGCGATGCTATAGATAGCAACTGATACAAGACTTAAAGAATAGCAGAAAAGACCAGTTGTTTTTAGGTGACAATATCCAAGAAATGAGCCAGCAGAAAGCCTGTGACCTCAGATGTTTGTAGCCACATTCATTCATGGGAGAAGGGTGCTAACCTGGCAGAGGGATATAACAGCAAGAAGAACCAGGTCCTGGAAAGCCCTGTGCTCACCTGATCATTAGGAGCTTCTCCTACTTAGAACTATATAGGGGAGTGTTCTATGGTCTTCACAGAGTGAGAAAGCTAATTCAGCCTCTCTGTCTCTGTCTTGGTGACTGCTTGTTCTCTCTTACCAGCCTGAGGAATCTGGTCAGTGGGTGTTTAACCAACCAGAATTGACTCTCAGCTCTTACCTGCCTAAAGAGTGCACCTCTTTCTAGAAGCTCCTATAGCCAGCACTTTTAAGGCAAGTGTCCTGTCATACTGGTAGGGGCCTCCAGTTTCTTTCTGTGGATTAGTTCATCATTGATAGTGAAATATGGGGAATATACTCAGAAATAGAGTGCGGCAAGGAGAGCCTACTGCCTCCCCACATGATGACTTTTAGCTCTTCTTGTCAGTTGATATTTTCAGGTTTTTTGGGTGGTGTTGCCCTGAGGCATAGATCTGGGTTGTCAGACCAAAGAGCGGCACTGGCATTTCGACCCTATTACACAAATGCCCATAGTATGGGTGAGAGAAAGGTGGACTGGAGATCTAAAGGAGGAAATTTTGACTCATAGATTATGACTAAAATAAGATGCTGGAATGGTACAATTTATTTGAAAAGATCAGAATAAACGGAAGAGTGGCATAGCATTGTATATTAAGATGACATATGAAGAAATCCAGGAATTTGGGAGGGATACCATGACAGGGAGAGCATTTGGGCTAGGATCAGTGGAGGGAGCAGCACAAATGTTATTTTCCAGGAGGGCGTGTTAGGGAACATTTGGACAGAAGAAGAAATTAGATGAAGAGTTTGGGAAATTCAACATACCTGGAAAGATGGCATGATATGGTAATAATGGGGGTGTTTGGCAATGTGCTAGAGCATGCTCTTTTTCAAAAAAGAGTAGATGACGAATTGAGGAGGAAATGACAGAGATAAATAACTTCTAGTTTAAATTGGAGTTTTACCAAAAAAGGTAAAGTGGAAATGACAGGAACACTCATGATAGAGATAGTGAGTGATTTCAAAGGACTGAGAGAAAAGATAAGTAGGATTCAACAGTTTAATCTTTTAAAGGAAATTATCACAAGAATGATGTATAACTCATGAGAATAAAATTCAGAAAATTCACGTAAAAATAATTCTGATATGACAAAAAGAAACTGTCCAAATAGATGAATCATTAGAATATATTCAGGAGCACTGAAATCCAAATGAATGAATGAAAAATCAGATATTAAACACACAGTTCTGGGATGTACAAAATCATGTCATTAAAAACCATATAGTTTAGGGGGGAAATGGCGTTAGGAGCACAATGCTCAAAAACTTAATCAGCAACACGTTAAATAAAAAGATAAGAACCTAATAAAATAACAGTTTTATGCATGTTAAATAGTTGAGAAATATAGAAGTAGTGCAAAAAAGTAATGACTGGCAGACTATAGGCTAGAGGTGATGGCAAAGGGGAAGAGGGTAAGGATGTTGCAGACAAGCTCTCTTCTGCCTATAGCTCCAAATGTACCAAAAGATATGTAATAAATATGGCACTTTACCTTGACAAAGACCTGAAATTTGCTTGCTGAAGTGCCATTGGAAGAATTGAAGCTTGTGAGTTATTGTGCAGTTTTCTGTCTTCTCAGACTTTCTTGAGGAAGAAATCTCACCTTATACTCAAGATGTTCCCTAACAAATCATTCAAGTTGAACAAATTCATATTTTTGAAATATATATCATAGCAAAACTAACTGTACTATGGCCAGGCACTATGCTAAGCATTAGAGATATAAATACAAGCAAACCAAGACAGTCCCTGTCCTCAAAGAGCTTATCTGGAGTCTTAGGGCAATTGATTGACATGATCTTACCAGGAATAGTAGTTTTCATTTAATGACTTTTCAGAAAGGAGGTTGTGGAGATAGTAGGGGGAGGAGAAGACAAGTGATATGATAGACTGGAGACTGGGTGAATCTGACTCCAAGCCCAGAGTCATAGGAGTGCAATATTTAGTTCTACCCAGCGGTGGATCCTGGCAAACAGGCAGCATGGCATAGAGACAGCCAAGAATTAGCTCAGAGTTCAGAATGAACTCAGAAGAGGGCTGAAGAAATGATAGGAGCTCAGGGTGTATGGGATGTCGGTCAGCAGGATAAAGATGTATTTTTTAACTCTTATTTCTGTTTCTTTTTCCAAAGGAGATGCACTTTGGTTTGAGAAGGACAGATGACTTCTTCCAGGTTAGAAAGGCGTGAAAGAGGATACCACTCTGGTTAACTGAGAGTGAGAACAAAAATGTTTATTTAGCAGGAACTGGAAACTCAAGATAAATGAAAAAATGGTGTTTTTACTTACTCACAGTAGATTCAAGTCACTGAGCTGCATTCTAGGGGAATGAGCATGGTCAACAGTTAGGATTGCTGAATCATAATCAATGATCTCTGAAGGAGCTTGGATAATGAGAGAGGTATCACTGGACTAATATCGGGACATTTAAAAAGTTTAAAAAAGTTTAAAAAAGAGAGAAGGAAGGAGTTTGCACACTGTACCTTAACTTCTATTCCTCCCTCAGTTCCAGAACACATTTTTAACAGAATAAGTTGTGAGCTTTTAGTAAGGGGAATGCTTATCATAAAATACCAGCATGGTTTCATGAAGAGCAGGTCATGCCATACTAACCTCATTTCCTTTTTTGATAGAGTAACTAGATCAAGCGAAAGCTGTAGAAATGGTATAATTTGATTTCAGCAAAGCATTTGCTGTGTATTTTACTACACTTATGGACAGAAGTAGTGATTTGGGCTAGGTGATGATATTTGCCAGATGGATTCAGAACCGCCTGGATGAATGAACCCAGAGAGTACTTATTAATGGGTCAATATCAACTAAGAGAGAAGTCTACACTAGAATACCCCAGAGCTTGTCCTAGTTAACATTTTGAACAATTACTTGGAAGAAGCTTAAGAAGGTATGCTTTAAAAATTTGCAGAGGTCACAAAGCTTGGTAGATCAAAAAAAAAAAAAAGAACTAAATAGACTGGGTCAGTGGGGCCAGTTTGAATAAAATGAATGATAGGGTTAAATATAAAGTTTGGTATTTAATTTCCCAAATTTTAACCTCACACATTCAGGATAGGGAGATAGGGAGAAAATGGTTCAACATCAGTGGAAAAAACAAAAACAAAAGATCTGGGCATTTAGTAAAGGGCAAGTTCTGTATGAATGAACTATTCCAGCCAAGAAGTTCCCATTATCCTGCAGTGCATTAAGAGGAACACAGAGGTAAGAGTGCTACTAAACTCTGCCTCGCTTAGTTCACATATGGAGTATCAGTGTTATTGTGCGTACCACATTTTAGGAAAGATGTTACAAGTTGTGTTTGTGATAAGGAGGCCAGGGAGGTGAGAGGCCTCAAGAACACAGATCAGCTTAAAGAAGACTTAGGAGTGTCTCAGCAACTGTTTTCAAGTGTTTGAAGGGCTATCTTGTAGAAGGAAAAGATACCCTTGTTGTTCTTGGCCACAGGGAGCAGAATTAGCAGTAATGGGTGAATATTACAGAAAGGTAGATCTGGTATTGACTTGAAGAAAAAATTCTTAACAGTTGGATCTGTCCCTAAATTTAATGCCTTCAGAGGTAGGGGGTTTTCCTTTACTGGAGGTATTCAAGGGGATGTTACAAAAGGTCTGTGACCAAAGCTTTAGTCCTTAGATTCTATGATTTTAGGGACTCTTCCTCATCTGACATTTTAGTCTTTTCACTATTCTGGTCATCCTCCTCTGGACACATTCAGTGAGTTTTTTTTTTTTATTAAAATGTGGTCCCTAAAACTGAACACAATGATCCAAATGTGGTCTCATCTATATCAAGTAGGACTATCAATTCCTTTTATCTGGATTCTGTAATTTTATATTGAGCTTATGGCCCATTAAGATCTTTGAATGTTTTCCACATGAATTGTCCATATTGGCCCCATTCTGTTGGCCTTTTGGAATAGATTATAACTTTTTATGCATCTTAAATTTCATTGTATTAGATTTGGTCCATCGTTCCAGCACGTTTACATCTTTTAAAAAATCTTCACCTTGTCTATTGTATTAGCTATCTCTTCCTTTTATAAATTGAATTTATCATTTATAAATTTTATTAACTTGCCTCTTATGTCTTAATCCAAACTCTTGATAAAAATTTTGATCAGCACATAAGACAGTAAAAAAAAAAACCTACAATAAGTCCCTAGGGACTTTCTCACATGATGAATCAATCCATCAGCACTTTGACTTTGACTTTTCCGGTAGATGTGAAACTGTCTAACTGTGCTTTCATTCATTTTCACATTTCTTCATGTTTTACACAAGCATATTGTAAAAAGCTTTGTCAGCTGCTTGTTGAAATTCGGATCTACCAAGGTAGTAACCTTGTCAGAAAATGAAATAGGTCTGACATGAATTTTTTAAATGAAGTCAATTCTGACTTTTAACGATCACCTCACATGTTATCTCTTTAAACAAGCCACTCTAGAATTTTGCAGAGGATTGATATCTATCCCCAAATCCATCTTTCTCTTCCTTGCACCATCAAAAATTGGGATAGCATTTACTTTTCATTATTATCATTACTGATAAGTTAGTGTTACAAGAAAGAACATTAAATTTCAAGTTAGAGGACTTGGATTCATATCCTAGTTCTTCCATTCACTATCTGCATGAGCCTGAGCAGGTTACTTAATTTTTCTGCACTGAAACTTCTTCATTTGTAAAATAAGAAGGTTGTCCTATGTAACTTCTACTATAAATTTCAAGGGTCTCGGGCCATTTACAGAGCTACTTATTGCAGAAACTAATATATTTATGTTTAAAAATAGGTCTTACAATACTAGTGAGGGACTTCAACTTTCCCCTCTCAGATAAATCTAATATACATATTACATATATATTAGAGTAATAGAATAAATTAATTAATGAATTTATTAAATTAATAGAATAATTCTATTAATTACTTAAAATAAATCTAATGTAATAAAAATGGATAAATCTAATCATAAAATAAACAAGAAAAAAGTTAGGGAGATAAATATAATTTTAGAGAAGTTAGATATAATAGACCTCTGGAGAAAAATGAATGGGAACAGAAAGGAGTAAAACTTTTTCTCAGCTGTATATGGTACCTTTACAAAAATTGACCATATATTAGGGCATAAAAACCTCACAACCAAATGTAGAAAAGCAGAAATATTAAATACATCCTTTTTGGACCATAATGCAATAAAATTACATTTAATGAAGGTCTGTGGAAACATAAGTTAAAAATTAACTGAAACTAAATAAATTAATCCTAAAGAATGAGTGGTGAATGGGTCAAAGAACAAACCATAGAAACAATTGATAATTTTATTAAAGAGCATGACAATACACCAAAATTTATTGGATACAGCCAAAGCAGTACTTGGGGGAGATTTGCATCTCTAAGTTCTTGCATTAATAAAGTAGAGAAAGGCCACATCAATAAATTTGAGCATGCAATTGAAAAAAAAGTAGAAAAAGAACAAATTTAAACACTAAATTGGTAAACTTGAAAATCAAAGGAGAGATTAATAAAATTGAAAGTGTGAGAAATATGCTTACTTTAAACAAAGAATAATACTAGTGAGTCAGGAAAGCTTTTATTAATTTTTACATTCATTCCCCCTAAATGAAAGGGTAGTTCCTAATGGACAGCTGCATTTGTTTAGACCAGTGCAAACCTTTTTATGCCCTGTTTCCAATTCAAGTTTCCTGCCTGCTTCCCACTGGTCACAACTCCAGAGTTCATACCACCCCATGTGGGCTACATTCCTCATTTTCTTTCTAGAATGACATGATAAAAATTCTTTCAAAGGATTTCCCTTAATTGATATGCAGTCTTTCTATTGTTGGCCTGAAAGTTTGGCTAAAGAGGCAAATAGGGTAAATGATATCTTAATTGAATTATTATTGAATTAATTGAATAGGTGGTAAGTACGATAAGAGAGTTGACAAAGTGTCAATTGAAATTGCAACCCAGAATATCTGTGTTTTCTTTACATTAACATATCATAACATAGTATATGTCCATAAAATATTAAGATAAGAAAAGTCTCAATATTCAAGATAGTGTCTCAGGTTAAGGACCTCATCCTTAAGTGGAGAAAAGATGCACTTATGGCAGCCCCTTCTGGCCTTGTTGACATAGGGAAGAGGTATTCTATGAGTTTACTCAGAGAACAAAGAAGCTGTTAGGTCCAGGATCTTCTTTTGATTAGTTCAGGCTCTGGCCCTTATAAAGGTCCAAAAATTATATTAAATGATTATCACTGGTATTATAGATATTATGTATTTTCTGTGGAAACATAAGATTCCACAAAAGAGAAAACCATTGGACAACAAAAAAACTATGAACTTGTTTTATGAAAAATAAAATAAAATACATAAACCACTGGTTAAGTTGATTTAAAAAGAAGAAAAATAAACTACTAGTATCAAAAATGAAAAGGGTGAATTCACCACCAGTAAAGAGGGAATCAAAGCAATTATTAGGAGTTGTTTTGCCCAATTGTATGCCAATAAATCTAACAATCTAACAGAAATGGATATTTACAAGAACATAAATTGTCCAGAATGATGGTGAGAGAAATGATTATTTCTTTCATGTACTAATAGCCAATTATTGAATTAGGACTAAAGAATTTTCCACTTGCTCATCCAGAAATCAACCATTGTGAAAAATCTTGTGCAAGATTTACCCAACCAGGAAAGATAAACTCTAAGCAAAGATAGCAGTGAAATTCTAAGTTTAGGTGGCTGGTTGGATTCCTGCTCTTGTGTTTATGAAGACATGTCTGGGAAAATGTGGATTCTCCCTTTTGCAAAATGGGTGGTATAGATATTGATAAGTCTCTTTGACAAAGACTGGGTGCTCAGTGTCATGTATCCTTATTGAAATAAACCCTCCTCTCATTATAATATCCATTCTATCAGCTTGTTAATTAGATTTCCACCCTCAGTTGCACCCCCTTTTCAAAAGACTTTATAAATATCAAAGGTTCAACAGTCTTGGCCTCTGTTCACCGAGTTGAACAATGAACCTATTTTGTTGACTATTTACTAAACATAATTAACAAAATAGATTATAATTTACCTAGAAACTTTCACTCCTCACAGCAAATACTTAAATAACACAAGCTTAGAAAAAGTAATTAAATAAGCCATAAATGAGCTCCAATAAGAAAAAATGAACCCAGTACCAGAAAGATTCACAAGTAAATTCAACCAAATGTTTAAAGAACAACTAATTCCAATATTATATAAACTGTTTAGAAAAACAAAGAAGGAGTCCTGTCAAATTTTTGTTATGACACAAAAACGGTTCTGATAACTGTACCAGGAAGAGTCCGGGAAGAGTAAAAACAGAGAAAGAAAACTATAGACCAATTTTTATAATGAATATTGTTGCAAAAATTCAAAGTAAAATATTAGTGAAGAGATTATAGCAATATATCATAAAGATCATACATTATGACCAGGTGGGATTTATACTAACAATGAAGGGCTGGCTCAGTATAAAAATAACTATCAGCCTAATAGGCCATATCGATAACTAAACCATCAAAATCATATGATTCAATAGGTGCAGGAAAATTTTTTGACAAAATATAGCACTCATTCCTATTAAAACACATGAAAGCATAGGAATAAATGGAGCTTTCCTTAAAAGGTAGGTAGTATTTATCTAAAATCATCAGCAAGCACTATCTGTAATGGGGAAAAGTGAGATGCCTTCCTAGTAAGATTAATGGTGAAGCAAGGATTCCCATTATCACCAATATTATTCAGTATTGTACTGTAGGCAATGAAGAAACAAGACAATCACTTTTTGCAGATGCTATAGGTGAATACTTACAGAATGCTAGAGAATCAACTAAAATCTTGTTGAAATAATTAGCAATTTAAGCAGTTGCAGACTATAAATTAACCCACATAAATCATCAGTATTTCTATATACTACTAACAAAGTCCAGCAGCAAGAGATAAAAAGAGAAATTCCACTTAAAATTAACTATAGGCAATATAAAATACTTGGTTGAAACTATATGAACCAATTACACACAAATAAAGTCGAGTCAAAGCAACTGGAGAAATATTAACTGCTCATGAGAGGACCAAGATAATATAATAAAAATGACAATTCTCCCAAATTAATTTATTTATTTAGTGCCATACCAAAGTACCAAAAATTATTTTACAGAGCTAGAAAAAATAATAACAAAATTCATCTGGGAGAACCAAAGGTCAAGAGTATCAAGCGAATCAATAGAAAAAATATGAAGAATGTGTATTACAAAACAGTAATGATACGACTGAGAAACAGAGTGGTAGATCAGTGGAATACATTAGGTACACAATATACCATATAATCTAGTGTTTGATAAGCCCAAAGATTCAAGCTCTTGGGACAAGGTCTATAAAAACTGCTGGGAAAACTAGAAAGCAGTTTGTTAGAAACTAGATATAGACCAACACCTCAAAATGGGCGCATGACTTAGACATAAAGGGCAATATCATAAACAAATTAGGGGAACATGGAAAAATTTACCTGTCAGATATATGGACAAGGAAAGAAGTTATGACCAAACAAGAGATTAAGAGCATTACAGATGTAAAATATATAATATTGATTACATTAAATTAAAAAGTTTTTGTACAAAAAAGACCAATGCCACCAAGATTAGAAAGAAAGCAGGAAACTGGGAGGGGGGAGTTGTATAGCATTTTTCTCTGCTAAAGGCCTCATTTCTCAAATATCTAGAGAAATGAGTCAAATTTATAAGAAAATGAGTCATTCCCCAGTGGATAAAGTCAAAGGATATGAACAGGCAGCTTTCAGATGGAAAAATCAAAATTACCCACAGTTGTAAGAAAAAATATTCTAAATCACTACTGATTGGAGAAATGTAAATTAAAACAACTCCAGATTATCATTTCACATCTATCAGATTGGCTAACATGACAGAAAAGGAAAATGGCAAATGTTGGAGGGAATGTGGAAAAATTGGGACACTAATGCACTGTTGGTGGAGTTGTAAACTGATACAATCATTGCAGAGAATCAATTGGAAATATGTTCAAAGGGCTACAATAAATCTGTGCATACCCTTTGACCCAGCAATGCCACTACTAGACCTGTATCCCAAAGAGATCAAAGGAAAAAAAATATATAGATATATAAACGTGTATTACATATATATACACATGTATATAAATATATATGTGTATATGTGTCTATATATATGTGTATATGTATATGTACACATACATTTATAGCAACTTTTTTGTGGTAGTACAGAATTGGAACTTAAGGGAATGTCCATCAACTGGGGAATGACTGAACAAGTTATGGTTATATGATTGTGATGGAACACTACTGTGCTATAAGGAATGATGAGGAAGGTGTTTTCAAAAAAACCTGGAAAGACTTACAGAATTGATGCAAAGTGAAATGAGCAGAACCAAAGAAACATTGTACACAGTAAGAGTGTTGTTCAAGGAAGAACTGTGAGGAACTTAGCTATTCTCAGCCTTACAATGATCCAAAGCAGTGCGCCAAAGCACTGATGATGAAAAACATCTTCCACATTCAGAGAAAGAACTGATGGCGTCTGAATGAAAATCAAAGCATGCTTTCTTAACTTTCTTTTTTATTCCTTTTTTGATCTGCATTTTCTTTTGCAACATAGCTAATAAGGAGATATGTTTTGCATGACTTCACATACATAATCTGTATCAAATTGCTTGCCTTCCAAAGGAAGGGCAACAGGAGGAAAAGAATTTGGAACTCAAATATTTTTTAAAAGAATATTAAAAATTATTTTGTATGCAATTGAGAAAAATAAGAAAATATATACCATACAATTGAAAATACCCTTTTCTTAAGAAAAATTAATTTATTCCTGACATGATCTTTTCTCAGAATAGTTTTTCTATGAAATTTTTAGTATTATATGAACTTCTCATATAGAATTAAAGGAGCTAGGTGGAATAGTGCAAAGAATATTGGGCCTGGAGTCAGGAAGACTCATCATCCCGAGTTAAAATCTGACCTCAGACACTTATTAGCTGTGTGACCCTGGGCAAGTCACTTAATCTCATTTGCTTCAGTTTCGTCATCTATAAAATGAGGTGGAGAAAAAAATGACAAACTGCTCCAATATCATTGCCAAGAAAACTACAGCTGGGGTCATGATGAGTCAGAAATGATTGAATTAAGATTTTTAAAAAATTAACATATTTATTTTTAGTTTTCAACATTCACTTCCATAAGTTTTAAATTTTCCCCCTTCCTCCCCGCTCCTCCTCAAGATGACCTGCAATCTGAGATAGCTTCTATGCATACATTCCTATTAAATGTATTTTCACATTGGTCATGTTGTATAGAAGAATTATAATGAATGGGAGAAACCATGAGAAAGAAAAAACAAAACAAAAAAAGAAAATAGCTTCACTCTGCATTCAGACTCCATAGTTCTTTCCCTGTATGTGGATGGCATTTTCCATCATGAGTCTTGGAAATACTTTCATTCCTTTCATTACTGAGAAGGGCTAAGTCTATCAAAATCAGCCCTCACACACTATGATTGTTACTGTGTATAATGTTCTCCTGGTTCTGCTTACAGCATCAGTTCATATAAGTCTTTCCAGGTCTCTCTGAAGTCTTCCTGTTCATCATTTCTTATAGCACAATAGTATTCCATTTCATTCATATAACACAACTTGTTCAGTCATTCCCCAGTTAATGAACATCCCCTCGATTTCTAATTCCTGGCAACCACGATTCTATAAATATTTTTGTACATATGGGACCTTTTCCCATTTTATGATCTCTTTGTGATACAATATTGTTGGGTTCATGCTTTTCTTGAGTCTTGCATTTGAAAGTCAAATTTTCTGTTTAGCTCTGGTCTTTTCAACAAGAATCCTTGGAAGTCCTTTATTTCATTGAAGTTCCATTTTTTTTCCCTTGAACTATGTCGTCAGTTTTGCTCAGTAAGTGATTTTTGGTTTTAATCCTATCTCAATTCACCTCTGGAATATCATATTCTCAGCAACCTGATTCCCTAGTGTAGAAGCAGCTAAATCCTGTATTATCCTGATTGTGTTTCTACAATACTTGAATTGTTTCTTTCTGACTGCTTGTAATATTTTCTTCTTGACATGGAAACTCTGGAATTTGACTACAGTATTCCTAGGAGTTTTCCTTTTGGGATCTCTTTTCAAGAGGTGATCAGTGCATTCTTTCCATTTCTATTTTACCCTCTGGTTCTGAATATCAGGGCAGTTTTCCTTATTAATTTCTTCAAAGATGATGTCTAGACTTTTTTTTTATCATGACTTTCAGGTAGTTCAATAATTTTTAAATTATTTCTCCTGAATCCATTTTCAGGTCAGTTGTTTTTCCAATGAGATATTTTACATTGTCTGCTATTTTTTTTCATTCTTTTGGTTTTGTTTTATAACTTCTTGATTTTTCATAAAGTCATTAGCTTCTGTTTGCTCCATTCTAATTTTTAAAGAATTATTTTCTTCAGGGAACTTTTGGACCTCTTTTTCCTTTTGGCTCATTCTGCTTTTTAAGGAATTCTTCTCCTCATGGGCTTTTTGGACTTCTTTTGACATTTGGGTTAGTCTAATTTTAAAGGTGTTATTTTCTTCAGAATTTTGGGGGTTTTCTTTAGCAAATTTGACTCACTTTTCAGGATTTTCTTGCATCACTCTCATTTCTCTTCAAAAATTTTTCTTCTACTTTTTTGACTTGATTCTTTTTGAACTCTTCCATGGCCTTCCATGAAAAGAATTCATATTTTTCTTAGAGGCTTTGGATGTAGGAGCATTGACTTTATTGTCTTCTTCTAGCAGTATATTTTGATCTTCTTTACCACCAATGACGTAAGAAAATACCTCTTCACCAAGAAAATAAGAATCTATAGTCTATTTCTTTTTCCTGTTTGCTCATTTTCCCAGCCATTTACTTGACTTTTAAGGTTTGTTAAATGGAGGGTTCCAGAAGCAACCTCTGCTTCAGCAGAGGCTGCAGTCACCCTGGGGTTAGGGCTGAGGCTGGACTATGCTTCCCTCTCCTCCAGGTGAGAGACTTTCTTCCCACTGACCTGTCATTAGCATTTATGGATTGAGAAGTCAGGAATCCACAGCAGCCCCCAGCAATTCAGTCCCCTAAGGCTTGTTCCCACTCAGTCTGGAACCACACTCCACTCACAGCCTGGTGCAATAAACCCTTCCTGCCTACCTTTCAGATTGTTTTGGCCTGGAAATTTTCTTCAGTCTGTTATTTTGTGGTTTCTGCTGCTCTCAAATTTGTTTAGAATCATTTTTACAGGTTTATTGAGGGGTTTGGGGGAGAGCTGTAGCAGGTCTCTATTTCTTCTCCACCATCTTGAAATGAGGGCTTTATCAGGGACACTAGTTATAAAAATTCCCAGTTTTCTGCTTCCCTCCTAATCTTGGTTGCATTGGCTTCATTTGTACAAAAACTTTTCAATTTAATGTAATCAAAATTAACTATTTTGCATTTCATAATGTTCTCTATCTCTTGTTTGGTCATAAATTCCTTGGTTCTCCTTAATTTTGACAAAGAGAATTACAAGATTTTAAAATAATGATAATAATTAAATGTAAATGTAAATGACTTTTATATAATGTTTTAAAGTTTACAAAATGCTTTTCATACATTATCTCATTTGATTCTCTCAACAGCCCTGTAAAATAGGTATTGTTGCAAGAGCTAGGAAGAATTTAATTCTCATATAGTGTAACCTTCTTATTTTATAGAGGGGGAAATTGAGGTACAGATAGAGGTACACAGCTAATTAGTTGCACAACTGAGGCTAAAATCCAAGTCTACTGACTCAAGGACCAGCAAGCACATTTCCTTTCAATAGTTATCATTTCAGAGATTTCAAAGAGGCTTATGAGCTCTTAAACTATTTTATCTTCAAGAAACATTGATATGCACTATATGAAGAAAATCAGGTATCTTAATCTGTAATCTAAGATTTTAGAGAAAAATAATAAGAATAAGATAGGCCTTTGCCTTGTAAATGTTTGCAGGTAAAGAATTGTTATAAGTTGTTAGCAAAGGAACTCTACTACTACATTATACAACTAAATAGGAAAAAAATGAAAATAAAAATTTGAAGGCAAAACCAAAGTTTCTTATGCAAAGAGAGTCACAAAAAGGACAATGTCTTAGTATTTTTGAGCTTGCCAAATAAATGTTTGTGCATATACATTAGTAGGAAAAGAGGTAGTATTCTCTTTAAAAATTAAACTTATTCTTAGTGGCATTTATTGAAACAGCAAATTTTTGCTTTATTGGACTAGAATTTTGGATGATTCAACCTTCCAACTCTTACTAAGCATTTTTTGAAAAATTAAAATGCAAATTACTTCCTTAGATTTTCTTAGGAAATAGTTTTGTTTCAGTTTTAATAGGAAATATTTTTGCTCTGGTTTAATCTATGCAGTATTTCTCCTTTGATTTCCATGTTTCTGAAAGTTTTGAGGTTTTGTGAGATATATTCATGGAGTCTCCTCTTTTTTTGTGGAATTGTAGGGAAATGGGAAACAGCCTATCCTTTCACTGGGAAAGGTTGTATTTGCATTTCCATGCAGTAGGAAAAGGCAGTCAGAGCATTTCAACCAACACTAAAAACTTTTCTGTATATGAATTGAACTATTTTGTGATAGAGATTTTCTATAAGGCTGTTGGAGTAATAAAGTAAATAACTTGGGATGATGTCTTTTGAAAGAGTAAATGAAAATGTCTGTCTCAAAAACTTGTAGAAATCGTTATATTTGGATGCAAATATAATGCTTAATCAGCATATGCCTCCAAGGATTATTTTATTTTATAACTGGTAGAAATTTCTTCAATAAAGCACTGAAAATATTTAACTTAAATTAGATCTGAATCTCTAGTTCCATCGTCTCACCCGTTTTCCACCCTCATATCTCTTATTGCAGCTTATTTATTGGATCCTTTGCTGTTACCTTTGATTCATTGTGGCCTCACCCAACCTCTTCACCAACCACAGCTTCTGTTCCCAACCTTGTGTCTCTATCTATGAAAACATGAGTCTTCCTGTGACCTGGCTTAGTAAAACTGGAATCCATTGGGTTCCTTCTGTTCCTTCACTTACATCCAAAGCTGAACTCATTCTTTCCCTGCTAAACTCTTCTTATTCTAACTTCACAATTCCCTGCTACTACAATCCTCTTATTCACCCAGGCTCAAAATCCAAGTATCATCTGTTGTGCTTTACTCTCTTTGACCCCCCTCTTCCCAATATCCAGTCCTATTGTTTTGGATGTCATACTGTTTCTTGTATATGCCTGCTTCTCTTCTCCAGCAGGACCACCCTCCTGGCACAGGCTCTCACCACCACATGCCTGCCATGATTGAATCTCCCTGCCTTGAGGCTCTTCTCACTGCAGTCCATCCTGCACCTGGCTGTTCAAATACTATCCCTAAAGCAAAGGTCTGACCATGTCACAACCTCGCTTCACCCCTTATCCAGTAAACTCCGGTTGGTGCCCTATCACCTACAGCATCAAATATAATAAAATCCTCAGATTTCCAAAGCTCTTGTACCTGGTGCCCCTCCTGATCTCTGGCCCTTTTACTCAGCGTCCCCGCCACATATGGTGGAATCCAGAGACACTCATATTTTTGTTCTTCCTTTATCGATGATGAGGGTGGGAAGTGGGATATGAGACCCCCCAAAGACCAGGGATACCAGGGGCAGGTCATCTGCAGAAGAATTCATGGACTCAAGTTTTGTTGAAGTCAAGGTAAAGATTTGTTACACTTTTCAGCGGGCAAGAGTTCTTAGGGAACTTGCTACCTTAGAGAGGTACAGGGAAAGTTTATATAGGATAGCCTATAGTATCACTTGAGCCAAATATGCTAACTAGGTGTTTTGAGGTGGGATTAGGGCATGGTTAAGGAGTGGTCAGTTCTTAAAGGAACTTGCACTTTTGGTATCTACTGTGCAGGCATTGTACCCAGAATTCATCAAGAAATAACTCAAGCAGGAGGCTACCTGGAGGTGTGGTTTTAGGCTGAAACATCACAAACTCAACCAGGGGTCAGGGCTGACTCAGGAATACCAGGCTGTTCTCATCAATGTCTTATTAGACAAGATAAATGTAAGGGAGTATATAGGAGTCTGGGATACATATGATTGGTCAGTGAGTAGTAAATGTTGTTATGACCCAGTGCACAGTCCGTTCAGTCAATACACAGCTGGTTAAGTCTAATCGGTTCTATAGGTGCATCAGGTTACTAGAGCAGAAAGGGAGTTTACGGTTGTTGCTAGGGCAGCCTGTGTCCTTGGGCTGGGGAGAAACTGCCTGACATAGTATTTTGAGGCTAGAGAGAAATGTGGCTTTTATTTTTTATAAATTTATTTAACTTTTTACATTCATTTTCACAAAATTTTGGGTTCCAAATTTTCTCCCCATTTGTCCCCTCCCTCCACCCCAATACATCAAGCATTCTAATTTTCCCTATCACCAATCTGCCCTCTCTTCTATCATCCCTCCCTTCCCTTGTCCCCATCTTCCCTTTTGTCCTGTAGGGCCAGATGACTTTCTATTCCCCATTACCTGTATTTCTTATTCCTAGTGGCAAGAACAATACTCAACAGTTGTTCCTAAAACTTTGAGTTCCAACTTCTCCCTATCCCTCCCTCCCCACCCATTCCCTTTGGGAAGGCAGGCAATTCAATATAGGCCATATCTGTGTAAGTTTTGCAAATGACTTCCATAATAGTCATGTTGTGTAAGACTTAACTATATTTCCCTCCATCCTATCCTGCCCCCCATTGCTTCTATTCTCTCTTCTGATCCTGTCCTTCCACAGAGTGTTGACTTCAAATTGCTCCCTCCTGCCATTTCCCTCCCTTCCATTATCCCCCCCCCGCTTATCCTCTTCTCCCCCACTTTCCTGTATTGTAAGGTAGGTTTTCATACCAAAATGAGTGTGCATTTTATTCCTTCCTTTAGTTGAATGTGATGAGAGTAAACTTCGTGTTTTTCTCTCAGCTCTCCTCTTTTTCCCTCCACTAAAAAGTCTCCTGCCTGACTCTTCTATGAGAGATAATTTACCCCATTCCATTTCTCCCTCTCTCCTCCCAATACATTTCTCTCTCACTGCTTCATTTTTTTAAGATATGATCCCATCCTATTCAATTCACTCTGTGCTCTCTGTCTCTGTGTGTGCGTGCCTGTGTGTATGTGTGTGTGTGTGTGTGTGTGTGTGTGTGTGTGTGTAATCCCACCAACTACCCAGATACTGAAAAGTTTCAAGAGTTACAAATATTGTCTTTCCATGTAGGAATGTAAGCAGTTCAACTTCTGACTTCTCTTTGCTGTTTACTTTTTCATGCTTCTTCTCCTTCTTGTGTTTGAAAGTCCAATTTTCTTTTTAGCTCTGGTCTTTTCATCAAGAATGCTTGAAAGTCCTCTATTTCATTGAAAGACCATATTTTCCCCTGAAGTATTATACTCAGTTTTGCTGGGTAGGTGATTCTTGGTTTGAGTCCTAGTTCCTTTGACTTCTGGAATATCCTATTCCACGCCCTTCAATCCCTTAATGTAGAAGTTGCTAGATCTTGTGTTATCCTGATTGTATTTCCACAATACTGCAATTGTTTCTTTCTAGCTGCTTGCAATATTTTCTCCTTGACCCGGGAATTCTAAAATTTGGCCACAATGTTCCTAGAAGTTTCTCTTTTTGGATCTCTTTCAGGCAGTGATCAATGGATTCCTTCAATACTTATTTTGCCCTCTGGTTCTAGAATCTCAGGGCAGTTTTCCTTGATAATTTCATGAAAGATGATGTCTAGGCTCTTTTTTGATCATGACTTTCAGGTGGTCCCATAATTTTTAAATTGTTTCTCCTGGATCTGTTTTCCAGGTCAGTTGTTTTTCCAATGAGATATTTCACATTCTCTTCCATTTTTTTCATTCTTTTGGTTTTGTTTGCTGATTTCTTGGTTTCTCAGAAAGTCATTAGCCTCCATTTGTTCCATTCTAATTTTGAGAGAACTATTTTCTTCAGTGAGCTTTTGAACCTCTTTTTCCATTTAGCTAAATTCTGCTTTTGAAAGCATTCTTCTCATTGGCTTTTTGAACCTCTTTTGCCAATTGAGTTAGCTATTTTTCAAGATGTTATTTTCTTCAGCATTTTTTTGGGTGTCCTTTAGCAAGGTATTGACCCATTTTTCATGCTTTTCTTGCATCTCTTTCATTTCTCTTCCCAGTTTTTTTCCACCTGTCTAACTTGATTTTCAAAATTTTTTTTGAGCTCTTCCATGGCCTGAGCCCATTGAATATCTATTTCGGATGTTTGGGATACAGAAGCCTTGACTTCTATGTCTTTACCTGATGGTAAGCATTGTTCTTCCTCATCCAAATGGAAAGGAGGAAATATCTGTTCACCAAGAAAGTAACCTTTTATGGTCTCATTTTTTTCCCCTTTTCTGGGCATTTCCCCAGCAAGTTACTTGACTTCTGAGATTCCTCTCCACCCCTACCTCACTAGTGCTTGGGCTCTGATATTCAAATGCTGCTTCCCAGCCTCAGGGCTTTCAACGGGGGGGCGGGGCTGCTATTCAGGGTAAGATTAAATTCAGGTTCTCAGGTAGGGGCAGGGCCACCTCCCAGGATCAGTTCCCTCAGGGGTTTATGTGGAGACCTTCAACAATGGAGCTCCTGTCTGCTTTGGGAGCTCCTGCCCGCTATGGGAGCCCATGGCCACTGCTTCTCCCCACCCCACCCCACCCCTGCTTCCTCCCAAGGGGACCTGAGTTATGGAGATGCCCCACTCCCCTCTCGGCTGGCCAGATAGGGTCTCTCACTGACCTGTGCACCTGTGGGTTGAGGGACCTTCACAGCCGCCAGAGATTCCATCCCTGAAGCCTGCTCGGATCTGCTCCTCCCATTGCCATGCGGCCAAGGCAGGGCTGGGCTCTGCTCTGGGTCCGGTGCATGATGGATCTTTGGGGTCAGTTTTTCAGGACTCTCTGGAACAGAAATCTCCTCTACTCCATTGTTGTGTGGCTTACACTGCTCCAGAATTTGTTGGGAGTTCCTCTTTACAGGTAATTTATGGGCTGTTGGTTCGGAGCTAGCATATGTGAATCTTTCTACTCCTCCATCTTGGCTCCTCCCCTCGAGAAATGTGACTTTTAAAGAGCAATGCGATTTTAGAATTGGGGGTCTTAGTACATGCACCCAAGCACCCCATCTAAGATGCTCCATTTTCTAACTCCAGGCATTTTCACTGATTGTCCCCTATGTGTAGGATGCTTTCCCTCCGCATACCTGCCTCCCAGATTTCCTGGTTTCAATCAAGTCCCACCTAAAATCCCACCTTTTTACTGGAAGCCTTTCCCCATCTTGCTTGATTCTCCCCTCTCTCGATTATCTCCAGTTTATCCTGTAGATAGCTTGTGTGTCCACAGGGTCCAGGTAGCCCCCCTCACTAGACTGCTCCTTCAGAGCAGGGCCTTTCTTTTACCTCTCTTTGTAACACCAATGCTGGTACATGGACCATTTGTTTGTCACTCAGTGCCTGACTCTTCTCACTCTACTTGAGTTATTTTGTTTTTTGTTTTTTTTGACAAAGAAATGGAAATGGTTTACCATGTCCTTCTCCAGTTCATTTTACAGATTAGGAAAATAAGGCAAACAGGATTAAATGACTTGTCCAGGGTCCCACAGCTAGTGAAATTGTCTTCATTTGGATTTGAACTCTGGTCTATCTGATTCGAGGTCTGGCACTCTATCCACTGTGCCACCTAGCTGTAGGTGCTTCGTAGGCACACGGTAGGTGCTTAATAAATGTTTATGACTCACTGTTGCACAGTCTTCAAAATGTCTCTTCATCTCTTTTTCTCTTTATTTCTGTGCTTACTATGACAGTCATAATCTTGTTTCATACCAGATTTTTTGCCACCTATAGTTAATTGGGCAGATTCTAGTCTCTCCTCTCCATTAAGCCTCTCTTGCCTCACATCATTTTATTTATCTTTCTAAAACCCGGCTTTGGTCACCTCCTCCTCAAAGTACTGTTGGGAGCCTTTAGCTACTTTGTGTGTATTTGTAGTTATTCACCAGGTATTTAGGCTGTAAAGATTCATTTGCATATTGTCTTCCTCCTTACAGTTGAGCTCCTTTGGAGTAAGGCTTCTGTCATTCTTTGCTTCCCTGCCCCTGGCCTGGCATATTGCCTGGAACATAGCAGGAATTTAATAAAGAGCAGTTGATTGATAGCGCTGGTAGGTGATGAAGTGGATGGAGAGCCAGGCCTCGAGTCAGGAAGACCTGAGTTCAAATGTGGCCTCAGACACTTACTAGTTGTATGACCCTGGGCAAGTCACTCCACCTTGTTTGCCCCAGTTCCTCATCCATAAAAAGAGCTGGGAAGGAAATGGCAAGCTACAGCAGTATGTTTGCCAAGAAAATCACACATAGGGTCACAAAGAGTCACACATGACTGAAGAAGAAAAGGTTGATTGATCATTGAATTGTTTTAAGTAACAGATTCACAATACAGAAATAATTTCTTTGCTTTTCTCTTTTCCTCACTGATAACCATCCTCTGATTAACCCCCCTAGATAGCTTTCCTATTTATCTACCATCAGCTTAAAGGATCACTTCTTTCTTGAGCCATTTGATTATAAGATTCTAACTCTGCATTTTCCTCCCCACACATAGAGCTGGATTGGACCACATTGTACCTGATTCTGGATTCTAATATTTTCTTGCCAATCCAAAATCTTACTTTTGAACACTAAATTATGTTTCTCTTGTATGTTTAGAAAAGTTAGAGTTTATTAACTGCTGCTACAGATATTTTCTTGTCCTACAGCTTGGAAATGTCTCTCTTCCTTTTCACTAGATGAAGAAAAAGTATTTGTGTATTATTTTTTTAAGAGAATTAAATGAAAAATGTTTTTTAAATTGTCATGTGGTCTCATGGGAATGATCTCTTGGTTCCCTGATGCTGAGAACTTGTGGACCTTGGTGGGGCATCTTAGATCCTTGTTTTTTAGGCTGGAATTACCCTTTCGGGTATTGTTGCTACATCATATGCTATTTTATTTTTCATCCAAAAAGGCTAGAGATGATAATATTATACAAGTGCTACAATGAGCCATATAGCCAAACAAAATATCCATCCAAAATGTCACGAGGGTCCATAGCACCCAATTAATTAGATGAATTTTATTTCAGGCAGGTAGATCTTGCATTAAAAGATGGGAGGCACATTCATTTTAATTCTTCTATGCAACAGGACTAAGGTGAAAATATGTTTAATAAGAATGTATGTGCAGAACCTACGTAAGATCGCAGCCGTCTTGGGGAGGGAAGGAGGAGGGAAGGGGAGAAATCTAAGATATATGGAAGTGATTGCAGAAAAATGAAAACAAATTTATTTTTTTAAAAGATGGGATTTAGTAGGTCAAGGAGGATTTATATAGTGATGAGAGTCCTATCTGTGGTGATAGGATAAAAGAGTTTTGGATCAGGTAGGAGAGCAGTATAGACCTGGCTAGAGGAACATCTTCAAAAGCTGATTTAGCCAAGTATGACTAAGGATCTGACGTTCTGGAGTGCTTCTGCTCCGTGCCTTTTATAGTCAGTATCAAGCTACTTGCTTGAACTTCACCCCACCCATTCCTCTGTGTGTGTGTGTGTGTGTGTGTGTGTGTGTGTGTATGTATATATGTATGTAGAAATCAACAAGACAGTGCTAAGAGCAAGAGAGCCTTGTGTTACTTCAGAGGACTTTGTACTGAGCTTTCCTTTAATCATAGTGTATGTCAATTATTTGTGGACTTGTATTTTTCCCAGTAGACTGTGCCCGTGACTAGATATTGTGTTAATTTTCATTTTTGTTGCCCCATTACTTAGTCCATAACTGTGGATAAAAAATACTCAATATATATTTGTTACTATAAATGCTTACTTATATTATTTATATAATATACATATATGCATACATATGTAGAAATTTATATCCTTATAGATGTATACATATATACTTCTCCATATGTATGCACATACTTACAGAATTGTCTCCTCTGAGAGAATGACAATGCCTTGAAAGCACAAATTGTTTTCACTTTTGTGTTGCATCACCAGCACCTGGTGTAGCGCTGACACATACTATGTGCTTAATAAATGCTTATTATTACTTATGTAGTGAGAATTATAAGATCAACTACATTAATTTGGAGGTCACACCTCAACCTACTGCTTGAATTATTCCCAATATTCTCACCCCAAACTCTAGAGTCATTCAAGAGTATTTTGGATATTTTCTTATTAGAATTGTAGCCTCGTATACCATTAATTAGTTGTCTTAAACCCCCAGCAGATTTTATTAAATGTAATTGATTGAAAAGGAAAAAAAAACCTTTACCCCCCAATAGTAGCTGCATATATCTCTCTATGAAATCCCTTAATCTCTTACAATTAAATATTTAAGAAACTGAGTAATTTATTAATAAGCAAAAAACATGTATAATTATTCACAGTTTTTTTGGATCTAAATAAGATGATAGATGTTCCTCCTACCTAAAATGCATGGAGTCTTCAGCTCTGCCTCCTGATTTGCTTAGCTTCCTTTAGGTCCCAGCTAAAATCCCATCTTTTACAGCAAGCCTTTCCCAATCCCTCTCAATTGTGGTGCCTTCTCTCTGTAAATTATTTCCTATGTATCAGATGTGTGTGTTAGCATGTTGTTTCCCCCATTAAATTATAAGCTCCTTGGACTCTTTTTCCTCAGGATTTTTTGTGTCCTGAGTGCTTAATACAGTGCCCAGTACGTAGGAGGTTCTTAGTATTTATTGAACTACCTCAAACTTTCACTTTAACAGCAGATGATTTTTCTTCACTTGCAGAAACACAATTCCACGATTCAGTTCATTCAAAATACCAAACCTTAAAGACACACTTTTCTTATTTCTCCTTAAGAGTTAAATTCAGTCTCCCAGGAAATAAGTTATTTTAATCCTTTTCTTTCAAGCCATCACAGGTACCAGTCTCTCAGAAATGCACTGAAAGCTGCATGTTCCACACACGCTCTAAATTCCTTTTATAATGTTTCTTCATAAAATAACTGTTAAGATCATTCTGGCAAATGGAGCAAATGTCAGCTCCAAGGAGTCCTTATCTCAGCTCCCATTCCCATTGGGGATTCTAGTACCTGGAGTGAAACTGGCTCCATCTCTTCTGCCCACTCCCATTGTTAACCCCAGTTCCTCCTATCCAGTTAACATCAATTAGCTTTTACAAAGGGATATTTACTTTGTGTCATCAAGAACAGAAATACAACCATTCCCCACCCCTGTCCATCACCTGGTTGGGAGAGAGGAGAGGAGAGGAGGGGCACCATCCTTTTTACTACCTTGGCCCTGAGGGAGGTGGATTCAGTTTGAACTCAGTTTCCACAGAGCAGTTTTTGCTCCACCAAGTCCGAATGCACACAGCTGCTGTGAGTCCATATATCAGCCGACTTTGAGTTGGATGCTGAAGGTCATTCTTCAGCCTTTGATGCCCAGTTGGTGAAGCTGCCAAACCCAGCCTGGATTCTGCTCCTGGAACTTCTGGTTGCTCACTCTCTTGACCTTTTGAAGCTCACAGTCATGGCCGTTTTCGCAGTTTCACATTTCTTTCCCTAGAAACTGGAAAAATCCATCCCCACAGGCTTCTCTAGACTGAGTCACCTGCGAGCCTCCAAAGGGAAGAGCTGGAGGCCTCTCCTTGTAATCTCTGCTACTCTTCTTTCACTAAATGGAGCTATACTACAAGGCGTCAGACTAAAAAAAGGAGGGAAGGAAGAATGAAGGAAGGAAAGATTTAAGGCCTTCCGAACACCCTGTTCTGACCACGCCGTCAAAGGGCTTCATCATGTGCCCACTTATGGAAGGACTGTGCGTGCCTCACATGTGCACACATGCCCCACGTCTACATACATGTCTCTGAAAGTATCTCCTCCAGTCCTGCCCGTCGGGAGATTATATCAGACAAGCATGCTGAGGTCTGCCCTCCAGCTCCCTGTTACGCAACTTCTTTCTGAGCCTTCATCATATATTCCTCATAGATCAAAGTTAACCCTTGCCTCCTCAGGGAGAAACAGCTGAGCAAATGACAGTTAGAATAAGAACTCCAACCGTGCAGCCCCAACTCCCATTCCTGAACATTCTATTTGGCCCTTAAAGATGCAGTGACCGTTTATCTTGTGTCTCTGTGGTGGCCCCTAGTGATGGCTGATTGCTCCGAATGGATGGGCAGATTGATTGGCCTTGTTGCCAACCTGCTTGTTCTGGCTCCTCACAGTTTATTTTTGCTCCTTGGCATGTGAGTAGGCTATGACCCTTAAAGAGAAGAAGAAATCGAATGCAAACAGTGCTGCCGGAGCAGCCCCTTCTCTGGACCATGTCTCTTTTGTTTCGGTTTCTTTCTTGCAGGGTGGGGGTCCTTAATTTCTCAGGAGAATCCTGTGGGTAGCCACTTGTCAGACTGTAGCTCTTGAGCCCTCACTAGTTTGCGTCCATTAATACTAGCTGTTAGACTTAATGAGCTCTTATCAAAGGCAATGACTCACATGCAGTAGAGACCAAGCCGTTACCAATCATGTCTCCCCAGAAAGCTGGTGCGCCCTCAGACCTTGCTGATCCCTAGGCAGGAGTGGGGCAAACAGAGGTGCATGCTTCAGTGACTTTTTCTGGGTTAAGGATGGGTCCTTTTGAGGAGAGACCTCACCCGCATTTAGGGTGACCATCTGGTTAATTTCCATTGCAAATTAGTCATTTGCCCAGTAATTACCAGACGTCTCTGGGGTTCAGAGTTCCTTATTAAAAAGCAAACAAAACAAAACAAAACAAAAAAATCCCTAAGGTTCCCTTATTTATTTACACAAATTAGTGACTGTGAAAAATGTAGAGAAATAATCTATTGGGGCAAGTTCCTAGTTTCTGCTGGCTGGGGGAAGTTCAGCAACTTTCTGGCCTTTTCATATGCAAATGAATACTTAAAGCTTCAAATCTTACACCAGATATAAAGGAGCCTGTTGTTTGGTCAGTCGTTTTTTCAGGCCTGTCTGACTCTTCAGAACCCTAGCCACAGTTTTCTTGATAAAGGCACTAGAGTGGTTTGCCCTTTCCTTCTCTAGCTCAGGCTCGAGGCAACTGAGGCAAGCAGGGTTAAGTGACTTACCCAGGGTCACACAGCTAGTAAGTGTCTGAGGCTGGATTTGAACCCAGGATGATGAGTCTTCCTGATTCCAGGCCTGGTACACTATTCTTTGTGCCAACAAGGTACAAGATGATCCACTCATCAGAAAAAGACTCAACCCTTACAGTTACTTGCCCCTCTAATATTTGATGAAGTCCAAACTGAACACATCCTTTTTCTGGGGAATATTGATTAGTGGAAAGTTCTAAAAGGGGAAAATAATGAAATGAAAAAGAAACAAGAAGGCACAAGTGAAACATGTAAACATTTCTCCAAACACATCCTATTCCATATGCTTTAGACGTGAAATCAAGATTCAAAATCACATTATTATATAATGTTAAAACTGCTCAGAATGTTAGGGATGATACTGATATAAAACAATTCATAGAAATTTAGGTTGTTACCTTAGATATATGGTCACAATTCTCAATTTGATAACAATATTTCTCAAAGCCTTAGAGATAGCTCATGTAGTAAGTTAAATATCCAAGTGTTTATGGTGGAGAAGAGGAAAGGAAAAAGTGGTTGAATATCTCTACACGCTTTCAGAAGCTCCAATGAATTCTTTCTCAGAGATTGGGTAATTCAGAAGAACTGCCTCTAAGAGAGAGGAGATACTTTTTCCATTCATCAGAGGGACATCTGTTTGAAAGACTTCTCCATTTCCATCTTTTTTTTTTTTTGGTGCCTTTTTTTCATTTTTTTAAAATTTATTTTTAACAGTTTATAACAGATAAAGCAATTCAGACTTTTGGTCAGGTGATGCATCTTTTTAAAGCATTTACAATATGGACCATAAAAGAATTTTTTTTTAAAACATTAACCAACTGAGACACAGATAATATTTATGTTGCTAACTTCACAAGCTCTTGACATAATTGTCTCCACAGTATTACTAGGAATTAAAGGACTCTAACTTAGGTTGTTGGTCTAAAGTCCTATGCCTAACAGCTTAATTTTAAACAACCTCAGATGTTCCTCTACCCATAATCTATAATTGAATAGATCTGGTACTAAGCTTACAAACCTTATGACTATAGAAAATTGCCACCAATAGTAAGGAATTTGCAGGGATGCAATATCACCCCAACTTCATGTCAGTTTCAGGCAGGAGTAGATTGTCCGCTTGCATTCAGTCAGGCTTAAAGTCTGCCAGGTGTCAGTGGGGAAACTGAGTCAGGAGAATCCCACCTCAGCCCATGCTGAACAGCCATTCTCCCACCCTTCCCTTGAGATCACCTATGCAATTCATACCAGCATCTCATCGGCTTACTGGCATCATTATTGGAGGCTCAGATCACTTTTCTTGCTACCCATACCTGGAGTTAGACTCAGGAAAACAGTCACTTAATAGTTCCATAGCATCTAAAAATGGCAAGTTCCAATAACCAGGTTTCAAATATGATTATAGTTTCACTGTGAAACATCTTTTGAGGCAAGTCTTAAGTGCCTTACATGTCTTTCTATACATGTTCTAGTTCCTGGTTAAAAGGCAATCATAAAATCAAATTTCTGTCAAAACCTTGACTTTTCCATCAATGCCAAATTTTACCCGAGGTTACCTTCCTCTAGGAAATTTAGGCTGAAATTCTTTTCTCCAAACTAAAGATGTCATTGATTTATTCTCAGTAATTAATTCAGTCTATTGTCTTAATACCAATTGTTTTTACCTCACTATGTAACATGTCCAATTTTTCTCCCCATCACTCCCCTCTCCCTTTTTCCTAATACCTTGCATTCTGATTACTCCTTCCCTCAATGTACCCTCCCCTCCAACACATCCCACCTCTCTCCTATCCCCATCTTCTCTCTTTTCTTGCAGGGCAAAATGAATTTCCATACCCCTATCCCTGTAGTTCTTATTTCCCAATTATATGCAATAAAAATTCTCAACATTCGTTTCTAATACTACAAATTCCAACTTCTCGCCATCCCCCCTCCTTCCCCAGCCCCATTGAGAAGGGAAGCAATTCAATAGAGACTAAATACATGTTGTTTTGCAAAATATTTCCATAGTAATCATGTTGTGTAATACTAATTATGTTGCCCTCTGACCTACCCTATCCCCCCTTATTTTTCCTCCCTACAATTGACCTTGTCCCTTCTCAGAAGTGTTTATTTCTAGTGACTCCCTTCTCCCATTTGCCCTCCCTTCTAACATTCCCTTTGCTCCACTTGTCACTTCCTCTCCTACTTTCCTGTGATGTATATAAATTTTCATATCAAATTTAGTGAGCATGTTATTCCCTCCTTCAGCCACACATGGGGAGAGTACCTTTATTCCCCACCCCCCTTTCTCCCTCATCTTCTCCATTGAATAATATTTTTCTTATCTCTTTTATGGGTTATAGCCTGCCCCATTCTATCACTCCCTTTCTCTTCCCAGAATTTTCCTCCTTCACTCTTTAATTTGTATTTTATTTTATTTGTGTGTGTTTGTGTGTGTGGATATCATCTCTTCTGATACAACACACCCTATACTCTCTATCTATGTGTATGGGTGTGTGTACAATCTCTCCAACTACCCAAATACTGAGAGAAGATTCAAGAGTTAAAAATATTTTCTTTTCATGTAGTAATGTAAACAGTTCAGCTTTAGAGAGTCTTTTATGATTTTTCTTTTCTGTTTACCTTTTCATGCTTCTCTTGATTCTTGTCTTGGGAAGTCAAATTTTTAAATACAGATCTGGTCTTTTCCTCAACATGAAATCTTGAAATTTGTCTATATCACTGAATGACCATTTTTTCCCTTGAAGTATTATATTCAGATTTTCTGGGTAGGTGATTCTTGGCTTCAATCCCAGTTCCTTTGACTTCTGAAATATCCCACTCCATGCCCTTTGTTCGCTTAATGTTGAAGCTGCCAGAACCTGTGTGATCCTGATTGTATTTCCACAGTACTCAAATTGTTTCTTTCTAGCTGCTTGCAGTATTTTCTCCTTGATCTGGGAACTCTGAAATTTGGCCACAATATTCCTAGGAGTTTCTCTGTTTGGGTTTTTTCAGGAGGTGAAGGATGAATTCTTTCAATATCCATTTTGCCCTCTGATTCTATAATATCAGGGCAGTTTTCCTGGATAATTTCATGTAAGATAATGTCTAGGCTCTTTTTTTGATCATAGCTTTCAGGTAGTCCAATAACTTTTAAATTATTTCTCCTGGATCTATTTTCCAGGTCAGTTGTTTTTCCAATGAGTTGTTTCACCTTTTCTTCTTCTTCTTCTTTTTTTTTTTTCTTCAAATTTTTGGTTTTGTTTACTAACTTCTTGGTTTAACTCATAGTCATTTGTTTCCCTGGACTCATTTCTCTCTTTTAACAAATTGTTTTGTTCAGTGAACTTTTGAACCTTCTCCTCTCTTTGAGTAATTCTACTTTTTAAAACCTCCTTCTCCTTGTTGACTTTTTGGACTTCTTTTTCCAATTGAGCTAGCCTCTTTTTAAAGCTGCTATTTTCCTCAGCATTTCTTTGGTTCTCCTTTAGTAAGCTGCTAACTTGTTTTTTTAAGGTCTTCTATTGCCTGAGTCAAGTTTAAGTCCCCCTTGGAGGCAGGGCCCTTGACTTCCTCTGACAGTATACCTTGTTCTTCCTCATGTGAAAGGATGGGGGGAGACACCTGTTCCCCAGGAAAGTAACCTTCTATGGTCTTATTTTTTTCCCTTTTCTGAGCATTTTCCCAGCCAGTTACTTGACTTCTGACTTTCTCTCCACACCCATCTCACCTCCAGTTCTGTCCAGCCAGCACTGGAGGCTGAGATTCAAATGCTGCTCCCAAGCCTCCAGGGCTTTTGGCAGGGGTGGGACTGCTATTCAGTATGAGAGTAAGTTCAGCTGCTCAGATAGGGGCAGGGCTGCCACACAGGGTTCAATTCCGTCAGGGGGTTTGCGATGAGACCTTCAATAATAGTCACAGGCCACTGCCTGCTTTGGGAGCCCCTGTCTGCTGCTGCCTTTGCTGCTGCCTCCCAAGGGGGGCCAGAGTTATGGGGACACCCCACTCCTCTCTCAGCCAGCCGAAAAGACCTTCTCACTGACCTTTTGCACCTGTGGGTTGAGGGATCTGTGCTGCTGCTGGAGATTCCATCCCTGAAGCCTGATCGCATCTGCTCCTCTCAGTGCTGTGTGGTCAAGGCAGGGCTGAGCTCTGCTCTGAGTTCAGTGTATTACAGACCTTTCTCGTCGGTTTTTCAGGTCTCTCTGGAACAAAAATCTCCTCTGCTCCGTTGTTCTGTGGCTTCTGCTACTCTAGAATTTGTTGAGAGTTTTTCTTTACAGATAGTTTATGGGATGTGGGGTAAGAGCTAAGTGTCTGTGTATCTTTCTACTCTGCCATCTTGGCTCCTCCATTTCTATCTTGTTTTGTGAAACTGCAGCTCTTCATTATAATAGGAGAAGTTGGATTTTCCATTTCCAGGCATCAGTAGCCTAGGGAAGTGAGAACCTTGAATGCAGATGTTTCTGGAACCCTCCTAGTACCACTGCACCAGGATTTGATGTCTTTTCCCATCAAAAATTTAGTCTCTTCTCTGACTCCAGGTATTTGTGATGTGTCCTTCCAAGATGAGCAGTTTCTGTATTACATCTCTAAATGACAGATCAAAACTTTTGGGATTTGATCCTAGTCCATTTTCCTTAGGGACCATCTTTAAGCCCAAGTGAGAAATGATTAAATTTAAAAATGATTAAAGCATTCTTAGTGATATAGTTTTATTTCTTTTCAGCTGATTTGCTCTGTCTAATAAGAAGAATTTCTTTGCTAATTTTGTAGTATTTTTTTAACCATTGCTAATTGTGAAAACAATCATATTCCAAATCTCAGGGAAGGTTTACTGAAATTTTCTAGATCATTTTTTGGTACTTGGAGTCAGAGTACTTCTCTGTAATTATCCTGTAATCATAAATGATCATATTCCAAATCTCAGGGATAGCTTAGTGAAATATTCTAGGTTACTTCTTGGTACTTGGAGTCAGAGTCCTTTTCTATAATTATACTGTAATCATACTCTTTCATAATGACACTTTTCCAGCTAAGTAAACTACAGGTTGAGATTTTATGCTGTGATTATTGGACCAACATTTGTATTTTCTTTCTTGACTTGTGTTTTTGTGCTTTTATTTAGATTTCGTCATTGCTACTTTCTATAATATCTCTTCAATCTTTTGTTCTGATCATTATTATAGCTACATGTTTTGTAGTTCATTTTATCTTCTTGCTGTTTTATATCACTCTTGGTGAAAATATGACAAAAGGGTGAAATGTGTTGCTTCTGTCTTCTTGGGGTTTGGCATTGAGTGGTCATTTAGTTTAACAACATTGAGGTATCTTTATTAGCAAATTAAATGAACTTTAAAATGAACATTTTTAAAGTATAAGATATTCTAATGTTGATTCTTCCTTTACCCAACTGCGCTCGTTTTCTGCCACTCCTAGATTTATACTTTGCTCCAGCTAAGCAGACTCATTTGCTGTTTTCTTCTAATCCCAAGAGTTTGGTCCCACAGATATAGTTCACCTTCTCTCATCTCTATATCACAAAAATAACTAATGGAAAGTTGATACCTAATAGAATCAAGTAGAGAGTAACAGAGCATCCAGCTGCTCCTGTTGAATTCAGGTCACCTGGCCCAGAAAAATAATATCCTCAGTAACTGAAGAAAATGGTGAATGTGATTGTGGAAACACCGCCAAGGATATTTTAAAGATGTTGGAGAATAGGCATTATAGAACTGGAGGACAGATGTCCCTATACTGAAAAAAGGGAAAAGAATATAGTTTGTAAACTTTGGACCAGTGAGCTACATTTGGATTCCTAGCAAAAAAAAATGTATTTTTTTTCTTAGATCCATGACTTCCTTAATGTAGGGAACTCCTGGTAAAGGAATACCCTCTACCAACGTGACTCATCAACTATTCTGCAGAATATCTTGTGTCAATGAAACTTTTCCAGGGCTGCACAACTGGTATGTGTTTTAGAGGTGGCACATGAACACCTTATTAACGCTGTCTACTCACTGCTTCTTAGTGACATTCTAGAATGTTTTTGTAGCCTACCTTTTGGAGGTTTTCCAAAAATGCTTAGACACAGGGCAAGGAGAGACAGGAGTGGGGTTGCAGTCTAGCACTCAGTCCCCTCTCCAGGATTCTAATATCATTTCAGACTTTACCTGAGAGCAAACCACGCAGAAGCCCTAGGATTCTGAACATGAAAAAGAACTTGTAAGAGAAACCAACCCTGAAAAGTGAGACAGAAAAGAAGAGAGAGGAGTCATTCCTTTTAAAGTCTCCTGAAAAAAATGTCTCCTGAGTGGGCAACTCTTCTTTATCTGTGGCCAACTGTCTTTGACTGCCCCCTTTTCTCATATGTGAAGGCCCTTGTATAAAATGGGAACTATTTGGAAGTCTCTGGTTTCATACCACTTTAACAAGAGGTCAAAGCACACGTATCTTTTAAAGTGGCCAGGATGTAGGCCACTCCATGGGAAGTGCCCTAACCAGAAAGTATGTATCATTAAGACTCTAAGATTCAAATTTATATCTTGTATTTATTCTATTTCTTCTTATATTGGTACATGTTGTTTCCTGTCACAGAATGTAAATGTCTTCTGAGCAGGGACTATTATCTTCCTAGCCCCAGTGCCCGGCACAGAGTAGGTACTTGTAGAATTATTAAAATTTTTGATATTTAATGAATTTATACTTGTATATAAGTTATTTTTCATTCTTCAAGCAGCTATTGAACCCAGTAGAAACCTAGGCACAGCCAAGTGGCCCAGTGGATAGAGTGCTTGTCTTGGAATCAGGAAGTTCTTAATTCACATGTCATATCATCATTTCTCTGATAGTGTGGTCTTCTTCAGCAACGAAGGACAAACACACACAGACTGTTCGTGATTCCATTTTGGGCTTTCTTTGAAAAGATACTGGAACGGTTCATCATTTCCTTCTCTAGCTTATTTTACAGATGAGGAAACTGAAGCAGAGTTAAGTAACCTGCCATGGGTCATACTAAGTAAGTATCTGAGGCCAGATCTGAACTCAAGCTGTCTTCCTGACTCTAGGTCTGGTACTTAAGCTACTGCCTCACCTCACCGTGCCCCACCCCCCAGGCTCCCCAAAGCAATGTAGTGTCATTGATTTATAATTGTTTTTATTCCAGTCCCCTGAACTAGCTGTCATTTCCTACCTTTCATAAATTATGAATAATATTTTAATATTTGATCTTATGTTCTTGAAAGTTACATGATATTTTACGTTTTTAAACTTAACAATTTTAGTGAAAATTCTTAATCATCTGGATCAGTTGGTCGATCTAAACTGAAGCAACAATGGTGAAGGGCAAAGTTGTGTAGCTGCCACTTTATTCACAAAATCATTATAAAGCAGGAAATAGAGCCAAACTATTGATTAATAGGTTGTATGTGGTATGATACCCTATAAACAGATTAGAGGTCTGAAAATAGATCTGTGATTCCAGGGAGAAAGCACTGTTCTTTCTTCATTCCCTACCCTCCCACCAAGTGTCATTTGCTTCACTTTCTATCTTCCTCCCTCTATTTCAACTTTTGGAAACTTGTTTGAGAAGAAAGACAAAGACATTCATCCGACTTGATGGTTTAGACAGAATTTATGTGAAGTGCTTAAGTTTAATTTTTAAAAAGTCTGAATCTTCATCCACATTAAAATTCAGACCATATGATATGAACTCTCCCAAGTCTCTTTTCTTCCCCTTCCTCCCAAAACATCCAAGTCTTCCTTAACCTTAAAAAAATCACAGAATCTCAGAGTAAGAAGTGAACCCCAAGGTCATCGAAACCAACCAATCCTTCTGTAGAGAAAGGTTCTCTACAACTTCTCCAGCAAGTGGTTACCTTGTCTCCACTTCACCAGTGGATAACTTTACTGTCTCCCAAGGCAGTCTGTTCTGCTTTTGGCCAGATTTAATTTTTAGGAAATTTTTCTTTTTAATAACTTGAATCTACCTTTCTGCAACCTCTCCCTGCCACTTCTGCCTCCAAGACCAAGCAGAATAAGTTTAATCCTTCTTCCATACAGTAGTCAAGTAGAAAGTGATCATCCTCTCTACTGCCTTAGATCTTTAATCTAAATATTCCTAATCCATCAGCTAAGGTTTGTTTCCACATTCTGCTTTACCTCAGACTGGACCTGTTTCAGCTTCTATTCTAAAATATGGTATCTGGACCTGAACACAGTACTTCAGATGCGATAAGGTGAGGTCAGAGGGCAGTGTAACTGTCCTCTCCCTTTTTTCTGGACATGATTATTATCATTATTATTAAAAGACTGCATTAGTTACTGTAACCAAAATGTTACACTCGATTTATTTTGAGCTTGGTGTATAATTGAGGTCTTTTTCACATAATGGTTTTCTTTTAACATTTTGATTAAAAGTTTTCAGTTTCAAATTCTATCCTTACTTCCCTCTTTTCTTCCCCTTCCTAAAGATAGTAAGCAATCAGCTACAGGGTATACATGTGCAATTAGGTAAGACATTTCCATATTAGCCATTTTGTATAAAAAGACTTGAATGAAAGAAAAGTGAAGGAAAGAAAATGAAAAAAAAAAAGCATGCTTTGGTCTGTATTCAAACAATATCAGCTCTTTCCCTGGAAGTGAACAGTATGTTTCATCATTAATCCTTTGGAATTGTTTTGGATCATTATGTTGCTAAGAATAGCTGAGTCTTTCACAGCTCTTCATTGAACAATATTGCTGTCACTGTGTACAATGTTCTTCTGGTTCTGTTCACTTTACTCTGCATCAGTTCATGTAAATCTTCTCAGGTTTTTCTGAAATCATCCTACTCATTTCTTATATCACAATGATATTTCATTACAATCACATACCACAGCTTGTTTAGCTATTCCCCAATTAATGGGCATCCCTTCAATTTCCAATTCTCAGTCACCATGAAAAGAGTTGCTAATAAATATTTTTGTACAAGTAGGTCCTTTTCCTACCCCTTTTTAAAATATCCTTGGGATACAGACCTAGCAGGGGTATTATTGGATCAAAAGGCATGCAGTTTGATTGCCCTTTGGGCATAGTTCCAAATTGCTCTCCAGAATGGTTGGATCAGTTCACAATTCCACCAGCAATACGTCAGTGTCCCAGTTTTCTCACATCCCTTCCAACATCTAACATTCTCCTTTGTTTTTGTCATATTACTGCAGCCATAGAATCTAGTGGCACAAAGAACTTCAACTATTGTGTAAGCCAACTCCCTTATGTTACAAAAGAGAAAACAGGTCTAGAGAGGAGGCTTGTAAAGGAGTAGAGAGCCAAGATTCTAACCCACGTCTCTTGACTCCAAATCCAATTCTTTTTCTGCTTACTGCAAGTGCTTGGAGCATGTGCTTCACCTACACGGAAAAGAAACCTCATGTCTTACATGTCTCATTCCTGCTAGTATCCTCCAAGTTCCTTTAGGATAAGGAGTAGATCCTATTTATCTTAAACCAAAACAAATCACTACCTCCTGAGCCATGTCCAGTTGTCCTGATCTGTCATGTCATGGCATCATGTCTTAGAGAACAAAGGATGAACAGCCACAGGCTAATCGGGGAGATAGCAGCACTGATCTCACAGGGTTATCAGGAGGGTTGAATGAGGTGATGCATCTCAACCTCATCTGTTATATGAGAATAACAAAAGCCCTAACTTTACAGTGAGCTAGTACTGGAGCCTCATGCCTGGAATCAGGAAGACCTAGGTTCAAATGACTAGGCAAGTCATTTAATCTCTGTTTACTTCATTTTCCATGAGGCAGCTAGGTGGTACAGTGGATAGAGCACCAGTGCAGGAGTCAAGAGGACCTGAGTTCAAAAGTCACCTCAAGACACTTGACACTCACTAGCTGTGTGACCTTGGGCAATTCACTTAACCCCAATTGTCTTATCCCGGGTCATCTCCAGTCATCCTGATAAATATCTGGTCACTGGATTCAGATGGCTCTGGAGGAGAAGTGAAGCTGGTGACCTACATAGCCCTCCCTCACTCAAAACAAAGTCAAGGGCAAGTCATGTCGTTATTTCTCTGATGAAGGACAAACACACACACACACACACATCTATGCATATAAGTAGTTAATAGATACTAGAGAAATGAAACTGATGCTGGGCTGTTGAGAGAACACCCATTTGCTCTTCATTTGTGCTTTATTATTTTTTACCATATCCTATCTTTAACTGGTAACTTAAGGATCCTTTAGAAGATAATGTTATATGCTGAGGTCAGCTTTATACATCTTGGCACCCGGGTCCTAGATAATAAATACTTGGATGTACTCAATCAGTCAACATTGCATTTTAAATCAACAATTATTTTCTAGGTACTGTACTAGGCACTGGGAATGCAGCACCAAAAGTGGAAACAGTCATTGTCCAACAGTGAAGACAAGCTAATGATCAGGGAAAGACACTAGTAACTAAAGAGATCCATTGGATGTGATGATTGAACTCAGCCTTGAAGGAAACTAGAAAGTATGTGAGATGGAAGTGAGGAGGGAGTACATTTCAAGGGTGGAGGTAAAAGTGTAGGAGATGGAGTGTTGTGTGTGAAGCACCACAGGAAGGCTAATGCTCTTGCAATGGTGATATATATGGAAGGGAATCATGTGCTGGAAGGCTGGAGAGGTAGCTTAGGACCAGAATGAGAAAGGCTTTAAATGTCAAATAGAGATTATCTTATTTTGGATGCAGTAGGGAACCTTTGGAGTTTATTTAGTGGGGGAATGGCATGATCAAATTTATATGTTAGTAAAATCAGTTTGCTAGCTGTATGAAGGAAGAATTGGGGACAGGGGACAGGAAAGCCCTAAGACTGAGAAATTAATTAGTGAGCTGTTTCAGTTGTTCAAGAGGTGATGAAGACTTGGACTAGGGCAATAGTCGTGTGAATGCAGAGAAAGGGGCAGATAGCAGATCTTTCATGACATGAGCATAGCTTCATGGGTACTAAAGGGAGAGTGCGTTTGGAGTGAAAAAGGAAAATTCATTCTCTCATCCTTTTGGCCAAAATGAAAGTTTAAAGATATGTGGGGATCATAGGCCATATTTCTAGTTCAGACACTGAATGCTTCTGACTCTTTCCCTCACCTCTAGTGTGGAGGCAGATCTAAAATGTGCCTCCTAAAGTAGAGATGGGACATATGCGTCCATCTGGTTATCCATAGAACTTAAGTCTCAGTAAAAGCAGATAATCTGCTACTACATTTTTCCTTTTCTCTTCATTATTTTTATTTCATTAAATATTTCCCAATTACATGTAAAAAAATTAACAATAACTTATTAAAATTTGAGTTCCAAGTTCTCTCTCTTCCTTACCCCCTCCTCCCTCTTTGAGAAGGCAAGCAATTTTATTTCAGTTATACATGTGAAGTCATGTATATGAGGTATATGTATATGAGGTTTTTTGTTGCAAAAGAAAACACAAACAAAAATCGTACAATAATAATAATGATTGTAAAAGTATATATTTAAGTCTGCTTTCAGAATTCAGCAGTTCTCTCTCTGGAGGTGGTTAGCAATTTTCAACATTGGTTATTTGGAATTGTCTTGGATCATTGTCTTGATATAAGTAAATAATTCTTTCACAGTTGGTCATGTTTGCCATATTGTTGTCATTATGTACAATGTTCTCCTGGTTCTGCTTACTTCACTTTGCATGAGTTCATGTAAGTCTTTCCAGGTTTTTCTGAAACCATTCAAGAAGGGAAGCTCTGGAAGGAAGAAAGGGGGAGCAGAAAAGTTTTGGGAGTATGGGAAAAGAGGACGGAATGGAAATGATGGGCACATTAGTAGTAGTAAGTATGGATGGGGTGATTACTATTTCTTAGAGTTTGTGATGAAAATGGGGAATAAATCAAGACATCATTTTATATGCACTGGAGATTTTTGGGAAACCAGATTTTGATTCTGGAAAATCTCAGACTTAGAAGATAAATGATCATACTTCACTCTAGATTAAATGACTCAGGGGACACTGAAAGTTTGCCAGTTCCCAACATGAGCTTCTCCTGTGATCCCTGAAGAATGCAGCACTCAATACCCAAAGAAAACAGCAGCAGGACCCCAGAGAATACAAATCAGGACCAAACAAGTGCTAGACATTCTCTCCAGAAGCGAGCCTAGTCTGACCATAATACAAAGACCCAGTTTATCAACTAAATAAACCAAAAATACTCCCATGAGAATAAAAGCATCCATGCGTGGATGCTTGAGACATAAGCCTAGAAGAAAAGAATAACTCCAGAAAATCTGCAAATAAGCCCCAAGGTCAGCCAAAATTCCTAGAAGAGATGAAGCAAGCATTCGAAATGATTTAGGAGTTTTTTAATGATGCCATAAGCGAAGTGCAGATGTTAGGGGAAAATTTTGGAAAAGAAATGAGAGTTTTCTATGAAAAACTTATGCGAGAATTATCTAGTAAAGAAGGACAAAATTCTATCCAAGTAACAGCCTATCTGAGCAGCAGAATGAGCCAGAAGTAAATGTCTCCGTAAGACAGCAGGAAATATTAAAACAAAGTAGAAGACTGAGAAAAAATAGGGAAATACAAGGTATCTCACTTGGAAAGCATTTGACCTTACAAACTGATGAAGGAGACATAATTTAAGAATCACTGGACTACCTTAATGCCATGCAAAAAAGAAAATATCATATTCGCGAAATTATGAAGGAAAACTACCCAGATTTGCCATCACCGAAGGGCAAAGTGAAAATGGATAGACTCCACTGACCATTTACCTAAAGAAGCCCTCAGGATCAAAACTCCCAGGGACTTCATGACCCAAATCTGGAGCTTACAGCTCAAATAAAAACTATTAGAAGCAGCCAAAAATGAAGAGTTCAAAGAGTGAGGAGTCACAGTTGTACAAGATTTGAAAGCTACCACTATAATAGAGGGAGTCATGGAACATGACATTCCAAAAGGCAGAACGTACAAACTTGCAATCAGGAATAACTTACCCAGAAAAACACTATATTCGTGCAGGGGGAAATGGAATTGCAATGAAACAGAAGACTTTTAAGCATTTCTATATGAAAGACCAGTTAAGTAGAGACTCTGAATAAAAGTGCAGAAGTTAAGAGAAACTTGAAGATGTAAATCCAAGTAAAGAGTCAGGAAGGGACTATACAAAAGTGAAGATTTAATATTCCAATGGGAGAATGTGATCCAAGTGTAATCTCTGAACCCCAATGCCATCAAGAGTCATAGAGGGAGTGAAGTATGGTAACAGGCCTGGAAGTAGTTTTATTTTTCATGATCTTAAAAGAAGAAAGGAAAAGAAAGAAAAGGAAAGAAAAAAGAAATACACTAGGAAATAAAGGCGAAGAAAAGGCGGGAGAAGTTATTATTTTATATAGTTAGGATGCCCAAGTAGAAGTTCATACAAAAAAGGGGAAAGGATGGAATAGGCATCACTTGAACATCACTTTCATTTCAACTAGTTAAAGAGGAGTGGAACACTCTCACACGTACACACACACATGCACATGCAGGCATGCAAAGAGTTTGATGTAGAAATGCATTCAAACCTAGGAAAACAAAAAGGCTCAGAGAAAGGGGCAAGTGAATAGAGGGAGGATGTATTCAGAAAGAGATTCATCATAAGAAAAAAAATTCTAGACTTGGATGTTAGATTGTGAAGAAGATTTTAAAATTGTATGAAGAAAAGTGAGAACCTGATTAGGGTCTGGGTAAGGGAAAGAGAAGAGGGAGAGGGGAGCAGAAACAAATTGCTTATGATAAGCACACCCCCCTCATCATCTTCTTTATAAGAAGAAGGTAAAGAAAAGAGGGGGGAAAGTGTAAGAGATTACAATGGAAAGAAATATGCAATCAGTGACATAAAAATAGAAAGGTTTTGCACAAAAAAAATCAATATAGCTGAAATAAAGAAAACTGTTATCTGGATAGGGTGAGGAAGCTTTGTAGTTTCTCTGATAAAGGTCTCATTCCCAAATTACATAAGAAACTGACTCAAGTATAATAATCAGATTCATTTACCACTTGAGAAATGGTGAAAGGATATGAACAGGTAGAGTTGTTTGGGGTTGGTTTTTTTTTGTTTTTTTTTTTTTTTTGAGACTGGGTCACCTTATCTTGCCCAGGCTAGAAGTGCAGCAGTCACTGAGAGTCCTGATGTTATTACTAATTAGCACAACATTTTTGACTTGCTCCATTTCTGACCTTATTCTTCTATAAGCAGTCTCATAACTTTCCACTCCCAAGGGCTCACCATATTGGTACTACACTTAGGATGGAAACCCAATTAACTTTAGCCCTTCTACAAATTACAACTCCTAAATTCAAGCAATCCACCAGCCTCAGTCTCCTCAGTAGCAAGGATTACAGGACTGCACCATAGTATGAACTAACTCAGAGTAAGGTTAATAGAACCAGGAGAATGATTTATATAACAACATCAACATTGTAAACAAAAATAACTTTGAGAGTTACAAATATTGTCTTTCCATGTAGGAATGTAAACAGTTCACCTTTGGTAAGTCCCTTATGACTTCTCTTTGCTGTTTACTTTTTCATGCTTCTTCTCATTCTTGTGTTTGAAAGTCAAATTTTCTTTTCAGCTCTGGTCTTTTCATCAAGAATGCTTGAAAGTCCTCTGTTTCATTGAAAGACCATATTTTCCCCTGAAGTATTATACTCAGTTTTGCTGGGTAGGTGATTCTTGGTTTGAGTCCTAGTTCCTTTGACTTCTAGTATATCCTATTCCAAGCCCTTCAATCCCTTAAAGTAGAAGCTGCTAGATCTTGTGTTATCCTGATTCTATTTCCACAATACTGGAATTGTTTCTTTCTAGCTGCTTGCAATATTTTCTCCTTGACTTGGGAATTCTGGAATTTGGCCACAATGTTCCTAGGAGTTTCTCTTTTTGGATCTCTTTCAGGCAGTGATCTGTGGATTCCTTCAATACTTATTTTGCCCTCAGGTTCTAGAATCTCAGGGCAGTTTTCCTTGATAATTTCATGCAAGATGATGTCTAGGCTCTTTTTTTGATCATGGCTTTCAGGTAGTCCCATAATTTTTGAATTGTCTCTCCTGGATCTGTTTTCCAGGTCAGTTGTTTTTCCCATGAGGTATTTCACATTCTCTTCCATTTTTTCATTCTTTTGGTTTTCTTTTGTGATTTCTTGGTTTCTCAGAAAGTCATTAGACTCCATCTGTTCCATTCTAATCTTGAGAGAACTATTTTCTTCAGTGAGGTTTTGAACCTCTTTTTCAATTTGGCTAATTCTGCTTTTGAAAACATTCTTCTCATTGGCTTTTTGAACCTCTTTTGCCAATTGAGTGAGCCTATTTTTCAAGGTGTTATTTTCTTCAGCATTCTTTTGGGTCTGCTTTTGCAGAGTATTGACCCGTTTTTCATGCTTTTCTTGCACCCCTCTCATTTCTCTTCCCAGTTTTTCCTCCACCTGTCTAACTTGATTTTCAAAATCCTTTTTGAGCTCTTCCATGGCCTGAGCCCATTGGGTATCTATTTCAGATGTTTGGGGTACAGAGGCCTTGACTTCTATGCCTTTCCCTGATGGTAAGCATTGTGTTTCCTCATCAGAAAGGAAAGGTGGGAACATCTGTTCCCCAAGAAAGTAGCTCTCTATGGTCTTATTTTGCTTCCTTTTTCTGGGCATTTTCCCAGCCAGTTACTTGACTTCTGAGATTCCTCTCCACCCCTGCCTAGATCCGCCCAGCTAGTGCTTGGGGTCTGAGATTCAAATGCTGCTCTCCAGCCTCAGGGCTTTCAGTGGTGGGTGGGGCTGCTCTTCAATGTGAGCTTAAGTTCTGGTGCTCAGGTGGGGGGGCAGGGCCACCTTCCAGGCTCAGTTCCCTCAGGGGGTTTATGCAGAGAACTTCAACAATGGAGCTCCTGTCTGCTCTGGGAGTCCCAGGCCACCACTACCTCTGCTGCTGCCTCTGCCACTGCCTCCTGAGGGGGCCTGAGTCACGGAGACACCCTGCTCCCCTCTTGGCCAGCCCAGAAGTCTCTCTCACTGACCTGTAACATCTGTGGGTAGAGGGACCTTCACGGCTGCCACAGAGTCCATCCCTGAAGTCTGCTCAGATCTGCTCCTCTGGGGCCATGTGGCCAGGGTAGTGCAGGGGTGGGCTCCACTGTCCAGAGCATGAAGGACCCCTGGGGACAGCTTTCCAGGGCTCTCTGGAATGGAAATCTCTTTCACTGTGTTTCTGCACAGGTTCCACAGCTCCAGAATTTGTGGGGAGTTCTTTTTATAGGAAGTTTATGCACTGTGGGTTCGGAACTAGCATACAATGAGTCTTTCTACTCCGCCATCTTGGCTCCTCCCCAAAAATAACTTTGAAAGATTTAAGAATTCTGATCAGTGAGATGTTCAACCACAATTCTATGTGGTTGAACAAATGATGATGATGATGCATGCTGCCTTACTCTTGACATGAAAGTCATTAGAATAAATATGCTGTATGAGATTGGATATAATCATTGTGGGAATTTGTTTTTCTTGACTAGTTATGTTTATTTTTTAAAATAAAGTTTATTAATATCTATATATTACACACATTTTCCCCTATATTCTTCCTCCTTCCATTTCAAAAAAGCCATCCCACATAGCAAATAGCATAAGAGATATAAACTTTATCCAAGTAACAGACTCCCTAAAAATTAGAATGGATGAAGAAAGAAGATAATGACTCCATTAGAAAACAAAAAATATTAAAACAAAGTCAAAATACTTAAAGGCTTCAGGGTACTAAACAGCACAATGAGTGAGGCATGATTCCTGAGGACAGAGAAGTGATGGGCTAGTATGTATATGAGACACATTTTTGGAAATGGCTAATATGGAAATTCATTTTGCTTGATTATAGTTGTTAGAAGAGTTGTTTCTTCTTTTTCTTTTTTTTTTAAAGAGAGGATGGGAGAGAGAAGCAAAAATGCTTGATAATTGAAAGAATAAAACAATTTAAAAAAGAAAAGATGTTATGATTTTTTTTCTGAAGGATGAACATGACTTTTGAATCAGGGAGACCTCAAAGAACAGTTTAAATCCATTGACACTGTTATCTGATCTAAGATGCTCAATTGTAGCCACTTTACCCTAAATTGGATTAATTCAGTACATCTTTATATTGCATTTTGTAATCTACAGTATAACACAATTTCCTTCCTCTTATAGTATACATTTTGAATGTCGTCTTTTTTAATACCACTACAATTTCCCCAATTTTCCCCTCCTTCTCCCATTCCAAAAAGGAGAGAATTAGCAAAACTGATAAATTCATTGAAAAAGTTTGAAAATATGAGTAATATACAACAGTTATGGACCTCTCACTTCTGCAAAGGATTGAGCTGGGGGGGAGTATCTTCTCATACCTCTTCTTTTGAGTCTTGTTTATTCTTTATAATTTTTCAACATTCACATATTTCAATATTGGGATGAAATGAAGCACTTGCAAATCTCTGAACATTTAATAAAGCAGGGAGTTTACCTTGCCCTCACATAGCAAGGGTATGAACAAGGATATAGTAGCACTTCTCTGGGTATAGCCCCCTTATCTCCATCTGGAAATAAGTGTGGTCAGTTAGTCATCAGGATATGGTTACTCATGTGATCTTAGGCACCCACCAAGTCTGAGAGGTCCTGATTCTCCCCAGATGGGATCTTTTGTGCCACTTTGCTCTGAAGGTGCATTTGAGAAATGGGCCAATCATGTTGTATGGTGGAGGAAGTAGGGATGTCAGGGAAGCTGTGTCAGGAAACTGCTGGTCTTAACACATACTACACCTTGGCGGTAAGGTCCTAGTTGTCTCCTAGAGGACCTTCTACCATTTACATGACTAGGCAATCCTCTTGTCATGGGTACTAAGAAAGAACGGGGAGAAAAGCAACCAGACAAAATAAGACAGAAATAAAACGAAGGGTGGAGGAATACAAAACCCCAAAGTTCCAAACCTTTGCTTCCTCCTTCAGAAAGAGTAAGTCTCAGAATTTCCAAGTCTGATCTATGTGATGAGTGATGCTACATCTTTGAAGTTTCCTAATGCAAAGTTACAATAATGAGCCAGAACAGCGACAAAAACATCAGAGTTGCAGTATAAATGATATCAATGATGACACCTCTAAGTTTGGTCACCAATTTCTTCTGATCTGAGGTGGAACAGCTCTAGAACATCAGGGCCTTTGCACAGACATTCCTGGCACAGTCAACAATTATCATGCACCAGAATAATCTGCAGTAAAATCACTAAGAGGTGCTAAGTCCCTCTTATGCCACCCATCCTGGTAGCTAAGTTGATTCTGAGGCTCTCCCTGTACCACCTCCAACTCAATGTTTCTTGGCCCACTTGCCAAAACCTCCTCCTCCTTGAGAGCTACATCAGATGAACAATAAGAAAGTTTTGCCCCCTTAAAGGCCTCTGTGGAAGGATTGCCCCTTTTTCCACAGTGGCTAAATACTCTCCCTTACTTTCATCCAGCAATTTAGGATTACCACCTAGTCATCTAAAGGATCTTCCTTCTTCTATGTAAATACATATCCAGTAGTCACAAGGCAATGCTTTCATTTCTCCCATGCTTTTAGGAAGCAGGAGGCTTCCCAGCCATCCCTTGATTCCTCAAGCCATGACTCCTTAAGCCGTCTCAGAAGAAAGGAAGTCTGCCAATTAACGGAGTCTTGAAGTACTTCTCTAGGATGCATAAGCAACGACCTTGAGGCTAAGGCAACTCTACACCAGGGAAGAAATAAGGAAGCGCCAGAAGGGATCAGCCAGAGCTATATCAAAAAACAATCCATTCTTATCAGATGAGATTTCCTGGAGACTGAATCCAAGAAGCCACTGGACAAAGATTCACTGCCCCTTTCCAGATGTTTTATTCATTTTGTAGTATTTTAAATGGATTTTCCCTTTTTATTATGGACTCTTGTATCTTGTTATTATTATATATTATTATATAAAATTGTATTATAAATTAAAATTATTATTATAAAAATGCTGTTGATGATTGAATTTTGAAATTTCCAATATTACTGGCATTCTTAATTGTCTCAGTTGGCATATTTGCTTATTCCTTAGGTCTTTCTAAGTAAACTATCATATCACCAACAAATAGGGATGGCTTTATGTCTTCTTTACCTGTGATTTACACCTTTAATTTCTTTCTCTTGTGTTACGGCTATGGCTAGCATTTCCAGAATTATGTTAAATAATACTGAGGAGAGTGGCTCTAAATGAGAATGGGGTGAGGAGAGCAAGAAGGGGGAGGAAGAGATTGGTATAGGTGGAGAGAGATCTGTTATCAGGTATATGAAGAACTATCCTAAAGAGAAATTAGATGTGTTCTGCTTGATTTTAGATGGCAAAACGAAGAGTAATATTGGTGAAAAATACGGAGAAATAGATTAGGTTCAAAGTAACATATTCTATTTGAGGGTGAAATGGTCTGCTTTATAAAATGATAGATTCCTCCTCACTTGTGGTCTTCAGGCTGAGACTAGACCACTTGTTGAGCATGTGATAGATGAAATTCTTGTTTAAGTAGTGTGGAGAGTGCGCTTATCAAAATCAGAAAACCTGAGTTAGCTCACAACATCTGTGGGACTTTAGGAAATCACTTTCCCTACCTGGGGTCTCTTTCCTCATTTGCATGATGAAGGGATTGTACCAAATAGCTTCTGAGGCTTCTTCATGTTCTAGATCTATGATTCTAAGACTTAGGGAGTCATTGGACTCCAGCCCCATTTTCCCAATCATCTCTTGGTTATCTACACCTATCTATTTACATCAGACTCAAGAGATCCTAAACTGAATTTGTCACCTACCCTAACCCTGCTTCTTTTCCCAATTTCCCTTTGTCTGCTGGTGGAAAAGCTACCTTCAGATTATCCAGGTTCAAACTTTGAGTCGTCTCTGACTCTTCCTTTTTCCTTCCCTCCCCTGCCCCACATCTCATCATAGGATTGGGCAGGAAAGAAGTTTAGAAAAAGTCTAGTCAGTTTCCTCACATTTCAGATGAAGGAATTTAGATTCAAAATTAAATTGCTTGCCCAAGGTTATGTAGGCACTAAGCAGAACAGTAAGGATTTGAACCTGTGCTCTCTGACTTCAAATCCAGGACAGTGCTCTCTCTCTCCAGTACAGCATGCTCATACATAACCTAATGACTCTACCTCCTTCCTCTACAATGTCCCTTGAATGCATCACATATTCTTCATTCAGAACCTTATCACTTCTCACTTGGATTATTCTGATAACCCTCCATCTAGACTTCTGGCTTCTAGTCTTTTCCTTACAATTTATCCTTTGTAATATTAAAAACCAATTCATGCACACATCTAACCACATTGCTCCAAAACCCATCAGACTCCCTCTAGGGTAAAATATAATCTTATTAGCTGAGTGTGTAAGATCATCTACCATTTTACTTTAATTTAACAATTCAGCTTTAACTTATTTCCTGCTACTCCTTTCCCTGCACTCTACAGTCCAGCCAAATGGATTGGTAAAGTATAATACCAACTTACACGTTCCCATCTCTGTGTGTCTCTGAAGCCTGCCACCTAAAGCACACCTCCTTATCTCTGTTTGGTGAAATCTTTATACAGTGGATAGAGCACTGGATCTGGAGTCAGGATGAACTGAGTTCAAATTCAGCACCAGGCACTAAGAAGCTGTGTGATTCTGGGCAAGTCACATAACCTTTGTCTTCCTCATCTGTAAAATGTAAATAATAGCACCTATCTAGTAGAATCACTGTGGGAATCAAAGGAGACAATATTTGTGAAGTGTTAGCGCAATGCCTGGCAAATACTAAATGTTTAATAAATGCTTGTTTCCTTCCCTTTCCTCCCTTTTCAAGGAGCAGCTCAGAGACCCTTTCCTCCAGGAAGTTTAATATTTTTCTAATTTTTATTTTAAATTCCAAATTTTTCCCTCCCTCCTCCCCTACCTATTGAGAAGGCAAGAAATAAGACACCCATTACACATATGAAGTCATGTAAAACATTTATTTACACATTAGCTATATTGCAGGGTAATAAAGAAATAAGAAAAGCATATTTCAGTTTGCACTCAAAGTCTGTCAGTTCTCTATCTGAATGTGGGTAGCCTTTTTTCATTCTGACTCCTTTGGAATTGTCATTAATCATTGTATTGATCAGAGTTGCTGTCTTTCACAGTTAATTACTGCTATAATATTGTTCTTACTGTGCATAGTGTTCTCCTGGTTCTCTTAACATCAGTTCGAATGTCTTCCCAGGTTTTTCTAAAACCATCCTCTTTTTCTGTGCAACATGACTAAGGTGAAAATGTATTTAATAAGAATGTATGTGTAGAACCTATATAGATTGCAAGCCATCTTGAGGAGGGAGTTAGGGAGGAAGGGGGAAAAAAGGAGGAGGAAAGTGAAAAAATCTAACATATATGGAAGTAATTGTAAAAAACTGAAAACAAAATCATTTTTAAAAATATATTTAAAAAACCATCTTCTTCATCATTTATTTCAGCACAATACTATTTTATCAAAATCATGTACCATAATTTGTTCAATCATTCCCCAGTTAATAAGCATTGTCTCAGTTTCCAATTCTTTGCCACCACAAGAATATCTACCAAAAATATTTTTGTATACATGAATCATTTTTCTAATATAGGCTTAGTAGCAGTATTTTAGGGTCAAAAGGAATGAAGAGTTTTATAGCTCTTTGAGCATAATTCCAAACTACTCTCCAGAAAAATGGGACAAGTTTACAACTCTATCAGTAGTGCACTGGTATACCTATTTTTCCACATCCCCTGTAACGTTTGTTACTTTTCCCTTTCTGTCATGGTAACTGTTTTGATAGATGTGAAGTTTGGAGGTTTTGGATGTAGAAACCTTAACCTTTATGTCTTTCTCTGATAATATGCTTTGTTCTTCCTTATCTGAAAGGATGGAAGAAAATACCTGTTCACCAAAAAAGTAACCTTCTATAGTCTTATTCCCACCCCACCCCCTTTTTTTGGCATTTTCCTAGTCAGTTACTTGACTTTTGAGTCCTTTGTCAAATGGAGGGTATACTTTAGGGACATGTAAGTTCTCAGTTCCTCCAAGGGGGCACAAAGAACAAGAGTTTACTCCTCTCCTGGCCTGTGCTCTATTCTATGAACAAACACAAGCACTCTTTTCTGCCCAGGATCTGTGAGTAGGATTCCCTCTCCACAGTCACCACCAGCTCTACCACACTTCCTTACTCCACAACCACCACTCAGAACTGAGACCCACATCAGCCTCTCAATTCCCCCAGGGTCTTTAGACCAAGGGCTCGAAAAGTGAATGTTGCTGCTGCAGTGGCTGCCACTACCCTGGGGCCAGGGCCAGAGGCCACTCCCTTCTCACTCAGATGAAAGAGCTTTCTTAGTGACCTTTGAAGCCCTCTTTGGTGTTTGTGGGTTGAGAAATCTGGGAACCACAGATGCTATCTGTGATTCCACACCCTGCAGCCTGCTCTGATCCTGTCAGCACTGTGCCATGGGGCCAAGGTTGTGCTCCACTCTGAGCATGGTGCAGTAGACCTTTTCTGTAGGCCTTCCAGGCTGTCTTGGGATGAAAATCTCTTTCACTCTGTCATTTTATGGCTTCTGTTGTTCTAGAATTTGTTTAGGGTCATTTTTACAGATATTTTACGCTCTATGAGGGGAGACATAGAGTAGGTCCATCTTTCTACTCTGCCATCTTGGCTCTGCCCCCCTCCCATTTTTTTCTCTTCTACAAAGTAATTCTTTGGTAATACGATTGGTATAGAGCTGAATAAGTAAATTAATTTAGGTAGTATTGTCATTTTTATTATATTGGCTTGTCTTACCAGGATAGTTGATAATTCTCCAGTTGTTTAGATCTGTATTAATTTTTGTGAAGAGTATTTTGTTATTGTGTTCATGTGGATCCTGTGTGCATGTCTTGGAAGTTAGACTTTCAAGTATTTTATACTGTTTGCCATTATTTTAAATTTTATTTCTCTTTGTAGCTTTTTTATTAGTTTTATTAGTAATATATAGAAATGCTAAAAATTGTGTGAGTTGATTTTATTTCCTGCAACTCTGTTATAGTTGTTCATAGTTTTGACTAGTTTTTTTTTTATTTGATTCTCTAGGATTCTTTAAGCATATCATCATGTCATCTAAAAAGTGATAGGTTTGTTTTTTTACACTTATTCCTTCAATTCTATTTTTGTGCTTTTTGCTATAGCTAGTATTTCTAGCTCAGTGCTGAATTGGAAAGGCTTCTGTTTATGCCTCATTATAAATAATGCTTGCTCTTAGTTTCAGATGGATACTTGTATAATTTTAAGAAAAGTTCTATTTCTTCCTATTCTTTCTAGTGTTTTTAATAGGAATAAGCATTGTATTTTGTCAAAAGTTGAAATTTTCTGTATTTATTGGCATAACCACATAATTTTTGAGTTTTTTTGTTGTTGCCATGTTCAGTTATCCCTATAGTTTCCCTAATATTGAACTAGTCCTACATGGAAGGTGTAAATCCAGCTGGGTGATAACGTATGATCTTCGTGATATATCCCTGTAATCTTTCTTCTAGTATTTTGTTTAAAATTTTTGAATCAATATTCAATAGGAAAATTGGTCTATAGTTACCTTTCACTCATTTTGCTCTCCTTGTTTTAAGTATCAAAAAAATTGTCAGAAATTTAGTAGAATTCCTTCTTTGCTTATTTTTTCAAACAATTTATATAGTATTGGACTTAATTGTTCTCTAATGGGTTGGTAAAATTTGCTTGTAAATTCATCTGGTTCTTGGGTTTTATCCTTAGGAAACTCATCTATATGGCTTACTCAATTTCTTTTTCTAAGGTAAAGTTATGTAAGTGTTCTAATACCTTTTCTGTTAATTTGAACAATTTCTATTTTGCAGATATTCACTCATTCCATTTTGATTGTCAGTGTTGTTGGCATGAAGTTGGGCAAAATAACTTGTAGCAATTGCTTTAATTTCATCTTTAGTTGGTTGTACATTCACCCTTTTCATTTTTGATGCTAGTAATTTGGTTTAAATTTTTAAATCCAGTTAGCCAGTGGTTTATCAATTTTTTTCATAGAACTATGTCCTAGTTTAATTTCCTACTTTAATGAGTTTTTTACTTTGAATTTGATTCATCGATTCTTTGTTTTTCTCTTAATTTTATTCATCTTTGATTTTTAGGATTTTAATGTTATTTTTTAATTGGGTATTTTAATTTGTGATTTCTTTACTTGTTGATTTGTTGATCTGTTCCTTCTCTTTTTTACTGATGTAAATATTTAGAAATATAAAATTTCCTGTAAGTATTGCTTTGTCTGTATTCCACAAATTTGGTATGTTGTCTCATTGTTGTCATCATCTTTAATGAAATTATTGATTGTTTCTATGATTTGTTCTTTGATTTACTCATTATTTAGAATTAGATGATTTATTCTCCAATTAATTTTAAAAATTTGTGCTTCCAAGGCACTTTATTGAATGCAATCTTTATTCCATTGGTCAGAAAAAGATGTATTTAATATTCATGCTTTTCTGCATTTCTTTGTGAAATTTCTATGCCCTAGTACATGGTCAGTTTTTGTGAAGGTGCCATGTACGATTGAGAAAATGGCATATTCCTTTGTATTCCCACTTAATATTTTCCAAAGGTCAATCATATCTAACTTTTCTAAAGTTCTATCCATCTCCTTAACTTCTTTTTTCTTTTTGAAAATTTATTATCTACTTTTTTTCAAAATTTTGAACTCCAAATTCTTTTCCTTCTGGTGGCCCCTCACTTATCCATTGAGAAGGCAATATATTAATTATATGTGTGAAATAATGCAAAACACATTTCTATATTAACCATGTTGGAAAAAAGCAAGAAAAATAAAGTTAAAAGATTATACTTTAATTTGCACTCAGGAATCATTAATTCTCTTTGAAATTCATATTTTCTTCGGCCTTTTTTAATCTTTTGACCTTTTAATTGTTTCTCAATGTCTCATGGAATTATTAGCTTCCACTACTAATTCTATTTCTTGAGAAATTAATTTCTTCAGCATTTTTGTGCCCTTTTTTGTCATCTGGCCAGTTTTGATTTTTAAGGGGTTATTTTCTTCAGTATTTTTGTGCCTTTTTTCTTTTTCTTTTTTGGTGCCAAGCTGTGAGTTCTCTTTTCACCATTTTCTTACATAGCTTTCATTTCTTTTCTCAAATGGCACTCCTGGCCAGTGCCTATCCCAGTGTCCACAACCTTGGAGTCTGTCATTTTCTCTGGCCTAAATAAATGACTGTTACTTTTTGCTGACTTTTCCTTTCAGAATTCAATTTGACTTTTTCTGTGGCCATTTTGTAAGAGAGGTTTTGGAGGAAGTTTGGTGGTTATAACCCTTCACTCCATCATCTGAAGTTTTAATTCACTTCTCTGTCCCAGCCAAAATGTATTTTTCTAGATTTAGAGTCACGAAAACCAGAACCGATATCCTGGCTCTGACAGTTGATAGTTGTCTGACAATAGGCAAGTCATTTAATCTTTCTGAACTTGTTTCCCTGTAACTTATTAAAATAAATATAATAAATGTAAGACATGTGCAGAACTATATCTCAAACCCACAACTCCCCCCACCTCTACCACTACCACCACCACCACCAACATCTCTCTTGAGCTTCATTCCTGGACCAGGAATGAAGTTTTCTTCTTTTGGATATTTAAGAGTAGATGGTCAGCTGATATGAGATATGTCCAAAATTGAAATCATTATCTTTTCCCCCAGTCATTAAGCACCTAAACTTTACTATTTATGTTAAAGAATACCAGTTCAGCACTGCATCTCCTCTGCCTGGATCATTCAACCTCTGATTGCCTGAGTTTCCTCATGTGTAATGTTGGAATCCTAATGAGGAATCATCTACCACTTCTCCCTATCTCTCACCTTCCATGTTCAAGTTTGTCTATTTCACCTTTGCAACATCTCTGAAATACACCCCATTCTTTTGTCTGACATTTCCACCACTCAGGTACAGGTGACTTCATACTGGGATTATCGCCATAGTCACCTTTGGATCTGCCTTACTCAAGTCTCTTCCTGCTCCAGTCCATTCTCCATCCATCCACTAAAGTAGCACAGAAGCACCCATGTCACCTTCTTATTAAATAAACTCCAATGGCTCCCTATTGCCTCCAGAATCAAATACAAAGTCTTCTGTTTGACCTTCAAACCCCCTTCATAATCTGGTTCCCTCCAACCTTTCCAGACTTCTGATACCATCCACCCTGTCACATATTCTTTGAACCAATCACACTGGCTTCCTGGCTGCTCCAGAAATGAAAACCTCCATCTCTTGGCTCTGGCCATTTTCTCTGGCTGCCTCTCCATGCCTAGAATGCTCTCCCTCCTCAACTCCACCCCCTGCCTTTCTTAGTTTTTTTTAAGTCACAACCGAAATCTCACCTTCTCCAGGAAGTCTTTCCCAGATCCCTTCCCTCTGTTAATGATTTCCTCTCTCTCCCATATGTGGCTTGTTTGTATATATTTGTCTACATGTTATCTCCCCATTACATTGTAAGCACCCTAAAGACAGGGACTGTATAATGCCTCCTGATGTCCCCAGTGCTTAGTCACATAGAAGGTGCTTAATAAATATTTATTGATTGAAAAAATATTCCCTACCTCCTGATGTTGTCATGAGGATCAAGTGAAATATTTGTAAAGCACTTATTAACACAGTGCCTGGCACACAATAATCATTATCTAAATGATAGCTATGATTGGAATTATTATCATTGCCATTATTATGATAATCAGATGAAATTATTGATATAAAGTACTTAGCAAACTTATAATTAAAGTTCCCAGAAATGTCAGATGTTGTTATCCCTACTTTGCCCCATCGCATTCTGGCTTGCATCAGACTTAGTGATATATGCTTCTGATTCCCCTCATTAAATTATAATGTTTTTGAGGTCAAAGCCCATGTTGATTTTTATATTTTCTATCTCAGCACCTAGTATAGTGAGTGACTTGCATGTGGCAGAGCTTCATAAATGTCTGAATTGAATTGATTTATCAAACTTTGGTAGAATAATAACTTTTGCTAAGTACTTGTATATCATTTTCTGGGGATGTTGAGCTTCTCTGGTCAGTAGTTGGATTGGAAATTCTAGCTGTCCACTAATACTGTATTTGTAAGCCTGCTCACAGATCAAAGTTTCCAATAATGAAAGACTTTTGCATAGTCATCCATTAGTATGAGCTGTATTCTTATTATAATAATAGGGTAATTGGATTGATCATTTTGGAAAAGTAACTGACAAGAGGATGTCAAATAAAATGCCATGTGGGGAATTGATGGAGAGAAGTTTTAGGAAAAATAGATCATTACAACTTATTAGAAGACATTGAAGTATTATTTGGAACAATTAAATAAGGGTTGATGGCAGCAGGAACACATGGCTCCATTGAGAGGACTCCTGCTTTTGGTCTTCACCTTAAACAATCCTCTGCTGCGTTTATCCTTCTGAAGGGTAACAAAGACTTCAGATAGCTGCCAGCTGCTATTCCTGTCAGACCTACCACTAACTACAGGTTTTTCTTTTGACTATTTTTATTTGATTAGCTTTTTTTGATCACTAGTTTTGATGATGAATAAATTGTGTCTCTATTGATTCAGTTAAGTGAAATTTTTTCCTTACTTCCTTTTTGCTGTCCTACTCTAGATGCTTACAAACATTACCTTCTTTCCATGGTTTCTTCCTGATAAAAGTATGAAACAAGGAAAGGAGGATGCATAAAAACAGGAGGTGGAGTGTTGAGTTTAGAGAATGACTAAAGTAGCTTAAAAGGAAAATTTGCAAAGGGGGAGGTAGTATGAAATAAGGCTGAAAGGTAGGTAGAAACAAGATTTTGGAGGACCAATGTTTGTATTTTATCCTTCATTCAGTGAGTATTATGTCAAGATTTTTGAGTAGGACAATGACATGGCCAGTCTTGTGTTTTAGAAGATAATTTTGACACCACTGAGGAAGAGTGATCATAGTGTCAGAGAGAATGGAACTAGAAGGCTATGAAATCCCAAGCAAATGTTGATTGGTGCCTGAATGGAGGTGGTGGCTGTGTGAGTGTAGCAGATGTGTTATGGAGGCAGAAAGAACAAGACTTGTTCAATGATTGGATATGGGCAATAACAGAGAGGGGGGAGTCTAGCATAACTCTCAGATTATGAATGTGGGTCATTGGATTGATGGTGGTTCTTACCACAGTAGCAGGGGGATTGGTAGGTGGAGAAATAAACACTCAATTGTCTTAGACATATTGAATTTGAAATGCTTATAAGAAATCCATGAGGATATGGCGGTGTGGTGTGATAGCTAGGGGGACCGTGTTTGGTGTCCTGAATTCAGATCCCTCCTCAGATATTTGCGACTCTGTGATACCAGGTGTCACTTAATCTCACTGTGCCTCAGTTACCTCATCTGTAAAAAGAGGGGCTTGGCATTGGCCTTTCAAGGTTCCCACCAGTTTTGTATCTGTGCTCTCTGAAGTATTTGAGAGTTGAAGATGGCAATTAGGGTTAGATTTTATGTCACTTAGAAATATTATTTGATCCTATGAGAAGTCATGAGATAAGTAAGAAATCACACACATTGCTAAGAGAAACAGCTCAGAACAGTCCTGGCAAACAGTCATGTCAAGAGAGGAAAGTTCTTCATGCTGCTCTCTTTTTTGAAAAAAAAAAAAAAGTATTTTTAACTAGATTGAAATGCAAAAATTAAATATGTGGGCTAGATCTTACTGAAAAAGAAAGTGGCTCTCTGGTTGTGTCAGATACTACTAAAATATTCAAGCATATATTTAGCAGCCAGTAGCAACATTTCTTAGTGTGATAATAGGGTATGGTGGAAAGAGAACTGGACTTTAAAATTGGGAGACAGGAATCCAGTTCTCCGAATGTGACCTTAGTTTGTGCCCTTGGAAAAGGCACACTGCAAAATGAGATGAAATCACAGATGGGCTTCTCCTATGTCTAGTTTCCTGCTTTGTACAAAGGGGATCATAATAGCCATTCCTGTTTTCTCATAGGATAGCATAATATAGACAAAGCGAACTGTCAAGTAAATGCTTTACAAAAATGTAAGGTGATGACACTTGGATTTTTATTATCATAATTTAATGATACTTTCATGACCTCAAACATTTAATGTGCCTTACTCGGAGAGTAGCTTAATTGAGCAGTATCTTACTTAAGAGAAAGAAAGATTTTTCCAGAGAGAATATTTTAAAGAGCAATTAGTATTTAATTTCAGCATCAAGATTTATGTTTCCATTTTAAAAAATCCTAACTTCTATATTTATTCTTGCCTTTCTAGTGATATGCAGCTTTCGTGGATCTGTACCCCAAGGCTTAGTCCTGGAAATAGGAGAAACTGTTCAGATTCTGGAAAAATGTGAAGGTTAGTATGTGGAATAAGAAGAGAGTGTGTGAACAGTATCTATTTTCAGTCATCATGAAGTTACATTTTTTTTTGTAGATTATCTCCACTAACATCCTCTGACACTTCCTGGTGGCATAGAGACTTCCTCAGCTTCCATGTCATTGAAGCATATGTTCTTTTTCTTCATTCTAACCTGAAAAGGCTTCATGCATTTAAGCAGGACCCTGTGTTAGACTTTACACCTATTTTCCAAGTGCCAGCCTCACTAAGTTCAGAAAGGTTGATCACCATTTTGGTGTCAGTGTGTTAAAAACTTCTACTAAGGCAGAAAGCAGTTGTAATCTGTGACTGTAGAGGGAGTACCACATCAATGAAAGCGCAGGTCATTTATTATGAAAGACTAACAGATTTTGAGCAATCATTTTGAAACGTTGGTACATCAGATGATCAGAATACTTAGATAAATTCCATCCTGACCCACTTTCAGGGGAGGAAAAAAGCTCAAGCACTGTTGATACTAATCTAGTGTTAAAGAAAGTCATGGGGTCAGAGTTTTTAAGTTAACCATCTGTTGCAACCTGATTTTTGCATTCTGTCCAAATGTAGTTATTTTTTAAAATTTCTCTTAAGTTCAATTAAACATCTGTTATTTCAGATATATTTGGCTAATAGTCCATTTGTGTGACACTTGGAAAATTAATTTGGTGTGTTTAAAGAACTGTGGGGACTTTATACTTTCTAGCAAATTCATTTATAGATCCTTGTTTGGCCAATATACCTATCTAACCAATGTATAATTTGAAATGAATTGGTTTGATGACAATGTTTTTTTATATATGACAATATATGTAGGTAGTTTTACATGGAGAACTAAAAGACCATTGTTTATGAAGCATATAGTTATATGGTTATATAGAATTAGATTTGAGTTATCATTTGTCAGGGATGTTTTAGGTAGGATTATTACTGAGGGCTGAAAATTGGACTCCTTGACCTCCAAAGGTCCTTTTTTATTCAATATCTCTATGATTTCATGTTGAAAGGTGGAAAAGGAATCCATGTGTAACACAATTTTAATTTTGATTTGAGTTCAGATATCTGAAATCCCTGAAGTACAATCATATTTTTATGTAACAAGGTCTCCATTATCCATGTTGGGAAGAAATAGGGGAGAAAATCTGTGTGTTTGTCTAAAAATACTATGTTTTGAATACTTTATGAATTGAATAACACATTTGCAATAGATTTCACTTTCACATTATCTTTAAATCATTATTTTAGTTTTAATTTGTTAAGTACTCATAAGTGATGGTGAGGGAAGAACCCCAGGAGGAGTTGCTATGGGGCCCAGGCAAGCCATGCTGACTTTTAAAATGTACTGCAGGATTATCTAGGAAGTAGATAATCCTTATTTAGGTAATTGAAAATTGAATATAACTCAAAATAAGATTACTTTCTCATAGACACATGCTGTTGCTAAGTACAGATCTCTACAACATGAGTGACAAAGTCTGAGATTCTGTGTTACTTCTATCTGGAGGTTCCTTGGTTGTTTCTTGGAAAGGGACCTAAATAGAATGTTGTAAAGTCCATACCTTTTTTTAAGAAAAGTATACTTTTTGCAAAAAGCAACAGTTGATATGACAGTATTTTATATTGCTTACTGTTTCTAAGTTATTCTTTGTTAATTTCTACAAGGAATGTAAATAGAAAGAATTCTATTGTAGATATTGAAAAGGCAATCTTGATATATTTAAATTATCTTCCCAGAAAAATTCATGGCAGGATTTGGATGAGTTAAAAACATGTTGCCAGTAGTTACAGGTTCTAGAAATCATAGATGCATAGAACAGAAAGGGATTTTGAGAAGTCATTCTTTTTTTCTGTTTTTTATCTCTGCTAGTAGAGTTACATGGAAACCATCATGGAAAGAAAAGTTATCTGAAATCTAATCCACAATCCCCCAGTGGGATTTGAGTTCATTTCCTCTGGTCCTGCCCACTGTGGGAATTAATCGTTGCCTTGGAGGCATATTGCTAAATCCCTCAGTCTTCTCCATTCTAAATAAATTCACTTAATCCAGCCTTTATTCAAGTGCTGTTTCTTAAACCTATAATAATTTTTTCCAGTTTCCTTTTCAGCCATCTCTAAATCTTCCCTAGCTATTAAATGATGATTCTCTACTAATTCAAAGCAACATTCTGATTAAATGTATAATGCTGTTCAATTTGAGATGTCTAGTAGCCAGTTGGTGATGCCAGACTAGACAACAAGAGAGAGAATAGGTCTGGATAAAGAGATCAAAGAATCCGATGTGTCGAGCTGATTACTGAACTCATGGAGCTGACAAAGTCACAAAGCCAGATAGCGTAAAGGCCGAAGAGAAGGGAACCAAGGCAGACTTGTGGCAAACCTATAGATACTGCTTGTGATCCAGCAAAGAGTTTGAGAAGTACTGGTGTGGAGGAAAGCTAAGAGATTTGTTTCACCAAAAAAAAAAAAAAAAAAAAACAACCCAAAAAAACCAAAACAAAGAAAACCTACCGTAAAAAACATGGAAAAACCCCACAAAAATGAAAACGTAGAAAAAAGAGAGTAACTAGTAGAAGGCAAATTTTATTGTTAAAAGCTACAAAGAGGTCAAGAAAGATGAGGACTGAGAAAGGGCCATTGGATTTGGAAATTCAGAGATCACTGCTAAGTTTGGAGAGAAAATTTACACTTTAACAATCCATTCAGAAGCCAGACTTCAGGGGAAATCTTCTGGGAGAAGGCAGCATGGAAAAGAATAAATGATCCATATAGAAGGATTTGCTTCAGTAAAGAGAAAGGGCATCCCCTCATATGAGAGGATGGGTGGAAGGGATGCTATAGGTGGCTTTAGGAGGAATGAAGATGTTTGGAATTAGTGAATTTATTAGAGAGTTATAAAAGTATTGCCTTGTTATTGTGAAGGTCTAGTTGAGATTATGTAACATAAATCTGTAGCAGACGCAGTCAGCACAGTGTCTGAATTTTCTTCAGTTTCACTGAGTAGTACGTGAATAGGTGCAAAGACAACGAACGCGGGGAGTGATCCAAAGCTGGGGCTTGGCAGGTCATGATCAGAGGTTACGGGGACAAGGGACGAGTATATTGTTGAATTATTTCTCCAAGACTTTGAGGTAGAGAAGGAAGAGGAATGTAACCAGCAACGGCCTTTGGAAGAACTAGGAATGGACGAATAGGAAGTTAGAGTGAACATAAAGAACGCAGATAGGGCAGGTAGGTAGTGGTTTAAATAGAGTGCTGGGTCTGGAGTCAGGAAGAACCAATTCTACATGGTAGCTATTAAGTATTCACATAGTAGGTGCTTCATTAATGTTTATTCCCTCCCTCCTCCACCCTGTATCTTCTGGCTCTCCCTCCTGATGACACAACATCCTTGGCCACCTTTTCCATTACTGATTCCATTTCCCCCCCTACTCCAAGGCTCACTGGTCACAAGGAGTGAATCATTTGTTTTCTTTCACGCCCCCTACTTTCCCAGTTCCTCAATCTACTCAATTATCACATTGCATTCTTCCCCTCAGGTACATACAGATGGTCATACATTGACCTTGCCATCACTCACAGGTGTTAAATGTCCATGTCCATGTTAAATGTCTGAAATTCCTTTACCTGATCATAATTTTTCTGCCTAGTAATAATGGCTAGCGTTTATATAGTACTTTAAGGTTTGCAAAGCAAATATTGTCTCCTTGTTTTCCCTCACAACAACACTGGGAGGTAGGTGCTAGAAAGACAGAGGTTAAGAGATTTGCCCAGAGTCACACACCTAGTGAGGCTAGATTTAAGCTCAAGTTTTCTTGACTTGAGGTCCAGCATTTTATTCACTTGGCCACCCAGAAAAGGCCCAAGATGAAAACAGGTTTGTTAACACTGGAGCAGGAATTTGGAGAGCACAGTAAAAGGGGAAGGCAGGTCCATTTTAGGACATTTGGACAATATATTGGGGGGGAATGGGAGGAAGGTAGAAGTGGGGGATAAGGAATAGGGTTTGTTCAATGTCATCTGAGGGTTCAGTCCTTGGGATGAAGAGAGTGTAATGTTGTGGGAGTTATGTTGACTATTGAGAAAGTATTCTAGGCAGAGTAGCCAGACTAGAGAGAGGTCATCTGAGGGAAAGAAGTGGTTAAATGTTGAAGACCCATCGTTGATGTCCAACCTCATAACAAGTACTGATGTTGAGTCCTGTCATAACAGGACTCACAGCAGGTAGGAGCCAGACAAGGTACAGCCTGGGAGAAATCTGGACAGAAGGTAGAAGCTGTTAATTTGAGGTCAGCTGGATCTGAGGAAGAACTAGAGAAAAATGTGGGGTGAAGAGACAGAGGCCACAGGCAGACAGCCTGGATTCAGAACTGAAACAAGGCTTTCTGAGAGGTCAGTCAAGTGAAAGAAGGGGCCACAGACTGGGGGCCTGGATCCAGGGTTGCTAGTTTTCTATAAAATGAAAGAGTTGAATTAAGTGTCCTCTGAGGCTCTTTCTGGTCCTATAGACCTATGGCTAGGGATCATCATTATAGGATCTGATTTACACAGCAATTTGTACCTGATATAATTAACTACTTATATTAAAATTGGAATGCATTGCTGATTAAAAAACACCATGTTATGTTCATTTTAAATTTCTCCACAGAACATATTTTACAAGAGCTAGACAAGTAGAAAAAATTATTTCTTTGAATTTCATATACCCTCTCTCATCATTATGTTTTAGAAGGTCTAATGAGCTTAAAGACTGATAAAAAGAATAAAAAAGAATAGTTTGGACTTCTGATTAAGTCAATTCCTTTCATTAACTAGGGGAGGAAGAAAATATATTTTTCTCTTTGACCATCTGCAAAAATTGAAACACATTTGTGCTCTACTTCCCTTTGAAAGAAATGACATGCTTTATTCTTTTTCATAAAAGGTTTTATTTACTTTTGATCTGTTTCTTCTTCCATAACTGTGATGAATATGGAAACATATTTTTCATGATAGTACTTATATAAACTATATCAAAGTGCCTACCATTTTCAGAAGAGGGGCGGGAGGGAAAGAGGGAGAAAAATTTGGAACTCAAAATCTTTTTTTAAAAAGTTGATTAATTAATTCTTAGTTTGCAACATTTACTTCCATAAGATTTGGAGTTTTAAGTTTTTTCCCCCTTCTCTGCTCCCCCCTCCCCAAGACATCATGCAGTCTGATATAGGCTATACATATACATTCACATTAAACATATAATCACATTAGTCATGTTGTAAAGAATTAGAACCAATGAGAAGAACCATGAGAAAGAAGAAACAAGAAAAAAAGAGGGAGCAAATAGTATGTTTCAATCTGCATTCAGACTCCTTAGTTCTTTTTCTGGATGTAGATAGCATTTTCCATCATGAGTCTTTGGGAGTTGCCTTAGATCCTTGCATCACTGAGAAGAGAAAGCTAATTCTGTCAAAGTTAGTCATCAAACAATGTTGCTGTTACTATGTACAATGTTTGCCTGGTTCTGCTCCCTTCACTCAGCATCAGTTCATGTAAGTCTTCCTAGGCTTTTCTGAAGTCTACCTGCTCATCATTTCTCATGGAACAGTAATATTCCATTGCATTCATACACCACAACTTGTTCAGACATTCCCTAATTGATGGACATCACCTCAATTTCCACTTCTTGGCCACCACAAAAAAGAACTGCTATAAATATATTTGTACATGTGGGTCATTTTCCCATTTTTATATCTCTTCGAGACATAGATCTAGAAGTGGTATTGCTGGGTAAAAGGGTATGCAGTGTTATTGTTTTGGGCATAGAACTCAAAATCTTGTAAAAATGAATGCTAAAAATTTTTTCTTAATATGTAATTGGGAAAAGAATGAAATACTTTAAAAATAAAAAATAATAATTAAAATATAACAAAATATTAGAAAAATTATTTTATTGGATTGTTTTCTTGTTCTATAAAATTAATCAAAGGGTTCTAATGAATACATAGCTAACAGATCAATTTGGAAAGATTGTCTAAGAATATGTTTTTGGTTTGTTGGTTTTGTTTTGGTTTGTTTGGTTTTTGGTTTTTGGTTTTTTGATGTGTAAGTCAAATCCATCTACCATATTTCCTTGCTCATTTTTCACAAGTAATATTTCTCTTTTTCCCATTCCCTTTTCCCTTACCCTCAACAATTTGCTTTTGTTTGAATAAGTTTTTTTGATCACCTGCTTTAGGGTCTATGGATCTAATCGAGAACTTTGAACTTTGGTAGAGTCCTTGGAGAGTTTTGAAATGTGTTTAATTAAACTTTGTTTTCCTAAAGTAAACATAGTATGTTAAATCATGTTCCTATTTCTTCAAATCGACTTGAGTTTTCAGACAATCTGCCACCAAAGATCTTGTAAAACACTGTTGCTAAGGTCAGTCAACTGGTGAAAATTGTACTCCAGGTGACAGTGGCTGTTTAGGCTTACTAGCAGCAGCATCTTTACATAATGCCCCACCTGCATTTGCTTATAAAAGAATGTCATGCCTGACACCAGGAACTAGGGTCAATTGGGGGTGGAAGCTTTTCTCAAATGTTCCCTGGTTCGTCCTTGGTTTGTCCCTGCCCAGAAAAATCAATAGAACTTCTATATCTGGCTCATTCACTCAATTCCCCTACAAGCACTTACAGTAATAAGACAACAATCCATTAGCCAGCATTTATTAAGCACCTACTATGTTCCAGATACTAGGTGCTAGGTTCTGAGAATATAAACAAATTTTTTTTTGCGTTCACTTTCGATTTTTTTTCATTTATTTATTTAACTCTTTTACATTCATTTTCACAAAATTTTGGGCTCCAAATTTTCTCCCCTTTTATCCCCTCCCACACCCCAATACCCCAAGCAATCTAATTTTCCCTATCTCCAATCTGCCCTCTCTTCTCTCACCCCTCCCTTCTCTTATCTCCATTTTCTCTTTTCTCCTGTAGGGCCAGATGACTTTCTATTCCTCATTAACTGTATGTCTTCTTTCCTAGTAGCAACAACAGTACTAAACAGTTGTTCCTAAAACTTTGAGTTCCAAATTCCCCCCATCCCTCCCTCCCCACCCATTCCCTTTGGGAAGGCAGGCAATTCAATATAGGCCATATCTGTGTAGTTTTTCAAATGACTTCCTTGATAGTCGTGTTGTGTAAGACTAACTGAATTACCCTCCATCCTAACCTGCCCCTCATTGTTTCTCTTCTGTCTTTTGATCCTGTCCCTCCCCAAGTGTTAACTTCAAATTGCTCCCTCCTCCCTTTGCCCTCCCTTCCTTCATCCCCCCCTTGCTTATCTCCTTCTCCTCCACTTTCCTATACTGTAAGATAGGTTTTCATACCAAAATGAGTGTGCATTTTATTCCTTCCTTTAGTCAAATGTGATGAGGGTAAACTTCTTGTTTTTTGTTTTGTTTTGTTTTGTTTTGTTTTTCTCAGCTCTCCTCTTTTTCCCTCCACTAAAAAGTCTCCTACTTGCCTCTTAAATGACATATAATTACCCCATTCCATTTCACCCTCTTTCCTCCCACTACATTTCTCTCTCACCATTTACCTTAATTTCTTTTAAGATATGATCCCATCCTATTCAATTCAATCTGTGCTCTCTGTCTCTGTATGTGTGTGCATGTGTGTATGTGTGTGTGTGCATGCGTGTACATGTGTGAGTATGGACCCACCAACTACCCAGATACTGAAAAGTTTTAAGAGTTACAAATATTGTCTTTCAATGTAGGAATGTAAACAGTTCACTTATGATGAGTCCCTTAAGACTTCTCTTTGCTGTTTACTTTTTCATGCTTCTTCTCATTCTTGTGTTTGGAAGTCAAATTTTCTTTTCAGCTCTGGTCTTTTCATCAAGAATGATTGAAAGTCCTCTGTTTCATTGAAAGACCATATTTTCCCCTGAAGTATTATACTCAGTTTTGCTGGGTAGGTGATTCTTGGTTTGAGTCCTAGTTTCTTTGACTTCTGGAATATCCTATTCCATGCCCTTCGATCCCTTAATGTAGAAGCTGCTAGATCTTGAGTTATCCTGATTTTATTTCCACAATACTGGAATTGTTTCTTTCTAGCTGCTTGCAAGATTTTCTCCTTGACCTGGGAGTTCTGGAATTTGGCCACAATGTTCCTAGGAGTTTCTCTTTTTGGATCTCTTTCAGGTGGTGATCGATGGATTCTTTCAATACTTATTTTGCTTTCTGCTTCTAGAATGTCAGGGCAGTTTTCCTTGATAATTTCATGGAAGATGATATCTAGGCTCTTTTTTTGATCATGACTTTCAGGTAGTCCCATAATTTTTGAATTGTCTCTCCTGGATCTATTTTCCAGGTCAGTTGTTTTTCCCATGAGATATTTCACATTCTCTTCCATTTTTTCATTCTTTTGGTTTTGTGTGGTGATTTCTTGGTTTCTCGTAAAGTCATTAGACTCCATCTGTTCCATTCTAATTTTGAGAGAACTATTATCTTCAGTGAGCTTTTGAACCTCTTTTTCCATTTGGCTAATTCTGCTTTTGAAAGCATTCTTCTCCTCATTGACTTTTTGAACCTCTTTTGCCAATTGAGTGAACCTATTTTTCTAGGTGTTATTTTCTTCAGCGTTTTTTTGGGTCTCCTTTACCAAGGTATTGACCTGTTTTTCATATTTTTCTTGCATCTCTCTCATTTCTCTTCCCAGTTTTTCCTCCACCTGTCTAACTTGCTTTTCAGAATCCTTTCTGAGCTCTTCCAAGGCCTGAGGCCAAACGACATCCCTCTGGGATGTCTGGGGTACCGAGGCCCCGCCCTCCACGTCTTTCCCTGATGGCAAGAATATGTCCTCGTCTTTGTCAGATCCGAAAGTCAGGATTATTTGCATCTGTTCGAAAAAACTCTCTATAGTCTTATTTTTCTTCCCTTTTCTAGGCATTTTCCCAGCCAGTTACTTGACTTCTAAGATTTCTGTCCACCCCCGCCTAGATCTGCCCAGCTAGTGCTTGGGGTCTGAAATTCAAATGGGCTTTCTGCTCTGCCCGGCTGCTAATTAATGTGAGCTTTAGTTCTGGTGCTGGGGTGGGGGCAGGTCCGCCTCCCAGGCTCAGTTCCCTCAAGGGGTTTATGCAGAGACCTTCAGAAATGGAGCGGGTGGGGCACGGCCATCTCCCAGGCTCAGCTCCCTCAGGGGGTTTATGCAGAGACTTTCAGTAATGAAGATCCTGCCTGCTGCTGGGGGAGTCCCGGGCCGCCGCAGCTGCTGCCTCCGCCGCTGCCCCTGCCTCTGCCTCCGCCACTTCCTTCCTCTGTCTCTGCCGCTGCTGCTTCCTCCCGAGGGGGCCCAAGTCACGGAGACTCCCTGCTCCCCTCTTCCAGCCCAGCTGTCTCTCTCACTGACCTGTAGCTTCTGTGGGCGGAGGGACTTTCCCGGCTGCTGGAGCTTCAGTCCCTGAAGCCTGCTCAGATCAGCTTCTCTGGGGCCTCGGCCAGGGCAGCGCTGGGGTGGGGTCTGCTTTCCGGGGCGCGACGGACCCTGGGGACAGCTCTCCACAGCTCTCTGGAATGGAAATCTCTTCTACTCTGTGTCTGCACACCTTTCAGTGATCCAGAACTTATGGGGATCTCTTTTTACATTAATTCTATGGGCTGTGGGTCCGGAGCTCATAAATGTGCGCCTTTCTACTCCGCCATCTTGACTCCGCCCCCTGAGATTATAAACAAATTAAAGGTTATAAGCCTCTCAGGTAGGGGTGTGGACCAAGCTTGACTCGTTCCAGTCTAGTGGTTCAGGATTGAAATTGGAAAATGGAATAATATTTGTAGATCATCTAACACTGAACAAAAAAGAAGTTTACTTAACGATAACAAAGGATATCCAGGAAGGATAAAGCACTGGTTAGAAGGGCATGTTGACTTGCAGGGCAAGGGGTAACTGTCAAGTCTGAGAGACCCTGACTTATTCTGAGTTAGGCTTCTCATAAAGCCTTAGGCAGCTGTGCCAAAAGCTGGAGCTCTAGTCTGTATTATTCCTGCTGCAAGAGCTTACATTTTATAGGCGGGGGGAGAAAAGGAGGGGTTTTCACAGAGAAGGAAACCCTGGATGTATACAAAATAAACATAAAGCAATTTTGTTGGGGAGACACTAACAACCAAGGAACTTGTAGGATCAGGAAAGGCCTTTTGAAGGATGTGCCATTTGATCTGAGTATTGAAGTGAATTAGGTCATCCAGTGATAGATATACAAAGGGCATTCTAGGATCGAGGGACAGCTATTGCAAAGGTACGTAAGGAGGAAGTTTTATTTAATGCAACAGAAAAACATGAAAATTATGAGAACTGATGTCTGAGATCATAGAGAGTTAAGAGGACTATTCTCCCCTAACTGTACTTCCTATTTTGGACCCCCAAAGGGATGCACAGACCTCTATAGTCTATAAACAGTAAAACAAACTTCCTGTTTGGGATGGGGAGGGATCCCACCTACTTCAGGCGTCTATGTGTGTGTTTCTCATTTACACTACTACTCTCTCCTGTATAATACTGGGAAAGGGTAGGTCACAAAAGAGATGACCTTCACAGTCCAGATGACTCCTTCCTCCTTGGTTCCAGCCCCTTGTCCTGCCATTCAGGACTCTCATGCTATAGTTATTAAGACCTCCAGGTATGGGTCAGCACAGGGAAATTTTAAGGTCTTTTAAGATGAGATAGCCAGGGTCAACACACATTTCTAGCCTTTTTTAGGCAAACTCTCTGGATCAACTTATTTATTCCTGGTTTTTTTCTCCCTACTGGTAATCAATATAGACCTAGCAGGTGACTACAAAAACCTCTCACTCACTTTTCCTAATCAAAAATTCCAGGCTGTTACTTTTGCCCCACTTATTGTCAACACCTTTCCTTTCTTCAGATCTCAGGCAATCTGAATCTCAGCCTACATTTTCTCTTTTTAAGGCTGATCAAAAACACTTTTGCGCCATTCCATTCATCATTCACCTTCCCATTCTCCATCATTCCTTTAACACAAGCCAAAAGAAGCAGCACTGGAACCATCTGAAACACTAGCTGGGTAAAGGGCAAAGACTCATGTTGCAGTCATACTAATCAACTCCCTGCCATCCCGGACTGCCTCCCCAGGAGAAAATAAAGGAAGAATGCCAGTGCTGGGAATGAAGTCATCCATTTTGGCCATGCATGATATAAGTACAATGTGGTTGTAATCCTTTTTGATGATCTGATTATATGGAAGCAACAGTAAGAATTAGGAAATGGAATTGTGGCATGAAGTCTATTAAAGAAATAGTGACAATTGTTAATATTACTGAGAATTCTACAGTTTATCCTTGAAATCCATTGCATTTCACTTGTATGCACTGTAGTATAGTAGTTATGATTTAGTCTGATGTCATTTCTCTCACATATCTATATTTATATATGTTTACATATATATATTTTATATATATTTGTTGTTCAGTCACATCCAACTCTTTATGACCTCATTTAGGGTTTTCTTAGAGAAGACATTGGAATAGATTGCCATTTCCTTCTCCAACTCATTTTATAGATGAAGAAACTGATGCAAACAGGGTTAAGTGACTTGCTCAAGGTCATGCAACTACTACAAATCTGCAACTGGATTTGAACTTAGGTCTTCCTAACTCTAGGCCTAGCACTCTATCTGCTTTATCACCAGCTGCTCCTATAGGATATTTAATATGTGATTATCTCCTATCCTATCCTATTATTACACATTCTTAAGCAATTTATAAAATATTTAGAACCTAATCTAGAAAATTTTTTCAAGTAAATTGAATTTGACAGATTCATAAAATCAGGGATGAAGTTCCCTTATAGTCATAACATTGTCACTCAAATGTTGCGTTTGTCCTTCCAGGCCTGGTGCTGTATCCACAGTGCCATCTAAATCCCTGCTGGGGACAAGTAGAACAAATCTAATCCCTTCATCACATGATAACCCTTCCAATACTTGAAACCACCAACCGTATTATATTCTCCTTGAGTTTTCTCTTCCCTCCCCAAAAATACCCATTTCCTTCAAATGATCGTCATAGAACATGTACTTGAGGCCCTTCAATATTCTGCCTGACATCATTTGAATGGTTTTTACAATGTCATTATTAACCACCTTTGAAAGAATGAAAACCACAAGTACATAATTCAGATGATGTTTGACAAAGGAGAGCACAGAGGGACTCGCCTCACTATTTCTAAAAGCTTTGTCCTTTTAATTCAGTCCAAAAGTACATAACATTTTTTGACTGCCATGTCGCACTTCTAACTCATTTTGAGCTTGCAGTCCGCTAAAATCCCCAGATCACTTTCAGAACAACTGCTGTCTAGTCATACCTCCACCATCTTGTATTGTGAAGGGGATGGTTTGTAGCCAAGTGTAGGACAACATGTATTCCTCCTGATTTTCATCTTATTTGTATTTAACCCAATAGCCTAACATAATCCTTTTAAATCCAGCCTTTGTTGTCCAATGTGGTAGTTATTCCCCTCAGTTTTGTGCCATCTCCACATCTGAGGAACATTCATTCTATCTAATTCAACATCTTCTATCCACTACTTAGTTGCCTGTGTTGATTATGTGGTATACCTAGCTAAGTGCACTGTACAGTGGATTTTTAGATAAATAATCTAGGTATGGTTTGGACTACTTGGCCTGTGTTCATTTTCTTTAATTCCATGTTTTACTATTGAGGTATTTATACAAACTTGAATAATCATGCTACAATTATTTTTTATTTCTTATAAGAGTAAAAGGTAAGTGTTGGACTCTCTGGAGTTATTAGACTCTTTGGAAATGTGTGTATTTTATATATATATATATATATATATATATATATATATATATATATATATAGATGGATGGATGTATTTATATATATTTTTGTGTATGTGTGTAAATGTAATATATAAAGAGATACATGTGTCCATATATGCCTTCCTTCCTTTCTCCCTCCCTCCCTCTCTTCCTTCCTTCCTTTCTCTCTTTTAAAGAGATCCTAGGAGGCAGTGCAGTATAATAGAAAAAGCACTTGTCTCAGGAGTTGGGACATCTAGATTCTAGTTCAAGCTCTGCTTTGATTTCTGTCACTTTAGGCAAGCTACTTCACCTCTCTGGGACCAATTTCCCACCTCTAAAGTGAGGTTTTGTATTGTATGATTTATCACATCACTTTCAACCCTAACATGAGGTATTCACTAGTGGTTTGGAAATATAGATAATTTTTAGTTATTTTTTTAATTGAAGGGGGAAGAGGCACAGATAATGCTAATTGATATAATTTGTGCATCATTTCTATCTGATGTTGACCATCAGGCCTACTCATATAGACATGTTTATAGCTTTATTTCCCCTGTGTCTTTCACCTGCTCTTTTCCCCTCCTTCCTTTGCCAGTTTGCCCCTGTTATTTGAATTGTAAGGAGAAACAGAAAAGCTCCTCAGTCTCATATATAAGTAATCCACTATAATAATTACTAATAAATGAACTCTGGGACCAGATGAGAGTTTTACCATCTACAACTCTTCAACTTGCTCCTGAGTTTTGCTTTGTTTCTTGTGCTCATTTCAGTTAGAGACCTAGAAGGAAGTACCATCACCATTCAAAAGATGACTTTGTTGTTAACATTATTTATCATAGGAGGAAGGATCTCTTGGAAGTTAACTTTCTCTTGATTTAGTGGTTCTCCACTTTACTGGGGTAAACACAGTACTACCATACTTCTAGACTCCAACTGGACAAAAAAGTCTACCCAAACATTTGACATCATCTACCATCCACTTGCTGTTTATGAATGTGATATATACTTGATTTTCTTTTAGAGGCCAAGATCCTGACAAGCAGCCAGGCTTTGACCTGAAAACAGGGTGTTGCCTGGTATGAAAACACAACCAGTGTCTGTTTCTAGTCACATGAAAATTGCTGGGAATCTTTATTTCAATTGTAGCATGAGGGCAAGCAAGCATTGAACCTTTTCCTGCTTTTCTCTAGTTCTCAATTATATTTTGAAGTTTACATTCTCTGATGCAGAAAATTAGTTTGAGAAAAGAATGCAAGAATATGTAAGACCATCTCTGAACTTTCTAGCAACTAAAAAACCTTGATTAGAATTACTAGCATCCATAGAGAATACAAAAGTATGTGATATGATCTTTTCCCTAAAGGAACTTAGTCACAGAAAAAGACTTGCATAAATTAAACAATTCAAAAATTATACCACATATAAATAAATATCTAAGATTTACACAGTAAGATTTTGGTCATGACTATAAATAGAAGATAAGTAAAGACTATTCAAAATAGTTTGGAGATTGGAACACTGTAGTTACTGGAGAAGGCTTCGAGGAGGATTTAGCCCTTGATCTGGATTCTAGAGGATAGGCGAAGTTAGGCATAGGGGACACATGGCAGTTTTAAAAAAATGAAATGTGAGTATTGACGTGGAGAGAGAAACTGGCCTTATATATTCAGAGGAGGATGGTCTGTCTAGAGTGTACTGTGTATAATAATGACTAGTCATGTCCAAAGAGCTAGTTACTTAATAGGAGGTCAGATTATATAGGGATTATAAAGCAGGCAGAAGAATTCAAACCTGATATGTAAGTGAATAGATCGATTAGAATATGTAGACTTGAATCAAGCAGACTAGCCGCAATATTGTGGCAGTAATCAGAGACTAAACGGAGCTCTCTCAGGCTTAAAGCAGTGGAAATACAGAAAGAGGTTTGCTGATAGAAGATATATTTTGAAGGAAGATTTGATAGGGTTGTGAGAATGACTTGATATAGAATGTGAAGGAGAGGGATGAGTTAAAGATGACTTAGAGTTTAGAACACAGATGAATGGGGCAACAGCAGAGGCACTGACCAGCAGGAAAAATGAGAAGAGAATGATCATTTGGTTTCCAGGACATGATGAATTTTGTTTGACCCGATGGCAAGACATCCCTTGAAACTCACTTCACAAATTAGAAGTGGTGGTAGGCAAGCACCTCTTCTCAAGGTTGCAGGGGGGACCCAAAGGCAGTCTTAGATGGAACAGCAGTTAGGGAGTGTTTTGTACTGAGTATTCACTCAGAATACTGAGGAACATAGAAAACTGGGATAGGATCCTTTAGTGCGGTGATATGACCCTCCACTAAGCCTGAAGCAAAGAGCCAACATCTGACTGGGGGTCAGTTCTGTCCCCCAGAAGTCATCTGGGGTAGAGCTCAAAGCTGATGATTTAATCATAAATGGCCCCAGAGACATAACCAAAGGGGAGGAGTCAGCAGTTTAAGCAACAGAATAGAATAAGAGGAAAACAAGACCCAAATTATGAAGAATCTTGGGAAGAAGAAAATTCAGTTAAGGACCTTGTGGATAAGCACCTAATCTAAGAGGAAAGATGCTAATTACAGAGGTGATATGACCTCCAGATCAGCTAAACAAGTACAGACATCTATAAATAAATACTGGAAGACAAAGGAAAATCAATCTATACTTGCTGAGGTAGAACATGTTGTGAATTCACAAGAGAGCGTGGAACCCACAGTAAGATGTTTGACATGGTATAAAAGAAAAATAAGAATTGTGAGCATAGAATTTATGGTCTGCACAGCAGAAATAATTGGCAGAAAAATTTGAATTTGTTGTGATGATCCTCACCTCACCAAAGGAAAGAAAGAGAATAACTGATTGGAAATGTAAATGCACAGAAATAAAGGAAAATCTGGAATAACAGACGCCAATAAGGTTAAAAGAGAACATGATCTCCATAAAGCAAAACACATTGATCTCAAAGATGACGTGCATAGACATTTACAGGTGTAAATTATAGGCGTAAATTACAGGCGTCCCAGAAGAACATTTCCAGTAAAAACAAAATACTTGAGCCACATAATAGAAAATAATCCAGTTTAATCATTCAATTCAGTTCAATTCAATAAATAGTTATTAACTGTCCACTATGTATTAGACACTGTGCTAAGAAGAAAATTGCTCAGAACTTCTGAATACAGAAAATAAATGGAAAGAATGAGCATATTACCTCTGTTGCAGGGGCTCGGGGAGAGATGAGGAAAATCTCTGATTGAAATGCCAAGAAATGTAGTGGTTAAATTTTAACAATTCGAATGATAAGAAACTAATTCCATACAGGAGAAATGTCTTCAAATATAAATGAAAGGAAATTAAAGTAACAGACCATTTTTTATCCACCAAAAATCACAGGAAGGAACGGAGTAATGTTTTCCAAGTAACAAAGAAGTTTAGGGTGCAGCTCTAGCTGATACACCCTGCAAATCTGAGCCCAAGGAAGAGAAAAGCAGAAAGCAAAAAAATCCAAACCTATGTTAAAAACGTATAATTAAGCAAAATAAATCCCCACTTTAACCATATCATCCCCAAAGTATGTCTCATTGCAAACTCCAAGTCCTTCACCTCTTTATCTGGAGGTGGGCAGCATGTTTCATATAAGTCCTTTGGACTTCTGGTTGGTCATTATGCTGATCAGAGCTTCTAAGTCTTTCAGAGTTATTTGTCTTTATGATCTTGCCATCACTGCATACATTCTTCTGGTTCCGCTCACTTCACTTTGCACTCAAGTTCACTGTGTTCTGAAGTCATCTCCATCATTTCTTTGAACATAACACATCTCTCTCTCTCTCTCTCTCTCTCTCTTTCTCTCCCTCTCTCTCTCTCCCCCACACACACTCCTTCCCTTCCATATATATATATATATATATATATATATATATATATGTGTGTGTGTGTGTATGTGTGTGTGTGTATGTGTATACACATATATGTGTGTATACATATATATATATATATATATAAATCATAGCTTTTTCAGTCATACCCCAATTAACAGACATCACCTCATTTTTCCAATTATTTTCTACCACAAAACTCTGCTAGACAGATATGGCCTATATTGAATTGCCTGCCTTCCCAAAGGGAATGGGGGGGGGAGGGAGGGATGGGGAGAATTTGGAACTCAAAGTTTTAGGAACAACTGTTTAGTATTGTTGTTGCTACTAGGAAAGAAGACATACAGTTAATGAGGACTAGAAAGTCATCTGGCCCTACAGGACAAAAGAGAAGATGGGGACAAGAGAAGGAAGGGATGACAGAAGAGAGGGCAGATTGGAGATAGGGAAAATTAGATTGCTTGGGGTATTGGGGTGGGGGGAGGGGATAAAAGGGGAGAAAATTTGGAACCCAAAATTTTGTGAAAATGAATGTAAAAAGTTAAATAAATAAATAAATATTAAAAAAAAAAGAAAAAAAACACTGCTAGAAATGAAACGGCGCTAAGATTTAAGAAGACTGGAGAAAGGTTCTTGCAGAAGGTGCATAAAGAAATAGTAACAACTTATTGGTAGGCTAAGTCAACATAATAAATATTATAAAAATATGATCAATATAAAAATGTAATAATTTACTTATTCACTGCCATACCAATAGAAAAATAATAAAAAAATTATCTGGAGGAACAAAAGCTCAGGAATATCAAAAGAATAAATGAAAACAAAAATGATAGAAGACAGACTAGCAGTAGCAGATTTCAAGCTAAACTACAAAGTGGCTATCATTAAACAATTGGTACTGAATAAGGAATAGAGTGACTGATCGATGGTACACAATGTGCAGAAATAAGTGATTACAGTAACCTAGTCTTTGATAAACCCTCAGGTCCCAGCTACAGGGGGAGGAATGTGGTATTTTGACAAAAAAATTGCTAGGAAAATTGGAAAACAAGCTGGTAAAAACTAGGCATAGACCAACATCTCACCCCAAACCAAGAAGTGGGGAGGAAAAATTAGAGTGGGTCAGATTAAGGTAGAGAGTAGTCCTAAACAAACCAAACAAACAAACCTCTAAGAAGATTGAATCTTGAAGGATTTGAGAAAAATGAAAGAAAAGATCAGATCCTCTGATGTAGTATGGAGGAAGGAAAGAGAAGAGGGACAGGATATCAGAAGCAGATTGCACCAAACCTAGAGCACTGTGGCTGAGCATACTCCTTTCTCACAATGCTTTTTTTTTTTTCAAAAATATTATTTATTTATAACATTCTTCCAAAAAACATTTTTGAGTTGAAAATTATTTCCCCACTTACTGCCACTCCCCCATCTATTGAGAAGACAAAATATATCAATTATACATGTGTGCAAAAGACTCATTTCTATATTAGTCACATTGCAAAAAAAAAGAAAGAAAGTGAGAAAACCGTGTTCCAATCTGAACTCAGAATTCATGAGTTCTTCCTCTGGAGATGGATGGCACTTTTCATCAGGAGTCCTTTGGAATTATCTTGGATCATTTTGTTGATCAGAGTACAGAAATACTTCACAGTTGATTACCATTATGATGATATATAGTTAATATTATTATATGAAACCATTTAATATTATAGATCTTCTCTTTGGAGGAAGGACTCAGGCCAGCCATGTTTTATGCTACTTCTAGTTCTGCTTCTGATCCAATACCCTTCCCCGTTTCAGCTCCTTTTTTGGTGTCGTTTTCCCCATTAGAATGGATACTGAGGGCAGAGGTTGTCTTTCTTTTTCCATATATTTGTATGCTAACATAGTGTTTGGCACAAAAATGCTTGTTTTATATGCATACGTAGGTATACACATACATACATATATACAGACATGCACATGTGTACATATATTTATGTATGCATGTGTGTATGTATGTATATATATGTAATTGCTATTTGCTAAGATTAGAGGAACTTTTTTAATGGGAAAAGGATTTGGCGGCAAATTGGTTAGCCATTGGTTGGGAAATGGATTTAGATTTGCAGATCACACCATATGCCTCATTGAACTCAATTGAATAAGAGACTTGTACACATTCATAAGTATGGATAATATACATATACATACATGAGAAGTTAGTAAGAGCAAGATAGATTCAAGGGAAAATTTTCCATGCAAATAAAAATTATGATAAAAAGAAAGAAAAATTGCCTTTTGGGTAAATATTTGTGGCAAATATGATGAAAATCTTGACATCTAAAATATGGAAAGAAGTGTTTAAAATTTATAAAGGTAACTCCTAGGACATAATGGATAAATCATCAAAGGACAAGGACAGACAGTTCTGAAGGCAGAGATCATCATTTGTTAATCATCTGAAAAAAAATGCTTAGACTCACAAACAAATGTTGCAAATTAAAGTAGCTTTGAGGTATCAACTCCCAGGTATCATATTGGCAAGAATAATAAAAACATGACTCGGTGTTAATGAATTTAGGAGAAGCAAGTGATAGTCATTAATTATTGGTGTAATATCAAACTTTTAAAATCTTTAAAGTTTTGTGCAATTTTCTGAAATAATCTGTTAATAGATAATAAACAGCATATGAATAATCGTACTTCATTATTATTCCTTGCATGTTATATTAGCAACACCTTCTAAAAGAAGCTCTGTTCAAAGTTTTAGTTTTTTTAATGGCAACACTATTTGTAATTGCAAAAATATCTGGAAGCAAGTTGCATAGAGAAATTAAAGTATATTAAGGTAGTGGAATATTATAAGGCAACCAAGATCAGTATATATAAAGAATATCAATAAATATGACAAATCTTTAAGAAGCAATGTTAAGCAAAGTCTAAAATCAAAAGAATAAAATGCAGACTATAGCTATTTAAGAAAAGTGAATGGAAAAATTAGACAAAGAATCCAGATGGAGATGGAGAGTTACTAAAGAGTTACTTATGTTTAATGGATTCAAGTTACTTTATTTAAATGTAAATCATTGCAAAACAAGTCTAATTCATTGTATTGATGTTTCATATTAAGATTATAAATTATAAGTATATTATAAATACGTAGAAGTCTATTAGATTTTACAGAGAAGTGACCATCTGTCTCTTTATCTTCCTTTAATTAAATATGCCTCAATCGTATTCATCAGTTTTTTTTAAGGTTCAGTGTTGAATTATATTTTGTTTCACTTAATTTCTATTATTGTCATTATTGTTTTCTTTTTTTTCATTACAAATACGCATCATTGAATTGAATAGTACCTACCCTTTCCTGCCAAGAGTCATTTCCTTTCAGAGTTTCTTTTTTTTATCGTGTCTTGGTTTCATGGATACACCCACCTTCCTAGAATGAGAAGGAATTAAGGGCATGACTTGAGAGATGCAGTTCATACTTGTCAACTGGAACATTAAAATAGACTTCATTGCATAAGTAATTGCCAGTCATGTGAAAGAATATATATATATATGTGTGTGTGTGTGTATACATATATACACACATATACATATATACATATATGTTCATATGTAAGAATAGCTGTATGTATATATATATATATATATATATGTTTATATTTGAATCTACTTATCCAGCCTTAACTTTTCTGCTTGTCCCAGCCTCCTACCTCTAACTACCTTTTAGAAATCTTAAACTCAACATGTACAACACTGAACTCATTATGTCTACCCCCAAACCCTTTTCCATTCCAAACTTTCCTATTACCATTGAGGTCACCATCCTCCTTGTCTCCCAAACTAGATGTCTTCCTCAACTCCTTGCCATCTCTCACCTCCCCCATATCCAGTCTGTTGCCAAACTGATTTCAGCATTTCTTGAATATGCCTTCTTCTCTCCCAACAGTGCCACCACTTTCTCATGCATGGACTGTTGTAATAGCTTGCTGATTTGTCTGCTTGCCATAAGCCTCTCTCTACTCAAGGTCATCATCCTTTCAAAGTGATTTTTTCTAAAGCTTAGGCCTAACTGTGTCAAATTCTATGCAATAAGTCCCAGTGGTTTCTTACCACTGCAAGGCTCAAATGCACAATCCTGTTTTACTTCATGACCTACCCCTCCTCTACCTTTCCAATCTTCTTCCGCCTTATACTATCCCCTCCTCCCATACACTTTCTTGATCCAGTAACAAAGACCTTCTTGGTGTTTCTTGAAAAGTGCCCTGTCCTGACTGAGCATTTTCACTGATTCTCCCCCATGCATCTCTGCCTCTTAGCTTCCCTGACTTCCTTCAAGTCCCAGGTAAAATCCCCTCTTTATAAGCAGCCTTTCCTAATCCTTCTTAACTCTAGTGCCTTCCCTCTATTAAATATTTCCTATTTTTCCTGTAGCTCATTTGTACCTGACTGTTTCCATGCTGCTTCCTGTACTAGACTGTGACCCTCTTAAGGTCAGGGACTGTCTTTTGCTTTTTTTGTATTCCCTTTCCTTAGCACAGTGCTTGGCACATAGTAATTGCCTAATAAATGTTTCTTGACTGACTTTCCTACTTATATAAAGTAATCCTTTGGCAGTTAATTAGTATAGTGTAAATTTATAAGTTATTTTAGGTGATATCACCATTGTCATGTCCAGCCTAACAATCTATAATGAATATCTCCTCAGTTTTTTGAGTCTTCCTTTCCTTCCAGAAAATGTTGTATAATTGTATTTATATAAGTCTTAAATGTAGCTGGGTACCTTAAATCCCAGATACTCAATGGCAGTTTTTTTTAGATATTTTGAATAGATTTTATTTTTCTCTCTCCTGCCAGGAGAGAGGAGGTGGTATCTGTCAGTGTTGTTGCCCAGGGAACATTGGAAGCTTAGACAACAGCAAGATGTTGTGTGTCCCAGGACCTACCTTGCATCCAACATAATAGACCTACTAGTGCTGTGAGCCCTAGACCACCAAAATCATATCAGAAAAGCAAGAAGTAGTGATTGGTGGTGATATGGCCCAGAGGCCTCTAGAAGCCTGGTTAGAAAGCAGAAGGTGTGAAGTGTGGTGGGCCTCATGTTGGGCAAGAGCTGCGGTGTGGCCCAGGTAGAGGAAGAAAGGGAACAGATAATGAAATCACCTCTAAATAGATGTATTTTTTATTTTTTGAGGACAATTCATTCGAAGTTCTCTCCCTTTTCTTCTGGCCCAGGCTCAGAATGCTGGGTCTCATCCTTTCTCTCTTCTATTGATAATCAGCTAGTTTTGTGTTGCTGTAACTTAGTTTGCTCTTAGTTCTACGTTTTCCAGCCCTAGGTGTTCCCTTTCAAGTTTCCCTATTCCTTTTTGCAGTAACAGGCCAGTCCCTTGTTTTGTTTTGTTTTTTAAATTTTATTTATTTATTTAACTTTTTACATTCATTTTCACAAAATTTTGGGTTCCAAATTTTCTCCCCATTTATCCCCTCCCCCCACCCCAATACACCAAGCATTCTAATTTTCCCTATCACCAATCTGCCCTCTCTTCTATCATCCCTCCCTTCCATCATTCCATCCCATCCCTGCTTATCTCCTTCTTCCCCATTTTTCTGTACTGTAAGATAAGGTTTTCATACCAAAATGAGTGTGCATTTTACTCCTTCCTTTAGTCCAATGTGATGAGGGTAAACTTCATGATTTTTCAGCTCTCCTCTTTTTCCCTCCACTAAAAAGTTTCCTGCTTGCCTGTTGAATGAGATATAATTAACCTGATTCCATTTCACCCTCTCTCCTCCCACTACATTTCTCTCTCACCATTTACCTTAATTTCTTTAAAGATTTGGTCCCATCCTATTCAATTCACTCTGTGCTCTCTGTCTCTGTGTGTGCATGCTTGTGTGTATGTGTGTGTGCATGCACGCATGTACGTGTGTGTGTGTACATCTGTGTGTGGTCCCACCAACTACCCAGATACTGAAAAGTTTTAAGAGTTACAAATATTGTCTTTCCATGTAGGAATGTAAACAGTTCATCTTTGGTAAGTCCCTTATGACTTCCCTTTGCTGTTTCCTTTTTCATGCTTCTTCTCATTCTTGTGCTTGAAAGTCAAATTTTCTTTTCAGCTCTGGTCTTTTCATCAAGAATGCTTGAAAGTCCTCTGTTTCATTGAAAGACCATATTTTCCCCTGAAGTATTATACTCAGTTTTGCTGGGTAGGTGATTCTTGGTTTGAGTCCTAGTTCCTTTGACTTCTGGAATATCCTATTCCAAGCCCTTCAATCCCTTAACATAGAAGCTGCTAGATCTTGTGTTATCCTGATTTTATTTCCACAATACTGGAATTGTTTCTTTCTAGCTGCTTGCAGTATTTTCTCCTTGACCTGGGAATTCTGGAATTTGGCCACAATGTTCCTAGGAGTTTCTCTTTTTGGATCTCTTTCAGGTGGTGATCGATGGATTCCTTCAATACTTATTTTCCCCTCTGGTTTTAGAATCTCAGGGCACTTTTCCTTGATAATTTCATGAAAGATGATGTCTAGGCTCTTTTTTTGATCGTGGCTTTCAGGTAGTCCCATAATTTTTGAGTTGTCTCTCCTGGATCTATTTGCCAGGTCAGTTGTTTTTCCCATGAGATATTTCACATTCTCTTCCATTTTTTCATTCTTTTGGTTTTGTTTTATGATTTCTTTGTTTCTCAGAAAGTCATTAGACTCCATCTGTTCCATTCTAATCTTGAGAGCATTATTTTCTTCAGTGAGCTTTTGAACCTCTTTTTCCATTTGGCTAATTTTGCTTTTGAAAGCATTCTTCTCCTCATTGGCTTTTTGAACCTCTTTTGCCAATTGAGTTAGCCTATTTTTCAAGGTGTTATTTTCTTCAGCATTTTTTTGGGTCTCCTTTACCAAGGTATTGACCTGTTTTTCATGCTTTTCTTGCATCTCTCTCATTTCTCTTCCCAGTTTTTCCTCCACCTGTCTAACTTGCTTTTCAAAATCCTTTTTGAGCTCTTTCATGGCCTGAGCCCACCGGACATCCACCTCGGATGTCTGGGATAGAGAGGCCTCGACCTCCACGTCTTTCTCCGATGGCAGGCATTGTACTTCATCATCAGAAATGAAGGGGGGAAGGAACATCTGTTCCCCAAGAAAGTAGCTCTCTGTGGTCTTATTCTGCTTCCTTTTTCTGGGCATTTTCCCAGCCAGTTGCCTGACTTCTGAGATTCCTCTCCACCCCTGCCTAGATCTGCCCAGCTAGTGCTTGGGGTCTGAGATTCAAATGCTGCTCCCCAGCCTCAGGGCTTTCAGTGGTGGGCAGGGCTGCTATTCAATGTGAGCTTAGGTTCTGGTGCTGGGGTGGGGGCAGGGCCGCCTCCCAGGCTCAGTTCCCTCAGGGGCTTTATGCAGAGACCTTCAGTAATGGGACGGGTGGGGACAGGGCCTCCTCCCAGGCTCAGTTCCCTCAGGGGCTTTATGCAGAGACCTTCAGTAATGGGGCGGGTGGGGACAGGGCCTCCTCCCAGGCTCAGTCCCCTCAAGGGCTTTATGCAGAGACCTTCAGTAATGGGGTGGGTGGGGGCAGGGCCGCCTCCCAGGCTCAGCTCCCTCAGGGGGTTTATGCAGAGACCTGAACTTCTGCCTGCTGCTCTGGGAGTCCCGGGCCACCACTGCCACCTCTGCCACTCCCTCCACCGCTGCCTCCCAAAGGGGTCCGAGCGACGGAGACACCCCGCTCCCCTCTCGGCCAGCCCAGACGTCTCTCTCACTGACTTGTAGCATCTGTGGGCAGAGGGACCTTTGCAGCCGCTGGAGGTTCTGTCCCTGAAGCCTGCTCGGATCTGCTCCTCTGGGGCCATGGCCAGGGCAGCACAGGGGTGGGCTCTGCTTTCCAGGGCGCGACGGACCCCTGGGGACTGCTCTCCATGGCTCTCTGGAACGGAAATCTCTTCCACTGTGTTTCTGTGCACCTTGCAGTGATCCAGAATTTGGGGGAAGTTCTTCTTACAGGAAATTTATGGGCTTGGGGCGTACTGATTCCTAGAATTCAAGGAGAGGGTAGGGATGCATAGAATATGATTCCTTTCCAGTCCCTTGTTTTTTAAAGCTTTTTTAAAACCATTTTAAACTTCCTATTGTCTAGTTCAGATGAGAATGAAGTTTGTAAGATTCCTCTTACTCTCATCCCTTGCCTTCATTTGAATAATATTTTCCTGTGATTCCCCAATGATGTGAAATAGTAAGTTCATGCTTCTTCCTATCCATTGCTTTCCTGTTCTTCCACATTCTTGATATTGTCACTTTTTGTTATATCATTGATACTTAGAGACGATGGGATTCCCAAGAGACAATAGTCTCTTTATTCAGGATAACGCATTGACCAAAATTTAGTCCTTTCAGCTTGTTCAAAACTTTAAAAAAATTCTACATTTATTTTGTTTGTTATATTTGCCTTATTGAGGCAAAGTTTCTGTCCATCACTGGTTCTCTTGACAGGAGTTCTTGAAAATCAAGCATTCTTTTAAAAGGTTATTTTATCTCTTGTAAAATTATACTTAACTTTATGAATTTAATTTTTCCTGGATCTAGATTTCTTCCTTTACCTACTAGTATATCACATTCTAATATGTTTTCTAATATTAGATATATTGTCCTGTATGATTCTGGGTGGGATTCTTTGTGGTACAACATCTGTCTTTTCCTTGTCAACAGCAGTATTTTTTCTGTAATCTAACAGTGTTTTGGATTATGGCAGTTACGTTTCCTGGTGTGTTAAACTTGGGATCCTTTTGGATGGTGTTTTGCAGATTCTATCTAGTTGTTTTTGTCCTTCTGGTTCCAGTACATATAGATAAAACCATTTCTTATATTAAACAGCATCAATAAATATAACCCACAAGTAATTTGTGAGCCAGACTCATTCTTAACATCTTATTTTATTTTTTATACTCAATTTTATTTTATTTCTAGTTCCAAATTCTCTGTCTTCTCCCTCCTTTCCCTCACCAAGTGAAAAGGCAAGAAAAACAAAACTCATTGCAGATATGAAGTCATGCAAAACAAATTCCTTGCATCAGCCATGTCCAAAAAAAGGAAAGAAAAAATATGCTTCAGTTTCCAATTTGAGTTGATCTCCTTATCTGCTGATGAATATAGCATGTTTCATCATGAATTGTGATAGGTCATTTTGCAGATCAGAGTTATTAAGTATTTTAAAGTTATGTATTGTAACGATAGTATTGTTATTATTGAATTTGTTTTTCTGGTTCTGCTCATTTCAGTTTGTATACAAGTTCAACCCAAACAAGACTTCCCAAGTTCTTCTGAAACCATCTCCTTCATAATTTCTTACAGCACAATATCAGCCCTTCACATTCATATATCATAACTTGTTCAGCTATTGCATGACTGATGCATATTCCCCTAGTTTCCAATTCTTTGCCACTACAAAATGAGCTGCTATAAATATTTTTGTATATTTAGGTCCCTTTCCTTTTTCTTTGATCTCTGGAGTATAGATCTAGTAGGTGCATTGCTGAATCAAAGGATATACAAAACTCAATAGCTTTGGGGACATAGTTCCAAATTGCCTTCCAAAATGGTTGAACCTAGTTCATTACTCCTACGATGGAGCATTAGTTCCATTTTCCCAGGTCTCCTCCAGCATTTGTCATTTACTGTTTTTTCACTTTGGCTGATGTGATCGGTATTGTTAATGATGTAATGGTGTTTCAGTGTTGGTATAATTTGTGTTTCTCTAATTATTAATGAAAAATCTTTGCAACACATTTCTCTGACAAAGATGAAGAAATGAGACAAAGATCTCATTTCCAAGATATATAGGGATCTAAGTCAAATTTATAAGAAAAAGAGTCATTCTACAATTGAAAATGGTCAAAGGATATGAATTGGCAATTTTCAGAGGAAAAAACATCCAACAAATTGAGTCAGATTATTTTTTACCTGTTTTTTCAATTTAATGTAATCAGTGTTCTCTATCTTTTGTTATCTCTTGTTTGGTCATATATTCTACTATTCTCCATAAATCTAATAGATAAAGTATTCCTTACTCTTCTCGTTTGCTTATAGTATCAACCTTTATATCTAAATTGTGACATACCATGATTTGTTAAGCCATTCCCCAATTGGTGGGCAAATACTTTTATATCTAGTTCTTTGCTACAAGAAAATGTGCTGACACAAATACTCATGTACATGAGTCCTTTCCCTTTGTCTTTTACCTCTTTGCAGTTGGAGTTTAGCACAGCACCTGGCACATAGTTGGTATTAAATAAATGTTTATTTATGATTGATTTCCACAGTAGTAATATCCCTAGTTTGCTCACTGTAGTATTTAACAAATTATCTCCTCCAGGGTAGATTGGGGTTTGGGGTTGGAATTGAGTGAGCTCAAGAGGGTCTTTGTTCCAGTACTGGTGTGCAATGGGAAGGAGATTATAATTCAGAATGAGAGAAATTGAGATACAAGTAAATTGGACTTTCTCAAAATTGTTTTCCTACCTGCTGCCCTGGACAAGGATGGATCTCTGTTTTTGTTGGATAGTTCTCTTTTACTGAAGGGAAAAGAGGATAACTCCTTCCTAGTTTATCTTGTGTCATACAACCTTATTAATCACGCAACTGGAATAGTTAGGGAGAGAGAATCATAATCCCTGAGACAAAACAGTGGAAATAATAGAACGAAGAGAACTGAAATGAGGTCTAGTTATACCAACAGATCCTTCACTATCAGTTCCATGGACTGATGACCTTTTGAAATCCTGGGAATAGGGAGAACTGAGTGGGAATATGATGGACGGGGAAACATAGTGAAAGTAGGAATAGGAGAGCTGGGATTTGTATCAGAGTCTCATTCGTTCTCTGTGTAACTTTGAATAGGTCAATTCCTGGGTGTTAGCATTCTCTGTAAAATGATAATGTCAAAAACTCCTGAGTCTATGATTCCTCCACAGCTAAGTTGCATTTAGTCATGTGACAAAAATGAATGGTGTCATATTCACTTCAGGTCATCCTTTCTAGAGGAAAATACTTGACCCAAATCCAGAATTTAAAAAAAAAGACAAATTTTAATTATAGTTTGAGTTGTATTGACACTCAACCCATTTTGGTAAATGTACTCCAGATATGTCTTGAGAAAAACTCATAATGGCATGCTTCTAATGTATTTTTTCCTTTACTTTAGGTTGGTACAGAGGTGTTTCAACAAAGAAGCCTAATGTAAAGGTAATGAAAATTTCCTTTTGTTTTTTTCACATAAAGATGTTTGTGTTCAGTATAAGCAGCCTTCTCCTTTCAAAATGTTGTGGGAAGCGTTCTCTTGATGACCATAGTTACCATTCTACTGACATTATTAGGCCACATTCCTGTCTGAATCGACATTGCTAAGATGGTATTTAAGGGAATGGAAAATGTCAATATGGTCACAGCTGTAGAATATGTGTATTTTTTTCCAAGAAAAACCCAGTTGGCAAGTGTGACAGATCTTGCTGTAAACAGTTTCAACAATAAACAGTTAAAAACTCAGAGACGTGAGCTCAGGTGACTGTACAATTTAACAGAAAATGGAAAATCTTCAAATAATTTTATGAGAATTTTTTCTCTTTTGAGACAAGGTCTCTTGATAAAAGCCATGAAACCTTTTTATCTTGTTAAAAAGTGCTCATTTCTTACACTATATCTTCCAAGTATGTCTATTCCATTAAGAATTAGTATGAATTTTAGCAAACAAACAATGCTTCTGAACCACTGATACAAGTGCATTGATAACGATTCCTCCATTTTACATCATTGTAAGAAGTTCGTTCTTCTCACATTCTAACTTACCCTGCATCAAGTCATGGGTATGTAATTTATGGCTCTCTTGTCAAAAGCTATTTACCTACTTTTTGGTAAAATATCCATTTTTATTTAAAAAGAGAGTCAGATTATTGTGTTTGATTTTTAAAAGCAAATTCTACTCAGAATCATAACCATTAATCATTACAACAGAAGGTTCATTCTGACAGCAGTTTCCAAGGGAATCAGCATGGGGAAAAATCCTTACATTTTTAATCTTTACAGCAGATTTTTCCCATCATTTCTAAATTACAAAATCACCTGGTATTGTTCACTGCTTCTGTAATGAAAGTTTATAGAGGAGAGACATCCTGTTGTAATGAAAAGAGAGTTAGCTTTGGAACCAGGAAGACCTGAATTCAAGTTCCTTCTCTAACACTTAGAGATTGTGTGCCCCTGTGTTCCAAGCAGCCCTCTAAGACCAAAAGGTGCTGACCTGGATTAGGAGAGAACATTTCCTCACCCATGATTACCTTACACCTGTGAAATCACAGGTTCCCTTTACCCCCGCCTCTACCCCCCCCAAAAAAAAAGTTAATGAAGAAGCAAGTTTCTCCTAGAGATTCCACAAGTGTTTGTTTGCTTTAAAAAGACAGAAACTGAGTTTGTTTTTAATTAGTTCATGCTTTAATTTTGTTAGTAATATTTATCGTCTTGGCTCCCAGACACAATGAGTGATTAGGAATTAAAGCGGTTCTTTTATGAACATTTGAAACCTCTGTGTTTTTGTAGTTATGACCTCATGTGCACATGGTTTTGAAAACTTGTGAAACATGAAATATTAAGCATTTTATGGTCATTGTAGACGATTTACATGGTATTTTTTTTATTTGCATGCTATTAACGATAACGTGCTATTATTGCTATGCGAAGTGATATACAAACCCAAAGATGATTCTGCTGCTCTGTATAAATTTTTATAGATTTAAGAAAAGACAACAAAACTGGAGTAGTATTTAATACAAACATATGATAAAAGATTTTTTTATTTTTTATTTTTAAGTTACATTTTTTTAAAAAATTATATTCTTGCTGGTAAAGAAAATAATACATCTGCAAAGGGACTGAAGACTAAGGTAAGGGAAGTAATGACTTAAGTAAAGGGGTGGAAGTAAAAATTTTCAGATCTAATCAGTAAGCAGTTATTTGTGGAGAAAGGTAAAAGTGAGAGTGAAAGACCAAAGACTTCACTGACAGTTGAGTCCCTGAAGGGATGAGATGAAAGTGACAGATATTCAAGCTACAGTTAGCACTAAGAGAAAAGGAAACACCTCAGTGTGGAGAAAGGGAAGCCTCAGCTCAACCATCACTGATAGTTCTGGAAGGAAGGAAGGAAGAAAGGAAGGAAGGAAGGAAGGAAGAAAAAGAAAGGATAGTGAAGGAAGAAAAAGAAAGGATAGTGAAGGAAGAAAAAGAAAGAAGGAAAGAAAGAAAGAAGGAAGGGAGGAAAGAAGGAAGGAAGGAAGGAAGGAAGGAAGGAAGGAAGGAAGGAAGGAAGGAAGGAAGGAAGGAAGGAAGGAAGGAAGAAAGGAAAGAAGGAAGGAAGGAAGGAAGGAAGGAAGGAAGGAAGGAAGGAAGGAAGGAAGAAAAAGAAAGGATAGTGAAGGAAGAAAAAGAAAGAAGGAAAGAAAGAAGGAAGGGAGGAAAGAAGGATGGAAGGAAAAGGATGGACAAGGAAGAAAGAAAAAAGAGGGAAGGACAGCAAGAAGGAAAGAGAGAAAGAAAGAAAGGATTCTACTCTTCCTTGGAAAGAAATTCCCAAGGGACAAAAGTGAAACTCAGAGATTTAAAATGTATCACACCAGAAGAAGACACCCTTGGGTTTAATTGAGAATTAAAGGAACAGTCTCTCCTTCCTTCTTCATCTAAAAGAAGGCACTAAAACTAAAGCTGGTGACAGAAGAGAACTTTGGTGTCTGTGGCTAGAGAAGACGCCTAATGAAAGACCATTGGATTGACTAAAACAAAACAACACAACTTGAAAGGAGGAGGGTCATGCCCGTTAATTAAGGAATGACCAAATAAGTTGTGGAATATGAATGTGCTGTATTGCACTGTAAGAAATGAGGAAATTGATGCTTTCAAAAAGGCATGGAAAGAATGTGAATACATGCACAGAGAAATAAACAGAACCTGAAGAAAGATTTATACTCTTCTGTCAATATTAAAAAAATGAACAATGGACTTTATAAGCTGATAAAGAAGAAAATGAACAAATTTAACAGAACAATTTATACCATAACGACTGCTGTGTGAAAGCAGAGAACTCTGGGAGCTGTAAGAGCTACAGTGAAGATAATGAGCCATTCATGAGTTCAGAGGACCTACAATGAAACATGCTGTGCACAGAGAGATGATGAATTTATGGTGCAGATTGAGACATGGATATATATATATATATATATATATGTGCATTTATGTGTGTATTTGTGTACAGATTTGAGAAAGCTTGGCTTGACTATGCTTATTTGTAATAAGAATTTATTCTTCCTTTTTAATGAGGCTAGGGATTAGGAGGGAGAAAAAATATGTTTCAGTTAATTTTTTAAAATACAGATTTGGAGGAGGTTGGTACAGTTGTGAAATATATGTTCAGATGACATCAGGGCATCATCAGTTTTACTTAGCTGTTTTTCATTATTACAATACATCTCTCACAAAGTGACAGCCATCATCTACTTTGTAATGTAAAAGCAAAAAATAATCCATTAAACTTTTTTTAAACTAAGAAATACAGATTAAATACTGAAAACCACAAATGAAGCAACAGCAAAAAAAAAAAAAAAAAAAAAAGTTTAAGTACAAGTACTGCTTGCTTGTTTCCATACAGAGAGAATTACCTAGACTGGTTTGCCTTTTCCCAGGAGCTTATGATATGAAGATGGTTTCTTCCTGAGTAATCATTGCTAGGGCTTAATTTAGTGTCTCCTTAAGTCTTCTGGACTAAGATTTATTAGTGCTACATTAGAAAGAGCTTTGTTCTACCTGGAGCACCTAGATTTGGAGAAATCCCTCAAAATATATTGAATTTCTTTGTCATTTGAGGGCCTTTGACAAAATGTTTTATATTTCAAAACACACGGTTTTAGGAGATAAACTGTTCCCAGAAAAAAAGAGAGTATTTTAGTTAGAGAACCTGGATTGGAATCCTCACTCTACTTAACCTCCCTGAAACTTAGTTTCTTCATCTGTAAAACAAGAGGATTTGGCTAGATAATGTTTAAGGATGCTTCTAACTTTAACTCTTCAGCTGTATTATTCTAAGCCTTTTGGAGGACCCTTATTAATGGAAGATAGGATAAATAACCTGTCAGAACCTTTTGTCTCCTCTCTATGAAAACATGAACCTGTTCCCAAATCAGACCCAATACAGCTTGGCCTCATCACTGAGTCTCATCCCAACATGGAAGGAATTTTGTGGAGACCTTGTTTCATTTCTCTTCTCCTTTTCTCCCTTCCCCATCAGCCCTTTTCCTAATGCTCTTCTTTACCTACTTTGAGTCTTTCCTGATGCAAAAAAAAATTCCACTTAAGTACTAAGGAATACTCTTGTATTATTATCAAAAGTATGAAGTTTATGAAATATTGGTGAGTTTCAGCATACCTTTTCAACTTAAAAAGAGAAACAGTTAAAAACCTTTAGGTGTATGTCACTATGAATACGTTGATATTGATGAAGCACATTTACAAAAATTACATTTATATGATGCTTGGTCAGAAACTTTTGACTAAATATCAGGGAACAGAGGACCTGTGTCCAGGATTTCAGGTGGAGTTTTCTGATTGTATTTTATAGATGCAATTGCAAAAATGTTTTAGATTTCTCCCTTTCCAAAACATTTGATTTAACAGAATTGAAATACCAGCAAAACTGGTACTGTTTTTTTCTAATTATATGCCACCCACAGATAATGTCACATTCATATAAGTTCATTAGGAACAATAGGAACTATCTTTAGCATATACTGTTTATAAATAATTTATTACATAAGATAGGAGTGCTTGTTCTGTGGTTCATGGACAAATTTTTGCATAGTTTTTCATGTGTTGTCTTTTGTTCAAGCCTACATTAAATTCAGTATCTCTCCAGCTAATGCATGGCATGGTATATTAAATACTAAATAATTTTTGGAGGCATAAATATTCTTAAAACCAGAAAAAATGTAGTCACTAGTTTATCTTGAGGGGAAACAAGATTTAATACATATTCGCTACTAAATGTGTTATATTGTATAATTAATGTGGTCATTACTCATGATGTGGCTGATTTAATTCTAAAAGCAAGATAAAGTGTGGTGACTAAACTCCAGAAACAAATATCCTCATGACTTCCATTTCAAAGGTACCTTTAACAACAGCGCTATTGGACATCGGATTTTCAGAATTTCCTCCTGTTCTGTATTGGTAGATATCGCTGTGTTGTACTACTACTGTTTTAAGGATTAACACTGCATTTGTACTCACTTGCCACTCTATGGATACCATATTTGATAGAAACTACATTTATCCTATGGTTGTTATTACTAAGGCAAGGAGCTGACATGATATCCATTTTCCTTTGAAGCACAGTGTTGAATCATTTTCTTCAAACTGTTTACTGTAGTCAATGCTGAAAACCCTTTATTAAGAAAATAGCCCTTTTCCTTTAGTATTTATTTTATTACTTTTATATATTGATGTGATTTTTGGACTATATTTTTAAAAAACATTTTCTTGATTGCATGAGAGTATGCATATATCCACTACATGCTTCTTGTGCCTCTGAGAATTTCGACAAGGGATTCCCTTTTCTAAGAGCAGATACAATTCATGGATGATGAGCAATTAATTAAGATGATCCATTTGGGTCCTGAGGCACCAGAAAAGAGCCAAACCAGGAATAAATCAGGGATGGGACAAAGATCATAAGAAATAGAAAAGAGAGAGAATTTTGTGATTTAGTACATCAGTTATTTTGGGATTATTTGTCCCTCTTCTGTCTGTCTAATGTGTGTGTATATATATATATATATATGTACATATGTATTTTATGTGTATATATGCATATGTGTGTATATATACACCTATACATATACATGCACACACATATGTACATATGTGTGTGCATGTATATAGATAGATAGATAGATAGATAAAATCTCATCCTTGATTTATTCCTGGTTTGGCTCTTTTCTGGTGACTCAAGACCCAACTACAACATCTTAAGTAATTGAAAATTACAATTGAAGAATATATAGATACATACATTAGCACACACATGCATATATGGTACACACATACAATACGCTTACACAATTACATACATAAATTTCAGGTTTGACTGTATTGAATGAAATTGGACCATATATGAATTGGAAGGTCATTACTTTAACCTAGCTTCTTTATTTGCTGTATATACTCTTGGCACTTTTACAAATATATACATGTACTGTTTTTTGTTAAATATGAAAAAAAAGAAAATTAATGTGAAGCTTGAAGTGCTATATCAGAGAGGTTAAATACATCAAAAGCAATATGCTGCTAATTTGTATATTTCATACAAAATATGTATTTTGCCTTTGTGAAAAATCCTCAATATGAACTTTTTTCTACAGTGACCGTTTCTGGTTTAATAAATAACTTTGGCTCCCCTCCAAAAAAATAAGAACAGAAAAGCTGCTGCTGAATGAATACAAAGGTTAAAGCTTTGTGGGAGCATCTTTAATCAAAGGAATACTAATCACTTCATTTGATTCCATCTATTCCTTTTCCAAAAAGAATTATCTTGCTCTGAAATGGAATATGACTACATAACCAAGCTTTTTAAAAAAATATTAAACTTTTTTGATAGCTTAGAAGGGATATTTCCCTGACACTGGTAATCACTCTCTTAGTGAAGAGAGTGTACACCCTGTACACCCTGTGCCCAAAAGTGCCTTTTGAAGGTCATCCTGGATGAAGTGTAACCCTGGTGAAGGACTTTCTTTCAGTGTGTGGTTTGTCTCTGCTTCATTGCCACTGAATCATTCAAGCTTTTACTCAGGGGATAAAATAAGTAGGAGAAAGGAGATATTAGTGTGATGTTCCCTCTATCTTAATAAAGAAATATTTTAAAAGAAACATATAAACTATTTTATCTTACTTTTTATTAGAGGAGATAATTTGCCTTGAAGAAATCAGAACAGAACTATCCATAATAATTTATGGAGTTATCTGGACTACAATGACATAAATTCATTTGTTTTTACATTTTCTAGTACTCAGGTAACATCTAATTCTTACTGAATGTTTGTTAGTAAAATTCAGATATTAGTAGATGACTATATGTGTGTAAAAATTTATATAGAGCTTTATATATTTACATGTAACTTGGGGTTCCTGGGTTCCCTGCTCAGTATTGTTCCTATGGAGACATCAGATTCTGGAGCCAGAGAGTATACTCTACCCTAGAATTCACCAGTTTTTGATGTATCCTTGAATTTGGTTTTAGAGGTTTTTGAGATGAAGATGGAAGAATTTGCCCATCCATCTTGTGCCACAGAGAAGGAAATGCCACTGGCAAGGTAGAGTAGTATCTGACTTCTAGATGCTATCTCCCCTGCCACCCTCCTCTAGGATTCTAGTGGATTTGGTGCAGGATGGTAAAACTCGGAGCTTATTGAACACTCTCCTATTTTCTGCTTTTCTAGAAAAGGAAGAGAATAAGGGCCAGAGGGCTTAGCCACTTTTCCAACTCCCACAGTGGAAGTCCAAGTGGTTGGAGCTCATTTATGCTGTTTACTTTCAGATCACATTGTTTTATATGTCCTATATCCGACTGTATGTGAAGGAAATCCAGAAGCTGCCATATCCTTGTCTGATGGGATTAAAGGTGGCAATAGACAAAATTTCATAAGAGGTTTTGATCTTCTAAAGACAGAGGACTCTCATGCCCTCTTCACTGTGGCCAAGGTGCAAAGAGGGGAGAAGACACACACATGTGTGGATATACATCCATACATACACCTGGGTGTATATCTATACATCTAGATATGTACACATACACCTAGATACACATATTTTCTTAAAGTTTTTTTCTAATTTCTTATAATATAGAGAGATTTGGGCCAAAAAATCACCTCACTGAGTAAGAAGATGCATATGAGCCCACATCCCCAGTGATCACTTTAACACAGCAAGACATGTGCCCCCAAGACTAAGATAAAAACAAATGACCCCATCCAGTAGGAGACAAACGTCCAAAAGGAAAGAAATACTCATTACTGCAATCGGTTCTTCCTCTGTCTTCTTTCAATTAACTCCTTGCTCCTCCCGACTCATCATTAAGGATGTTTCAGCATATATTCATGACCCTTCCCCCCACTTCTTCCTTGGAAGAACTTGTTTAGCTCATTTCCTGTCACTTTAAATCCATCTTTTGTTTGGTTGTGAATTAAATTTTTTGCAATTTAAATGCATTTTTCCCTCCCTCTTACCCCATCTACCAAATAGAAGAAAAAGAAAAGAAAAGCCTTTTTATAAATATTTGCTGTTGAGTGAAACAAAATCCTGTGTTGGCTGTGTCCAAAACTGTACGTCGCATCATGCACGCTGAGCCCATCAGCTCTCTTGGGGGGTGGGTAGCATTCTTCTTTATCAGTGCCCTGAAATTATAATTGGGCATTGTGTTGATCAGAGATTTTAATTGTCTTCAAATTGTTCTTTTTTACAGTGTTGTTATTTTTGTATCAATTGTTCTCATGCTTCTTGGTCCAGTCTGTATCATTTCTTATGCATCTTTCCAGGTTTCTTTTAAATTACCCTTTTCATCATGTCTAGTGTGCAGAACTATTTCTAATGATCAATCCGTCCATATTGTCCTTGTCGGATTAGTCACAGACCATCAGAGTGGGAAGTCACCTTTAGAAGCCATCTATCCCAACTCACACCTGAATAAGGCGCGTTTTCATAAGATACCTATTAAGAGTTCTTCCAGTGTTTGCTTGGAGTTCTCTAGTAAGAGAGAACCCACTGTACACAGAGGTAATCCATTTTAATTTTTGATGACTCTAATCATTAAGAAATGTTTCCTTATCTCAAGCCCAAGTTTGTTGCAGTTATTCTTCTTAGTTCTGCCTTCTGGGGTCAAGTAGATTCGGGCCGATCACACTTGAAGATAACCATCATATTCTCTCTAAATCTTTTCTTTTCTAGCTTTTCATATCCTGCAAATCTTTTCTTTTCTAGCTTTTCATATCCTGCAGGAAAGCCACTTAATCTCTTAGTTCCACAGACAAATAAATTAGAGGAAAGCGAATGATGAAGATGAAGAGGATTTCCACATTTATAGTTCCCTAGACCAATGACATCACAGATCTAGAACCAAAGAAAAGTTCTCTCTATCAGATTGTGAACTTCATTGGAGCAGGGACCCTGTCTTCGTCATCATTTTCTTCCCTACTGGTTAGCTCATAGAGTGTGATATAGTTAAAGGAATGCTAGACTTGGGGTCAGGAGACCTTCATATGTAATTCTGGCTCTCATACTTGCTAGTCAACTGGAAGTCACAACCCAAACTTCTAAGCTTTGGTTGTTGGAGTTTTTTTCCCTGTAAAGTGGGAATAACACTTATTCTCCATTTCTCATGTGGATATGAAGAAAACAAAATTTTGTCTTTGCATCCTCAGGGCCCAGATCAATACCTTATATGTAATTAATACTTAATCTTTACCGAATTAAATGCTTTATAAAATTTAAAGAAGTACATAAATAGGATTCCTTTAAAACATGTTTTTTTTTTGCATATAGCAAGTACACAGTAAATGTGGTCAAATAAATTCTATCAGTCCTGAGCTCAATTCTATAGATCAGTGATAATTGGATACCATGGTTCGTAATGCAAGCAGTTAAGATAATACTTGTGGAGAGTTTAAAACTTTTCTGATTCATAACATCCTCTCTACTTGTTTCTGTCCCTCCACCACTCTTTTTTTAGAATAGTATTTTGTTTTTTCCCTAGTTTCACATCAAGAAAATTTTTAGCATTAATTTTTACAAGATTTTGAGTTCCAAATTTTTCTCCTTCCCTCTTCTTCCCTCTTCAGAAAATGGTAGGCAATTTGATATAGGTTATACATGTGCTATCAACTAAAACATATTTCCATGTATGTCACAGTTGTGAAAGAAGAAACAGATTGAAAGGAGGGAACCACAAAAAAGAATAAAATAAGTGAAAAAAGTCTTCTGCAATCTGCATTCTGAGTCTATCAGTTCTTTTTCTGGATGTAGAGAACATCTTCCTTAGCAAGTCCTTTGTGCTTGTGTTGAATCAATGGCTGAGAGCAGCTAAGTCATTCATACTTGATCATCACATAATGTTGCTGATACTGTATACAGTGTTTTACTGTTTCTGCTCATTTCATTCTGCATCACTTCATACAAATCTTTCCAGTCTTTTCTGAAATCTGCCTGTTCATCAATTTTTATTGCATAGTAGCATTCCATTATATTCATATACCATGAATTTTTCCCCAATTGATGGGCATCCTTTGTATTTCAGTATCTTGCTATCATGGAAAGGGATACTATAAATATTTTTGCACATGTAGGTCCTTTTCCCTTTTTCTGATTTCTTTGGGATACAGACCTAGTAGTGGTATTATAGGATCAAAGGGCATCCACAGTTTGGTTGCACTTTGAGCAAAGTTCCAAATTGCTCTTCAGAATAGTTGGATCAGTTCACAATACCACCAACTGTGCATTAGTGACCCAATTTTCCCATGTCCTTCTCCAACATTTATCATTTTGTTTGTCTGTCATATTAACCAATCTGTATGAGGTGGTACCTAAAAGTTGTTTTAATATCCATTTCTCTAATCAAAAGTTATTTAGAACATTTCTTCATATGACTATAGATTGCTTTGATCACTTCATGAAAACTGCCTGTTCATATTCTTTGGGCATTTATCAAATGAGGAATGGCTTGTGTTCTTATAAATTTGAGTCAGTTTTTCTATATATTTGAAGAATGAGGCCTTTATCAGAGACACTTGTTGTAAAGATTGTTTCCTAGCTCTCTGTTTGCCTTCTAATCTTGGTTGCATTGGTTTTATTTGTGCAAAAAAATTTTAATTAAATGTAATCAAGATTATCTATTTTATATTTTATAATGTTCTCTATCTCTTGTTTGATTACAAACTTGTAACTCACTTAATTTTTCCTTTAAGAATTTGGATGCTATATCACTTGGTGCATATTCATTTAGTAGTAATATCACTTCATTGTCTGTGGTACTTTTTAGCAAGATGTAGTATCCTTCCCTATCTCTTTTAATTATATCTTTTTTTTTTGCTTTTTCTTCATCTGAGATCAGAAGCACGATAAATTCTGCTCCATCCCCTTACCTTTACTCTCTGTGTGTGTCTCTACTTCAAGTGTGTTTCTTGTGAACAACATGTTGTAGGATTCTGATTTTTTATCTACTCTGCTATCTCTTTCTGTTTTATGGGAGTGTTCATCCCATTCACATTCACAGTTATGATTACTAACTGTGCATTTCCCTCCATCCTATTTCCCCCCATTTATAATTTTCTCTCCCTTTTCACCCTGCCCCTTCTCACCAGTGTTGTGTTTTTATCTACCTCCCTAGTCTTCTCTGTCTTCTGTAATTCCCTTCCCCCATTTACTTAATCTCCTCCCCTCCTACTTTCCTATCACGTAAAATAAATTGCTGCATTTACCTGATTATATATGTTATTCCCTCTTTGAGCTAGTATTGATGAGAGTAAGGTTCAAACAATGCCCGTCAATCACTGTCCTATCTTCCTTTCCACTATAATAGGTCTTTCATATTTCTTTATGTGAAATAATTTACTTCATTCTATCTCTCCCTTGCTTCTGTACCAATGTGTCCCTCCTGGATCTGTTTTCCAGGTCAGTTATTTTTCCCATGAGATATTTTACATTTTCTTCTATTTTTTTCATTCTTTTGAATTTGTTTGATTGATTCTTGATGTCTTCTAGAGTCATTAGCTTCCATTTGCCCAATTCTAGCTTTTAAGGAGTTGTTTTCCTCACTTTAGTTCATTTTCTTTTCTCTTTGGTCAATTGTAGTTTTTAAACAAAATTTATATTATTTATTTATTTATTTATTTTTAGTTTTCAACATTGATTTCCACAAAATTTTGAGTTCCAAATTTTCTCCCCATCCTTCCCCTCCCCCACCCTAAGATATCATGCATTCTGATTAATCCTGCCCCCAATCTGCCCTCCCTGTGATCACACCCCTCCCTTCCCTTGTCCCCATCTTCTCTCTTTTCTTTTGGGGCAAGATAGATTTCTATATTCCATTACCTGTATTTCTTATTTCCCAGTTGCATGCAAAAACAATTCTCAGCATTCGTTCCTAAAACTTTGAGTTCCAACTTCTCTCCCTTCCTCCCTCCTCACCCATCCCCACTGAGAAGCAAGCAATTCAATACAGGCTATAGACGTGTAGTTATGCAAAAGACTTCCATAATAGTCATGTTGTGAAAGACTAATTATATTTCCCTCCATCCTATCCTGTCCCCCATTTATTATATTTTCTCTTTTGATCTTGCCCCTCCCCAAAAGTGTTTACTTCTAATTAATCTCTCTTCCCATTTGCCTTCCCTTCTATCATCCTTCACAGCCCATTTATTCCCTTCTCCCCTACTTTCCTGTAGTGTAAGATAGATTTTTCATACCAAATTGAGTGTGCATGTTATTCCCTTCTTAAGCCAAATATAATGAGAGTAAGCTTCACTTTTTCCCTCTCACCTCCCCCCTTTTCCCTTCCCTTGAAAAAGCTTTTTCTTGCCTCTTTTATGAGAGATAATTTGCCCCATTCCATTTCTCCCTTTCTTCTCCCAGTATATTCCTCTCTCACCCCTTAATTTTTTTTCAGATATCATCCCTTCCTATTCAACTGACGCTGTGCCCTCTGTCTATATATACATGTGTATAATCCCTCCAACTACCCAAATACTGGGAAAAGTCCCAAGAGTTACAAATATTATCTTTCCATGGAATGCAAACAGTTCAACTTTTGTAAGTCCCTTATGATTTCTCTTTTCTATTTACCTTTTTATGGTTCTCTTGATCTTGTGTTTGAAAGTCAAACGTTCTATTCAGCTCTGATCTTTTCAACATGAATGCTTGAAAGTCCTCTCTTTCACGGAATGACCATTTTTCCCCTGAAGTATTATTCTCAGTTTTGCTGGGTAGGTGATTCTTGGTTTACTCCTAGTTCCTTTGACTTCTGGAATATCATATTCCAAGCCCTTCAATCAATTAATGTGGAAGCTGCTAGATCTTGTATTATCCTCATTGTATTTCTACAATACTCAAATTGTTTCTTTCTGGTTGCTTGCAGTATTTTCTCCTTGACCTGGGAACTCTGAAATTTGACTACAATATTCCTACAAGTTGGTCTTTTCAGATCTCTTTCAGGAGGTGATTGGTGGATTCTTTCAATGTTTATTTTTCCCCCTGATTCTACAATATCAGGACACATTTCCTTGATAATTTCATGAAAGATGATGTCTACGCTCTTTTTTTTTTTTTTTTTTTTTTGATCATGGCTTTAGATAATCCCATAATTTTTAAATGGTCTCTCCTGGATATATTTTCCATGTCAGTTGTTTTTCCAATGAGATATTTCACATTGTCTTCTATTTTTTAATTCTTTTGGTTTTATTTTGTAATTTCTTGGTTTCTCATAAAGTCATTAGCTTTCATCTGCTCCATTCCAATTTTTAAAGAACTGTTGTCTTCAGTGAGTTTTTGAACCTTCTTTTCTATTTGACAATTCTGCTTTTTAAGGCATTCTTCTCCTCTTTGACTTTTTGGATCTCTTTTGCCATTTGGGTTAGTCTAATTTTAAAGGTGTTATTTTAACTTCAGCACTTTCTGGGTCTCCTTTAGCAAGCTGCTGACTTGTTTTTCATGATTTTCTTGCACTGTTCTCATTTCTCTTCCCAGTTTTTCTCTACCTCTCTTACTTGACCCTCAAAATCCTTTTTCATCTCTTCAATGGTCTGAGACCATCGTGTATTTTTTTTTGGAGGTTTTGGATGTAGAAGTCTTGACTTTTATGTCTTCCTCTGATGATGTGCTTTGTTCTTCCTCATCTGAAAGGATGGAATAAAATACCTTTGAAGCTGTCTTTGGTGTTTGTGGGTTGAGAAATCTGAGAACCACAGCTGCTACCCATGATTTTGCACCCTGAAGCCTGCTCTATTCCTGCCACGTGGCCAAGGCTGGGATGCACCCCACTCCAAGCCCAGTATGATAGACCTTTCTCGTTGGCCTTCCAGGCCGTGTTGGACTGGAAATCTCTTTCACTCTGTCGTTTTGTGACTTCTGCTGCTCTAGAATTTGTTTAGAGTAATTTTTTACAGGTATTTTATGTGCTATGGGGGTAGACCTAGAACAGGTTCATGCTTCTACTCTGCCATCTTGGCTCCACCCTTGTCAATTGGACATTGTTTTAAGGAATTTAAGGAATTGTTTTCTTCAGTGGGTTCTTGTATCTCCTTTTCCATTTGAGCAATTCTACTTTTGAAATGGATTTCATTTTCTAAGCTATTGACTCTTTTTTTATGATTCTCTTGCATCACTCTGATTTCTTTTCCAAATTTTTCTTCTACCTCTCTTAATGATCTTAAGCTCCTATTTAAGCTCTTTCATGAGTTCTTTCTATGTTTGAGACCATTTCCTGTTTTCCTTTGAGGTTTACCCATAGGTATTTCGACATTGTTGTCTTCTTCTGAGTTTATGTCTTTATTTTACCTTTCATAATAACTCTCTAAGGTCAGTTCCTTTGTTGTTCTTGTTTACTCCTTTTTTTGGCCTTTTCCCTTTCTTTTAAATTTGAGCTCTGCTCCTTGGGTGCAAGGGGCACGGTCTCAGTCTTCTTGTGCCAGCGTCTGCAAGCCCTGCCTGTTTATCTGGTGCTGCACTGATATTGTCCTGAAGCCCACGGGGGACCCTTGTTTCTGGTGCTATGCTGAGGGAGTAGGCTGGGAGGTGACTGGTGCTACTGAAAGCCATAGGGGTCTGGCAGTGCTGAAGACAGTGGGGAGTTTCTGATTTTCCACAGGGATATACTAAAGCACATGAAGGTCTGGCCCCTGCAGGTTGCCTGGTTTGCTTCTAGGCTATGTTGAAACACATAACAGTTCTCAGAACTGGAGTCTGACAAGTTCCCCTGGCTAAACTGAGGTATGTAGCTGGGTCCTGGTGCTGGCATTTGCCTGCTCCACCACACCAGGTTTGAGGATCTCCTTCTGGTTTACTGAGGTGGGGCCTGCTGCTAGCTTGCTGGAACGCTTCCTTCCTGCTGACACTTCCTGAAATATACTCCGCTTCTACCTGAGTGAGACAGACTTTTCTTGCTGATCATTCAAGTTTATGAGGCTAAAAGCTTATTTCACTCCATCTTTTTGCTTGTTCTGCTTTCCAGGATTTGCTTTGGAGCACCATTTTATGGTTGTTTGGAGGTGAATA